>CAWUFW010001646.1:0-600000 GCA_963921515.1 Calotriton arnoldi | reverse complement strand
ATTCCCTAATGTGTACTCACCCCCTCAACATAGCCTGCTCTCCCTCGGACTCCGCCACTCTCTCCATCCCCAGCACCCCGTTACCTTGGTATGTGCCAGAGTACCGTCTGCTAGAGCTGCCGTGGGCGGGCTCTTTCATTTGTAGGTTTGGGAGGGGTGCTGGGCTCTTCTCTCCTTCCCCGGCAGTTCTGGTGGAGGATCGATAATATCTTTCCCGTTTTCCTTTTGTGAGAGCTGGCTCTGATGTCTACACTCCGCCCCCACGGTGACAAGGAGGGTAACTGGAGAGGTGCATATGATAGCCTGCAGGCGGAGACCGAGGTGGGGGCTCGTGGGCTGTGGGGGTAAGAAGCTGGTCAGAACTGGTGGAGCGCAGGGGTCGGGAGGGCGCAGGGTGCTGGATATTGGAGTTGTTGGGCTGAACGCTATAAGAAGAGACAACACTGAGCATAGATGGAGGGCTAGACCTATGAGCGGGAGCGGGAGGAGCCTGCGCCCAGGGAGCTCCGGAAGGGCTCTGCCATCCTCCCTGGGGACCTGTCCAGTCTATTCTGTGCTTTCCATAGTCTGTCTGATCTCCAGCGTCGGTCCCCTGTGCAATGTGTCCTGGGCTCTGCCACCAGTCATAGAAACAATGCAGGGCCTCTACTCACAGCATCAGCTCGGCCTGCCCAGGCTCCTGCCCTCAGTCATAGTCCCAATACCGGCAACATCCCCCCACCTTCCCATAGGCGAACGTGCATAAATAAACCACAAGACACTTTGTTTATGGGAAAAACTTGTCGCAGGTTTATTCCATACAAGAGTATGCAATAAGGTGGGTTATCTTACGGGCGATCCATGGGCAGGCAGCCGTCCAACCTATGCTGCCCCTGCCCGCCTGATGAGCCAGCACTGTGGGATGTATGCCCGATCAGCGCTACACCTTTGTTGATCCACCACTGGATCACGTGGCCCTTGTTACCATCCTACTCACGCCCCTTTCAGGGCGTAGCGTAGCAGGGCAAACCCCCGGTTGGTCAGGCCCCCAACCGCCCGAAGGACTAACGGGGCGCAGTCGCGGTTCTCCAGGACCCTGCCCTGAGGATCCTGGTCTTTGGCTCTGGCACCCCTATTGTGCCGCGCAGAGGTACCCTTACTGTACCAGTCTGCCGCAGAGGTACCCTTACTGTACCAGAATGCTTCCAGATCGCCCTGTAACTCCGCCACAGCTCTGGAGGCGGCCACCGTCGCAGCCAGGGCCCCCCACCACTGCACCTCCTGTTACCTGCAACCTGCCCTTTCCAAACATTCCTTTACATCAAGGAGAAACAAGTCCATCCCCACCGGGGACAGGTGGACCCCGTCCTCCTCAAAGCAACCTGCTTTCTAGGGCCTCCTGCATGCCCAGTGGAACGTGTCACAGCCCGCCTGTGACAGATGCACCCCATGTTTGTCAACTTCACCTTAGGCGTACGCCTGGATGGCACTGGTCCCCATCTATAGCAAAGTAGCCTTTAGCATTAGCCTGAATCAGCTCGTGTCTGCTGAAACCTAGACCCCTCTGGTCTGCGAGCTTACGCCCTGAACAGTTCCCTCTTACAGGGATGTTCACGGCCTCGTCAGACTTAGCACCGTGCCACCTCTGCGGGGGATCATCTCCGCCCATCAGAGCTTCACATTGCCCCATGTAGTTGCTGAACTCACCAAACAGCGCAATACAACATGCGACCGCTCATTTCCAGGCCTCCTGCAAATCTAAGGGGAGAGCTCACTCCCTACTGGTGATAGATGAACCCCATCTCTATCACAAAGCCCTTGACTTTCGCCTGAGTCAGCTAGTGTCTGAAGAAACCAAAGACTCTTCTGTCCTGTGAACCTGGGCCAGGAACTATTCACCCTCCTGCGGGAAAGTTCCTCTGCCTCACCTGACCTAGCCCCGTGCCACTCTGGGCGGGGCGAACTCCAACACCAAGGATCACATTGCCCCATCTATTTGCTGATCTCACCTAGCTGCCGTCCTTCTAGCACTGTGTGCCTGAACCCCTGTGTCCCCCATCTATGGGACAGCAGCCCCCTTGTTATGTAACTGCTCCCACTCCCGCCTGCCTGCCTTGGCTATTCGGGCGAGGATTATGCTTGACCTTGCAGTCCCTTTGCTTTCTAAATCATGACGCACAGGAATGTCATAACTAGTAGTACGTGACAATGAGCAAGGGGGGGCCCACCTGCCCATGCCATGCATCCTTTATTCCTTATGGGAATTCCGCCAGCTCAGCTCCCTCTGAGGTGAAACCCCCTAGGCATACCAGCTAAGAGAATCTGTCTGATTCGATACAGTGTGCACTGAGCGATATGGTGCCTAACATTAAGGATTGTCTAAGTCCTACCTAACCCCCATCCTAGAATATTCCCGATTTCTTTGGACGGCAGCACACTATGTTGGCTGGCAGTGTCACCACCCAGCGAGGCTACCATAGCTAACTGGGCGGGCATCGCTTACTGCAGGAACTTGTCACCTACCCTAGGTTCTGGGAGCACTTACTTCCCCCGTTGACCAGACGGTTGCACAAACCCCTTTGATTGCTAGACCCCTGTGAACACCTTAATGGTATCAAAGCTGGGTTGAAACAATACCTGTCTTGTGCCCACTATTGGAGACACCTCACCCTTTCGTGCAATTACAACTTACGCAGCGCACCCCGCTTGCATAACTGCTGTCGGATCACAGATGCACAGTACCTACTGTCCATTGGCGACCCTGGCTGCTTTAAACCTGCCAAAGTAACGGAAACCAAGATTCCCAGTTCCCTGTTTAGCTGAAGTACACCTTCAGTGGGTAGGCTAGGAGATACCACAACCACATTGGTCATGCGAACCTTAAGTACACAATTTTCGCCTGTGCGTACCTCTAAATGAGACAGGCTCCACACCGCTGTGAGGCCAGAGACACACACATATGTTGTGCCCACTATTGGAGACAACTCACCTCTTCTTGGAGAGACAACTACCCAGGTGCCTACACAAGTCACCCAACAGGCAAGTTGGCCCTGACTACCTTGTTTTCTGGTGCCAGGTTTGGAAAGCACCTTGCTTACACTTGCTGCCCCCTGGGAACCATACAATGCCCTAGTGTTGCATTGAACCCCCTGGTCAATTAAGAGTGCCACTCCAACTACTTAAACCTACCCCTTGACCATGGGCAGAGTCTAGCTCTCCCCAAACTTTTGCTGGTATAACCCGCACGCAAGCCTCCTGTTTCGTTCGATTTAGTAATTCATGGCACTGACCCACAAGGGCCTAATACTGGGCTGTGTAAATGGGGCCCAGGGTGACCTTAAACACTCGGCTTGGTGTGGATGGGTGCTAACAATACCTGGCTGAAGTGCAATACCTTTGACAATCACTCCAGACAAGATGTGCCAATGTAGGTAGAAGCAAGAGGTATCCAGCCCACCTTACTTCCTGTCCCAGTTATCTGAGTAACTTAGTGAAAGATGCACATTTGAACTGGTAGCGGAAACTGTTACTTACGCCCGCAAATGCTCTGCTCAGAGCAGCCCGCCAGACAATGGCTTCCATTGAGAGGCGGTGCCAACAGACCTCCAGGCACTTAAGGCGGTACCTCTGGGTAGGGCTCTAATTTAACAAATGCCCTGTGCATCGGATACCGCCTCTGGCTGTAAGCCGCTCAGTGCTACTGATGCACTGGCGTTTCCTGACCCACAGCCAGCTCACCCAAGAGAGACTTAGTACCATCTGCCCCCATTACCCTGTGCTACCAAACCTCATCATGACATCACAGGGATTACATAACTCACTAGGTCAATCGGGCCGCCGTCCCACAACTCCGTTAGCACAACCCCGTAGTTGCTGGTAGGAACTGTACTTAGCATAACACAGCACCGAGTAAATGTAAAATTGTATTCTCCCACCATTGGGCTGGTAATCGACGGCCAAAGCGACAAAACCTGGGAATGAGATCCCAGTTTCCTAGTGTAAAACAATAATTACCCTGCACCATTAACAAATGTGCCACATGCACCCCTGCCCTATCCACCTGTTGCTATGTAGATGTCGTCAGATTCACTAACATAGGCAACATGTCAACCAGTTCTCCCCTTTGTGGTCAACCAAATCCCATATGCCGGGATCTCTCCACTAGTACCTATGCTGCTGAATCTGGACTTGTAAGGTGCACGTGGCGATCGTGCCAATGCTAGTCGCCATGTTTCCAAATTCACAATAGCGACCGGCTTAGTGGGAGCACTACTAGGACTTGTGGGACGCAATAGAGATCTAAGGCATAGGTGCCCCTAAGTGCACCGTCAGTAACCTTCCTCACAGTGGGCATGAAAGAACTGAGCTGTGTCAAGTAAAGGCTGTTCCAGTCAGGTGCCCCCAATAATTTGGCCCCAGAGCAGCTGGTAGTATTACAGCATGTGCTGTTGATTACAAGTATATGCACTCCTGACCTCAAACCTCCAGGATGTCGTGTTTTTAACGCGTCGGAGCCACCCACGCGTGCTGAGGAAGGCCGTGCCTTGCCCTGCCTGGTATTTTGCCGCTATGTCATTGCATCCCTATATTTACTACAAAATCCTCACATGTCTGCTTGTTTAACAGTCACTTTTTACGCAAAAGTGCAAAGTGCTATTGGTTGACTCTTCACAGTTCTATCTAGCACATACTCGAGCTGAAGGTATCGGAGCGCCTTACATGAGCACCCCTTACATTGTACCAGGACTTACGCACAGACAGATTTACCGAATTACGAGGGACAGAGTCGCACTTCCAGTGCAAACACTCTTTGCAGATGCGGGCAGCGATCCCCTAATCGACAAGTTACCACCCCATCTGCTGCCCCACACACTAAGGTTGTTCACCACTGGCCCCTGCCAATGACAAATTCATGAGTCGAGTGCCTGCGCTAAACCCGCAAGCGATGTAGCCCACTGCCATGCACTGGTGTGCGCAACACCACTTCTCTCAAAGGTGACTATACCCTGGACCCACCGGCAGGCCACTGCGAGCACCAAAGTCCCCAAGCAGCGCTGGCAACAGTGTCAAGCGGAACAGCCGTCCTGTACCCAAAGCACTCCGGGGATGCAGTACATGCATACACCGAAGCCGGAGTTGCCAGTGCTAGTACCCCTCAGCTAATGCAGAGCGCCCCCTTTCTGGACTTGTAAAAACATGCGTCAATGGCGGAACTCAAACCACAGTGCCCGCACAACTATCAACCGTGACACTCCTATAAATGCGACAATTCAGACCGCTCGGGCCCCCATAGCTCTAAGAATAGCTCTGGGGTAGGCACTAATTATTTTCAATGTACACTGAATTAACAACAACCGTCGTGCTACATCTTCATATCCCACCCAAATCGCACAAACAGCGCCCTCTTGTGGTAACAATCATAAGCGCCGGTGACCTGCCAGGCGCTAGACCCTCGGCTCAAACTTAGGTGCTGTTAAATTACCGTCGAGGCGTCCGCATTCAAAAGCAGTAGCGCTCGAAAAGTAACCTTACGCTTATCATTCGGCACGCTCAAGATTACTTAACTTGGAAGGGGTGGTCAATGTTGGTCAATGAACAAAGAGACCCAAAACCAAAGTACACAACACTCCTCATGCCTTAGTACGACCGGGAGCTGTTCGTACCATCCATTGTTGCATTTACAAGCGGGACTGGAGTTCAGTTTAATAAAGAGGGTCTAGGTCTCAAGGAATTGGACCTCAATCTGTTTTGCTTTATTTGTTGCTGTTTGCTCTTTCTGAGGTTAAGATCCCTTCTGCCCGCTGCTCACAGGAGCTGTGGGGCCGATCACTTACTAAGCCCACCCATATTTGGAGGGGGCGGGGGGAGGGCTGTAGGAAATAGAAGAACTTGTGACCGTCAGTCACATGCTACAAGCTTAGGCCCAAATGCGTGATTACCAAACGCGGTGGGAGCAGGGTCAGAGTGGCTCAGGGACTGTGATATGCTTCTTCTCCAAACTGGGATTAGAATATAATGGGAAACAGCTGGGGCTATTCGGTAGAAGTGACATCAAGAGAGCTGCACAATCTAGCGTGACATTCCAGAGACGCTGCTTCCTGGGACCTTCCCTACAACCAAGAATGAGTTCACAGCACCTCATCGGTCATTCCGGACCTTTAGCCGCGACTGCTCTGCCTTCTAGCATTTTATGTGATTAATGATACACTATAATGTTGTACACCAAACTAGTCATACATTTGACTCAATTCATGGGTATAATTGGAGATACGTGTGCGAACGTCCCAATCAAAGTGTTGTAAGCGGGGAACTGATAAGTCACGTATCCTTACACTCAACACCCAGAAATGACACAAAACAATTGAAACTTTGCAGATTCTGTTCAAATACTTCAGTCTCCTTATTACATGGCAACCTCCAGGTTCCTAGGATATCCACTAGGACGGCGAGACCCCTCCTCCAATCCCAATGTCGAACAGCTTCCTGAGGAATGAGGCCTGACCAACGTCCGCAATCTGACCCCCACTCAGCCTGGGATTGACCGTGCGTCATCGCGCGTGACTCACTTCTGAGCTGGCAGCATGGACCGGACTGAGGGGGCCCTGCTGCTGCTGCTTCCTGCCTCCAGCTACCGGCACCATCCCTTAAGGTAACTCAGCCTGGGCTATGCACCTGAATTTGGAAAAGCGCCCAGCACCACTGCTGCAACTTGCGATTCACAGAGCCCGCCGCACACCCCACGGTCTCCAGCCGCCACAGGAGCAAAGCAGAGCCGCCATCCACCTTGCACCTGGCATGGTGTCGTTAGCCCTCTTCGGTTACTTGTTCAAACCTGCCCCTCACTTCATGCCCAGCAGCCGTCAAGCATGCCTCAAATTATTCCAAAAACCGTCAACCCTCACGGGGCGCAGGGAAGGATCTAACCGCACCCGGGCCCTGCAACCCTACTTTCATTTTAGCTTCCGAAAGTTGGAGCACCAATCATTTTGGAACCGGCGAGACCACAAGGGCCGGTAAACGCAACGGATCGGCTGGACCCGCAGGAGGCAGTTCGATGAAAATGGAGAAGTCCTGGTACCGGGAATCCACAGTACCAGTTGTCTTCTCGAGCGTTCAGGCACTCAGTGATTAAATAAATGTATTGTGTGAGTGCCGAGTATTGCGTTACTCTCGGTTCCATTTAAAAGCCGTGTAGAATCACCCGCACTTTCGCGGCCTCCGAATCCAAATTTTAAAAGCGCAAACCATCACCGCAATCGGAGCGCTTCACCAGCACACCTACGCGCCACAACGAGGAAGAAACTCTGACCCCCCCCCCGGGTCAGTAGCTCTAACAGTGGGGCTACGTTGTTAACGCGAAAAGCTAGCTGGAACCCAGAAGCCCCAACCAACTCTGCCAAAGTATTAGGCCAACAACACCCCCATGGCCGCCCGACTCTGCCCGAACCTAGCGCCATCCCGGCCCCCTGCCTGCCCCTAACGGTAGGTGGGGGCACGAAACCCCCCGGGAAAGATACCATCGCGGCATCGGCTACCCCCCTCTCCCCGGCCGCCGCCACTTGGGCCGGGACACACCACGTGTGTTACGTCCCTGTTGGCCCTTTTGGCCGATAAACAACATGGACTCCGGGAAAGCAGAGGATTGAGCCCGGGACCTCACTCCTGCGATGCATGGCTTCTGCCAGCTGCTGCATCCCCGCTAGGCTACAATCCGAATAGGAGTTTGGGGGGGGGGCGCCCCTGAGCCACCCACGCGCGGGCCAGCAGGCGGGGCTACCATGCTGCTGTCCCGCCCAGCCGCCGGGAGAATCGTGCCCCTGGCTGGTGTCCCCTGTGAGCCCGGGGGGGGGGCGGGCAATGAACGCGTAGTTGGCAGGATTCGATCCTGCATGGGGAGACCCCAATGGAGTTCAAATCCATGGCCTTAACCGCTCGTCGTGGCCTGTGAGGGGGTGGGCGTCAAAGTTGCGCGGCCATCTGTGCTATGGTGGAGGCATGCCTGATGGGGCGGGGGCAGCCTACAAGCGCCGTCAGCCCGCGGACCCCGCACCCCTCCCCCGTGCCACATGTTGAAAACCAGGGCCTCCAGCCCAACCCAGGAGGCCCCGACTGCACACTAACCACGCCACCAGCGGTCGAGCCCCGGAGTGCCAGCGCCACAGGCTGGAAGGCACGATGGCTCTCTCCGCAGGCAAGCGCCCGCACCACGCTCTCAATGTGACCCAACTACTCGCAGCGTGGCAACCTCGAGCCCGCGTGGGCCAGAGCCACTGGTCCGAGCCGGAGGGAAGGAGGAGAACCCTGCTGGCCTCCCCTCCAAACACACTGGACCCATGCCATGCCGGATCCCAGCACGCGCAGGGCTGGCGAGGCGTTCTAAGCCTCTGACCCACTCCTGCCCTCTCCCAGGTCTACAGTGTGCCAGGCACGACCAGGTGAGGGGGCCGCTGCCCTGAGCATCCCGGGGGCTGTCCCCCCCCATGGCGACCGCGGCAATGGCCGCGCTTTGCCACCTAGCCTAGGGGGTAGGGGGGGGAAAGCACTCACCAGAGACAGCTCCTGAAGATACCTGGGGCTCGTCAACCGACATCAAGGGCAGCCACGAAGACGGCGTGGCTGGCGAAAAAGAGGCCGCTGGGAGGGTCAGAGGGGTATACATACCCTCCCTCCCCCCTGGGCGTACCGGAAGTGACGCCCACACCCCCTGAACAGCGGGCTCCAGGCGGAAGCCCTCTGCTGCTAGAGCGAGGGGTAGGCTTGTGCCGCAATGGCACTAACGGGCCGCCCTTTTAGGGTGCCCCCTTTGGGTGCGGCGGGCAGCCACATTCTACCTTTTACAGTGGTCACTGTAAGCAGGCGATAACGTTTTTATCGGGCTCCGCCCTCAGTCCCTGCACAGTTTGGCAGGCTTCTGGGCCCATGTTGGTTCTCTGTAGCACCAGGCCTCGGTACCATCACACTGTTGCCACTGTGGACTCTTTCAGAACTTAGAGCCCGTGAGGTCCCTGCGCCTACATTCTAACCCTGCGCCACACTTCTGGCCCTGTACCTCTCAGTGTACCTTACTGCTTTCCCCAATGCGTGTCCCAGCCTCCATCATCTTTTTGCTGTCTTTCCTCTCTGCTTGGTCTATACGACCTCCTTGGCTCCTGTACCTTTCTTAGGCCCATATGTCCTAAGGCGTTTGCCCAGAGAAACAAAATGGGAAAACCCCTTTGATGCATCAGTCCTTTAGTTCCGGCCACTTCTTTGACTAAGGCCTAATAGAAAGGTGCAACCTGGTATCCTTGGGGACCTGGGGACATAATCGTGTGGCATTTCCGAGTCTTTGGCGTGCTTCGCATGTTTTTCTATTTGTGAACGCACAGTTATTGTAGACACGAGGGTCTACACCAAGCACGGTCTGTGGTGTTATTCCAGTTCAATATTAAGTGCCGTCTGCGACAATCTGCTACTTCAGGGCGCTAGTGTGAGTTCAGCTGGGCAGCAGTGCTGAGCGGAGAATGAACACAGAGAGATGATAAAGGCAAAAAACGGAAGTATTACAGAAAGCATTCAGAAATAACAGGACAGGGTCCACCTGGGAGGGGGGGGGGGTGATTGTGTCCGTAGTGTGTCATAGACTTTCTTTATTTACCAAAACTGCTTCATCAAACTCTTCACTGATGTTACCTATGCAGCCATTCTCAGCATCACTGGGTTGGCTATTGGCAGATAATTAATGCAGCTGGCGTCACCCAAGCACCCTCACATAACATTCTACCAACCCTCGTGTCTTGTGCTTGACAAATTCTGTCCATTCTATACTGAACGTTGGTTGCAATATTTCAGTGGGAGTGGCCTCTGCCAGAGAGACGAGTGTCTCCTTTAGCACCCTTTACTCTGTGGAGCCTGTCGTTCTTTACCATCACTGCATTTGCTTAGTTTTGTGGGGTGTGTGGGTCAAACAGGCAACATTTGTGAGCGGTGGAATTTGCTCTTTATGGGTTTTTTTTGTGTGCACAATTTTCCGGAAGGGGTTTTCTTTCTGTGTTTTTCTTTCTTGCGCGTGCGTTTTTTCTTTCTGAAAAAAAACTGATGGGGCAAGTGTGCTTAAAAAACAGAGGTCAGTAACACGAGTTTACTTTACTAGAAGTTGGCCAAACCCATTCGCCAAGGTAATCTTGATATAAAATAGTAGTCATGCCTTCACTAACCACGTTGCTTGCTAAACAAGCATTGGCATAGCCAATAGGTCTCGCTTTTGGGACCTTATAAGTATTTAGTTATGCAGCACAATATCCTTGGTGCAACAACATCAACTGTTGCATGGCTAAAAACTGATAAGGTCCCAAAGGCGAGACCTATTGGCTATGCCAATGCTTGTTGTTATATAGGGTAAATCTCTTTAGGAACTTTGGACTCGTTCTGTTTGTCCTATATTTCTATACTGTAATGCTGAGACTAATTTACATCAATCTATTTTGGAATTTATGATTAAACCTTACTAGTCTCAAATGTAGTTGTTGAGTAGTTATTCTGTAACCAGATTGGTTATACTGTATTGAGATTTTAACCGTGATTGTTTCTCCCTCCTACCTCTCAAGCAGCTAAAAAGACTATCTGGTTGTGTAGGGATGTTTGAGTGGGCCAAAGCTTTCTCAATATGAAAGGGGGAATCTAGGATGATGGAAGAATAGGGAAGTTAAGGTGATAGGTTGGAAAGAACGGCTGAAGCAAATGAGGAGTGGGAAGTAGTAGAAATTACTTTATTGATTTAATTTAAATCATAAAAGGAGCGGCATAACCGCTAAAACATGTAAAATTCATAAGCAAGATACAGATTAATTGATAAATTCTCGTTAAAATATGTGATAAAAACTTTTAAAAACAGAATACAATTGGTTCCTTCAGACTTGTAATAGTGAGTCAAGCTATAAGATACATAGTTCTTATGTGGGCTGCGGATTGATTAACTACACTTTATCACTTTGCATGCTTTGCCGGTTCAAGTTCTCTGTCTCTCTTTTCTAGTTCGTTTGCAGCTAAACTCAAAAACTTTATTGCTTTGCATGCCAATTGTACTGTCGAGCCTCCTAGACATTTTATTACGGCGGATCTACAAGTCCTTATTTGTTCTCTTTTCATTATTGGCCGCAAAAGTTCTTTCCATATGGATAATAATGCCGGACAAATACAAAGTAGGTGGAGCAATGATTCGTCTCCTTGTCCACAAAGGCGGCAGTCCATTGAGGGCCAGGTCCGTTTCCATTTTGGGATTAGGTGTTTAGTTAGATAAACTCCCAGTCTCAGTAAAGTCAGTTGCTGCTTCATGCGATTTGCAAAATGTTCCGACAGGTATGGTTGAGGCTTTAACATTTTGTATGTTGGCAACACAATCCATGCATTGATTTTTGTGGTCAATGAGGCTTTATCCTTTTCTTGAGATATCCGATTGATCGTTTTATTGACTATTCGTTTGAACTCCGGGTAGGATGGTATTGTGTGCCAAGCTTCCTCTAACTTTAAAGCTTCAATCGATTGCTTTAAAGATGGATAAACCGAGTTACTCAATCTGGATTGCCTTTCTACCTCCAACCAGCAGTAATGTGCCAGAGACTCTTCCTCTGCTGCCCGCATTCTCCAGTAGTATTTTACCAGTGCTCCTTGTCTTGACGGGATCTGGTTTTTTAACCCAAATTCTAATCTAATCCGGGCTTGAGAAATGTGGCGCGGAATTTTAAATAGATTTTTGAAGAGACTGGTTTGGGCGATGTTCAGAATTGTTGCATCCTTTGTGTTTAGGAGTTCTGAACCGTACGTGATTGAAGGTAAAAATTTTGCTGCCACGACCTTTAGTAAATGGGTCGTCGAACAGTCACTGAGTTTATTTTGCAAGGTTTTGAATGCAAATAATAGCTGTTTGGCTTTTGTTTTCCGCTGTTCTAGGTATTGCTTGTAGTTAAGGTGGCGATCCAAAGTTATTCCCAGATATTTATATGTTCCCTCCTGGTCCAGGCAGTTGCTGTTGATCGTCCAAGTGAATTTTGGTATCTTTTTGTGTGGACTCGAAAAACACATAACCTTTGTTTTTTTAAAGTTTATGTCTAATTGGTTTGAAGCTGTGTATTCTGCTAGTTGGTTTATCAATCGTTGGAGGCCACGGGGCGTTTGGGATAGCAGCACAATGTCATCGGCATATTGCAGACTTACTATTTTCACATTCCCCAGTTTTGGGGGTCCCCTAATGTCGAACGTAAGTTATTATCTAAGTCGGCTGTATATATATTAAATAGACAGGGGGCTAGAACGCACCCCTGTTTTAAACCATTGGTGGTGGTGATTTTGTTTGTTGAAGTTCGACCGTCTCCCATTTTTATTTGAACCCATGTTTTGGAGTAGAGGTTAATTATTGCGTTCAGTAGGTTTGTGGGGACTCCCCAGGATTCCATTTTTGCCCACAGGGCTCATCTGGGGACCTTATCGAAGGCTGCCTTGAGGTCCACAAAACATGCATACAGAACTTTAGAGTTGGCAATGGCTTGGTTGGCCAAAAGCGTGACGGCAGATGTATTTGTTAAGGTGCCCATTCCAGCTCGGAAGCCTGTTTGTGTATTGGGGATCAGTTTAATGCTGTCGACCCAATCCTCTAGCTCTTTCAGCAAGTTTGCGGCGTAGATTTTTGCCTCAACATCAATGAGGGCTATTAGCCTACAATTTGAGGGATTTGAACGAGCCCCTGATTTAAATATTGGGTGTAATATGCTTCCTCGCCAAGAGTCTGGGATAGTGTGAAATTCCAAAATGTTGGCGAACAGTAATGATAGATGATTAGACCAAAATGCTGGATCTTTTTTAAATAGGGCGTTGGGCAGGCCGTTTGGTCCCGGCGCCCCGTCAGACCTCTGTTTTTTTATGACGTTCAATACTTGTTTTTGTGTGATCTGTAGATCGAGGATTGATTGATCTGACCCTGGTGTTTCAGATGAACCTCGCTGAAGTTTACCTTCAGGTTGTTTGACTTGGAGGTTACTGTGATCTTTCGGATTCAATTTGCAAATAGTGAAATCTGGGGCCTGGGAGGTTGGTTTCGGTGTCTCAGCCGTCCAATGCTCTCTAATTGGAGTGTCTCTAGAGATTCTGGCGCTGAACCGTCTCGCCTTCAATGTGTAATTTTTGACGGTAGCCCCGGGGGCTTTCTGGGTGTTAAATGTAGCCTCTATGTGAGCTCTCCATGCATGCTCGGTTATGTCGGAGTTGTAATGCCGATTTTTTCCGTTTGATAGGATATTGTTTTGGGCCCAAAACTCTTTTGAATTTTGTTGTCGGCTGACATGAAACATTTTTGTCCAAAATTGCTCATTATATGTGCGTTTTGCTGCACGAATCTCTTTTTTTAGGTCGCTTCTCATTTGTTTGATTATGGTCAGGGCCTGCCGAGAGGGTTGTTGGCCATGAGTTCGCATTTGTCTGAGAGCTTTATTTAGTTGTCTTTTTTTTATCCTTAGGGCGTGAGTGTACCATACTGACCCGCTAATCCTGGCAGATTTTTGGTTTCTAGAACTGTGTGAAAACTTTCTATTCAGGCTGTTGATAAGAGACTCCCAGGCCTCTATCCCTAATGGTTTTGCATCGGTAGCGGCCAATAAAGCCGAGCAGAGCTCCATAATTGCATCTACGGTGTTGTTGTTACATGTTAATCGGTTTAAATTGTACAGTTGGGTGAGTTGTGTGAGGGCAGTGGTTGGCCGGGACTTTTCTCGAATTTTGGTTAATATAAAAGATTTAGGATAGTGGTCGCTGTCTACTCTTTCTATTATTTGAAAGTTCGTAATGAAGGGAAATAGGTCTGGGTCTGCTAGAGTGAAGTCGATGGTTGCTCCTGATTTTGCCGTCACTCTTGTAAAAGCTGCCGGGCTATCTTGTGGACCTCGACCATTTAAAGTATACAATGATTGATTATCCAGTAGTGCAGCGCATTTCTTACCCGAAGTGTCACGTCTAGTTGTGTTGTCATTCCTGACCTTTATATTGGTGGGTAGGTTTTTTTCTTGAGCTTGCATCAAATTCATGTTGAAATCCCTGGACAATATTATATTGGCATGTGGGTAGATTAGCTTTAGGGTTTTAATGGCAGCTACCAATTGTTGGATATCTCTCCCCTTATGCTTATAAGCTGGGTGCATGTAGATGTTCAAAATTAGCAGGGTGCAGATGATGGAAACTGTAAGTTTAATACATTGCATCCAGCAGGAGTCTAAGTCGATGTTTTCTTCTTCCCATAAAATATCTGTTGAGATGTAGATTGATAGGCCGCCTTTGGCTCTTCCGTGTGCTGACTCCTTTTTAGCTGGGATAAGATGTTCTTTGTAACCTACAATTGGGGTGTGTGTTGTCTGCCAAGTTTCTTGCAATAGCAGTATGTCGTACTGTAGGATGAAGTCAGCAAAATCGATTTCCTCTATTTTAGAGGCTAGGCCGTTCACGTTCCAGGAACAGATTTTACAGTCCTGCAATGTGTTTGGATTTTTATGGATTTTTATTCATGCTGCTCCTTGTTGTGTGTTTAGGGATCTCCAGTACTGGTTGTCCTCTTTATTAGCTGTTTCTGAGTGTGAGATTGTAATCGTGATTTGTCTTATAGATTGGGCGTCATCCTTCATTTGGTCCTGATTCTCAGGGCCTTTCGCTCCTTTTAATACACCCTCTGTGCAGTAGGGGTGTTGTAGGGGGCTCGGATAACGAGGAGGTTCCACCTTTTTTAGTTCTATACCCCATGATGCAAATACCTCCTTGTGCCTCAGGATCTGTTCAATGACAGAGTAATTTATCCAAGTGGCTGTTGTTATTTCAGGCCCTATTTGGTTGGGGTTAGGTTTAAATTCAATTCTTTCCAGGTCCCTGGATGTGATATATTTCAGGGCAGGAAGAGATTTGAGTAACCTTATTATTGCGCTTCGATTCAGTATATCGTGGACTCCCCTCGATTTATAATGTGGGACCAATTCTATCTGGCCTTGAGCGGTGATCGATTGTGTTTTTGTGTGGTCGATCGGGGTCCCTTTTGATGCTTCTGTTAGGTCTTGGTGATGTATTTCGACGTGATGGGTATGCTTGACTTGGTCTTGTTGTATGCTTTCAATGGGCTCTCTAAACCTCTTGGACTGTTGTTTAGTTTTAATTTCATTATTGACAATTCGCGCCTGTATGGCTCCTTTCCCACTTAGTGCTACGTCCTGCGTACAGATTTCACTTGTCTTTATCTTTAGATCCTGTGGTATTTGGATTGTGTCTGTTTTTACGGTGTCTTTACTTTTTACGTTGTTTTGTTCCTTCTTAACCGAGGGTTTGAATATGTCATATATTTTACTTATTGACGAATTTTCCTTTTTTTGCGCGTCGTGGTTTCTTGAAGCGGCAGCCTCTTTTATTGCTGGGTTGTTATGATCCGGCGTGCTGACTGTACCGCTGTTGCTTTCATCACCTTTATCTTGTCTTTTCTGGGTGGGTATGAATTGTGATTGTGGAATGGCTTTGTTTAATTTACTTTTCCTTGCTTTCCTCAGGCGTTTCAGTTCCCGCTTTGTGAGGGATGTTTTCAAGCTTATTTGTTCCTTACTTTCTACAGCTTCCTTTGGTAAGTTGCTTTGATTAGGAATTAGTGATGAGCCTTCTAAATATGACTGTTCATCTAGTTGTTCGGCCCCTTTCTCGGCGTCAAGTAAATTTCTGCATTCGCCTTCTTGAGAATTAATTTCCTCTTTTAATAGTTTGATGTTATTATTGGAGATGTCCCCACTAATTCTGTCTGCTTCCTTGGGGTCTCTTTCCATAGATGTTATGGAGTTAAGTTGTGTTTCCCTGACTGCCCCCAACAGCTCTGACATTATGGTTGGGACTGTTGCGAGCTTATCGATTATTTGGTAGCAATGGCATGTTTGGTATGTGATGTCCTGCGCATGTTGTACCTTTATTATCATGGCGTTTAGATCGTGCAATTTTTGTTCTATCCCCTGAACATATAATGCTAAGACATTTAATAGCTCGACTTGAGTATCCAGCTTGTCGGCATGATAGGTCATAGCTGATCCGATCGTTTTCATAATGCCTAATAGCTGATTCCAAAATGGTCCTGTTGGTGGGCCTTCTTGTTGTTCCGTTGAATGTTGTCCCCCTTGTTTCTTGGTGCTTCGTCGTTGCGCAGATAAGTTTTGTGCTTCTAAGTGGCTGAGTGGGTTGAATTGTTCGGCCTCGTAGGAGTCGTAGGGCACTGGCCCATTTTTCTTTTGTTGAGATGGTCCCTGCTCCAACTGATGCGCGATTTGAATTTGGTTAATTGGTGTTTTCGAATTAGTGGAGAATTGTTCTTGCCCGTAGACTGTTTGACCCCCAAACTGGTCAAGGGGTTGAGGGTCTGCCGGTGAGTATAGTAATGCGCAGGAGCTATCGATGCTATCCTGCCAGAGCACCAGGTTGTCCTCCGGGCTCTGCACTTCAAGGCACTGCTGGGCGGTTTGTTGTTGCTGGTGTTGTTGGCTTAGTTGGTTTGATTGAGCCTGGCAGGTCCATTGTTTCGACATGGACTCCCAGTTTAATCCCGGGTCATTGTGGACTACAGCCTGAATGGTCTGTTGATGGGATCCTTGATGGTCAGTAAGTGAGCTCAAACAGCCCTGAATAGGACTGGCACAGCTTGCGTCTTCTAATGTGGTAAGCTTAGGGACCACTTGTTCTGTGCCTTCCTTATTTGCTGTTTTGCTAACACTATCTTTATGTGTCTCATTGCCTGGACTGCCCCCCTTGGTCTTCTTGGCTTCCTTGACTACTTCGTGAGCCTTTTGCTTCCCCGGGGATAAACTGCGACATACTTTTAAGAAGTCTGTTATGAGAGCCCGCTTGTTAGTTTTGATGCTGGTTTTGATGGGGGAACAAGTGGCAATAGTAAGGGTGTGGTTGTCTTCTTGGATGTTGTCTATTTTACTCTCCCTATCTTTTTCTTGATCTTGATCCGCTTCCAAATCCAGTTCCTGTTCCTTTTCCTGTGGCTTGCTGAAGTTTTCCATTACTGTTTGGTCCTCTCCCTCCTTTTTGGATTTCTGTACCTTGGTTGCCTGTCATCCCCCTGACTTTTCCTGATCTCATGGTGGGTTATTGGCACGGATTTTTTGTTCAGTTTTTGGCTCACCTGGAGCAGTACGACTTGCTTGGACGTGATTGCCCTGCACTTGTTGGTTTACTTGTAAGTTTGCTTACTGCCACCTTGCACCTTTGTGTCCTGGGGCGAGGTGGTCTTGGGGTATTTACTTTGTTTACTTTAGCCACTCCTGGTTTGGTCTTTGAGCACCCCCAGATGCCCTAAATCGTCTTGCTTTGGCTTTTACTCTGACTTTTACTTTGACTTTTACTTGCTGAGTGGTCTTGCTTTTATTTTACAGCCGGAGCGCCAGGAGGAGCTGCCGAGGAGTGGGACAAAGGAGAGGCAAGAGTGAAAGCGAAGGCAAGCGGGGCACACAGGGCGAGGTCGCAGGCAGCACCACGATCTAATCGTGCCGCCTCCGCCGAGGGCTCACTCTCACTGCGGAGTGGGAAGTTGGAAAGAAAGAAGGAGAGTAAAGGAGCTGCTCATCTGGGGCTAAAAGAGGGGAAGATGATCCAGAAGAGGCGTATGAAGAGTGCAATTGAGGTGACAAAACAGGTAATGGCCTTCCTCCCTCTGCCCCACTCTCTATTATATTATATGGAATTTAAACAAGACTGCTAACCCTGTTGTAAGCTCTTCACTGCAGAACTCCCAGGTTCAGGTGTGAACAGCTCATCCAATCAAGGTTTTTGCTTTGCATTCTAGGACTTGTAATCCGGATTTTGTAATAAAATAAAACTTGCTACAAGTCACAAAGTGCAAACAATAACCCTGAACTGGGTGGCCTGCCCACTGATAGTGCTGGGAAATTTGAGAGTGCTGGCTCTGGTGATAGGCTTTGGCCCTTTGAGGGTTTGACTGGGTGCTGGTGTCAGACGTTCTCAGGCTGTGAATATCTGGGATGTGGATGGTGGGGAGGAGGATGTTGCACATTTGTCCCACCTGCCTCTGGTTTGTTGTGTTTTACAGTCTCTGTTGTACATGCCAATAGTTTGAACTTTTAAACAGTGGTTGTCAAACCCTTGAAACACACAGAGGTCTTGGAGCACAGACACTCTAAGAGAACTCGCTAGTTCTAAACATAAAGTCACTATTTGAGGTAAATGTAGTCCTTTTATGCTACATAGGTTTTGTATAGTACAATGCTCAGTTTGCTACAGCCCCTCCACATGTGAGGCAAAAGTGCGTGGAGTACACCTAGAGATGCAATGTATTTTTTTTTTAAACACCATTTAACGTATGGTTCCTCAAATACTCCTCTGGAGAATTTCCCAGTACTTGTAACCAGATTCCCTCTAATTATTGTTGTCTCTGTGCGGCAGTGACCTGTTTGTGTGCACACATTTCTTGTTTGTGTGCACAACTGAGTGATATTAGCAAAAATTATACTACTTTCTAGTGAGATTAGAAAGGACACCTCCTCAAACATTTAAAAGTTAAAGAGTTTCTTGAAAGCACATTTTCCTGCCAAATTGTCTAGCCAGGATTGGCAATGTGTGCACCCTGCACTTACACAAGTATACCCCTCATCCTGCACTCACAATACAGCTAAAAACTTGCACTCAGGCACATACTCACCCTGCACTCACACAGCACACTCCTCATCCTAGACTTACGAAGACTCACCGCTTACCCTGCACTCACACAGGCACATTGCTCACCCCACATTCAGGCATTTGCTTACCCCGTATTCAGATGCACTCATAAACACACATAAATTCTGCACTCCAGCACATTATTCACTGTACACACACACTCTGACATACTGCTTATTCCACACTTGCACAGACACGAGTCACAATACATTCACACAGACACACCACTCAGTCTAGACTCTGCAAGCAATGCTTTCACCTTGATCTCCCTATGCACACCACTCACTCTTTCCTCACATTACTCACACTGCACTCATTCAGGCAAACCACTCATTGTATATTCATAAAGCCACCCCCCAACACTGCACTCACAATACACACTATTCAACCTGCACTCAAAATACGCTTTGCTCGCCCTGCACAGACTGAACACTTCCTCATTCTCACACAGGCACACTGCTGATCCTACATTCACACAGTTCACCTTGCACTTATCCAATCACTTCACTATGCACTTCTGATTACTCTCACTCCTTCCAGCATGTACTGTGCACATCACTAACCCTGCACTCACTGTAAATTCACAAAGTTGAATCCCTCACCCTACACTCAAACTGGTATACTGCTCATCTTTCCCTCAACAGGCTCACTGCTCAGTTGTGCAAAGGAACAACTCTCACCCTACACTAATACAGACATACCCATATCCCTGTACTAATAGAGGCATACAACTCACCATGCACCAAGTCAGGGACATTGGGGAGGACTAGACACAGAACAGCTCCGGCAAAGCCCAACCTGTAGGAGTAGGAGGAGAGCTGCCAAGGAGAATTCAATCTCCCCCCTTTCCCCATCCTTGTTAGACTTAGATAGGTGCAGGAGATTTGGAATTAAGAGACAAAATACAATCCTTGTAAGTGAATGAAAGTATAGAGCATCTTTTATATTATAGGCAGTAATGAGGACAACATCAGTGAGGTAAGCAGGTAATTAGAAGCAAACCTAGCAAACTATGTAAAGATAACATTACAAAAAAAAGAGACTGTGCAAGGAGGGGGATTCCCTGGTTGGACACCGGTAAAAGAAGGAATTGGGGCCAAGAGAGCTGTGCAGAGAAGAAAAGAGCCTGCCCAGGGTGTATAACTGTCAAGGTAGACTGCAGTGATGGGGCAACTGAAGATAAGAGAGCCTTTTTTTTTGTAAACAAATTTTATTGCCTTTTACATGTCATACAGCATGACCCTTTTCAGGGTGTCAATGTGCAATAAAAATAGAACACGACCGAGCAACTGCATCTGTTGTTATCCTTACTTGGTCCCATTCGCAAATGTTTGGCTATAACGGTCTCACTGCTATCTAATATCAGGACAGCATATATAAAAGAAATTTCCCCCTCCCCAGTCCCCCAACAAGAGAAGATTAGAGAGCCTTAATTGAAAGAGACTGTTGCACAAAGAGAATGAGACCACAACGAAAGAAACAGTGCCAGGGAAGTAGCAGTGAGAGAGAGGGAACAAGATCTGATATAGCTGTAACCATGGGACACAGCTGTGCAAAGACGAAAATGCTGCTCGGAGTTGGTGACCAGGAAAGACAGCAGTTGACAGAAAAAGAACTGGATTGAAACAGTATTTATTGAGAGACTGCTGTGCAGAAAAAAGTGTCTTCCTAGCTCAGCAGTTTAAGAACTACCCCACAACAATTAATTAGCAGTGCACAGCACAATACTGAGTAAATATGTGGAGCATGTGCCTATTTTTGCTATTATTTGTTTGGGTGTTTTGTAAAGCGTAAATTGTTACATTATGATAACTTTGAAGCCCTTTTCAGAGTAGATTAAAGGTGTGTTTTTCAGATTCTGATGAATTCCTAGCTGCTCCAGCATATTGTATGGGTTGTGCCCCACCAGTGGCAGGCTTCTTCACCGTGTGCTGCACCGAAAGCTGAGGGTCGTTTGGGGGTTACACATGTAGTCCCATCAGATTAAAAACTGCCTGATCTGATGAGAGATAAAAAGAGATAACATGAAATTGTAATGCCTATGTGATTTCAATTCAAGCACTGCTCAAAAGTAGACTTAAATGAATTTGGAGAGAGCCGGCTAGGCAGTAAGCCTCGGATCCTATCTGTGGTGTTAGCATCCCACTAACTTTTGCACTGAAACATTTACAAAGGTAAAACTTGCGTCAATTAACTGGACTGCCCACTCGTGTAATCAACACTGGTGTTCCTTGTCTTTTAAAAATGTATGTTTTTCTACATTGTACTGTAAAGAAATAGGTGCTTTGAATTACTAATGTGGCTTCTCGGAGTAGTACTGCACACATGGGTATCATTCATTTTGGTATAAATCAATTTAGGACTCCCTCTAGGACCTCCTTTCCGGCAACCCTCTGAATTTGCCAAGCTGAATCTAGCGCATCCTCTTCTCATTTTTTGACTTCTGATATAATTGGAATTCTGCCCCCCTTGCATCATGACTTGTGCAGAGTGGACCCACCACTCCTTTAGCATCGTCACTTTAGTCCAGTGCAGAATCCCATTCCTAGACCAACATCATTCTGTAACCCAGGCACCCTAAAATATAACGCAGTGCTGTCTGCATCAAGCATGGTATCCGCCATGAAGCGGGAGAAGCAAAGAAACTTGTGGGAAGAAGGAATGGAGAGAATGCAGGTTCAAAGCACATCAGACTGTATGCCAATGTTTGGGAGAAAATGTGTACCAGATGGGGAATCATACATGTATTTGTGAAATAGACGTTTATCCAAGGGATTGTTGGTGCTATATTACAAATGCTTATTACCCAACTCAGTGGTACACATAATCTGGTCACTTCATTTTCTTTAGGGGGTCTTTTTTAGGTTTCGCCTGGCGTTGCTGCGCCCATGCGCAGCTCGCTCGGCGAGATCTAATGTGGATGAGGACTTTCAGAAGGGGGCTTGAAGCCCCGCCCCTCATTTCCATTGGCTGGCGTCACCGTTTATGCTAAACGGTGGCCTGCCATTGGAAATGAGCTTTTTTGGTTGCCGCCCTTTCGCCTTTAGGGACGGCCCCTCCGGACTGGATGGCTTGGTTTACGGCTGTTGTGAAGCACTTTCTTATCTTCACAAGGCGTGTTATATAAACAAGCCGTGATCCAGTCCGGATGGGCCGACCCAAAAGGAGACAGGGCGCCGCGTGTTTATTTTTGCATCGCGCTTTCACTTCAAGTGAAAGCCCGATGCAAAAATAAACAGCAGCTGCCTTCCCACAATGGCGAGCGCTTGTTTAGACATGTAATCAAGTATCGCATCCTGCTCTGTAATGCGGACTTCACTAAACACAACACACATGAGAGCCGCTCGCGCTCGGTAACCTATTGTTACAATAAAATAAGCTTTTGTTATGGGCTGCTTCTCCTTGGTACGAAAAGATTTAAACACCTAAAATACATTGATCACTTAAAACAATTAAAATCAGGTAATGTTTACGTTCGTTGAAGAACTACTAGTGTTAAAGTATCGTACAAAGCGGACCCCCTGTGTTAGGTATTTTGAAAGGGGGTTGTTTATTCAGAGGAAGCCGCACTCGTCTAATCACCGTAATCTACCTGGAATCACCCCAGGACTGGGAGAGCCTCGCACAGCCCGGAGCGCCCCTTGTAGCGCATCTGGCGGCGTGCGCTTGTTTCTGCCAGATGCTTAACATGCTAATCACGTTCAGTGTACACATGTATTATTTAGCACCACACCACATTAAGTTCATTAAGATACAACTGCCAGTGCTAGCAATGCATAAATACATGTATATACTTTTATTTACAGCTGCGGGCATACTTAGAGGCACGTGGATGCGTAGACGGAAATGCGTTAAATAAAGGATCGTTTATTTGCTGCTGTTCACGCTTTCTAAATGAACGTTTCACTTTCAGAGCCGAGCATCATATCGCATTTCCAAATATCAGATCCATTTTATCTGCCAAAGAGATAAGTTTCATTTTTATAGAGGGATTGACACTCTGCACTTGACAACCTCTAGGTACCGACTAGAGCTCATGGGACTTCTTCTACTTTAAGGAACTAGTGCAGTGTAGGAAGGGCACGTGCCAACAAAGATACCCTTTTCAACCTTGATGTAAATGAGGCACTTCGATTGAATCGGGGGAAGTCTCGAGATTGAAAGAATGAATGAAAATTGTATTTTTATACCTCCGAAGAAGTGCTTTATATAGACGAAAGAAGACCCGAAAGATAATTAAACAAAGACAAAAAAGGAACTAAAATGAAAAAAAGAAAACCAGGAAGAAAGAAAACGAAATGATGATGGAGTAAGGAAGGCAGCATATATGAAAAAGAAAGTAAAAAAAGGAAACGAGGCTAAAAAGTAAACGGAGAAAGATATTGGAATGCAGAAGGGATACAAACCATAAATAACTAAACACGAACGACAATGATGCTCAATGCTCACAATGTGTGTTTTTGTTTAAATGCAATCTCTGCGTAAAAAATGGGAAAACAATTTTTGAATGGAGCTTCGTTGTACTACATACAGGTTTTTACATTTAAAAATAGCATTCTAAACGATTTTTTAAGCCACGGGCGAAATGAACTAAAACGCGCTGGTATACCTTATACAGCCTCTGCCTTTTCCTCTGACATTTTTTTCCACGTCGGTAAAAGCAGGAACAAATATACCCTTCCGCTGAAGTAAACTTAGCCTGGCGACAGTAACTGGAATCCAAAATGTAAAGGTTAACAGATTTCTGAAAATACAAGTCAGTGACTAGCAAGATAGTTCAGTGGGTATAGGCGCCTACTATCCATAACTGTGTACTTCTTGTCGGAAATCCGGACATGCGCAGTCAGTTCTCTTCATTCTAATGGCATGACATGAGTGACAGTGAATCGGGTACCAGCATGATCGGCCATTGCGGCGCATTCATAACTCCGGTAGAGGTTAGCGCTATAAAAAACAAGCATTAAAAATGCAATAGGTCTCGCCTTTCATTGAGTTAAAGCCATTTGCTTTGCTATACAATACCATTAGCAAAGCAAATGGCTTTAACTTAATAAAAGGCGAGACCTATTGCATGTTCAATGCTTGTTTTAACTACAGCTTAGATTCACTTCTGCTCCCCTTCAGCAATCATGGTATTGCTAACTGTCTTTTGAGGATTTGTTTAATGTGATTTGTTTTCACGAACTGCTTGTAGTAACCTATGCTGCACACCTGCCCGTCCCAGACAGGAACTGTATTATTAAGAGCAATTTGGAGAAATCACACCTGTGTAAAAGAACAGGAAAGTAGCTTTCAAATGTGCACACAGGGAAGAATGTAATATGGAAACCTTTTCAACAGAGTTGGTTTATTTAATTTACCTTAAAAATGTAAGTAGGGAAGTGTCCTTCCTAGCGGTGGAGAACAGACAGCATGCCTGAGATGCAGATTATTTTTAGGGGTGGGCGGAATTTGCGTAGTCGCGCTACGCAAAGCTCCGCGAAATGGTAAAAAATCTCTGCGAGCACGCAAAAGTTCCGCGAACATGCGGAATTGCTCATTCCGCCCGTTCGCGATGCTTTTTTCCTGTTCGCGAACGCTGTTTGCGTGCTCGGGGAGAAATATCTCGCGAACACGCATTTTGAAAGCGCGAACAAGCAAAAAATTCCGCGAAGCCGCAGAATTTTTGGCAATTTCGCGTTCTCCGCGGAACGTGAAATTACCCAAATTCCGCAAATTCCGCGAGTGGAACGGAATTTACCGTCCAGGCCTAATTATTTTATGTCAGTAATTTTCAACCGGTCTCATTTTTTTTCCAGCTTGGCATTTCTCTACCTCACTAATTAAAAGTTGAACATGACACTATTTTCTTGGAACAGCTGAGGCTTTTGCAGTAGCAACATCTTTTAAATACAAGCATGCAAATAAAAGTTTATGCTTATATTATAAAAATTGTAGTACCCGCACAAACATGCTTGCAAAGTGTGTAAATCTTGTCTGCTATTACTGTTTCAAAAACAGTTTGTTACTTGGTTTTCTTCTGAGAATGGCGATAGTGGAGCGGGGGAGTCGCACCTTCAGGAAGAAAAATATCACACTTACTTCTACGCTCATTAGCAAGCCATCGAGAACGCTTCTCCTGTCAGCAGGAGATTCCTTTGTTTTGCGCACTCCTTAAGGCCCCCTGGGCGGTGAAGATGACACTGTGTGCGGCCGCCCAGGCACGCAACTTAGAGGGAACATAGCTTGTAACTCATAATTCATATTGAGTTATGTCCATTGTTACTGGCGGGAAGCGTGCTAAAATGCAAATTTTCAAAGCAATTGTTGGAGGGTCGCCGCCCTCAAGTAAGACTGTGTCTTTAAACTCTATGCCGTTATGACCACTCTTACTCATTGTGGGCTTTAAAATGAATAATCTCCTACAAGATTAAAAAAATATATTCCTCGAGGGACATGCTCCTAATTCGGCTCTATAAAATGGCTTTTAAAACTGATCAGCAATGACCAAATGTAATGCCCAATAAGCCCTTCTCTGCTCCTCGAATTTTCTCGACTCGACTTCATTCACATCACTCTGCAGCTATCACCCAAATTTTAGTCGTGAATATTTGAAAGGTATGCTTATTCGTTTATCTTATGTTAGGTGTACATAGTTTTTCCACTCATTTCTCTGAATGCATGCTCTTGAATGCAAAGAGCAAACAGCTGAATATGTCAAGTTTGCACCACTTTTCTGCTTCTAATGAAAAGTGTTAAGGTGTCACAAAAGAGACTTAAAAAGGTCACACGGACATTCTACCAAAGCAGAAATGCCACAAATGCATATATAACAAGCATTTTCAATGCAATAGGTCTCGCATTTGGGAGAGTTTGAGCTATTGGCATTGTAAATGACAATGCCTTTTATTTATGTGTTTTGAAAACCTGCAAGCGGTGCGTAAATAGAAGCAAGCTGGCAGTAACTGCGCCTCTTTTACTGCCAGCCTTGCTTCTGGTAAGCAAGGACTATAAGTACAAAGAGCGTGTTTACGCACTGCGTGCAGGTTTTCAAAACATAGAAATGAAAGGCATTGTCATTTACAATGCCAATAGGTCAAACTCTCGCAAATGCGAGACCTATTGCATTGCCAGTTATGTGATAAGTGTCAGGGGACGTCATGAGTGTGCGTGCTGGTGATTTTGGGGTAATGGTATCTGGTGTATATGATGGACAATGGAGTCATGGTTCTGCAAGGGCAGAGCTGTGGTGTTCCTGTGTGTACGTGTGATGGGGAGTGAGAGGAGAAAGCAGGTGCTTCCGTTAGGGTGAGAGCTCATTGTGTGCATGTGTATGTGAGATGGGAAGAGAAAAGGAGAGGTGTGTGTGTGTAATGGGAAGAGGTGGAAATGGTGGGTGTGCTCGCGATGGGAAGAGGAGGGCTGGTGTGTGTGCATGTGTGTGCGAAAGAGAAAGAGAAATGGAGTGTGTAGACACAAGGGCAGAGATGTAGAGTCGACCAAGCACAAAATTATATGTAGTGAGAGTGAGAAAAATGGAGAAAAAACGTTTGATTGAGAAGCAACCCGAGTGCTTGTGAGGGTGCGTGGGGGGAGCACGTATGTGTGATGGAGAGTGGTAGAGCCGGGTGTGTTTGATGTCCTGGTCTGTGTTTTCTGATGGAGAGTAAGTCAAGACGGCACGTGTGTGTGTGTTTCTATGAGAGGAGGAGAGGCAGACTGTGTGTGTGAAGGCAGGTTGTAGTGGTAAATATGCTTTGTTACCAAATTAGTAGTGTTTTAAGTAATTCTGAGACTGAGGGCCTGAGAGGACCAGCTTCATTCATGCCACAAGGGCCGATGATATGCAGGGGTGGTTGGTGGAAAAGAAGGCCTGAGAGAAGGCAGCATCCTTCAGGTGACAAGGGTTTGGGAGGCAGGGGGTACGTGGTTGGGTGGAGGTAGAGAGAAGAAGGTAGGGTAACAACATCCCATATGTAGGGCTGACGACGTGGAAGAGGTGGAGGCAGGGAGCCTGATTGGGACAGGCAGCATCTTAATGTATTGAGGGCCGTGGAAGGCGCAGAGGTGGAGGGGTCACCATAGAGCGGCAGAAGCTGACACCATGGGAGGGCAACATCCGCAAGGCAAGGAGAGCTGAGGAGGCTGCGTGGGCTGGACCAAGGTACAGAGGAGAGGTGAAGGCTGACACCCTTACATGAACAGCTTCATTAATGTAGCTAGAGACAGGTATCAGAGCGGGGTGTTTATGAGGGAAAGATGAAGAGGCAGTTTTGCGAGAGGATGGGGCCGCTCTGGATTAAAACGCTCTTTCACTCTTCCAGGTTATTAGGTGCATGAGGAATGTGTAGAGCAGAGTGCAGCTGCAGGGTTATGAGGGGGACACAAGAGCAGTGCTTAATGAGTATAAAAAACAAGCATCCTGCTGGGGGTCGGAGGCCGTGTGCCCGGGGCTGGGGGGTTTGAAGACTGTGCTGCGGGGGTGGCATGGATGCCACGCTCCGTGGCAGGCTGACAAGGAAGGCCAGGAGACTGATGGGGCATTGTTGCTGCAGCCTGCGGAGGCCAAGCTGACAAACCCCATGGCAGGAACAGCCCAGGATTAGCCCGGGGCCCACCTGGCGGTATGGTGAGGCTCCAAGTGTTTTTTTTTTTTGTTGCAGATTTATGTAGCGCAAACTCGACCCGAAGGTATTGGAGCGCTTTACATGAGCACCAGTTACATTACACAAGGACACACTCATTTTTTTGGTAGGCACGGGGAGATTAAGTGATTTGCCCAGAATCACAGGATGTGGAGTCAACCCCGAGGCTCGAACCTTGGTTTCCCAGCTCCAAAGTCTGTAGCCTAGCCGTGAGACCACATTGGTGCAGACTTCACTACAGCACAAGGGGAATCTCCCTGCACCTACAAATGAAAATTAAATCAGACTGGAAGGCCGCTTGGCCCTCCTCCTCCTCTCTGTCTCCTCTCCCCACCAAAGCGGAGATGTTGGCATAGAGTTGGGCGAGCCGGGATTACATGCGGCGTTAGTACTGTAAAAATATATATATATATATTAACAGCAATTAACATTAATAACAAAAAAAAAACATGCGCCTGCTAAAATGTTAAGCGTGGCGCCCGTGTTGTTAATGCTCAAAGTTTAGCGCGCACCCGTGGGCGGGACAGCAATGAGGAGCGAAGAGTGGAAAAGCGGATGCCGCAGTGCAACCTAAAGCGCGGCGCCTGTGTTGTGAAAATAAAAAAGGAGATGTTGACATAGAGTTGGGCGAGCCATGCGGCCGCCATTGTTTGCTTAGTTTGCGGGTCAGCCGTGATTACATGCGGCGTTGCGTACTGTGAAAAAAAAAAGCAAAGTAAAGGTTATTGAGAAAAAAACAATTATAAAAGTGGGCGCCTGCTAAAATATTAAGCGTGGCGCCGCAGCGTGCTGCAATGTCGTGGGTGGAATAGGGGAAGATGATTAAAGAAAATAGTGCTCACCAACTAGATAAAGCAGACCTTTAACACCAAAAGTAACAAGCATTGGCAAAGCCAATAGGTCTCGCCTTTGGGACTTATTTGCTTTGTCAATGTTTTTAGCCATGCTGGCACAGCATCTCCGATGCGGATGCTTCTTTTATTTGTAGTTGCCGATTAATGTTTGATCGATAACTAAAACTGGAATAAAATGAAAAGGATTTTTTTTTTTTTTAAGAGGATAAGGGGAAAGCAACAGGGAGTCGGGGCAGGAAGCAACACGGTCGCAGGTGGGGGAAGCAGACGACAGAGAGGGAAAGAGCAAAGTGGAGCACAGAAAGGGGAGCAAACTGGAAAAAGAGTAACGTGGAGCAGGTGGGAGAGTGCAACAGGGGGGGGGCACATGAGGCAGAAAGCAACACGGAGGGGAACAGGGAGAAGCACAAAGGCGACAGAGCAATACACAATGAAAGGGAGAGAAGTACACGAGGAAGAGATCTGGAAACACAAGCACTCAAGTAGAGTGCTTAACCCAAAAGAAAAAAGATGTTCTTGTAAAGCAAGCAATAGAAGCATAGAAGACAGCCAATCAAAACACGGTAAAGAAGCTATGCTGCAAGGGCGAGAGAAGCACAAGACTGACAGGCTGGGACAAGGATATGAAGCAGGCAAGTGAGAGTGACAGGAAAGCCACCCAATGGTGAGCATTTGGCGGGCTCTAAGTGCTGTATGTTCTTGGAGAGGCCAGTATATGTCTCCCAACAGACAGCTCGTGCACTCTCTTGTAGGCGACACGGAATGAATATCTGCAAGCGCAGCACTGTGTCAACAGCATGTCTCTGTTGAGGGAACAAATATTAAACAAGGGCAGGATTCTGGATTCCTAATAATGGTGACCTTCAAGCGGGAGAACGGAAAGGTTTACTTGCCTGATAACGTAGAGTATGTGCATATGTTCATTTACTAAGGTATCCTCTTTTAAGCACTATGCGTGCCAAAGATCACACAGAGTGCCAGCTGGGGCTCATGACATGAACAGATTACAACTGGGAAGGAAAATAACACAAATGGTGCATCTGAGGGGGTGGTGCTGAGACCCTTTATGATCTCTGCGGTTGTCAGCCTGCACACAAGCATTTTTAAAGTGACCAAACAAACACTACAAAGTAATGCAACTAGCCCAATATCACACGATGCGTACAGCAGAAGCTGCGAGATTACAACGTTTATATTGCAATGCGCATGGTGCACGGGGGGAGGAGGGTTTGCACAGCGTCTGACGGGGCACCGCGACGCTACTGAAAGAGAAAAAAAGTTTAATAAAATCTAAGTGACTCCTTCCATTATCTGTCAGCTTGACTTATTCCTCCGGCCTTGTTCCGCCCAGCGGTGCTGAAACATTCCCCGCTTCCTTGTAAGTTGGAGCGTTCTCTCGTGGCGCGGAGCCATCTCGACTTTCCAAGAATCGCACGACGGGGCGCACCGTGCAAAATGGTGCGGACTCGGGGACACTTAGTCAGCTGTTAACTCTGGGACGGCATAGGTTGGTGTTAATCGCAACTCTAGATGACACAGTTTACTGCTTATTTGGTATTTTTCAGACGTCGTATGCCGCTAGCAGGCTGCCTTATAGCGCACCAAGTTATAAAATAGAGAAGAGGGAAATGGAGTTTAATGAAAGGCAGGAGTGTGTGACGCATCGGCTGTGGTTAAGATTATCTCCAGTCACACGCTGCATTAAAGTTCCAGATCCGGAATTTTTGGTGGAAGGTATTAGTCGGGATTACAGACCCAGAGGACTGTGCCTGACGTGTGAAAGCCCTTGTGAGCTCCTTCGATATCCTTGTAGGTGGCTGTGTCTCACAGCAAGATTACATCTTTATATGATAAGCGGAACAGACATACACAAGACCTCTCGTAGGGCTGCATATTAAATTCCTTCCAACTGGAGGGGTATTACCGCAGAGGCGGGGGGACTAGCGTTGTTTGTAGGGCTAATTATTGAGAGGACTGCCACTTCTAAAAAAATTGTTACTTTTCTTGCGATGCCTGTATTCAGAATACATGGCTATGGGCCTGAAAAAGCCCACGCGTAAAAGCCCACGCGTCTCTTCCGAAGGAAACAGCCCTGCGTGACCTGTGTAGGACCTCTAGACAGATCATCGAAACACTTCACTGAGACTTTGCATGGCTGTGGCGTAGGCGCGGTCACGAAAGTGAAAGCGACTGCGCTGGGTTAATTAGTAACCCGATCCTGGAGTGCAGCTGACACACTGCGCGCCGCTGCTCGCTCCGCTCGCTCCCGAGACCCATAGGCCATGGGAGTGAACGTTCACAGAAAAGGTGGGACATACCCCCGCCTTTGGCCATTTGCGTGCTTTCATTTTTGAAAGCCACACGCAAAGGCCAATGGAATCAATGTGTGGGAGGAGTCCGACCCACAAGGAGAAGTCTCTTGGAAGTCTGGAGGGATTCCAAGAGGCCAGCTTCTAGCAGCGCATGGGTCGACCTAAAAAGTCCAGTCCTTATGGGAGGTTACAAATGCAGACAAGGCTGTACCAAGAAGGGACTAGTAAGCTTATTCACGAATCAAAAGCAACGATTTCGAAAGGACAATAACAGGAGCCAATTTAAAAGACGGGCAAGGAAAGGGGCGGAGCTTCTATTCCATACAATGCTGCGCTGCCCAGTCTCGACCTAAAAATGTCTAGTCATGTCAGAGGTGTGTAAATAAGACTATACCAAATACTTTAAAAGAAGACTGTGTCTCGAGCGCAGCGAACGACGAACTGGCAAAAGCCACAATGTGGCCAAGGGCCATCTACGATTCTTCTCTACTGTAGTACTACAACTTTTCTGCCAATCACAAGATGTTCTTCTGCTATTCGCTCCGAAGCCAACCACAACATGTCCATTACGCTGCTTAGCGGGGCTATGTCGTGACGCACTACGTTACTATAGGTCTGAGTCAGTGCCGCTAGGTGTCCCGTTCTTCCGTTTCGAAAAAAAGTTACTTCCGGTTAAAAATTCAATTCTAGAGGAGAAAGGAGAAAAAATAGAGAAAGCAAGCCAAGCCGGGATTTAGGATTACGGGTATCGGTGCCGGGTCCGCAGCAGGTGATCACTGCAGCGCAGAAGGTGAGAGCTGCGCGGCACATACTGCGTCTCTGAATGTTTGTACGGGGGCTCGGGTTGCTGCTGTGTCCTTTATTCTCCGGCTACTTCTGCCCTCGGCCTAAGACCACAACTAGAGTTAGCGTGCTGGGTGCTAAGGCCTCACTGCGGCTCTAAGGCATGCACCATGTTGGAAGTTCTAACCGTGTAAAATGGATCGGGAGGAGAGCTGGTCGTCTCGCACTGTTCATATATCCGCATCTCGAGGGAGCAATCCCTGCGGGTAGTGCTCGCGTTTACGGCAGTCTGTACCTTACCAGGCCTGCTATATTCCGCGGCCTTCCCAAGCTCCTCCATATGCTCTTTTGGAGAGGAGATTATTAGTCTGCCACCACTTTACTTCTTTTATAATCCGTGTTGTTTATTCTTTGTAACTAGACAGTGGAGTAGCTTGTCGCCCTGACACAATGGTCCCCTCTTAAGACTGAGGGGCACACTGATTTGTGTAGCAGTGCACGAACAAAAAGTACTTATTGAAAGCATGGAAGATCATATGGAAATGTACTATAAAATTAACGCCGTGGGTTTCTGTTAAATATCAAGAGTCGCAGTGAAGTTAAACAAGGTACTTTATTCCCGTAGAAGAGCACCACCCGTTACACGTCTTGCTCCGGTCCACTCCCAACAACTGCTGCATCTCAATCACGGCACCGATCAGATGTTCTAGAATGGAACATCGTGATCGAGCCGTGAAGCAATGCATTTAAAGTTTAAACATAAACAAATAACAAGGCAATGTATTTAAACAGCATTTAAATATAAATATGTAAACAGGATTAAACATAAATACATAACACATCTTCCCCCTTAAATAAAATAACGAAAAAAAACTAAAGAGAATATCACTCTGCAAACTTGCCTTTAACAAAAGCAATGAGATCAGACAGCCATTTGGGTTTTTGAGGACGCTTATTTGGTGACTCATTAGACTGACATTCAATAGGTTCATTCCGAACTTCAGGAATCAAGTCTGTCTGATTCTTCTTCCTCTAGGAAATCCTGTGGACACACATTTTTAGGATTCACTCCTCCGCACTCATCACAGTCAAAACCACCATGACGATTCGCTGCATAAACATTTTTGTCAGCTTTAAGGACTGCTATTCTGCTAAGGTTCCACACCCTGCCATCTGCAAGTTTTACTGCGTTTTTTTAAATACTTTAACTTCAAAAGGACCCATGTATTGGATTTCCCCTTTTTACCCTCCATGTTTTTTTTTTTTACCTTTACAAACATTCCAATACTGATCACAGGATCCCTTTTCGACCCCCTTTTTTTAATCAAAATTCTGTTTGTTGATGATGTGTGTTATAGCAATCCTATCCTTAACCACTTCTAAATCTATGGTAGAAGAAGTAGTGGATTTGCCAAGCAGGATTACATTTAGTCCTGGGTAACCTACCTCTCATTATTGCAAAAAGGGAACACCCTGTCATGTCATTTACTGTTGTCCTGTACATCCAGACGGTTTTGAGTATTTGTGTCTCCCATCTGTCACCGTCAATACCAGCAATTTGTATCGCACTTTTGAGCACCCTATTAAATCTCTCGATAACACCATTACCACTTGGATTATATAGAGAAGTGGTGCAATGTGTAATACCTACTCTTCTGAAATAACTCTTAGCTTTCTCAGAAAGGAACTGCACCCCATTGTCTATAATGAGACGCACAGGCAAACCTTCTGTGAAAATGTCATCAAGGAACATTAACACTGCATCAGTATCCACTCTCTCTACTTTTATAACAGGTGACCACGAAAAAACATCAATGGCCGCATTGATGAACTTAGAATTGTGACCAATGATATCTATGGCAATGGTGTCCCAAGGATTCTCTGGAATGACATGATCTCCCATGTTATGTTTTAAGAGACTTGTCAGAATTTGCAAAAACTACGCAATTCCTGACTAGTCGTTCCACAAAAATATCAACACCAGGCCACCAGAACCCTTGTTCATTATTTTTTTTTCTATTTGTTTAAATTTTTTTTTTACAGATTGCTTAGTTCTGATAATACCACTGTGTCCTTCATGACCATGTTGGACAACGCTGCGTCTTAAACCAGTGGGAGGTATAACTCTGTCACCTCTTCTGATAACCCCTTCAGTACAAGACAACTCATCCCGTACCTCCCAGAAACACCTGAGTACTGGTCCAATTAAATTCTTCTTTGGCCACCCAGACATAAATCTTTCTACATCCTGTAGTACTTTATCCTTAGCAAATTCCTCACTCAAAACCTTTTTGTCAATAGGCATGGTACTTTCATCATGCACTAACGCTACTTGAAACTCATCCCATTCATTACGAATGTCTTCTTTGATAGGTAAGGGCATCCTAGAGAATAAATCAGCTGTGACATTGTCTTTTCCTGGCACATACGCTATGTTGTAAATAAAATCTTGTAACCTCAGACATCCTAGCAATGCGTGCAGACGCCTTGATCATACCCTCTGTAGTTAGCAAGCGTACTAAGGGTTTATGGGCACTCCTTATAATACATTCCTTGCCCCAAATGAAGACTCTGAAATGTTATAGCGCCCACACACATGCAAGGGGTTTCCCTTTCAGTAGTAGAGTATTTTTCCTCCGTAGGTGTAAGTGCTCTGGACGCATGTGCTATAATGTACTCTTTCCCACATTCGGACTTTTGCGCTAACACAGCACCCAAACCTTTAGAACTCGCATCAGTGGTAATGATGCATGTGAGTAGAGGATCAAAACCACAGAGTGCTGTCGCTTCACAAATTGCTTTTTTCTCATCTTGAAATTCTTTTTCACATTCATCACACCAAACAAATTTGTTCTTTACCAATTGTCTAATGCTTAATATTCTGCATTAGAAATTTTGCACATACTTGGAATAAAATTCAGTTAGGCCTAGGAAGGACCTTACATCATCTTTGGACTTGGGATGAGGGGCAAAACGGTATTGCCTCAACTAAATCATTTTTCGGTTTTATGCCTTCTTCACATAATTCGTGTCCCACATAGGTAACAGATCTAACACCAAATCTGCATTTAGAATGTTTCACAGTCAAACCATTTTCACTCAACACTCTAAGAACCTTTTCTAGTATGTCATCGTGCTCATGTTTTTCAGCCCCAAATACCAGGATATCATCCTGAAAGCATACAGCGTTTTTGTAATCTCCAAACAGGTTGTGCATAATACGCTGGAAAACAGTTGCTGCAGATCCCAAACCAAATGGCATCCTATTATAACAGTAACAGCCTAAAGGTGTGATAAAGGCAGTGAGATTTTTGCATTTCTCATGTTATTCAATTTGATGGTATGCTACTGAGAGATCAATTGTAGAGAAAAATTTTGCTTTACCAACAGTAGCCAAAAGTTCTGCAATGCGTGGGAGTGGAAACTGGTCTACTAAAATGTTGTTTAAATGGTGCGAATCAATGCATAGCCTTATTTTGCCATTGGACCGCCTGGCTAGGACAATAGGAGAAACCCATTTGGATGATTCGATTTTCTCGAGAATGCCTTCACTGACCAAATCGGTAAGTTCCCTTTCCACTTCACCACGTACCACCATGGGAATGTTCCTAGCTTTGTTTTTCTTAGGACAAGCATTTTCCTTTAATTGAATCTCCTGCTTGAAACCGACTAACTTGCCAATCTCACTCTTGAAAACACTGGGAAAATCTTTAACATAAGTTCTCCAATGCCATTCTGATCCCGAATAACCATAACCGGATCAGGACTGTTAGGATTGAGTATTATGTCCAGTTTCCCTTGCTCACACCAACTTAAAACAGGTGGGCCTTTCTTTGACACATAAAGTTTTGCGGTACATTCTCGGTTCTTAAACCTGAAAATTAGGGACCTGAAACCAATAATCTCTATTCTCTCACCTGAATAGCCTTCAGGATTGATATCTGGTGCTTCTAAACCACTTTCCAGCAAACATGGATTTCAATATGGATTCATTTACAATGGAATAAGGCAATCCTGAATCCGCATACATTTGAATTTCCACGCCGACTATTACCATGTTGCAAACAGGTTTCTTCCTTACTACAGTATTGTCTATATTAAGGACAATTGTAATAGCATCTTTTATATTTAGTACAAATAAATTACTTTCAATACTATTGTTATGCAACTGTTCATTGTCACTACTTTCACTGTCATCTATACATTTAATTTTGTTGTTTTTACTTTTCTTGCATACTTTAGCGAAGTGCCCAGTAATGCCGCAATTCGCACATCTTTGCTTAATAGCTGGACACAACTTGCTGTTTGCAAAATGTGATTTGCTATCACAGCTGTAACATCTCATGTTCTCCATGTCAGTAAATCTCTTTACCTTTACCATATTGTTTTTTTCTTTTTCAATTCATCACTCCTGTTAAGTTTTGCCGCCTATCTTAGCTACAATTTCGCTGCTAACTGTACTCATTTCGCTTTTTACTTCTTTAGCGCTTCTATATGACATTTCAGACTTCCTCACCACGCCTAAAATACACTCAAGATTAGAATCACCATTCACCCAAAGTGTCTCCTGAATGGTGGGATTGTTCACATGCATGACTACTTGATCCCTTATGAGATCTTATTGTAACCCTCCAAATTTGCACTCAAGAGAAAGTGACTTCAGTGCAGAAACGTAACTATCCACAGGCTCATTCAATTGCTGTTTCCTTTGAAAAAATGTATTCCTGGAAATCCCAATGCAGACTTTTGGTGAAAAGTAACGGTCAAAATCTGCAATAGCTCTCTCAAAAACATTACTATTACCTTCGCCCACATCTTTGGGTAGCTGATTGAAAGCCTTAAGTCCTTCCGGACCAATAGAGTGTAAAAAAAAAAATGCCTTTTTTTTTTTTTTTTTTTTTTTACCAGCAGACATTTTACCATGAACATCTAAGGTCTCAATATAATTGAGAAAATATGCCTTCCGTTCGGCCCAACGCATGCAAGGTGAGCTGCTGCCGAAAAACATTGTGGTGGAGTTAACGAATAGTTTTGGGCACACATAGTAAAGGAGATAGAGAGTAAGAGAGCAAAAACAAAAAAATAGATGAAAAGAGCGGTAACAAATGGTAGGAAATGCAACAATTAGTAATTCTGGACGCCAATGAAAAAAATAACGTTTTTGGTTTCAAATTCCTCCTTTTTTTTTTTTTTTTTTTTTTAAATGCAAAATGGAATTGTTCACTGAGAGGGGTAAATCAGTGTCCACTCTGCACCCTATGCAATTGCGCCATGAACTCGATCTGAAAATCTGCAATTATCCTTTTATTTTCCTTGCTGAACAAATGGATAAATAAAATCCACAGGATAACTTCCACTGTTACTGCGAGCACAAATGTGAGTACTCAAGATTGTAACCTACGTGCACGAGAGCAAAATAAAAACATGTGCGCGCGAATTGATGTGGTAAAAAAGTGCGCTTTCAAAAACCAAAAGAAATAAGTTCCAAAATGTACGTGAATACCTTGTATATTTTTGTAACACCGATTCCGAGTGGAACTCAGATATGTGCACATCCACAAGTGATTTTCAATAACTGTAGAAAATGCGACTCCACCGAAAACTTCGGGCACCTTTCCACGTAGAATGCAAGCGCCGTGAAATGACATCAGTGTCCTCTACACAGCTCGTCTTCACTCGTGCAATTCAGCCGCCGCGCAGACGTGTCAGCGCCCTCTGCGCAGCAGTGCACAGAACTAGCCCGCTCCAAGATCCAGAATGCAATGGACGCAAACACTCCTAGACACCTGTGCGAGGTAAGGATTCCAAACAAACTGTTGACCGGCCTTGTTATATTTTTTTGAATAAGGATATCCAAAAATAACACCGGTGAAGAGATGAATGAATGTATTGGCAAAGTCCAGGGAACAACTCAAGCCTCCCCAAATCACAGAGCAAGACGTGACACGCACATCATGCTGTACACTATCCAAGGTGATATAATAAAAAAGAAAATCCAACCTTTTGAAAACTAAGGAAAAGTGCTATAAGTCAACTGCATGTGTGTAATCCTCTTCGGTGGTGCTTGTTCGTCTCTCCGCTCGTCGTCACATTGTTAAGTATGAAGAGTCGCAGTGAAGTTAAACAAGGTACTTTATTCCCGTAGAAGAGCACCACCGGTTACACGTCTTCTTGCTCCGGTCCACTCCCAACAACTGCTGCATCTCAATCACGGCACCGACCAGATGTTCTAGAATGGAACATCGTGATTGAGCAGTGAAGCAATGCATTTAAACATAAATAACAAGGCATTGTATTTAAACAGCATTTAAACATAAATATGTAAACCCGGATTAAACACAAATACATAAGTCTCGCAGATGGTGAAAGCTAGACTCCCTATGCTCAATCCGGTTTAGATCCGTGTTTATATGGAAATTTAGATTAGAATACTAGCTACGGCTCCTTATTAGGGTGTGAGGAGCGTTGCAGCCTCCAGTCTCTGCACTAGGAGGCAAAGAATATTTCTGGTTTGTATTTCTCATGTTGAAATTGTGACTTTTATCCCGATCTGAAAATGTTACTTATATCACTTTGGTCTTTTGTATGGTACATTACAACCAATCTCTGGTGCAGAACTCTCATTTTACCAGTTAACAGCTGATCGACCGCAGCTGCTGTAGGAAATGCGGATACCCACATGACTCGAATGACTAAATTTGGGCAGATGGGATACCTAAGCGCACAATTTCGCGAGTGGTACTTTTTACTGACGAAATTATTTCTTTGTGCACATTCTGTTTGTGGTATCTAGGATACCTGGGGGTTCCACTATAGAACCTGGGTAGGACGGTTAGGCATTTGTTGGAGACCTCTGGACTGTACGATCACTACCTACCTGTTCCCCCAAATTACCACCTTAGCTGGTGTACGGCATAATCCTACAATTTGGCAAGGAAAATGGGATCTGAATCGACACGTGTTGAGGACTTGGTTGGGGAACAGGCAGACGAGGTGTAGCGGAAGAGGCCGGCAGTTGCTGCGGGAGGAAAGTAGTGTGGACGGCTGATGCTCCTGTGGCGAGACACGGCAGCAGAGAGGAACCTTCTGCGATGCATGTTGAGGGCCATGGTGTGGTGAGGTGCACAGGTCTCGTTGGCCAACTTTGGCGGCAATTGAGACTGGTGTGCGCTGGCAGTGTTGGTGTCTCTGGGCGCGATAGGAGGGCACTGGCCGAAGAGGTGACATCGCGCAACGGCAACTACGTCACTACACTATGTGCGTGCCGCCATCTTGAAGACACTTTGTGGCCTTTTTTCGCATCAGTGATGTGCACTCCAGCCTCCAGTACTACTCTGTGCGACGTGTGTGCCGCCATCTTCTAAGCGTATTTGCGGCCTTTGTGTGCATCGGTGATGCGCTCACCAGTCCAGTACAGCGCGGTAGTGAACGCATCAGCACCATACCAGAGCCTGTCATTCAAAAATTCGGCCATTGTGTGTATCGGTGATGCGCACACCTGCAGCGTTAGTCAGCAGTAATAATCTGTTTCCATTGTCTATATCGATGATGCGCACACCTACAGTGGCGTCAGTTGGCAGTGCCCAATATATGTACTCCTCTAAATTAATTTAAGCCAAGCCAGTAGGCGAATTGAGCGGATTCTCCCACAGTATTGTATTAAAGGAGTGGGCCGTACCAGTTAGTCATAAGGCCATGCATATACCATTGGGTGTCAGGACTAGTGTCATGGAACATTTGGATGATTTGGAAAACAAAGGGATAAAATCGAACCAGTAAAAAGTGCAGAATGGTTGGCTCCTGTGGTGGTAGCGCAGAAACCTAATGGCAATATTAGACTCTGCATTGATCTGAGAAATCTGAATAAGATTATTGTTGGGGATAGTTTCCCCCTTCCCAGAATTGATGAGCTTTTTTTCCAAATCTAAGGGCTGTAAGTGGTTTTCCACAATAGATTTGACCTCCGTTTATCACCAGGTGTTGTTGCATCCTTCCAGTAGGAAGTTGACTTCTTTTGTCACTCCTTTCGGTTGCTATAGTTTTGTGTGCATGCCATTTAGTTTAGCGTTGGTGGCTGCCACTTTCAATGTCTTATGCACAAACTGTTCAAAAGCACGGAGGCAGTGACATATTTCCAGGATGACATACTGGTGATGGGCCGAGACAGACATGAACACGATTCTAGGTTGAATCTGATGTTGCAAAAATTGGCTTACGAGGGACTCACTGCAGAGCTAAAAAAAAAAAAAAAAAAGCACTTTCGCCCTGAGATCGGTGTCTTATTTGGGACATGAGGCAAGTGGGGATGGTATTTCACCTAAGAAGAACATTATAGAAGTTATTGATAGTGCTCCAGCTCCGACTTCCAAGTACGAAGTCGGGTCTTTCCTTGGACTTGCCGAATTTTCTTCAAATTTCATCGAAACATTTGCAATGAAAACTCCTAGGCTGCGACAACTACTGAAAACCAAACGAGTTCGTATGGGGCAAGGAGGAATTGCAGGGGATTTTGAAAACATCAAACATCATTTATGCACAACTGTTCCTCTGCCAGAGCTTGAAATGGGTGCCTGTAGTGTAGTGACCACGTATGCTTGTGATATGGGACTGGGAGCGGTGTTAACCCAACTTTCAGAGACAGGAAGGGAGGGAGAATACAGTAGCGTATGCCTCTCGTTCTTTGTCTCCAGCGGATGAAAAATTCTCTGTAATCGAGAAGGAGATGCTGGTTGCGGAATGGGTATAGAAAAGTTCTGACAGTAGCTGCGTGGCACCAGGTTCAAATTACGCACTGACCACAAACCTCTTGTGAAGGTCCTCACATTCCAAGGAATAGTCAGAGCCACTCCACGCATAGCAAGAATGACACTCAGATTGTTGGATTTTGTTTACGATGTGGATTACATGCCTGGCAATAAGAACAAATTTGGCAAGAAAAAGGTGAAATCATCTTACTGGTGGCAGGTGTCGACATGGAAACAGAACGGTTTGCTTGGAACTGTCATTATTGTACCAATGCGGACAAAACCTAATCTACATTTCATCCTCCATTGGGAGACAAGAGGTGCCCGAAAAGGTATTGGGAGGATCTTGGCATAGACATACTGGGTCCCATTCTGGATATGTGGGGAGAATCCATGTATTTAATTGTTGTTAAGGATCACTATTCGAAATGGCCAGAATGTGAAGCGTCTACAAACATTGATGCTGGCACCATAATAATCTTCTTGGAGAAAACATTTTAACGGGAAGACATACCAAAATCCATTTGAGTGACAATAGGCCACAAGTTAGTGCAGAAAAAAATGGGAAATTTTCAGCAAGGAATGGTATAAAAGAAAGGCACACGCCTAATTGTCATCCAGCCGGTAATGGAATTGTGGAGCGTTTCAACAGGGTGCCAATGGGAAGTGTACAAGCAGCTATTAGTGCTGGTAAGGATTTAAAAAAAAGTAATGGGCAAGACTATTTGGGCATATAGAATAATGCCCACTGTAACAGGGTACAGCCCCTTCAGAATCCTAGGGGGGAGAGAACCTTTCAAAAAAGATAGTAGAGCCTGGATGCATTTGAAATTGTGCAGTAGATGTCCCCAGCTGTTGTGAAAAAGAATTTGCTGAAGATGCAAGAGATGTACGTAGAATAGTATGACAAAAACATGTTGTGAAGGAAGTATGTTTGGAACCAGGTGATTGGCTGAAGGTGGAATTGGGTTGCAAGATTGCGAAAGGTAACAGCAAATTTTCAGAACGCTTGCAGGTAAAAGAAGTGTACGCAAGATCAGCACTGTTGAGTGATTGGAAGGTGTGGCATTTTGACAGGATGTCAAGATGAAACAAAGTGCTAAATTGGAGGCATGACAAACATGAGGTGAACTTGCCCCTATCTTATGAGTGGATGTGGGTGCTCCTGGTTCCAATGGTGCATCTAGTAATGCACCAGTTCAATTTCTTAGGGCAGAGAATTCTGGACCAGTTGTGGGGGTAAAGCTACTCGCACAGGCCGATCAGTCATGTAACCTTCAAAATTTAATGATTTTGTAATAGGATTAGCATTTGTATTATTCCAGATTCAGGGTTTCAACCTGTTGTGTGGAAAAGAGAGTGGGTTGTGGCACTTAGATGCTCAAATAATATTAATGTTGGACTTTAGTATCCCCTCTTAAAGTTGTCAATTGCAGGTTAAACTGTAGTATTGTTATACTGCCCCTTTCTAGTGTTATCTTGTTGTCTTAGCAATATGCGGGTGACATCTGTATCTAACATCTTTATGTAAATTGTGTGAAGAAGGGAGATGTGATATCTAGGATTCCTGGGGGTTCCACTTTGGAACCCGGGAAGGATGGTTAGGCAAGATCGGGAGGATGGAGATCTCAGGGCTGTACGGTCGCTACCTACCTGTTCCCTAATAAACCACCTTACTCGCCTTACCTGGTCCATGGCGTCTTCTTGCACTGATTTTCTTTGCATTAATTAAACACCTATTCAGAGGGGGTACTTTGCTTGCAGTACACACCACACACAGCCTTTGTATCTGACTCACAATTTCAGTTGAACTATGAGTAATACATGCAATGGCAGATAGAAGACACTCCTTTTAACAATTTTTACTCGCATCTTCATCAGACATTACTGGAGTGAGCATCTTGGAGGATGATCCGCTACTGAGTAAATCCTATAACACTTTAACATTTCTACTCGTGAACACAGGCATTGCCCACTTGCGTGATCTGCACTTAGGGCTGTTCAAAGATTTTATTAAGAACCCTTTATCACAGGTCACACTTGAGTTTAATTTGCACGTCTTTTGGGGGAAGGTACTTACTCGTTAAACAAATTACATGCCTGGCCTCACAAAAATACTTTTTTGAAACATATTTGCATCCTCCTTAAAGTGCTTTGGTGTTCAGCTGGGACCACTGGGACAGGTCTTTTAATGCAAATACAGGAAAGCATTTCTATATTAGTTTCCAGTTATTTGTATTCCATGCAGCCTTGTTCCTTTTTGTAATACAACCAGAAACAAATTGTTTTTGTCTGAAATGATATATATATGTATAGATTGACACGCTGGCAATGCTGCGAGCCTGTTGACCTCTTCATTAATGCTAAACCTGTTATCTGTTGGGCCGGTTAATCTCTTACCAAGGTGCCTTATCTAACACTCCTTTAGATTTATACATGCAGGTTGTCAATTTCATATTATATAAATTAAGTGATTTGACCTAAGCCATTCAAGGTTTAAAGTAAAATGTTAAACAATATTTGTGATTTTTATCTAGTAACTGTGTTTAAACATTTTACCTTCGTTCTCTTGTTTCTACTGTCAAAACATATGAAAGCTATTAATTTATGGCGCAGTCGGTAAATGTAGAACTCACAAAGAAGTACGCCTGGTATTCTAACAAAAACCAGGACCGGTGAATAGCATATAGCCAAATGTTGTCCTGTATGTAGACAAGTGCATATGTGATGGAAGGGATCCTCCTAGGGCAAGAACCCTCACTCACCCGAGGGTGACATGCTTCATCATGGGGTTTCCTCCTCACACCTGGACTGCAAGGTCCAAGGTGTGGGCTACGACTCCCCAGATGGGGGAGGAGCAGAGGTGTTTTTTGATGAGTGATGATTTTAGGGTCAGCGAGGGACAGAGTGCAAAAAATGTAATGTGCAGTGGTGAGTAAAACTACCTCCACTCGGCCTAATAAACTTTATTCCGTGCGCCACTCGGGATAGGGTTAAAACGAGGACCAGGGTTAAGTAAAAATATATATACCCCTTTCAAAGGTCAACATGTTTCTGCCTGTTGTGGACCCCAAGGACCAAGCAGGGCTCATCAGGACCGAAAGTCATAGTCACTCTGTGTGTAATGTGATAAAATAAAAATTTATACTGGCCAGCCAGAAATCAAAGCGGCCAGGTAGGCAATGGCCCATATATGTTCAGGGTCCACCGTCGTTCTGAAAGTAGTAATAGAAAGGAAAAATAGATCAAATTGCAGGACATATGTTATCACATCACAGTAAAATAATTTTTAGGTCAACATTTCCATACATAAATGCATAATGTTCAATCCTACCGTGACAAAAACTGTTCCATCTGTCACATTAATAATATGGGTTACTTCAGTCTTGTTAAATCCAATGCCTTACCTAGTTTAAAGGAAAGTGGTGTCCACCCTCCAGCCACTGGGTACATCCAGAAGCGCCCAACTGAAAGTGAAGTGTAAAGGAGACACAGGACCATAGAAATGTAGTGCAGTTTAAGTGATAATGCTTATTCTTTGTATGAGCCAACATTTGCACTGTGAATATGGACAGGCTACTCGTATTCTAACGGGCAGCAATCGTAGTTTGACAACAAAATGCCAAGTCTTTGCGCACTTTACTTGTAATCCCTCCCGTGGACCATAAAGTGCTGCAAGTTAGCAACTTTCCACATGTATGATTATTATTATAGCTATGCAGAATAGTCCTACAGGGAAGTGTTGTGAGGTCTAAACATTGTTGGCCATGATCGCGGTGAGTGCACTAGAATATCGCTCGAACTAACCGGCACGCGTATCAAACGTCTGGGTGCGGTCTGAGCAGTAATCTGGCTTGCGCTCATCAGAACACGACGTCCATTGGTAAACTTTACGGAGTGCAGTGATAGTGCATGTAAGTCTGCCTAAGCTAAGGTAGCCGATTAGTGAATGGCTTACCTTGTTCAACGGTGCTACTCGAAATGGACGTCTCTACGAGGCGCGAAACGACCGCCGCCTGTCTCGCATCTCAAAGGTGAAACGGTGACGTGCATTTCTAATGCGGAGTGCATGTCGCTGACGTACATGGAATCATGGGAATTGTATTTTTTATCAACTTGTATGAGCATACGTATAGTATAGCCATAAGGGGATCTTGTATATATTGGATATATAAACGGTGTGTATTTACACTACTTATAATTGGTCATTTGAAAGATAAGGTCTAGGACTTCCAGATGTATTGTCTAACAATCGTGTCCGTTATGACCTGTCATCCGTCACTTTTTCAGTTGGTCAGTAATTCTGATTCATGAGAGGCAAGTGATCAGACCAGATCCTTATATAGTTCATAGGTTTCACAAGGACACAGCCGTGTCCTACCTAATGTTGCTCTATCAAGGACCAAAGCTATAGTCAATGTCCCAGACTGGTCCGGGGTATATCATCATTTAACCCGTCTGTCACTCCTAAGTCTAAAGACCCAGCGTTGTTCCCTCAAGAAAAGGACTGATTCCGGGGAGCACATGGCTGGTGAATAATTGGGTTTGTCTAAAACCACCCATGTTATGTCATTTTCAGTGTGGGCATGTTCTTGAAAATGTCTAGTGAGTCTTGTGTTAGTCTTACATCTCACCGAGCTTTGGTGTTTTTTTTTGTTGTTTTTTGTTGACTTTATTGAATAAATTCACATATACATGAACAACAACAAGACGATTGTCAGCATTGTTTGCTTGAAGGGATTAACACCTTCCATGCGTTAGTGGGAGGGCCGGGGGGGAGGGCAAGATGGGGAATCCACGCATGTGCTCTGTATGTTCCAATATAACAGTTACGCTGGGGGGGTACATCAGATTTTCTCTGTGTCTATTTCCGAAGGAGTGGTCAATATGTAAGCAGTTAGTACCATATTTGGTGCGACGGGGAATATGTACAGGTCTAGTCCGTTGATTCAGAGGAAGGTTGTAGAGGAGCCGTGGATGTGGATCCCTCCGATGCTAGCCTGTGTGTAGGCGAGAGAGTTGGAGAGGTTTGTTGTCTGTTGTAGGTAACAGCGGTAAGTATGCCAAATGTTATTGAGTCGTGAGGTTGGAGGCTGGAGTGTAGCGTATATTTCGGTTTACATATCTCAATACGACATGGTTCGGAGCCATGCTTCCTTCATGGGACGTTGTTTGGTGCCCCAATGCAGTGCGATTTCCCTTTTTGCTAGCAGCAGTGCTATGGCGATGAACCTGCTGTAGCAGAGTTTTATGTCGCTGACTAAGGCTTTTGTAAGTGGTATTGGTATGTTTAGAAATAAATATAGAAACCGGGGAAGAACATTCATTTTAATGAGGGCAATGCGTCCGGCCATAGATATCGGTAGTTGGATCCACCTCTCGATCTGTGAGGTAAGCTGATCTATGGCTGGCCCGTAGTTAAGGCAGATAACTTGTTCCTTATTTCTATGTAAAATAATGCCTAGATACTTGGTAGTATCCATCGCCCATCGGAGGGGCAGCTCAACCCCCCTGGTTTGGCTGAGTCGGTAATTGGAAACAGTTCCGACTTGTCCCAGTTAACTCGCAACCCGGACATGTTGCAAAAACGGCAGATTTCGTCGATTAGAGGTTGCAAATTAATGTTAGGTTGTCTAATAAAGAGCAGGATTTCGTCTGCATACATAGACATCAGCAGGGGTCCTGATTGAAATTGGAGGCCACGGAACATGTGTTTTTCTTGTAAATGCCTGACTAGGGGATCCATGGCTATTATGAAAAGTAGAGGAGACAAGAAACATCCCTGGCGAGTGCCACAGGAGATCGGGATCGTTTGGGACAGTGAACCATTCACCCGGAGCCGGGCCGTGGGAGATGAGTATAACAGCGCAATCGAAGCAATAAAGTTTGCTAGTATGCCAAGTTTGTGAAGTGTGGTAATGAGGAATGACCACTCCAGAGTCAAAGGCCTTCTCTGCATCGAGAAGAGCTACATCCGCGGGGACACTCTGCTCTATCCTGTTTATCACTGAAAAAACGGTCCGGAGGTTTAGGGCGGTAGATCTATGTGGGATAAAGCCGGATTGCACTGGTGAGAGTATTTGGTCCAGCAGCAGTGACAATCTGGTGGATAGCATTTAGGCTAGGATTTTGTTGTCGGATTTATTAGGGAAATGGGACGATAAAAGGCGCAGTTGGTGGGCTCCTTACCATGTTTTAACAGGAGGGATATAGCTGCCTTCCTCATGGAAGGTGGGAGTACGCCCTCCACAAGTGCCTCAGCGTACACCTCGAGTAACTGTGGTGCTAATGTTTGCTTAAATGTCTTGTAGAATATCCCTCGTAGTCCGTCTAGGCCTGAGGCCTTTGCTCCATCTAAAGCGTCTTATCGCTTGTGTTACCTCCTCCACGGTGAAGGGTTCACTCACTCAATCAATCAATCACAGAATTTGTAGAGAGCATTACTTACCCGCGAGGGTCTCAAGGCGCTGGGGAGAGGGAAGGGGGCGGGGGGTGCTGCTACTGGTCGAACAGCCAGGTCTTGAGTAGCCTCCTGAAGGTCAGCAGGTCTTGGGTCTGTCGTAGGCTTAGTGGAAGGGTGTTCCAGGTCTTGGTGGCGAGGTGTGAGAAGGATCTGCCGCCGGTGGTTGTTCTTCGAATGCGAGGGACGGTGGCGAGGGAGAGGTCGGCGGAGCGGAGCTGGCGGTTGGGGACGTAGAAGAGGAGTCGTCTGTTGAGGTAGGCTGGGCCAGTCTTGTGGAGTGCCTTGTGTGCGTGGATGAGTTTGAAGGTGATCCTCCTGTCGACTGGGAGCCAGTGCAGGTTCCTCAGGTGGGGGGTGATGTGGCTGTGGCGTGGTACGTCGAGGATCAGGCGTGCGGAGGCGTTTTGTATGCGTTGCAGTCGCTTGATGAGCTTGGCCGGGGCTCCCGCGTAGAGGGCGTTCCCATAGTCAAGTCTGCTACTGACGAGGGCCTGGGTGACTGTTCTTCTTGTGTCTGTCGGGATCCACCTGTAGATCTTGCGAAGCATGCGGAGGGTGTTGAAGCAGGAGGAGGAGACTGCGTTGACTTGCTTGGCCATGGAGAACGTTGAATCGAGGATGACTCCCAGGTTGCGTGCGTGGTCGGTGGGTGTCGGGGCTGCTCCCAGCGTCGTTGGCCACCAGGAGTCGTCCCAGGCTGTGGGGTTGGAGCCGAGGATGAGGACCTCCGTCTTGTCCGTGTTCAGCTTTAGTCGGCTGATCTTCATCCAATCGGCGACGGCCTTCATTCCTTCATGGAGATTGGCTTTGGCGGCGAGGGGGTCCTTGGTGAGGGAGAGGATCAGTTGAGTGTCGTCGGCGTAGGAGATAATGTTGAGGTCGTGCTGTCTGGCGATGCTATGCGAGCGGGGCCATGTAGATGTTGAACAGTGTTGGGCTGAGGGAAGATCCCTGGGGTACGCCGCAGATTATCTCGGAGGCTTCGGATCGGAACTGTGCCTGCCCAGTGGTGAGCCATGCCAATGCAATTTCCTCCAGGTAGACTAAGTGCTGTGTAAAATCCTTGGGGAGTTTGGTTGCATATAAAGACCGATAGTAAGTGATTCATTCTGATAGTATGTCTGCATCGTCAGTAGCTACGGAGTTGTCAGACCGCCGCATTGCTGCTATATGTCTGGCTCCCCGCGCCAGTCTCCTGCCAGGGCGCTCCCCCTCTCCATATTGACGCGCTGCATGGTATTTGCCTAATAGATTGGCCTCCCTGTATGCGTGCTCGTTGAACTCAAGTATGAGGGTGTTTGGTGTAATTGGTGACGTGTCCAATTGCGACAGGTCTGTCTCAACCCTGGCAAGGCTGCCACATATGGAGCGCAGGACCCCTGCCTGTTTGGATATGCAAATACCACGGACATATGCCTTAAAGGCGTCCCAAAGTGTTGCCCATTTAGACACTGAGCCTGTGTTTAGAGTGAAATATTCAGTTATAGCCTCTTGTAGTTCAGATTTAAACAATGCATCCAGCAGGGCCGTGGCCGGAAAGTACCATCTTTGTTCCCACCCGGTGGAATGCGGAATTCTTAAGTGAAGGAGTACTGGTGCATGGTCTGATAGCTTGCGGGGCAGTGTTTCTATACCCCTAGTCCACTGACGGCTTAGTGCATCGGTGAGCCAATAATCTATGCGCGTCCGGGTAGAGTGCGGCGCTGAGTGGAAGGTGTATCCCGGTGCATCCGGATGGTGCGACTGCCAGATGTCATGCAGAGTCAAGGATTGTATTAAATCCCATATTGCTCAGTGGGCGTGTGGTTTCGCAGTTTGTATGGGGTTAGAGGAGTCTCATCTGGGGGTCTAGCCATAGGTTCAAATCCCCCCCCAATGAATAATGTGTGATAATCGTAGCGGTTAAGCATAGTGTGGAGTTCAGAGAAAAAGGCGGGGGCATCTGTATTGAGCGCATAGACATTGAGGAATAAAACTGTTTTTCCCATCAGCGTTCCCATCACCAACAGATACCTCCCTTGTGCATCAGATATCGTAAGCTTGTGTGTGGAGGGGAGGGTACGATGAATAAGGAGGCATACTCCGTGGGAGTAAGTGCTGTAACTGGCAAAGTATCTATGAGACCCCCATGAGGAGGCAAACGGGGGGGGGGGGGCACTCTGCAATGGAAGATGGGTTTCTTGTAGGAACGCTATTTTTACGTTGTGTCTTCGGAGATACGCAAGTACTAGCTTGCACTTCCTGGGGTTGTTAAGCGCACTCACATTCCAGGTGATGAGCTTGGCCTCAACAGTGGGGTCAGAGATCATGGTCGTAAGGAAGGGTGTATGCGTTTGTACCTCCAGTGAATAAGAACGTCTGTACAGCGTGTGGAAAGGGAATACTACAGAAGGGGGAAATCTATAAAAGACATCAAGAACCAAAAAAAAGAATATACAACCAATAAAACCCCAATGAAGAACAACAACCCCCACCCCCTCCCACACCTGGGTTCAAAGGTCCGGTGAATACCCTCCATCCCAACGCATTAAAAAAAAAAAAGAAGAAAAAACCCAGAGACAAACTATTCGGAGTCATCTGTTGGAGGCGGGCGACGCCTCAGACATCCGATGCCCCTTGCTTGAACTAAGCAGGTTGCAAAGTAGAGATACAGAAACATTTAGGAGTGCCGCAGTTCTCTTCTCAGTTCCAGTTAAGTTTCGAGCAGCGTGACGGTTGATGGCCTTCAAGATTAGGAAGCTTAGGCGACCTTCACTCCGAGGTAAAAAGTTCAGCGCTCGCAGCCAGCTGTCGGTCCGGACAAGAGTGTCCAGAGGACCGGGCAGGGCTCCTGCGGGCGTTATTTTGATGTTTCTTGCAGAAAGCCAGCACGTCAGCAGAGTTATCAAAGATACGGGGTGTCGCCCACTAGTACCCGCAACCTAGCCGGGTACAGCATGGCGTACTTCAGGCCAATTGTACGGAGCTGATGCTTGGCCTCCACAAATTTGCGACGGGCCTCTTGGACTGTAGCTGTATGGTCCGGGTAAAAGGAGAGCACAGCACCCTGGTACTGCACCAGTGCATTTTCCAGAGGCAGGCGGAGGACCGCATCACAATCCCTGTAGTTAAGCAGGCGGGCGATTATGGGCTGTGGGGGAGCACCTGGGTGGGGGGGCACGGGCCGAGGGATCTGTACGCTCAGGATTTCACGCCCGACCGTTCGTGGTAGTGCCTGGCATTGTAGGCACTCCCGGGTCCCAGGCACAGGCTCTTCTTTCCGTGTGTTAGCGGTGCTGGATTGGCGGCGGCCACTACCCAGGTCCTAAGCGTTACTGCTCCCCTCGGTACCTCCTGATTTATACCCCAGGCCCAGCGGGATCGTGTTTGGTTGCTGCGCAAGTATTGGAGGACCTCCCCTGGCGTTATGTGATCGTGTCTGCAGCCCCCCTTTCAAGTTCTTCTGCCGCTGATCCTGCGCCTCGCCTCCAAAGCGGGGAGGCGTGCACCGGCAATCCCGGTGCAGCGGGGGGCCTGTGAGACTATTGCTGGGCCCTGGGGAGGGTGCATGGGGAGGGAGGTGGCAACCCTGGTCCGCGTGGGCCTCCTTGCTGGGCCCTCGCGATGATCACTCCCACTGGGCTCTCACCTGCAGTCCCGGTCCGCACGTTTCTGCCCGCTGCTGTAAAACCAAATGGAAGCCGATGAGGGGGGCTGTGCAGCGTTTCTTCGCCCCCGGCCCCGTCACCACAGTGTTGTGCGCTTTCCCTGCGGCATTTCCAGTGGTGGGGGACTACCGGATCATGTTGTTTCTGCTACTATAGGGGCATCGGGCGCCGGAGCTTCAATGCCGTGCAGCCATTTTGGTTGACGGCTTGGCCACGCCCCCCTCGACCTTCGGTGTTCAAGGATTCTCGTCCTGATTTTCCGTGTAGTCATGCCTATGTAGTTAAATCTACAGGGGGCATCTAAGTAAATAAATTACCCCTTCTGTGTTGCAGTTAGTGTGTTTAAGGAGTTGCCATGGTGTTCGGAGGCCAAGTTCAAAATCCGATGTTTGAGTATAAGGGCAAACCGAGCACGCTCCACACAGGAAGTGTCCCTTGACAGGTAGAATGGTCTACAGTGTTGTTTGGTTCATCTGGCCCCGTTCAGAGTGAGGTCTAGTGTCGAAAACAATGTATCCTATATTCTTGCTGTGTTTTAAGGCAAATAAGGGCTTTGATAGGTTCTTCCCTCCTGTGTTCAAAATGAAAAATATCCTAGCTAACGTAAAGGAAAGTTTCAATTCTATTAAGGACTTGGAGGCGAGGATTATTCCTTCTTTCTTCACTTTATTTTCCTTAGCAGCCATAAACAAACTTCAACACAAACTACCATTCCAATGAAGCATTGTGAATAGGTAGAACAAAACAACCAATGGGAAAACCGTCCAGTGGTGGTGAATCAGGACCTGACATTTCCACAATAGTCCCTCTTCACTGTCCCTTGATCCTCTTTCGTCGCGCGAAGTCAGCTGTCGGACGACCTTCATGAATCTTGCTTGTTCGTATCTGTCCCTACAACACAAAGGGGAAGTTGTAACCACAGAACAACATGCGCTTACGTCAAACTGCGGAGGAACGTCAGGATAAATTGGCAAGAACAATTCACAGTATCAGAGCCCAGCATCAACAAGATCCCCAACAAGGAAAACTACATTACTTACTCTGTAGTGGGAGGGCGAACTGCATCCAGAACTGTGCAGGGTTGGATAATCCTCGCCTCCGAGTCCTTAATAGAATTGAAACCTTCCTTTACGTTAGCTAGGACATTTTTCATTCTATGTCAGGACTGGAGGCAAAGATTATGCTAGTTTAAAGCTTGCTTGCCACGAGGTGAGCCATATCCAGCACTGGCTTAAAATAAAACCTTTTGAAGATAGAATCAGAAGACCAGTCGGCCGCGTTGAGGATGTCCTCTAAATGGGCCCCCCAGCCAAATGCTTTTGAGGCCATTGTGCCCCCTGCTGAATGTGCTCCAAAAATTCGAAGGTAAATCCCAGCCTCCTTCATTGCCCACCTAGCATGGGTGGGGGAGGAGACCGCCGTAAAAGGGTTTTGCAAAACGATGAGGAGTTGGCGTTCACCCAGGGGGCGGAACTCCTCTGTAAGCTCTTCATACACTGTGAGGCATTGAACAACGCATAATTTGGGAGGATCCGGGAACCCCGCTAAGTTATGACTCTGGTATGACACTTTGTCCTTCTATACAGTGGGAACGTCACTCCATTGAGGGAAAAGATCCTGCACGTAATATCCAGCGCTCGAACATCAGCGACGTGCCTGCAGGATATGAGGCAGAGCAGCATAGCTAGCTTGGCTGAGAGTTCTTTCCTTGAGAGGAAACGGTTCGGTTGCCAGGAAGGAACAAGTTGAGAAACTAGTTCACATCACAAAGTGGCGAATACCGAGGCTCTGAAGGAAGGGAGAGCCTAATTCCCTGCAACAGGCGACACGTGAGAGGGTGCTCCCCAGTCGCCGCACCGTTGACCGGGACGTGGCCCGCCGAGATCGGAAGGTGTTCCCCCATCTATAGGCCAGGCCATTCGCAGCCAAGTGAGCCAAATAGTTGAGGACGTGCACTACATCCGCAGCCATGGGATCGAGACCCTGTCTCGCACACCAACGGGTCCATCTACCCCAGGCAGAGCGGTACCTCTTGACCGTGCTGTCGGCCCAGGCCTTTGACATGAAGCCCTCAGCTTTGTCCGAAAGGCCCAGGACCGACCATCGTCCCCTGTAATTCGCCATGCCATGAGTCAACGACCCGTCCTGAACTAACGGATGTGGAATCTGATCAGGATTGAGGAGTAGATCTGGACGCAGGGGGAGAGGGATTGGAGAATCCCAGGAAAGTTCCAGCAGAACTGTAAACCAAACTTGTGATTTCCAAACGGAGGTAATCAGAACCAACTCCGCCCTCTGCCTCCGGACCTGACCCGATGTTCTCGTGATCATTGCGAAGGGCGGGAAGGCGTACTTCATCTCCCGGCTCCAATTCTGGAGGAACTCATCCGTGGCCACCGCCAGGGGGTCCGGCCTCCAGCTGAAAAAGCGAGGCAGCTGGCGGTCCAGCCTGGAGGCGAAACGATCCGCCGACAAGGGACCCCATCGTTCCTGGAGGGACGCAAAGACTTCTGGGTGCAGTTTCCAAAGGCTGGTGTCCCGGAAGTTGCAAGATTGGAAGTTGTCGACCTGGTTCTCCTGTCCCGGCAAGTATTCTGCTGTGACCGATATTGGTCGGTCCAGGCAATACTGCCAAAAGCTGGAGGACAGATCCGAGAGTGTTTTGGAGCGGGTGCACCCCAGGTGATTGATATACCAGACCGCCGATATAGTGTCCATCCGGAGGAAGACGCAGGAATGAATGAAATCTTTCGTCCATCAGCGGACTTCGAAAGAGCCTGCCAGAAGTTTCAGACAGTTGATATGTAACTTCTGTTCTTGTTGAGACCATAATCCTCCCGTGGAGAACTCGCAGCACCTGGCACCCCAGCCTGTTCTGCTGGCATCTGACTCTATAATCATGTCTGGTGCAGAGCCGAAATAGCTCGCCCGTTCCAGGCGTCCATATGCACGAACCACCATCGTAGCTCTTTTTGGGCCTCCTCGACGAGCGACACCTTGTGTAAATAAGAGGGGATTCTGCGCAGGTACAAGGCTTTCAAGCGCTGGAGAGCCCGATGATGAAGAGGACCTAGAAAGATGGCCTGAATGGATGAAGCCACCCGAGCCAACTGCCTCAGTGAGACATGCCGTTTGGAGAGAGTGCATCTCAAATCGTGCCGAATCTTCGACACTTTCCTGGAGGGTAGACTCAGGGTTGACGAGATCAAGTCTGACAAAACCGAGAAAGGTCAACCTGTGCGCTGGAATCAAGAGGGACTTGGTCTCGTTTATTGCAAACCCCAGGGCCTGTAAGAGGTCCACCGCTGTTTAGAGATGGAAGGACAGCTTCCGTGGGCACTGGCCCATGAGGAGCAGATCGTCCAGATACACTATCAAACGTATTCCCTGAGCTCTGAGGTATTCCACGACTGGTTTGAGAACCTTTGTGAAACACCACGGAGCCGAAGAGAGGCCGAAGGAAGGGCAACGCGGTGAACTCTAACGTCTGGTGACGCCAAACAAACTGGAGGAACCTCCTGTGGGCTGAAGAAATCGGAATAGCGAGGTAGGCATCCTTTAGGTCCAAACGGACCATCCAATCCAGTGGTCGGAGGACATCTTGCAGAAGATGAATTCCTCCATTTTGAAGTGGCAATAATCAAGCCACTCGCGGAGGTTGATGACTGGTCGCTGCCCTTCGTCGGTTTTGTCGACCAGTAAGATGTTGTTAATGAAACCCCGAGGATGGGGCATAGTGGCCGCGATCGCTCCCTTGGCGAGAAGGGAAGATAGTTCCTCGTCTACAAGAGCAGTCTCCTGACCTGAACTCAATAGGTCGCGGCCTGATGGGGGGGGGGGGGGCTCTGAAAAACTCTATGTGGAACCCTCTGACAGTTTGGAGTACCCAGGCACCCCCTGTGATGAAAGTCCAAGCCTGGAAAAAACTCGCCAGACGCCCCCCTATTCTTAGTTGGGAATAAGGGAGAACACTCACCGGGATTGGAGAAAGACGTGGCTCCCCGGAATCCTCTGCCTCTTCCACAGCAGCCTCGTGTTGGATAGAAGTTCCCAAATCGGGTCTGATTTTGATACTGGCCTTGCCGGGAGCCTTGTCCTCTGCCATGATATTGATTGGACGAGCGGCAGGTCGAGCGGCCCCTACCTCGACCGGCCCCGTTGAAAACACGAGATGGAAGCACTTTTTTGATTGAGGATTGGGCTTTATCTAGGGAGGTGAATGTGTTAACAAACCTCCCTAATTATTTCACAAATGGCTCACCAAAGATCCCGCCTTGCGCAATGGCACCTGCTTCGGAGTCCGCCAGGCCCCCCAGCTTAGGGTCCACCGCAATCGAGAGGGAACGGCGGCGCTCGGTGGACAGCGCACAATTTGCGTTGCCCAAAACAATCTGTGCCCATCCCGAAAGGGTGTCGGGTGATATCAGGGACCCCGAGAGCTTGGCCTCCTCTATGTCCAAAATCTTTGTAAGGGGCCCGAGGATGTCTAGGAGTTTGTCCTGGCATGCTCGCCAGGACCTGTCGATCCCTTTTTTTTGAGTCCTTAATAAACTTTTGAAGAAAAGTGGCCATACGTGCATCAATTTCCGGGATAAGTGCCACCTTCCCCTCCAATGAGGGACCCGGACACTCCGCCCGGAGACAGTTGCAGGATTCTTTTTCCAGAGGCCTCCGAATGCGCCCCACCACATAGTTTGCGACCTTCTCCGCGGGGGCCCATTCGGAGTACCGAGGGCGCGCAATCTCATCAGGGTCAAGCATATCAGAGGGGGTACCCTGTCCACCCTGGGAGGGGCGGAGGGAAGCCAAGGCCGAGAAGGGCCGCGTTTGTCGTCCGCATCCCCATCAGGGTGGGATGGCGTTTTGGGGTCGGTGTCTGACCCTGCCGTGTCCCCTGAGGGAGGGAAGGAGGGTAGCTAGCCAGGAAGGCCTGCTTAAGTCAATCGAAGGCATCTAGGTCAACCCCAGCTTCGCTGCGACGCTTTGCCGGGGTTGGCTCCTGGTCAGTAGGAGTAGGAGCCCCCAGGGAATCAAGTGGGGGACCATGGGTCGGGAGGGAACTCTCCAATTGAGCCAGGCCTGGGCTAACTGACATGAGAGTTGCTCTTCCAAGGGGGCCATAGCTTCTGACACTGTCCTGTAAATTGATGCGTCTACCGCATCATAGAAGTCATCATTACATGGGAGGGCTGCCAGGGGATCTTCCGCCCCCTGGGTTTCCTCCTCAAATACCATGACTGGGCACAAACTAACTGTGGTGTCTGACAGGACAGCCCTGGATAGGGGGACCCAGGTAGGGCTAAATAGCAGACGGCTCACAGACCAATAGGGGGGCTGTGTGGCAGCCACAACAGTTCTTGCGGGCCAAGCCTCGATATCTGGTGGGTCTGAGCCCGGGACACATAGCCCTGGTACAAACTTAAGTAGGGGGCCAACTGCGAACGTGTCCCCAATAGGCATCTGAGGCCTAAACTACTCAATACAGACCCCAGGTAGGGGCGTAAGATTAAGCGTTCCACAAATACTACCCTGCACTACAGGGCGTCAAAACATGCACAAAGACGCGATTGACCGCAATTAACACTAAGACAATGCGGGCCGATCGCAAGTACAGACCCCCCCCCCCCCCTTGAGCGTTACTGCCCAGACGGCAAGGCTCCACAGGACCGTCAGCAGGTAGCTCTTCCTCTTCTGTGAGGAATTTGAAGCTCGTGCGCTGTGGTCCCGCACGTGCCGCAGCGCCTTCTGGTGTTGGGAGGAATCCACTGCAGGAGCTGCACCATACAGTGGCCGCGAAGGAGCGCAAAGCGTTCCTGCGGCAAAGGTTGAAAACAGATACCGCGATGTCGGGAGCGCGCTGAGCATACTACAAGTAAAACTGCAACGTGGAAGCCGCGCAAGCAGAAATCCAAAGGTACAGTTAAATCTAACACCGCAATTAACACCACATCATCAACATGAAGTAAGAGCAAAGGAAAAACACTTAACTCGTAGCAGCGAAGAAAGAGGCTCAAGGGACAGTGAAGAGGGACTATGGTGGACATGTCGGGTCCTGATTGGCCACCACGGGAAGGTTTTCCCATTGGTTGTTTTGTTCTACCTTTTCCCAAAGCTTCATGGGAATGGCAGTTTGTGTTGAAGTTTGTTTATGGCTGCTATGGAAAATAAAGTGAAGATAGAAGGTATAATCCTTGCCTCCAGTCCTGACATAGAATTGGCTAGTTCTTATTCATTATCTTTTTGACTGTATTAGTAAGGTGGCTGTATGTGCTTACACAGACAAGTCTGTCTATTTATTGTTTGGAATGTGTCTCAAGCAGGGCTTCTCTGTTGTTTCTGGCTCTCTTTGCCGCTCTGTTGATGAGATTATGAGGGTAGGCTCTTTGCGATAGATGGTACTGAGTAAGTCAGTAAATGTACAGGCCTAGTTAAAGAATATGACCATATCGCTTCTTTGCGCTCGTGTGTGTGTGAGCGAAAAAAAAAAAAAAGCTGCTTTTTATTAGGAGCGGCATATGCGACTCTGGCACTTCTTTAGAAGACACTTATGAAAATATTTATGTACTATGGTGGGTGGGCGGGCTTGATTTGTGCCCATAATGTAAATTGATTTGTATGGCAAGCTTGTCTTTAGACTATTGCATATATATTTTCTACTGCTTAGATGGGGAGTGTTCATCTCCAAAATGGTGACGTAAATGGCATTTGCTAATTTTGTTATATTCTTTTATGGTATATTTGTTTCTTGGCGAAATAAGATCAACATATCTGACTCTTAAAAGTCTAAAGTTAATTCTACAATGTCCGACTTTCCCTCCCACAGATGCCTGAACCTAGTTAAGTGCACCAACGACTGAACGTGAAAGTCCAGGTGGTTGTAGCCCCACACAACTTCACTCAACTCTCTGATATGTTGTCAGTGTTTTCTAGGTTACTAATAGTGCAGGAAGCTTTTCAGGGATGCAGTAGTGATTTAAACTCCACTTTAGTCTGTAATAGTCAGTAATAACAGTCCTGATGAGACCCTCATATTGCAAGCAGGGTCGAAACGTCGTCGACACCAACTAAAGGACCGTCTCTAGGCAGAAGCACCAGAGAACAGTGTGGTCGCTCCTTTTCCATTACAAAGTGATCATTCAGACGTCCTTGTATATACCAATAACCCTTTTTAAATACAAAAGTCACATTATTGTCACTTTGTTTTACATGTTTCGTTATGGTTACTTCACTTTGGGTTCTCTCACTATTTAATCTTATCACTGTTCACTGAAACAGTATGCGCCTACATGCTTTGTATCATAACGAGAATAAATAACAAAAATTGGGCTTTAGAAATCTTTTTCAATTAATTTTTTACAGATATGTTCCGTTTTATTATTATTTTCTCTTTCTTTGATTAAATTCACACAGCATATTCCTGTTGTAGTAAGAAATCATTTTCAGAAATGAGTTCCATGTAAACACTTACTATAAGTTTATAGGAGAGCGGGTGCAGCACTTACCTGTGACCATATCCTGAGAGCTCCGGAGCAATAAGCCATCCTCCTGACTCCGGCTGGAGCTAAAACTGCTGTGCGGTGGTGGGGCCTGGTCCTTCCCAGCTGGGCGGGATCCCTAGGAAGGGGCGAAGAAAGAGATCCTCACTGCTGTTGGCGCAGAGGAGAGACGTTGAATCTGGTGCTGGGGCCAGGCCTGCTCAGCTACATATCGGCAGGCGTCCTGTGGGTGGCCTGGTTGAAGGCGGTGGGCCGACTTTGCATTGGTTGGGAAGCGCAAAGAGCTGCTGATTTAGAGGAGGTGCAGCCTCTTGGACTGGGGCCACATTAAATATACCTTCCCTCGCTCTGATGTGATTCAGGTGAACTAATGACTGTGGTGCTGACTGGGCCACAAACATAGCCAGAAATAGAACTGCTGCAACATCTGGCCTCACCCCACTGCAGGTGGCTGCTGTGTGATTGTGGGGCCCCTGGAGGGACCTGGCAACCAGTAGTATCTGGGCCCAGAGAGTTGGCTGTGGGTCTTCTGGGGCCCGTTGGCTCCTGGACGTGGGGTCCGGTTGAGCGCTGCATGTTGAGGGGAGGATCGCACTGGTGGAACATTCTAGCACGAGGGCAGGAGGACCTACGGATTGTTGAGGGACGGCCTCCACTGGGACCCACAGGGTGCTTGTGATAGTCAAGCTTAAATGACCAGGAGCTGTGTGACACCTCGCCGTGTGGCTCTCTAAGGAAGACCTGCTTTGCCGGGACATTTGTTGCCTGAACTACCCCCTGAAAGCTACTTACTAACATTGCTTTGCATTGTTCCTTGCGCTGCTGCACGGATATAGACTACACGCCCTCCGTTGCCCTTGAATTGTGGCTTTGTCTTCTCTGTTTGACTCCATCTGCGACAACCATGGGCAAATCCACCCACAGGCGGGACCCAGACCCTGAGAGAACTGCTGGGTCTGTCCCAGATGGCGAGGGAGGACCTTGAATACTAGAAGAGGATAGGAACCCCTCACTGCATGACATCCTTCAGGCTATCACAGCATCTAGGCCAGCGCTGGAAACAAAAATAGACAATCTAAGCTCCGATCTGGGTCTCGGGTGCCTAGTAGATGGAGTTACCACTACTTAATGAGCCCTGGCAGAAATACCGCCCACACTCACCTTAACAGCGAAAAGAATGACCAGTATGGAAACCAAGATTCGTACCTTAGAGTTCAGAGTGGAGGAAGCTGAAAATCACTCCCGCCGTAACAATATACGGGTGGTAGGCCTGCCTGAGAAAATAGAGGGAACCAGTATGATAACCTAACTTGAGCAATGGCTATGAGATGAGGTGGCACCGGAGGGCCTCTACGCATTCTTTCCTCTTGAGCATACCCATCTGGTGCTGACGAGGCCGCCGCTTAAGACCGGGACCACATCCCAACGCAGGCCCGCCGTAAAGGAGGTCTCGGAGTTGAAAATGCAGTGGCATGGATCTTTCTGGACTTCTCTCGAGAGGTACAAAGACAGAGAGCCACGTATCAGAAGTCTAAGAAAAGACTGAAACAGCTGGGCCTTCCCTACGCAATGCTGTTTCTGGCCTGGTTGCGGGTTGCGGCGCCTGATGGTGCTAGATTTTTCTGGTCTCCACAAGAGATATGGGACTGGCTGGACCAACGCCCGCAGCCAGGGCCCAGTTGAAGTCCCCAACCGAAGCGTGTACGTCGCTACCGATCTAGATGCAGAAGATCCCAGCACATCTCTGTGGCTCCATCGCAAGCTGAAGCGCAGCTTGGCAGACAGAACGTGGTGGCGCAGATCAGCACAGGCGATACAAGTCCCTCAACGCTGGAGGCGGAGGCTGTGGCACGAGACTCTGACTCAGATCGGGGCTTCACCAGCTCTGCAGTCTCGAGGCACATGCTACCCAAAGAGACCCCGAGATCAACTTCATCTAAATCTCTAGACAAACTGGTGACAGGATGTGGGACCTTATCTATGGGCCGAAATTATATGCTGAAGAGCAATGAAAACTCTACCTAAAATTTCTATCCTGGGCTAGACCAAGTTATCCTTTGTTTTACACTGGATGGAGGGATTGTTACCTTTGCCTGAATAGGAGGGGGTGCAAATAGCACTTTTACAGGAAACGCATCTAACGCCGAAAGAGGGACTGGCACTACAGCGTAGATGGATAGGCCGGGTTTTTTGCACCACATACTCTGCCTATGCCAGAGGAGTCTCGACATGGATTAGGGTGGAGGTGCCCTTCCCACACACTAACACTTTAATAGATCCAGAGGGTAGATTTGTGGTGGTACAAGCTTATTGCGCCCATTAGCAACTCATTTAATACTCCCTACTATAATGGGGGGGAGAGACTTTAATTGCGTAGCAGATATCCAACTAGATGGATCTCACCCTCCACTGTGTGACTGTCAAACAGTGCGAATAGGCCGAACCTTTGGGGATTGACAGCGTCACTGGGGACTTGTTTATTCCTGGAGAAGGACACACCCGCAAGAACGGGTTTATTCTTCTCTGGCCTCCATGAAGTCCACGTTCACTTGGATACATTCCTTTGCACCCCGGACATCCATAGCTTAGTACATTCTGATGAATTCCTGGCCTGTACAGTATCCGATCATAACCCTGTCCTCCTACATTTGCAGTAGACCTGTCCCAGGCCTTCTATCCCTACTTGGAGATTAAAACCAGAGTCACTGGGGGACCAGGTTTTTAGGGAAGTGACCAGGAGCAAAATAGTCCAATACTTTAACAACAGTGATGGCACGACCTACTCTCCCTAAGTGGAGTTGGGATTCCTTTAAGGCAGTCCTGCACAGCCAGTGCATAGCGGAGCCAAAGGGGATTAGACATACTATATTGTAAGAGGTACTCACTGCCGAACGAGGCCTAAGGGACATAGAAACTCGGAGACTGGGACTCCCAGAATTGCAACCTGACCTAGATGCTAATGATACAGTAGTGGCCCAGAGAGAGCGACATCGATGCTTTGATTTTAAACAATAAGTGGACCGACCGCATGAAGAACGAAGTTGGGGTCCCTCCTAGCATGGCTGGCTAATCTGACCAAACATGGCTGTCTTCTTGTCGAGCTAGAGGGTAGGGGAGGCGACAGATTATATACATGGGAAGGGATTAATAACCTCTTCGCTCTAAACTATTTAACCCTATATGGAAGTGTTACAGCACATGACGGCAACACAGACCTACCTTCAGATGCTGCGCCTCAAGGAGGAGGCAGGAGAGCTGGGGTGGCAGGGATGTGGAATTCCTATAGCCTGACGCCCGGGACATATTGTTTGAGGTCCAGGACAACAAGTTTTCATGTGTATTTTGTCCTTGGGACAAGTAGGCCCAACCCCCTACAGCACAAACCTTTTGGCTGCCAGTTTACAGTACCACATTATGGATCAGTGAAAAGCATTGCCTGCAGTTAAGGTAATATTTGTGTCCATGCGTTAATGCTGTTCAAACTTGTATTTATGGTTCATCAATGCAAAGCCTTTATTATTAGGGTGAGCACTCTAAGTAAATGTTGTAAGCTCAGTCTGCACTACTGACAGTGGTTCCAGTATAAAAATGTGTACACGTTTTCAATTTTTAGCAATATGAGGCTATGTATAATGCTCCCAGAATGCTCCCTGATTAGATGCAGATATTTGCAGAAGCTTGTAAGCAAGATTGATGATTCTTTGCTTTAAAAAAAAAAAAAAAGAATTGCAACAACCTTTCGCTAAACTACTGTAAAATGTTAGGTACCATTTCTTTGCAGCATCATTTGGTAAAATGTGTTGATGTATGCTAGTATTTCCCAAAAATATTCATAATGGAAAATCAGTGTAGCAGGTTTTAATAAGATTATGGTAAACAAAAATAAACAGGCATTGGTAAAGCCAGTAGGTCTGAAATTGTTGGTCAGCCTTTTGGTTTTGTCAATGTGACTTGTTTTGGCATGGTTTTTGTGAAACCTTATTGGTGTGGGAGCTGCCGCGCCTCACTATTATAAAAGACATTGGCAAAAGCAAAAATTGTTTTGGTCTCAAAAAGCGCACATTGCCACAGTAGTTTCTGGCACTGAACAAAACTACTGTGTCTCAATAAGCTACTTGTGAAAGAACAGAATTCTGTCACTTACAGTGAAGCTAGCCGATAGACCAGAGGTATTCAAACTGTGGGGCGTGACCCCTAGGGGGGCCGTGGAGTCTTGGGAAGTGGGTTGAGCATTTCCAGGCCTCGTTTCTGCCTGGAATCCAGAACATGTGCTTACCATCTGGGACGCTTCATTCTAATCTTTAAAATGCTTCAGCTTAAGTTAATTGAGGCTTCTGTGCTGTGAAATGAAGAGGCCTGGCTGACAGGTAAAACTGTCCTTCGTGCCAGGGTGCCTGCTTTCCTGAATAAAATGCAAACCTGTGCTATGAGTTAATCTGCACATGTAAAAGGTGTTTGGGAGCAGTTCTGGCTTTAATTGCTCGGTTCACTCCAAGCATTGTGATCACAAAGATTTGTTTTTTTTTTGAGTGGTAGCACTAAGTTTCACAACTGGGCTGTGAAGTGCATGCTTTTAATCGTAATTGTATTTACACAGCGCTTAGTACCCCTGAGGAGGTGTTGAAGGGATAGTTATGCAAAAAAACAAATGCATTACTTATGGTCATGTGTTACTAAAATCTACGTTTTGGAAGCTCCATTTTATCCTAAAACAATTTGCACAGTTTGTAGCGGTCTACTTATAATGTGTGTATTACAAGAATAAAATAATGACTTACATATTCAAAGTGCTTTCTGTCACGGGCTGTGACCTCTTAGCACTAAAAATACACGTCACTATTCTCCTCTGCACCAACCAAATTTAATTCTGTGGCTCTCTGGTATATCTATACACAGACCTCTGCAGTGCATTAAGTAATAGAGGTTTCATAATGCACTACAGTGCATTTCCCTCTGAGTAACAACTTTTTAAAATGTATTTTTCATTAAGCTACCCATTATTTTATATGTAGCTACCTGATGGTGAAAGACCTAAAGAACTAACAAAATATTTTGGGGCTGATTTATGAGAGGCTTGCGCAGCCGGAGCGTCACTTTTTTTGAAGCTCCGGCAGCACAAGTTTCTCAATCATATCTATGAGGCAGCGCAAAGTCACTCTGCGTGGCTTTGCATGGCCTCGTAGATATGGAGTAAGACAAAGCAGTGCAAGTCGCTGCGTTGCCTTACTCCGTCAAGTAGGCGTTCCATGGGCATTGCGATGGGTGTTCCCATGCTAACACCTATGGATTTTGACGCTGCCCCAGATTTACATAACCATGTAAACCTGGGGCAGCGGCAAAACCTTACTCCTCCCCATAGCAGACGAAATGAGGAGAAATGTTTTCATTTCTCCAGGTTGTTTCCTCTTTCCATGTGTGCTGCATTCTGCAGCACACATAGAAAGATGAAAACCCCTCTCTGGATTGTTTTTGTGAAGGAACGTGGCCCTTCCTGCACAAAAACAATCCTGCCTACATTGGCGTTAGAAGGCAATTTGTGCACCAACGCAGGGGGAAAGGACAGGAAAGCACCATATTGAATAAATAAGGTGCATTCCTGCCCTTTCACATTGGCGTAGGGCAGCGCAGCAAGAAGACTTGCGGCGCTGCCCTACGCCAATTCCTCATAAATGAGGCCCTTTGTTTTTAGCCACACCTTTGACTACGCCCCCACGCTCGCTGACCTTTGGTTTGCTAAACACTGTTTAATATTTCCCCACTGTAAAAATGATTTGCTGTGGGAATTGGGGGCGTTTATGGTTGTCGATAGTTGTCAATGAAGAGGAGTACCAAGTTCTAGAAATTTTTGTCGGGAGGGGGTCCTTAAGCCTAAAAAGTTTTGACAAGGGGGTCTCTGCATCAACAAGTTTGAAGACCTTTGCGATAGTCCGAGAGAGACAGAATTTTAATAAACACAAAAGGTCATTGTTAATGCCAGACCTAATTACAAGTTTACTTTCCCTCAAACCACTTTTTTCCCAACCCTGGAAGAAGTTTTATGTCTGCCATTGTCGAGAGTAAATTTCCAACCTTTCCCAGTATGGGAAAATATTAGAGAAGAGTTGGTGAAAACCCATAAAACATGCAAGTTAGTAGGTTTGCACAGACTCAAAAAGGCATTCCAACCCTGGAACTGTTGCTTACCATTACCTTCAGCTCCAGTATGCAGATCTGCGGAAACGTGGCAACATAAGGGAATTGCTAGTATTCAAACCCTACTATGGAAGGAGCCCTGGCATAATCGGAGAGGCTATTTCAGAGCTCTTATATAATGAGATTGCTGCCATAATTTGTCGCCACATTACATGGCACAAAAGGGACAAGTGGATTTTGCTACAGGACAAGTAGATTTATGAAGCAACCTGCACAATGGACAAGTATATATTTTTATTAAATACCACACCCCTGGGGTGGGGGAGAGAATATCACCCTGCAGGAGATACGAACGGCTATTAAAAATATGGCCTGCAATAAGACCCCGGGAACGGACGGGTTCCCGGTGGAATTTTATGCTGCCTATTCCGCAAAATTGACACCCAGACTGGACACTGGGTACTTGCCAGACACCACTAGGGAAGCGCTCATCCCCATCCTTAAGCCAGGGAAACCGGCACATGATTGCATAGCATATAGGCCGCCCTCGATGTTAAACATAGACTATAAAATATTAAGTAAAATACTGGCGACTAGATTACTGCCCCTCATACTCTAATTGATTCACCCAGACCAGTTGGGATTTATACCTGGCCACAATACTGCCATAAACATCAGAAGGCTGCTGGCCATTCTGGATGCTAGGGACTATAATCGGGTGACCGCAGCAATGTTGGCTGTCGACGTAGAGAAGGCATTCGACAGCCTGGAATGGCACCATCTCTATGAAGTGCTTTTGCATATGTGACTTAGAAGGAACTTCCTAGCATGGACAAACCTGCTGTACACTAATTCGACTGCTACAGTTCGTACAGGGAAGACCATCTCTGTGAGACACTTAGTGGGACGTGGAACACGGCAGGGCTGCCTCTTTTCCCCCCTGTTTTTTGCTTTGGCCATAGAGCCCTTGGCCAACTATGCACGAACAGGTCCTAGCTATCAGCGTTTAAGCATTGGGGTCACCAACACCGCATAGCACTGTACGCGGATGACCTATGGATTTTCCTCAGTGATGCGGAGGAGGATCTGGGCGGAGCCAGAGACATGCTGGAGAGATTTGGCCTGCTATCTGGTTTAAAGGTAAATTGGCGGAGGTCCACACTTCCCTACAGCACTGAATAGAGATCCGCCATAGGGATTGGAGCACCTGCATTGGGAGCCCCGCTGTCTGGCATACCTGGAGGACCAGATCTACCACGATCACACTGACCTATTAGATGGCAATGTGGAGCAGGCTGTCCTTTCCCTACACTCTTCTGCGGATTTTTGGAAAACATTGTCCCTCTCGGTGGCTGGCCGTGTTGCTCTCCTGAAGATGGTGGCCCTGCTGCGTCTCCTTTACTTCTTCTGAACACTCCCGATCCGGATCCCACGATCGATGTTTCGAGACCTGGATTCCTTAATCACTGCTTACATATATGGGGAGCAGGCCGTAGGCGAGTGGCACTAGCCACAATGCAGTGCTTAACGGCCTCTGGGGGATTAGCAGTCCTGGACTTTGAGACATACTGTATAGCAACCAAGCTTAACTGGCTGGTCCAATGGCTGATGACTAGGAGAAATCCTGCCAGGATTCCGAGCCCGTTTACACCGACGTCATCGGACCTCTCTAAGATGTTGCTGAGAGTGAGTCGGTCAACTGCTGAAGATAATCTGTAGGTCAGGGTGGTTGCTCGCTGTTGGAATAGATGCTTGCAAAAAACACGTAGCAAAGTACCATATTCCCCCGACTTACCTCTACCCATGCTAAAACATCTGCCCCATGGTGGATAGTGCAGGGATCTTACCACTTGGACTGAAGTGGGGGAGACAAAAATCGGGGATCTCTTTAGAGACTCGAAGCTGCTGCCATTTGTGGAGTTTTGGGCAGAGTTTGACCTACCACAAGGCCATTTTCTATTGCACAGAGCACATACCATGGCTCTAAGGAAGCACTGGTGCACTGGCTCCTCTAGGCTCAAGAGCTGCAAATACGTGGCCTTCTCGACAGGCACCATTAAGATGGCCTCCCTTAAACATTATGATGTCAATTCAAGTAGTTCTAATTTTGCTCCTCAGTTGGTATGCTCACAAATAGTGAGTGTTTTTTGACCATCAGTACATTTCACTGCAGTCATTGGCTCACACAGGATTTTCTTCTCTTCTAAATCTAATTTGCTCCTCTATCCAGGATCAAGGTCTCATTCACATTGTTCCATACATACATGTACTTTCTATGTAACCATTGAGAAAGGTAACGTAGTGAGAAATGGAAAATGCATGCTGTACTTTACCAATGTTTTAATGAGGTTAATGGTTTAATGAGGAGCTCAAACAAATGCGGCAACATTGCAAAAAGCTTGAGAGAGCTTGGCGCAAGCTATTTCTACCGGAGGATAAGGAGCGCTACAAACTGGAGCTCTCTACTTGGCATTAGAAATGCCCAAGCAAAGTACTTTACTGATGAAATCACCAGGTCCTAATAATCTACCTAAAAAGGTTTTTAAAATCACAAAGAAGTTTACCAACCCCCTTACTCTATCTCAGCCCCTAGACGCCTCATTCAAACTCTGCTCTCAACTCTCAGACTTTTTTTTTTTTTTTTTAACAAGAAGTTTGGGCGTTGTGGGGTCCTTAAAAGCTGCTGGTCCTATCAACAGCATTGATTCTTATGGGTTAGACGGCCAAGGAGTATTCATTGCCACTAACAGTCTTCACTAACTTTAGACCGGCCCTTGATAGTTCCTCTTCCATTATCTTGCTCTCTTACAGAGTTTTCCCCCATTTTATTGGAGGATTCTGAGCATGCCCATAGAGCCTGTAAGTTGGGGTCCCCGGATGACCCCTCTCCTCCATGAATCTTGGGTGCTAATGCAGAGGCCATAAACCCCGCCCTGAATGTGTTGATCAACAACTCATTACGCCAGTTGCTTCCCACTCTCGCTGTTTCTCGGCCTGGACACAACATGACCAGCAATTCCAGCTGCTCTTCCCCCAGAGACTTGAGATAGCAACCTTTCTTCTAACCTGTCCATCTTCATCTTCTTGATGGTTGTATACCTGTCACTACTATACAGTGCTCTTTTTCTGTCCATCTAGGTCCAACCTATCCTTCTAAAGTAAATTTTGTACTCTCAACACCATTACCTCAGTAGTTGACACATGGGAATGCTACTGTTTTCCTGAGTGTGCCCAGTCTATTTCATGCCCCAATAAAACTATTTATCGCACCACATTAGCTGCAGCAAAACCAATAAATGGCAGTAGAAAATCTTTAATCACTTTGAAAGTGGAAATAATTGAAACTATCTTTTTAAAACACAGTACACCTTCTTCTTCGGTGGCCAGTCTCAGCAGCAAGACTTCCTTCAGAGTCCTTGTAAGAATTTGAGTTATTAATTGCAGAGGATGCGCATCCTATACAAGTAACAAGTGTGCGGGTCTCTGGGGGGGGGGGTGATATTGACCTCTCCCCATCCACCGATCCCATTTTCTCATGCTCCGTCCGTCTTTCCCCTTTCCAGGCCCACTGGTTCATCTTCTCGTAGCGGATATACTGTGCTCGCCCTCCCTCCCCCCCCCCCCCTTTGTGAACCCAACGTTTTCCGTGTGAGAGCACGCAAATCACTCACTGTCACTCCCAGACTCCCCCCTCCCTCCCTGTCGTCTGTTCCCTCTCCGGATTTTCCCAGTTCGCCAGCACTTCTTTCTATAGGTCTGCTATCGGTTGTCCTCCCAACTCAGGGCTCTGCCCTCTGCTCCTGCCCAATCAATGACCTCTCTGTTCCAACTGGCCACCTGTGGCCCAGCGGGAGCCTTCCACACCAGCGCTATGCGGCGTTTAGCTAGGCCCAGTGCCAGGTCAATATATCGGTTTCCCACCTTCCTTTTGGGAGGGCGCGGAAAGAGCCCTAACAAACAGACTTCTATAGTCCGTGCCAGTTCCCTCCCCAATGATGTCTTCATCTTATCCAGGATTTCTACCCAGTACCCCTGCACTACCCCACAGCTCCAGGTCATGTGTATAAACCCAGCATCTACATAAGCACACCTAGGACATTTCCTTGGCTCACCACCATATGTAACATTGAGTCTGTGAGGCGTCATATAAACCATATGAAGGTAGTTGAACTGCGTGTACTTAAGCCTGGTGTTCCTCGATATTTTCTTATGGGACCTCTGTACTTTCCCCCATTTCCCATCAGTGAACTCCCTACCTATCGCCCTCTCCCATTTGCCTCGGAGGGCTCCCATAGGGCTCACGGATGCGGCAAGCAGGGCCTCATGGTGCCACTTCACTTGGTGTCCCGCAGTGCCCATAGTAGTCAGTGCATGCAGCACCGGGTGAGTCGTTGGTTCATCTCTACTTCCACCCCATAACTGTCCAAAGGTTCGAACCAAGGCTTCGTACCGCAGGAACTGACAGGGAGAAAGGCCATAATTCTCCATCAAGTCCGCAAACTGGACCATAGAGCCGTCTTGGTAGCAATCACCCACCGTATCTAAGCTCACCTCTGTCCAGGACCCCAATTGTTCCGCCGTGAACACTGTCACCGGATTCCCATGTGGGAGCCCAACCAGCGGTAGCGTGGGGGGGGAGTACCACGTAGTCCCACCCAACTTGCGAACACAGCGTTGCCAGGTCTGTATGGCTGTACGCTGTAATACTGACTTATATGGGACAGTGACTGCCAGTCTCAATAATTTAGCCAACAACATAAATCCAGTACTTGTATAGCGCACGAATCGCCCCCGAAGGGGTATCTCGGCGCTGGGGGCCGTTGGGAAGATTAAGCGAGCTATTGCCCAGAGTCGCATGGTGCTGGGCAGACCCCTGCCGCCGGAGCCAGGGATCGAACCGTGATCCCCATCGTCCAGAGTCAGTCGCCCTGGCCGCGGCGCCACACCTCTCCCATGTCCGGTTCACCATTGGGTTCCATCAGCCATGTACCTGCTGCATTCACTCCCTCCACCCACTGTGCAAGCCACTGCAGTTGGACCGCCAACATATATAATTCAAAGTCCGGCACCCCGAGCCTCCTTCCACCATTGGGCGCTGCAACGTCTGCAGGGAGACCCTCCGCCTGTCATCCCCCTATATCAGATCCCTCACCAGGACATTCAAGGGTCTGAACCACCCTTGTGGCATCAGGGTCGGTAAGTTAACAAAAAAATACAATAGCCTCGGCAACATGACCATCTTAAGGAGGGAGATTCGCGCCATAATCTGCAATTGCAGTGAGCGCCAGAAGTGTACACAGGCCCGGAGCGCGCAGCGCCCTATCCAAATTCCCTTCCCGTAGGTTTTCCAAAGAATGGAGGAGCCCAGTTAATGTCGATCGGCAGTATCCCCGGCCGGGGTTCTGGTCCCAACAGGGGGAATAGCCTCAAAACGCTCCAGCAGTGTAAGCGCCGTTGAGGTGCCAGGTACCGCCTCCCCTAAGTAGATCAGGAGGTCGTCTGCATACAAGGAAATCATATGCATCTGCCCATCTAAACTAAGTACTATCCCCGCTCCCCCCTGCCGGATCTGCTCAGCAAGTGGTTCAATTGCCAGGGCAAATAAGAGGGGCGAAAGGGGGCACCCCTGCCGAGTACCCCGTTGTATCAGATACTGAGAGGACACAGCTTTTCCGGAACGAACCCGCGCCGTCGGTGAGGTATACAACAATCGAACCCACTTCACCCAATCCTCCCCAAGTCCTAATCGTAGCATAGTCTCAAAAAGAAACTCCCATCCTACTGTGTCGAAGGCCTTTTCTAGGTCGACTGACAAGGCAGCCGCCGAGGGCCTAGACCGTAACTCCTCATCTACAATCAATACACATGTACACAATACCACACTGTTGCCGAAAACAGAGAAAAATAATTTGAAGGAACATAGATTAGGACCAGTGTTTAGTCCACTGAAAAATTGACCACCTGTGCAATCAAATACATACACATACTGATCTCTCACTTTAGGCAAAGATTCCAATGCTTTCAAACCGTATCACTGCTGCCAAAACTTCACAGCTTCAACCAAGCAGCTCTTCAGAACACCCTCACTTTTCTCCTACTTGACTCTTTCAAGTTAGTGAAGCACAGCAGTCTATGGCCTACTCAGGAGAGGTGGTGTGGGCTGGTAACCTCAGTCTGCTGGTTTGAAACAACACTCTATAAATCATTATCCAGTCAGTGCTTTTTCTTTTAAAAAGGAAATACTTTTACTACACACAAACACTTGGCTCAGTATGGGGGACAATGGTCTCTCTCTTCCCCCTCCTCTCTCTAATACTATACATTCAATTTCAAATATGTACATCAGGTAAATAGAAATAAGTTTGACTATCACATTTCACCCTTAGTGGGTCATGAACCCTAAAACCAAGATAGCTCCCACCTAAACTAGATGCAACATTGCAATATACTAGTGTCATTAATCACTACGGCAGGCCTACTGGCTTAGTCTGGGTATCACCACATTTGTAAAAGCGGATATCTGTCACAGTTCAACACAGCACCACCTTTAAATGGAGACAGTAACCATAGTTAGATGCATTGATTTATAATGGTAAACATTGTATTGTTTATCACCAACATAATCAAGCCTTTTAGATTCAAAACATGTGTATTGGAGTCTTCCTTATACCACTATTAGACTGCCCCTGCAGTCATAGGACCTACCATAACTGGAGCCCACACTCCAGAGCCCAAGAGCAAAAGCTTCACATCTAGGAGTGCTTGAGAACAATGAAAAGCTTTCCCTGGGTCAGGGATTCGATTCCCCTGGGAGAGGAAGGGATGCTTTTAAAAAGAACTCTTGGGGCCGGCTACACCTCCCTCAGCCCCTACAGCAGATTTACAACACATTGATGGTGTCCCTGCCCATTTTGGGGCACCACATAAGCCAAACAGTATGTAAATTAGGCCCTTTGTGGGGCATTATGCGCCGATTCCTCGCAAACCAATGAATTCGTAATGTGGCTCTGGCGCTTTGTTTTTTCCTGTGTGGCCTCCTGATGTGTCTTTTTAGGTCTCGGCCTGGCGTAGGAGCGCATGCGCTCCTCACCTGCGAGAGCTATAGTAAACACTAGAAAGAAGGGGACTAAAATCCACGCCCCTGTGTCCGAATCGTTTGTGATTCGCTCGCGTCCTGATTTATGTTTAATTCTGGCTTTCAATTTGCTGGACGTCATTTTTGTTGACGCCCTTGCAGTTTTGTGATGCCGCCCATCGTGACAAGCACATCTGCTTTCACTCAGCCCACACGCAAAGACAAGCGGCTGAATTAAAACACGGCTGTTGTGAAGACTTTTCTTATCTGCTTGTTTATTTAACAAGCAGATAAGAAAAGTCTTCACAAGGGCTGTGAAGCAGAGAGCCACGGCGCACAGGCATTCCAAGGGCGCCTGTTCCCAGCACCCTGACCCTCCTGATGAATTTCCCTGTTCGTGCAGCCAAATAAATTAGGCAAGGTGGTGCACAGGGGGCCCACAGTGAAGGAGCTGCAGAGGAGCATAGAAAAAATATGCACTGGGGCATTGCAAGGAGGTGCACGTCTGCATGGGCAAGGCTTCGCAAGGGGCATAACAAGTGGTGTAAGGGGCAAGGAGGTGAAAGAGGCCATGGGCAAGGCAATTACAAGGGGCATCAGCAAGGCGGCGTAGGGCTTATGGGCAAGAAGGCAAAGACGGTACATTTAGGTGGACTGGCATGGAGATGCAGGAGGCACATGTGCCTGAGGTACATTTCGGGGCTCTGCTGCAGAGGCATAGCCAGGTGGATGCAAGGGGCATGAAAGCACTCGGTGGTGTAGATGGCAATGGTGACCTGGAGGCACGATGGAGTAGTGGCATAGCACCGATGGAGTGGAAGAGCCACGGGCTGTTATGTGAGGAGTTCAACTTCAAGAGGAATAGCCTGCATATGAGAACAGAAATGCGGATGTTTCTGCACTGAAAATGAAGAGATCATGGGGTTGTAATGCTCTGTGCATCTGCAAGCCATATTTGCAAACTCCTCTTTATTTTTATTTGTGTCTTTAAAGCATACAGTTGTGCTTTGTGTGAGAGATATAAGCGTGGAGGAAGAACTCCAGAACAGCATGAGTGGCGTACGTAGCATAGCGTGTAGGTGTTTGTGCACGCGGCAGCAGCAAACCAGGCGTGAATTTTCTCAACTGCGCTGCTGTGCGCCTGCCCGTCTTCGCGCTGGGATACAGAAGGAAAGCAAACCCACGTGTCCTGCCCTGCGCTCTGGCATCTAGCTGGAGAGCAGACCCTGTGACCGGCCCTAACTGTTAGACTGCAGTATGTCCCTGCACGCTGGCGTCCAGCAGCAGAGTAAAAACACTGTGGCTTTTCTGGTCTTGCGGCCCAGTTTCTGTTGCACAGGCTGCCAGTATTCGTTTCTTACAGGCTTTACGCAATAGGGTACATTCTTAATCCTCATCGATGACCGTCTCATATTCCAAAGTACTCTCTGGTGTCCACAACAAGATCAGAGCGCTTCCAGAAACTCACCCTTTCACCATAGTCTGGTCTCGCTGCCCTCTCACATTCTTGCCGGGCAGTAATTGAGCTGGAGCACTGGGAAAAGCACTTTTATAGCCGCATTTTAATAATGGTTGTGAATTCTCTTTAGACAGGTGGAAGATACCTACACAACAATGTCAGCATTAACTCTTTCCAAAAACACGGAATATGTACTATTCATCATGTCTGATAAATCCTGTACATCTTGTCGGATTTTATCGGGTGCAAGAAATGGCACCTATACATTCCTCCGACACTCTCAGTTTGTTTATTTTATTATTCCTAGCATGTCTGTTTTTTTTTGTTTTTTAATACCTCTGTAATCTTTAAGCCTTTGTCGCCCCGTTGCTATATTTTGTAAAGGGGCTACATATGGTAGCCTCCACGTGAGTGGAACCCGCCCGGGCTCCATCTGAGGCGATAAGGAATTGTTGGGGACTCGTCTTGAGACAGTTGTGGTCTGGCTTGGCTGCCTCGGGGGTCACCGCCTTTAGCCTGTACCGACTCATGCAGCCCCTGCATTTTGAGGAATCGTCTGAGTCTGACACTTCCTAGCCCCCGCTTTGCTTTTAGAACCTGCGTCCTGTGCTCCTTTCCGTGAACGCACAAGGAAGAGCTGGAGTGAAAACATGAAGCGCAGCCGGAACAGGATCCAAGTAACACAAAGAGAGGGTGTTCCTGCTCCACAAACACACAAGCAGACTTCTGTGCGGCTGTGTGGCCCTGCCCCTTTCCTCTCCCCTCACCCGCTACCACTTCTTTTAGTGTTATTGCCAACAGTTGAGAGTGCGGCGAGTACAAACACTGTCCACAGCAGTTTATTGCTTTTCCCAATAACAACTATACTTTCCCACACAATTTCCTAACCACCGCAAGCTTATTGGGATACGGGTGACTGCACGGAGAGCGGCCTACTAGGGGACTGAAGTCGTGTAAAATGGCAATGGCCCCATGAAACGAGGGCATCGACCAAATGCGTTGTAGCACCCTCTTCCACTGCTAAAACATTAAGAGGGGGGAACTTCCAAAGGCTGGTGGAGAAGGTCGGTGTGTGAGGCGCAGCGCGAAACACGCTCACACCTTGACGCCCCTCCATCACGTTAGAGAAACAAAGCATTCTGGGCGCTAGAAGCGGAATATGGAAATGGTACACAAGCAAGATTCTGTCTGGCAGCTTGAAGGTCCTGAAATAATTATTTAGTTCCCTCCTCGATGACTCCAAAGAGCCACAAATAGGCTTTTCTTGCAGTGGCTTAGCAAAGATTCAATGGGCCCTAATGCAAGAAAGGAGACTGCCCTCATTCCCTGCTTTTGTAGTAAAAACAACCTGTTGTAACGACAACATGACACGGAGACAAGGAGCAGGTTCCAAAGATTTATTACAAGGCCAACACAGAATCAGCGCACCGCCTCCTTCAGCCAGCAGCCGCTCAACTGACAGGTCGCGAGCGCCCACAACAGAATGGAACCTTCACATACCAACATTCCACCGTGGCGCGAGGAGCGGAGCCACGGTGTTAACAAGATCACAACATACCCCCCTTTCCTCTACACGCAGGTAGAGCAGATGCATGGACAGTAAAAGGAAGGAGGATGGGAGGGCGAGGGAAATGCCAGGACGGGGAGTGACAGGGAAGCAAGACGGAGAGCAGTGAGTCATCCCACCATGAAATCATGCAAATGTTGAGGAAGTCTCCGGACCCGCAAGGGTCTCTGACACGGTAGAGTGCCATGCGGACCATGAGACTCCTGGTTTTCAGTATTTGACCTTTGGCTAGTGCTCAAGTTGTCGCCACCGGGGCCTGGCGCTCTCGTCTCAGCACCGGAGCGAGCACTGTTGAGTAATTGATGGTCATGAGCCAACATGTAGCCTGAACATGAATTCTTTCTGACAACGGCTTTGGGAGATTGGTCTTGTGAGCAATACTTAGCTACTCTTCGTAAGTTCCATTTTTCTCCATTAGTCAGCACAACATAAAAGGGATGCACCTCCTGAACTTTGAAAGGACCACGAAACTTGCATAGACCTTTGACCCAACGACCGGATTTGACTTTGACCCAGACACCCACTTGAATGTTAGTCGAGGTCTTCACCTGGGTGTGTCCTTGAAAGGATGCGTGCATGGAGCTATTCTTGCCACTACTACTCACATTCTTCCCTTCTACCAATTCTCTGACCCATGGAGGCACTAATTTAGAAGATGGTTTTCTGCCTCGCATGGCAATGAAGGGAACCACCCCTGTAGTGGAATTCTCAGTTGTGCGGTAGGCCCATACTAATTCGTTTAAAGTTTCATCAATGTCAAGATTATTAGTGAGAGCCAAACTTATAGCTCCTTTAATCGTACGGTTGGCCCTTTCTACAATACCAGTGGATTGAGGGTTGTACAAAGTGGTGAGTGAGTGTTTAATACCACACTCATGAAGAAACTCCCTCATTTCGTTAGAAGTCAATTGGGTGCCATTGTCTGTAATAAGGACAGTGGGAAAACCATCTTCTTTGAAAATGGTGCGTAGCACTCTAATGGTAACTTTAGTGCTTATTTCTGGGAGAAGGTACACAATAAGCCATCTGGAGTGCACATCCATTATGACCATGCCAAATCTCTTACTGGGGTGAACGCCTGGCATAGGTCCGATTAAAATCAAGGCAAATGCTTTGCCAAACCACCCCTGGATCATGGATGGAACTCGGGACGCATTGGGGTCTCACCTTATGTCTTTTCTCACTCACAACATTCACTGCATCTCTCTACCCACTCAACCACTTCGCTATCCATACCTGGCCACCAGAATTCATTCCTCAAGCGTTTTTTTGTAATGGTCTGGCCTAAGTGTCCTTCATGAGCTAAGTTGAAAAGTCTCTTGCGAATTCCGAATGGGGAAATTATCTTATCCCCGCGCATGATGACTTGTTCTGTGACAGTGGACAATTCGTCAATGACCGCATTGAAGGGTCTAATGCTAATAGGCAAAGTGCTCTCCCTACGTCTGCCCTTCCAAATGAGGTTGAGGACTCCTTTAAGGACCTCATCTTGAGACATGGCCTCTGCCCATTCCTCTTTACTGACTACCCCGCAACTCCGCTGAACCACATCATCAATACTGGAGATAGCTCCTTCTCTCTCACTCTTAGACACGCCACTCTTGTCTACTTCTTCCCAGTCTAAGGGCAGACGCGACATACAATCAGCTTGGACATTGCGCCAGCCTGAAATGAATTCAATGTTAAAATTATATTCCTGTAGCCTGGAGGCTAATCGAGCAAGTCTGGCTGACCCTTTCCCTGTTCCACCTGGTGACAGTATCTTTAGCAATGGTTTGTGGTCTGTGCGCAGGAGAAATCTGCGCCCCCATACATACGTCCTGAAATATTCAACACCCCAAGTGGCTGCTAGGGTTTCTTTCTCTATGACAGAGTAATGTCGCTCAGTGGAAGTCAAAGTGCGAGAAGTGAACGCCACAGTTTTTTCAGAAGTGCCATCATTCTGCGATAATACAGCACCCACGAAAGTATCACTGGCATCCACAGTGACCACAGTCTTTGCATTTACATCAAAAGGAACCAAAATTCCTGCATTACATATTTCTAGCTTGATGTTATCAAAACAGTTTTGCTGATCAGCTCCCCAACAAAAGTTGACACCTTTCCTCATGAGTACCTTAAGGGGTTCAGTTTTACTTGCAAAGTTTTTCACGAACTTGGAATAATACTCAATTAATCCAATGAATGAACGCAGTTTGTCTCGGTTAATGGGAATGGGAGCCAATTTTATAGATTCCAGTAAGTCTCTCTTTGGTTTGACACCATCAGACGAGATGGAGTGTCCTAAGTACTCCACCTCAGTTGCAAGAAAGGAACATTTTTCTCTGCGTAGTGTCAAACCTGATTCCAATATACTGGCAAGAGCATCTTTCAAAGCTATGTTGTGACTGCTCACACTATCACCAAAGACCAGAATATCATCTTAGAAGAAGATGATATTTTCCAGATCTTTGAAGATTTCTGTGACCATCCTCTGAAAAACACTTGCTGCCGAACATAACCCGAATGGCATCCTGGTAAACTGAAATATGCCTTCCATGGTGATAAAGGCTGTCAAGTGCTTTGAGGAGTCATGTAAGCGTATCTGATGATAAGCATGACGAAGGTCAAGCTTTGAAAAATATTTGGCACCTTTAAGCAACACCATCAACTCATTTATATTTGGAAGGGGAAATGTGTCTGGAATGATGTTTTGGTTCAGGCTCCTCAAATCAACACAGAAGCGCAAATTTCCATCAGCCTTCTCTGAAATTACAACGGGAGAAACCCAAGCTGAGCACTCAACTGGCTCAATGACTCCACTCGATAACATTTCGTCTAACATTTTCTTGACCTCCCCTCTTACCATGATGGGAACTTTCCTCAGCTTGTGTTGCACAGGGATCGCGCCATGTTTGAGTTTTATTTTGTGAACATAGCCCACCAAATTACCGAGCTGGTCTCTGAAAACACCTTTACCTCCCTCCAAAATGTCTTCTACTGAAAGATCTTCCACCACCATCACTTGTTCAACAGCGTGTGGATCTGAAAGAGACACGTTAGTGACAGATTCCTTACCTTAGAATATCCCCAGGCGTTAGGCTGGATCCGGAAAGTTTTTGCGTAGCAGTACCCTTGCGCGTCGGTAGGCGGCGTCGTGCGGCTCCGCGTCCGTCGTCGGCGTCGTGATCGCCTGGATGACGTCGCGGGCAGTACTTAGGCGCCGCCCCTGCGCGCTGACGTCAGTTCTTCTTTTTCCGCGCCAGTAAGCGCAGATCCGGGAAGAGCAGTGCCCTAGTCACTTTTTGACTATCTTTTTTGGTGAATTTTTTCACTGTTTCTTCAACGAGTCTTCACGACTCCTAAGGTGTCGTAGGGATGCCCGGCTTTAAGCCCTGCGAGGAATGTGGTCGCATGATGTCGATCACGGACCCGCACCTCGAGTGTCTCTTTTTGTCTCAGCCGAGACCACGACACGAAGTCGTGTCCTGACTGCCGGAAACTTCATCCTAAGGCTTTGCGAGAGCGGTCTCGAAAGCTCCTCGAAGTCCGGCATTCGGCTCCGCGCCGCACCAAGCCCCGGTCCCGGGAGAGGTCGAGGGGCCGGACGCGGAGTCCCCGCAGGTCGTCGGAATCCAAGTCTTCGCGCTCCTCCGGTAAGTCGAAGCACAAGAAGTCTAAGCGGCGTCATCGCTCTAAGACTTCACCTCGCCGGTCTCGCGACTCGGCTGAGGTCCCTGTCGGCACCGTCCCCGCCCCCGCGGCCCCGGACGTGCCTGTCGAGTTGCCCCCGCAGTACCCGCCCTACCCGGGCTCGGGGGCGACTCCGGCCGATATACAGGAATTCCTGTCGGCCATAGCCCGCCTCTTCGGGCCTCAAGGTCCCTCCGGTGCGCCTTCGGGCCCCGCGGGCCCTGATGGGGTTGCTCCGGCGTCGCCGTCGACTCCGGTCCCGGCGTCGCCTGTCCCACCAGCCTTCGTCCCGGCCTCGGCTCCGGCCCCGGCCTCGACCCCGGCTCCGGTGGTGCCGCAACCCCCATCGACGCCGGTTGACCTAACCACGCCGACGCCGATGTCCCCGGTGCCGTTTCCGACGCCGTCCGGGGCTCCGGGCGGCGTCGTTCCCCCAGTTCTCTCCGGGTCCGGACATGGAGCCGGACCGGCGTCGCCCGACGCCGGTTCCGGCGCCTATGAGACCTTGGGTCCCTGATGTCCCTCCTCCTCCATATTTTCAACCTGAGGAGGACCAGGAGAGCTGGGAGGGGTCTGAGGACCCTCTCACACAACAGTGCGAGTTTGACCCGGACTGGGTTGAGGAACTTGGGGATGCCAGTGGTCTGGATACCTCTCCTGACTCTGGCATGCTGTCCCCTCCCGTGGCAACGGAGGAGGGGGCTAATTTTGCAACGGTGTTGCGTAGAGCTGCTGGAGCCTTGAATCTCCAGTTGCCTACGGTGGCCGTCAGGACTAACATCCTGACTGAAGTGCTTCAGCCGGCGGCCTCCTCTTTGGAGACTGTGCTGCCGTTCAACGATGCACTGACTGACGTTCTTTTGGGTGCCTGGTCCAAACCCACCACAGGGGCTCCTGTGGATAGGAACGTGGCCCGACGCCATCGCCCTGCTCCGGGCGACCCCTTGTTTCTCTCCCAACATCCCACCCCTGAGAGCTTGGTTGTCCAAGCCTCTGCCTCCCAATCCGCCTTCCCTACCGCCCCTCCGGATAGGGAATCCAAACGCCTGGACCAATTTGGGAAGAAGGCTTTCTCTTCCTCCAGTGCTGGCTTGCGGTCTGTTAATACCGCTTGCCTCTTGGGCCGATACACCCACTCCCTGTGGGATTCGGTGGCGACTGTTTTGCCGCAGTGTTCTGAGGAGGTCCAAACACTGCTTACCCGCGCCATTGCGGAAGGGCGTGATGCGGCTAAATATACCATCCGCTGTGGCCTTGATACCGCCGACTCGCTGGGCAGATCGCTTGCAACGGCGGTGGCGCTGCGTCGCCACGCCTGGCTGAGAACCACTGGTTTTTCAGGGGATGTCCAGAATACGCTCATGGACATGCCCTTTGATGGAGTCGGTCTTTTTGGTTCAAAGGCAGACCATGCGCTGGAGCGTTTCAAGGACTCACGGGCTACTGCTAAGTCCCTGGGCCTTGCTGTTGTGCGCCCTCCGCTCACGTCTGCTTTTCGCCCCTTTCGTGGCCACGGAAGGGGCGCCCAGTCACGTCCACAGCCCGGCCAACGGCCCGCGCAGCAAGCGCCTTCGCGTGGCCGAGGACGTGGATACCGCCGTGGCGGTTCGGGCAACCAGCGTGCGGGTCAGGCCACCACCTCCAACCCGTCCGCGGCCTCCAAGCCCTCCTAGTCCCTCCTTTCAGGTGCACAGCACGCCAGTCGGGGGCAGGGTCCGCCATCACCTTCACCACTGGCGTCCCATCACCTCGGACAGGTGGGTCTTGGACATTGTCCGAAGGGGCTACTCCCTCCCCTTCAAGACCACCCCCCCAGCCATGCCACCTCAATTCCACCGCATGTCAGGGGATCACTTGGTGCTTCTACAGAAGGAAGTCACGGCCCTCTTGGCCAAGAGGGCCATCGAGCATGTTCCGACCCCAGAAGTAGGGTGTGGTTGCTACTCCCACTACTTTCTGGTGCCCAAAAAGGACAAGGAGGACATGCGTCCTATCTTGGACCTCATGAACGTCAATCGCTTCCTCCGGAAGGAGAAGTTCAAGATGCTCACCCTAGCTCAGGTCTTGACTGCCCTCGACCCCGGAGACTGGTTGGTAGCGTTGGACTTGCAGGACGCCTATTTCCACATCCCCGTCCTGCCGGCCCACCGGCGTTACCTTCGGTTCACGGTAGGCCTCGAGCATTTTCAGTTCACCGTGCTCCCCTTTGGCCTTACCAGTGCCCCTCGGGTGTTCACGAAAGTGATGGCGGTGGTCGCAGCTCATCTGCGCAGGGCAGGGGTTTCAGTCTTCCCCTACCTCGACGACTGGCTGCTGAAGGCGGGCTCGTCCCAGGCAGTCGTCTCCCACCTCCAGACTACGGCCGAACTCCTGCACTCGCTGGGGTTCTCCATCAATGTGCCGAAGTCGCATCTGATTCCTTCTCCACAGCTCCTTTTCATCGGAGCAGTTCTGGACACGACGCAGTTTCGGGCCTATCCTCCCGAACGGCGAGTCCGGGATATTCAGGCTATGATTCCGATCTTTCAGCCTTTATCCTGGGTTTCGGTACGGATGACCGTGAGGCTGCTGGGCCTCCTGCATCCTGCTGGTCAATCATGCCAGATGGCATATGCGGGCTCTGCAGTGGGACCTGAAGTTCCAGTGGGCGCAGCACCAGGGCAACCTGTCCGATCACGTCCAGATCTCGGAGGGGACTGCAAAACAGTTGCAGTGGTGGCTCTCGAACCGGCAATGGGTCATGGGCAGATCCCTCTCCCTTCCCCAGCCAGAGCATACAATTGTGACGGACGCGTCCCTTCTGGGATGGGGCGGTCACATGGGAGAGGCGGAGATCAGAGGCCTCTGGTCTCCGGCGGAGTCCCGGCTCCATATCAACCTTCTGGAGCTCCGGGCGATCCGACTTGCACTGAAGGCATTCCTTCCCTCTGTCAAAGGGAAGGTAGTGCAGGTGTTCACCGACAACACCACCGCCATGTGGTACTGCAACAAACAGGGCGGGGTGGGGTCGTGGACCCTTTGTCAGGAGGCTCTGCGCCTCTGGACATGGCTGGAACATCAGGGCATGTTCCTAATGGTTCAACACCTGGCAGATTCCCTGAACGCCAGGGCGGACGAACTCAGCCGCAGGTGCATGATGGATCACGAATGGCGTCTTCACTCGGAAGTGGCGCAAGGACTCTTTCTACAGTGGGGAGAGCCTTGGTTAGATCTATTCGCCACCGAAGAGAACGCGCAATGTCATCAGTTCTGCGCGTTGGAATTTCCAAGGCGGCACTCGCTCGGCGACGCTTTTCGTCACGAGTGGAGTTGCGGTCTATTGTACGCCTTTCCGCCTATACCACTTCTACCCAGAGTGTTGAAGAAGATTCGGCACGACCGGGCCCAAGTCATTCTTGTGGCTCCGGACTGGGCTCGAAGAGTTTGGTATCCCGAGCTACTCAGTATGAGCGTAGATCCCCGATCCGTCTGCCTCTTCGGGAGGATCTTCTGTCGCAGCAGCAGGGGACGGTCCTCCACCCGAACCTGTCCAGTCTACACCTGCTTGCGTGGAGATTGAGCGGCGGCAGTTGATTCCTTTCGACTTGCCTCCCGAAGTTTGTGATGTGATTCTGGCAGCCAGGCGTCCCTCCACTAAGGTGGTATACGCCTGCAGGTGGAACAAATTTGTGGCATGGTGCACAGCAAAGGCTGTGAACCCCCTTTCTGCCCCTCTTTCTGAGGTCCTTCTGTTCCTTCTTTCTCTGGCCCAACAGGGTTCTGCCCTGGGTACCATCAAGGGTTATCTCTGTGCTATCTCGGCCTTCCTCAGGCTCCCTGATCAGCCCTCCCTTTTCAAGTCCCCTGTTGTTAACAGGTTCTTAAAAGGCATTACACACCTCTTTCCTCCTGTTCCATTTGTGATGCCTCAGTGGGACTTGAACTTGGTTCTTACCTTTTTAATGTGCGCTCCCTTTGAGCCTCTGCATAACTGTCCTCTTCGTCTTCTGACTCTAAAGACAGCCTTCCTGGTGGCCATCACCTCCGCTCGGCGGGTGAGTGAGCTCCAGGCTTTGTCTTGCAAACCTGTTCATCCAGACAAGGTTGTTCTTCGGACGCGTCCGTCCTTCTTGCCAAAGGTGGTTACTGCCTTTCACATTGGGCAGACCATCACTTTGCCTACCTTCTTTCCGCCTCCGCATCCTTCCAGAGAGGAAGAGAGGCTCCACCGTCTGGACCCAAAACGTGTGGTCTCCTTCTATATCGACCGCACAAAACACTTCTGGGTGGATGACCAGCTCTTTGTTGGCTACGTGGGCGCCAAAAAAGGTCGGGCGGTGCACAAACGAACCATCTCCCGCTGGGTTACCTTGTGCATCAAGACCTGCTATTCTTTGGCTAAGAAGGAGCCTCCTGTTGGGCTGCGTGCCCATTCCACCAGGGCAACGGCTGCTACCACGGCCTTGGGCCGCGGTGTTCCGCTGCCGGTTATTTGTCAGGCAGCTACGTGGGCCTCGCTGCACACGTTTACAAAGCATTACTGCCTTGACAGTCAGGTCCGGAGGGACGGCTTCTTTGGCCGTTCTGTCCTCCAGGACTTCCTTGTCTGATCTTTGTTCGCAGACCCACCACCGGGGTTGGTATTGCTGGGGTATCTATTCTAAGGTAAGGAATCTGTCACTAACGTGTCTCTTTCAGATGCACAAGTTACTAACTTGTGTAACGATATATCTGTAAGAGACAGTAGTTAGTGACAGATTCCTACCGCCCCACCCATCCTCCCCGTTCTGCGAACTGATTTCTAGGGTTAAGGACATCCCTTTCAGGGCCCTAGTATTTTTCAGACACCTATGTCAGCTTCTTGCATGGCTCTGCGTTCCTGGCGCGGAAAGTCGTGTACAGAACTGACGTCAGCGCGCAGGGGCGGCGCCTAAGTACTGCCCGCGACGTCATCCCGGCGATCACGACGCCGACGACTGACGCGGAGCTGCACGACGCCGCCTACCGACGCGCAAGGGTACTGCTACGCAAAAACTTTCCGGATCCAGCCTGACGCCTGGGGATATTCTAAGGTAAGGAATCTGTCACTAACTACTGTCTCTTACAGATATATCGTTACACAAGTTAGTAACTTGTGCGTCAATTCTAATATGTAGGTCGTATTGGTGATACCAACCCAAAATAGGGGGCCCAGTTTCAGCTACATAAACTTTACCTTTTACGGACCTGTTTTTGAAAATATCTGTCAGTATGTAACCCAGTATATCTATCTGCTCGCCTTGATACCCACTGGGGTTGATGTCTTTGGGTAATAAGTTCATGTGGGGCCATTCCTGTTTGAACATTTTTTTGGGTATGATGGTATATAAGGACCCTGAATCAACCATCAGATCAATTTTCCTCTTTGCAATGACAAACTCAGCTTTGGGTCTGCGTCTCCTCCTATCATCTAAGTTGTGAGGGTCGGTGAGGAGGATTTCCCCATCAACAACAACCTGTAGGGAAGGTTCCACACACAGAATTCTATCAGGTCTGTATGAACACTCATTAACATTTGTCTCTTCTGACAACATTGCTACCTTTCCCTTGTTTGCATCTCTACACATTCTGGCAAAATGGCCTTTGCGGCCGCACTTTCTGCATTCTTTGCCAATGGCCCAGCAGTGTTTGGAGTCAGACGTGTGATAGGTACTACCGCACTTCCCACATGTCTTACTACCAAACTTGCTGGGATACAACCTACCACCCAACATATTCTTACCACCTCTAAATCTTGTAGAGGCAGCTACCTCCCCTTCACATCCCTCAACAACAGAAGTTTCACTTTCATTAGTAATGTTAAGTTTTGAATCTCTGCGATCCATTTCTTTCATACAAAATTCCGACTCCTCAACTATTTTAGCAATGTCAATTGCATCTTTAAGAGAGGAATCTTTGGCAGCCCATAAGCGTTCCTGTGTCTTTCTACTCCTACATTGAACAATGAGTTGGTCCCGAATCATTTCCTCGATCATTGGACCAAATTTAAATTTTATCGAAAGCTCACGGAGTCTAGTAACAGTCATCAATGGACTCCCCTACTCTCTGGGGCTGAGTATAAAATTTGTATCTCCTCATCACTACATTTGTTTCTTTATCAAATCTGTCTTCCAACCTTTTGCGTGCTTCTTCATAAACATCCTCAATGGGTTGACCCCGTTCGTTGTTGGCAACCGGTAAGTACTTGAAAATATGTTGTCCTTTTCCTAAATTGGTGAGCAAGATTGCTCTTTTCCTATTGCTACTGTAATCTTGCGCATCCAAAGCCTCCAAATAATTGTCGAACATTTCAATCCACTCATCCCATTCTATGCTGGGACTCCCTGGTTGGCTAAGGAAGTGAGGAGGAGTAGATACCGCTGAAACATCAAGGGCTGTGACATCCATAATGAATCACCTAAAGATGGTACTATGTTAATTGGTTTTTGAAAATAAAGACGTGTGTATATATGCTTTCTCCAATGAAATAATGAAGTGTTTCCTGCCAATTATAAGGATTACATCCAGAAAATGAAACAGAACATACTTGAGAATTCTCTGCTTTGGACCGGTAACAGCTCACTGCATTCACGCTTTGTACACAGCTGGCTTTAATATAAACAGTCTGAGCTGTTCGGTGAATAAACGTGCGTTTACAATCAATGCCCACTAGGTGGCAGTGTTCTCCACTGATGGTTCTGACAGGAATCCTGCTTACGCGCTTCAGCACCATACAGCCTTAACACGTGTTATCTCCCGCCTGGCAGCAATGTCGCTCCTTTCCCCATGCTCACAGCAGGACAACACTTCAATTCATGCGACCTTCCTCGCTACCGGCATACAGGCTCAAAGTACAGCTGGGCCTCCTGTCACGCACGTCAGTTCCACACAGCTGACGCTCTAATTGCTTCCCGCTGGTCCGTGACTCTGCTTGTCACACCACTGTCCCACAAATGATTTCTCGCTGCTACGCGCAGTCTGCCTCACTGATCACGTCTCTGTGAGGTGAATCCTTTTCTATCCTCACATGCGCTGTTAAAAATCACTTCCTAAGCTTCACTGTATGCGTTTTCTCTCCCCTGACTGTCCAAATCTCCATGATGACAATACGCTCCTTTACTCACAGATGCAGTCCTGAAGCACTTCTCTTGGTAGCGCTGGGCTATCGACACGTAGGTCGTCACTCCAGTTATTAATTCTCCTCACTTGAAATTAGTCTTCCGTCAAGTACTCTTCACCGCTACTTTCTCTCACAAACTGCACACGTGGATTCTCCGCTGTATACTGTGTTGCCCGCTGACTGAAGAACACTCGTCGCCAAGAACATGTTGTAACGACAACATGACAAGGAGCAGGTTCCAAAGATTTATTACAAGGCCAACACAGAATCAGCGCACCGCCTCCTTCAGCCAGCAGCCGCTCAACTGACAGGTCGCGAGCGCCCACAACAGAATAGAACCTTCACATACCAACATTCCACTGTGGCGCGAGGAGCGGAGCCACGGTGTTAACAAGATCACAACACAACCACTATTTGAGTAAAGCAGGCGGTGCCGGTTTTAGTAGGGGAGTGTGTGAGGCCCCTTTAATTTGCATAGGACATGACATCGCCAGGGCCGGATTGGGATCACAGTTATTCTCGAGTACTTACAAAAAAGTGGCCCATATTCCCCTGTCACGACCTTTCATTAAACACCACATTTGGTTTGTCTCATGTGACTAATTTTCAGAGAAATGTTAGGTAAATTCAGCATTTTACAGCTTTATAGCCGTAACATTGCAGAAAAGTAGAAACTGCATTTTGGCTGAGCGGGAAAGGGGAAATAAAATGGCCTAAGGGCCACAACATCGGATCTGGCTAAGGGTGACACCTGTCCGGTTATTTAACGAGCATAAGTGGAATTTTAATGTCTTGGCTGGCATGAAAATGAAGAAAATCTCAAATAGTATGTTTTTGTCTGATCAGTGTGCACTTTAAACAGTAAACGGCAAAAGCGCTTTAAAATATGTTCTACACCTGCCTTGTCAGTCACTGATAGGTAAACTAAACAAAAGCAGAAAAGCCATGGGAAAAAGGAATATGAACGTTTTTATATAAAGAGGCTTCCGCAATTATCATGCTCAGGTCTTTCCAGAATCTTTTTTTACCTTAAATAGAATCAAATGGTTTAAGGGCAATGGAGAGATTTATATGAGCATCAAAACCAAATCCATTTTTATTTTAAGCACTAGAGATTAATTGTTTTGCACAGAATCACAGGACGTTGAGACAACACTGGGATTCAAACCTACTTCCCCAGTTTCAGAGTCGAGAGCTCTGACCCTGTCGCCACATCCTCTCTAATTTTTCTTTGTAAAGGATGGCCTCAGAGTGAGACCAGTGGAAACGCACACCCCCTCCACCAAGACACTGGGGCCGAGGTGGCAACACCTGTCCTACAGGGAGTCCTTTTCTCTTATTCACCCACTCGCCCAGCCCATCATAGCCTCAGTACAATGTCCAGGTAGGGGAGGGGTCAAAAAAGGCAAGCCGCTTCTGCTGCTCTAGCAAGGTGGGGGTGGAGGGCTGAGGTAGGCACAACAGTCATAAAATCACCTGGGCCCCATGCGAGGCCTTTCCCAGTCCGCCATGACCTGAATGTGAGGCTAGGAGGGTGAGGGGTCAAGCTAAAGGCACTGCTTCTGGGCCGGACCAACATATTGCACATTAGTGCCCTGGCGGGGGCGGTGGCACATAGTAAGACTGTAGGTCGGTTGACCGAGGTCCCAAAAACAACGGGCCACAGGTGATCCTTCCGCACTGGCCCATCACCCAATGCTGATTGCCTACCTTCCCAATCCAACGCTGGACATTACAAAAAATGACAACACAGGAAGCGTCAACAATTGACTTTTAATCCCTTGGCATTGTTCACGTGACTTTGTAAGAAGCAGTTGTCCAGATGCGGGTATCATTACTTGTAAAACTTTAATACTGAGCGCGGCGCACTCTTCAGGGACACCACACTCGGTTGCCGCCTTAAACAAGCATGTGCCATGTAATAAGTCTCGCATTTACGTGAGTTTAAGCTATTGGCATTGTAAATCACAATGCCTTTCATTTATGTTTTAACCCCTTGACCGCGATCGGAATTCTGCTCGTGTGCTGGACATTCCGATCGCGGGTGTGGTCGTGACGAGCTCAGCTCGTCATGCGCACAGCGCGACCGCGCAGCATGACGAGCTGAGCTCGTCACGAGCATCGAAGGGGTTAAAAAACAAAACATAAAAGGCATTGTCATTTACAATGCCAATAGCTCTAACTCGCGTAAATGCGAGACCTATTGCATTGCAAATTCATGTGTTCTAATACTCGTGATCGCTCTCATACTACTAGTACTGATAACGATCTTTTATTATGAGTGCTGCGCATGAGCTCTTCCCCCGCTGGGCCGCCCCCCTTCAGGGTGGCTCCTGCTGCCCTCTGCCCCCTCCATACTGGTGTCTGTGGCCTGCGCTTTTATTAGCCCCCCTGCACTAAGTTTACACCCCGGGCCTTTAAAGGGGTGTAGCTAGGAAGGAAGCACCCCACTGAAGGTGGATGGGAGGTTTACACGTGGGGGAACGGTCGAGGGGGGACTTTCGGTGCTCACCGGGCTCCAGAGTGAGGAAGTCTGCTAAGAGCCTAGCTATCAAGGGTGCATCAGGTGCAGTGGCACCGGAGCTCACGAACCCCTCTATACTGCTGCATTTTAGTACCCAGACAGCAGTCAGGAGTTCATTCCTTGCTTGCACCGGGATATTGCCACTTTTGCCCCTTCGCTGCATGTTTCCAGAGCAGGATGTGGTACCCCCCCCCCGCCCCTCCTCTGGGCAGTAAAAGTAGACATAACTAATATAATCACCTCAGAGTCAGACGCTGGTGAGAGGCTGTACTGCCTCCTGTGAGCATCACACTGGGCGTCAGGAAGTAGCTGGGACTCCAGGCAACTCCTGTCCCACGTGAAGGTCGAGATTTGAGCATTAATGTCACGATTCTGGTGGAAGTGGATGGCAAAAGGCTCGAGTGCCTCCTATGGAAAATGTGCTCAGGATCACACCATGTGTCTATGATGAGCCCGGGATCAGACTGGGGTCAGAGGTCGCCTCTCCCAGGCAGTTTAAATACAAAGAAGAATAAAAGCACTTTATTGTGAGCAGAGGTAGAAGGTTCTAGGCCTCCTTGTGGGTCACTCGATCAATCCCAGACGCTGTCCGTAGTTGGTTGGAGCCAAGTGTGAGCCTTTCCTCCTCTCTGAGCCACCGCGCTCACTTTACATTAAAAAAAAAACAAAAAACTTTGACCGTGTCGCCCGCTTCAGGGCCAACCCGCTCTGTTTACTTTTTTATTTTGTAAAACTTTAATATGGAGCGCGGCGCCCGCTTCAGGGACACCACGCTCCGTTTCTCTTTTTATTGCCTCCTTAAAACAAGCATTTGCAATGCAATAGGTCTCGCATTTACGGCGAGTTTAAGCTATTGGCATTGTAAATAACGAAAGATTTGACTTATGTTTAAAAACCAAAACATAAATAAAAGGCATTGTCATTTACAATGCCAATAGCTCAAACTCGCGTAAATGCGAGACCTATTGCATTGCAAATGCTTGTTTTTAAGGATGTGCTCATCTAATTTTCCCGTCTTGACTCCGCTTATTAGTGGAGTACTACCACACAGAATAATATCGACAAAGGAATTTATCTGGGAGAGTGGAGGCAGGAATAGGCCTTACCCAAATGGGTTAAATTGCTCTTCCAGTCGACTGGGGTCGCTAAATGTATTGCAGACCTGTCATGTACACAAATCAGACGCTTCATGAGACGTTTATGTGCTCTGCAACTCTGTGAACAGAATAAAGGAGATGGAAATGGGGATTTGGGGCGGAGGTAAACAGAATTCTGGTAAACAAATTGGGGGACAAGGGGAGGAGAAAACTCGACACTAAATTTATGCACATCCGTTTCGTTAAGTATCCTCAGGGGAAGCCATGATGCTAGTCATTGAAAACTAGTAACAATAAAACAGAATAATTTTCATGTCACACATGAAAGTACATTCACTCTATGAAATTCTCGGTGTTGAAGTAGATCCCCATCTGAACAAGTTCCAAAACACCAAAAACCAGGCATGGCAACATAAATGTGTTACTTACGTTACCAATAATTTCTTTTGAACAAAATATATACATAAGATAGTGGCAACCCTTAATGTAAATTCACAAACAGTCAAATTTGGTGGAAAGACTGGTTGGTGCAGGTATGGCTTTCATGTTAGCGACGAGATCTAAACATAATTCCCCATAGCAGCTTACGTTACAAAAACTATGCTTTTGTTTACGCTGCAGAAAAGAGCTACAAAGCTTCCAGCTCCCAATTAGGACTCCGAAGCATGGACCTAGGGCTTAGTTCAAGCAGCAATGGTTGCCTGTAATAGGGTGCATTCCAAATGCCTTCTCCTGAAGGCCTCCATCTAACCTTTTAAAACAGAAATCCCATTATGTGGTGGCCTTAGCGTTCATGCAGGACCCTCTGTGATCGATACTAGTATCCGTTGTCAATATGGGGGAGGTGTGCCCCCCGCCGGCGGGGGCGATGAAGGGCATCCTATGTGCATTGTGATTTTGAATCAATCTCTATCTATCATTATTGCTGCAGTGTTTAATTGTAGTGCTATTTTGAACAAAAAAAGTTCATAAAAACAAGTTAAAAAAAGACACTCCAATAGTGAGCAACAAGTACAAATGCATGAAGTGAAATGCACTTTTAGAGCAAACAGTAAGACCAAAATTGATTAATTCTGGATCTAAACATTGGAACCTCTCTCACAGAAGGAAGCTGGGAAAGGTTTTGCAGGCCCTCAAGTAATCTGGACTCAGGACATATGCAATAACAAAATTGGGCTGCGATTGCTGCTCCATGAACACACAACCCCTCTCCATCTGATGCAAATAGTGAACGGGTCTTCTTGTACCTCCGGCCAAGTCTAAAGACGCTATCCAATGCAATTTCAAAAGAATGCTCGTCGTCAAGGTCTTCAAAGTGGCTTGGACTGTATGTACTCAATGTGTATTTTACTTTTCTACAAGGCGCAGTACATCACTCTAGAGCAGTGCATGCCCATCAGACCCTAACATGAAGTCACTAAACCTTCAGACCAGGAAGGACCGTCGTAATGCCTCAACTGGATGCATGACAGTGATGAGTGAACAATGGTGGAGAATTGGCGGGTTAACTGAAGTTGCTTTGTGGAACATATGGGGCATAGGGAGACAACTGCTCTAAAAGGTTTCTTGACTACAATCACATCTGAAACCTAGGACAAAGTAACACATGAGAAAATTAACTCCTACTACCATCCATTTAATACAGTACAAACCCTAAATGGATTCCAAGTCTTTGAAAGAAAAACGTTAATAAGTGTTAAACTGACTTCATTAACCACAAGTAGGAAATGCCGCCTGCATTTTGTACCTCACAATTTTAAAGAGAAAGTGCAGAAGATGGAGGACCCATTGCAAGAGACATTACTGTGGTTAAGACAAGGCCACCAGGAAGTGTTAAAAGCAAAACGACAATCGTGAACATTACCTGCGCCATCTTGTCTGGTGGAATTCTATGTGCACATAAGTTGCAGTCATTTTAATCTATCACAGCCATTTTGTACTCTGTTGGTCACCTTTGTTTCACCCTGCCCTTACTAGCATCCCTCTGACCCTCTGACCGACCTGGTACGTGTGCTGGGGGCTATAAACTCTATTTGCCGCAACAAACCTCAGCGCCACTTGCTGCCACAAACTCGTTTTTCCTCTCATCTCTGTTTTCAGGCAAACCTTTGGACACTCTACCCCTCACTGCACCTAGTTACACAAACAGGTTCCAAACACCAAAAAGACTCTTGCAACATGATTTATTGCACTGCAAACAGCAAGACTTGTTGTTACCAACAATGGGACCTGTTTTTATCAACAGAACGGACTCTTAGATCTGGCCGGTCTCACATGTTTTAGACCCTGAAGCAAGGTCCAGCTGCAAGATGAGATTGTCTGTTTGACCTGGGTGGGAAGAGAATTACTGTTGGGCTTGTGTGACAACCTGCCCGGGGCGGGGACCCCAAGCTTGTGTAACTGTGTTGATGAAACCAATGCATTGTGTCAAACCTGTATAAAAGGAAGAGCCAAAGGAGTTATCAGCAGAACACCTCCCTCAGACATCCCGGTGTCTGCAGTTGACGTGATCTCCTCATGAGAAATAAACCTTTTTCTTGTCTTCCAGTTTCCAGCGCTTGCCTCATCATTTTGATAGCGAACCCAAAGTGAATTAGAGGTGGAACCCTGCACCGGGCAGCATTGAGGGTCTTAGAAGACTCGCTGCCTTTCACAAATTGGCGCCCAAACGTGGGGGCCCATCAGCGACGCGTGGGTCCGGTAGAGAGGTCCTAACGACGGAGTGAACGACTAAACAATTGGGGTATACCTGCCTGAGAAGACCCTTGTCTGGCTGCCGATCGACTGAACTTCACCGGTTCCGAACGGACCTCTCTTGAGTGACCTGCGGTCCTGACTGGGACCTTAGAGGAACGCCGCATTGATTGTTGGAGTGAGAGGACAACCAGGCGCTGGAAGGGGAAGACGAAGAACCGTCCATACGGTCCGGGTAAGGTCGTGAAAAAACGACTTAAATTGATTGATGGATTGAATAGTTTGATTGAAATACTAGTATTCCTTTTTTGATATTGAGTTATTTGCGACATTTCCCTGCTTGCAAACAACGAAGAATAGGAATATTCTCTCTTTGCAGGCAGCGAAGGACAGGTAGTGCAGACTTTTTGTCTAAATTGATTGATTGAGATATTCATTTTTGACCGATAAATGCGTCATGCCTGTTTTCTCTAGATTGTTTGATTGTAATTGTTTTGGACCAGACCGTTCGTTAGAGGTCAGTCAGCCGGCACCGCCGGAAGGCACCCTAACAAGGACATGTACGTAAAGTATGGATTAGCCACCGTAGCTTATAGCAAACTATGGCATAAATACACTAGGAAGGGCCGGGTAAATCAGTGGCCACTGACGGGATCTTTCGATCCCGCTAAAATAGAAACGTTAGAATTAGCTCTCCACAAAAGAAAACTAGACCAGCCATGTTTGACAGTTTTGGTTTATGGCGAAAAGAGGCAGCTCAAAGAAAGAAAAGGGACGAAGCTAGACGAGATAAAGAAACGCGAAAATCAGCTTACCAAGCCTGTAAAAGATTAGAAGAAAAACTAAAAGAAAAGGAAATCGATAAAAGGAACAGGAATCAAAAATATCAGGTCAATGCCCTGTTAGAACGCCCTCGACTCTTTACCCCAAGTTACCAGCAAAACAAAGGGTAGATGATGATTTATTGTTAGGTCCCCCAATCATATACATGCCACCCCCTTACGCCCCTACTCATCCCGTAGTAAAACGCCAGGACCACCAAAGTATAGCCGGAGGTGGCACGATCGCCTCAGTCTCCACCGGCTCTGCTCCCACCGACTCACCCACACCAAATGCCTCATCAAAGGATACAGTAGTAGAGGTAGGATCAAAAGAAAAAGGAGCGCCCAGGGTCCCGCGATTAAGTAAAAATGAGCGAGCAGGCATAGATAAAATAGTTAAATCCCTCATAGATAGGAAGGAGACAGAAGAGTATGTAACTGACATATGCAACTCCTATGTTGAAAACCGCAAACGATACTTTATTGTACGTCTCTGTTACCACACTCTTACTGCATATGAAGAGAAGTACCAAGATGTAGGGCCAGAGCGGCTAGTGGCTCTCTATAGGAAGGTAGACACCGGAGATGAAGGCGACAACAATGTTACAGATCTCTTTTCATCCACACTGGAGGTATTCCGTCACCTCGTGGAACAAGGACGGATAGATAAGGACAGGACATCTAAGATAGCAGGACCCCGGTGGAAAACCAGATAGCATGATGCCGATAAAGAAGCTGCCCCTTATTGGGTACCTCCTAGAGGACAAGGGACTCATGACGATATGAACCATCAAGACGCCAGAGGACGGGTGGTCTACAATTGGGTGTATCAACCATGGGACAGACGGGACATTTTGACGTTCCGTAAATCTTTACCGGATTTACGAAAGAACCCCACCGCCTTTTACACCGAGCTAGGTACCGCTCGGGGATCAACAATAATGACACTTGCCGACATAGACTGGTTCTTCGGGTTATGTTTGCCAGCAGATGTGTGGAAACAGATTAGGAAAATAGACCATACCGAACTGCTTGGTCATACCTGGGAACAACTCAACACACTAGATAAACAGCGGAACCCTGGTCAAAAACCGGTTAAAGCAATATTGGACCTCCCTGACAAAATAGTGCAGAAAGTGAAAACGCTGATCCCAGAGAAAAAGATAGACTGGTCCATAGTAACCGCGTGCCGCCAGAAACCACAAGAGGATGTCTGAGTATTTCTCCAGATTTGAAACGGTGTTCTCCGATTACAGTAGACAAGACATGTCCACCGCAACCGGACACCACTTATTTGTGCAGAACTATGTCAAAGGACTACTGCCAGATGTATCCCAGAAATTACAAGCCAGCGAAAGTAGTTGGGCAGCATCTAAACCGGCGGCCATTCTCCAAATGGCCCAGTACTATGAGCATCAGAAAAACGAAAATGACAGGGCTACAGAAAGGAAAAAGAAGGACTTGAAGGAAAGGGTAATGGTAGCACAACTCCAGGGGGCGAATACAGGAAGGGAGCAATATAGGGGAGGATACCAGCAGAATACCCCTAGAGTACAGCCACCTAGAAACAATTCATCGACATCATATGTAGGACGCCAAGACCTAGGACAGGATCAATGTGCATTTTGCAAAGAATATGGACACTGGAAAACCCAATGCCCGGCTTTGTTAGGAGCTGGTAGGGGCAGAGGGGCGAGGGAAATAGCAAGTGGACAGAGAGGAAGAGGACGTGGGAGAGGGTACGCGAGTGAAGCAAGCGAGGAAAGGACAGGAAGAGTGAACACATTTGACCATCCCAAACAGAATCAGTACCAACAGACAGATTATGACAATACGTACGACTTTGCATAGGACAGCCAGGGGCAAGGGAGGGATCCAGTCGAGCTCTATGTTGATCAGCAAGGCCCTTATGTTACCGCTGAGGTCCTGGGCACAAAGTCGCCATTTCTGGTAGACACGGGAGCAACACGTAGTGCACTATCCAAACGACTGATTCCAAGGGCACCCTTGTCAGGCTCACATGTGACCTCAATAGGATTTGACGGTACGCCCTCCACCAACCCTTTGTCCCGACCGATCCCTTTTAACCTTGACAACAATAGCGTCGAAACAACATTCCTCCTCTCTTCCAACACCCCAGACGCCATTATGGGTCTCGACCTTTTGAAACACTTCCATGCGACTATCAGATGCTCACCAGACGGAGTGCGTGTCGTCCTGTATGACAACCCCCAGCGCCATAGAGAGAGCCCTTCTCAGCACGTTTCCCATCTCCGAGACTGACTCATCCCTACTGGACACTTTGCCATCACACTTATGGGCTAGGGCTGATTCAGACGTAGGACAAATGATGATTGACCCAGTACACGTAACAATACGACAGGACGCAACCCTACCGAAAGTACCGCAGTACAAAATATCGCCAGAGGGTGAGAAGGCACTGACGGAGATCATACACTCTTTGGTAGAGGCAGGGGTGGTAGAGGAAGTAGTGAGCAACGTTTGTAACAGTCCCATACTACAGATTGTAAAGAGACAGGGAGACGGAAAAGCCTACCGCTTCATCATTGACCTGCAGGAGATAAACAAAATCGTAGTGCCACAATACCCAGTAGTTTCCGACATCACGACAATTTTGACTTTAATCCCCTCCACTGCCACCACCTTCACTGTAATTGACCTCAAAAACGCATTCTTTTCCATACCTATACACAAGGACAGCCGCTATCTATTTGGATTCACCCTAAACTCCCGTTCGTACAGATTTTGCAGAGCACCTCAGGGGTACACTGAGAGCCCAAGCATCTATAGCCAGGCGCTTAAAAGACAGTTGGACGCTATACAATTGCCAGATGGAGTGGCACTAATACAATATGTAGACGACATCCTTCTAGCAGCGGACACCATACCAATAGCCGTCACAGCCACCATCAAACTACTCCATTTTCTTACTGAGAATGGTCACAAGGTCTCCCGAAAGAAATTGCAGTTCTGTAAATCACAAGTGACCTATTTGGATCACCTTTTATCCAAAGAAGGGAGGAAACTCACGCCTGACAGGATCCAGACAATTCTAGACACCCCTGTCCCCAAAGATCAGAAACAAGTCCGCTCTTTGATAGGTCTCACTTCATTTTGCCGACAGTGGTTACCGAACTTTAGCCTCATTGTCAAACCCCTTCTCTCCCTCCTAGCTAAAGACATCCCCTCACCTCTCCCCTGGACCCCCGAATGCCAGTCAGCCTTTAAAGAACTACGCAATGCCCTTTGTTCAGCGCCTGTCCTAGGAACCCCGGATTACTCCAAACCATTCTTCCTCTACACGCACGAGAGGGAAGGATGTGCATTGTCTGTCCTAACACAATCAATTAATCCCAAACAACGCCCTTGTGCATATTTCTCTGCCACCCTCGATCCAGTAGCCAGAGCGCTGCCAGCGTGCCTGTGCGCTGTGGCAGCTGCAGCAGTATCGATACGCCAGAGCGAAGGAATAGTACTCTCCAATCCAGTCACTGTTTTAGTACCCCATGCAGTCGACACACTAAACCAGACCAAAACCCAACACTTGACTAGCGCCCGACTGACAGGATATGAGTTGACCCTGCTAGCACCGCACATTACCCTAAAGCGATGCACCACCCTCAATCCAGCCACACTGTTACCCCTACCCGAAAATGATCCTAGCGTGACTCCACTACACGACTGTGTGACACTAACCGATGAACAAACAAAGAGTAGAATAGATCTCAGAGACACCGCCTTTCTAGAACCAGATGGAGAACTATGGGTGGATGGTTCGTGCATCAAACTCCCCGACGGCACCACCTCAGCTGCATACGCTGTCACCACAGCCCGAACCGTTCTGGAAACAGCCCGTATTCCCCAATGTTCAGCCCAGGCTGCAGAACTCATTGCCCTCACACGAGCATGTATCTTAGCGACTGACACGACAGATAACATATACACCGGCAGCCAATATGCCTTCGGGGTGGTTCACCATTTTGGGATCTTATGGAAAGAAAGAGGGTTCCTGACTTCACATGGTACACCCATCCTGCATGGAGATTTAGTCTCCACCTTGACGCAAGCAGTCCTCCTCCCCAAGAAGTTAGCAGTGATAAAATGCCAAGCACATAGGAAAGTGACTGATCTCATTGGACAGGAAATGCACTAGCAGACGTTACTGCCCGAGCCACGGCAGGAGACAGAACTACGACACGAATGTATGTGACCAGGTCACAAGCTGAACGATGGACTGACGCTAGGACCACTGTAAGGGACATACAGACTACAGGCACACAAGACGAATTGACCGAGTGGGAAAAGGTGGGACTAAAAGACGAGGAAGATTGCTGGAGAACTAAAGACGGAAATAAATGGCTGTTACCCAATGCCTATCTCATCCCCATATTGACCATGGCACATTTACCAGCACACATAGGCTCCACCCCCATGATTGAACTAATCACCAGAGTATGGCATAACGTCAAGATAGCAGAATCTGCAAAACACCTAGTACAACAATGTATAGTCTGCCTACAACACAACCCAGGAAAGGGGACAGTAGTACCACGGGGAGGGTTTGGAGTCCCTGACCACCCCTTTGAAATCCTTCAAATGGATTACATTCAACTAGAGAGATGCCTTGGTCTAAAATATGTCCTGGTGGTTGTGTGCGCTTTTAGCAAATGGGTGGAGGCATATCCCACCCGCGACAATACCGCCTTAGCCACTGCAAACGTATTGCTGAAATAATTCTTCCCCCGATACGGCCTTTGCAGAATTTTATGGAGCGACAACGGCCCCCACTTCGTAGCCGAGGTGATACAGAACATACTGAGAGGGTTGGGGGTAAAACAAAAGTTCCATGCCGTCTTCCACCCCCAATCAGCGGGCCTGGTAGAGAGACACAATGCAAAGTTTAAACTAAAACTAGCCAAAATAGTTGCCACGACCGGGTTGAAATGGCCCGACGCCCTCCCATTGGCATTGTTATCGATGCGCTCCACCCCAACCAAACACCGACTGACCCCGTATGAGGTGGTCTTCGGCAGAGCCTATGAGCATTTGGGCGGCACCAAGACCCACCTCCATTAACGATGTCCCGAACATATTAATGTCGGATTACTAGCATAAATTGACAAACGAGCGAACAATTATCCACCAACAGGTGCAGCAAGCCTTGCCTGATGTATCGAGGGCCCGGGACATGAAATAAAGCCAGGCGACCATGTATTGATTCGCAACTTCCAAAGAACGAAGAATCTGGAGCCTAGGTGGACGGGCCCCTGGCAAGTCCTGATCACCACCCGAACTGCCCTCCGAGTGGAAGGAAAAGCGAAACTGGCTGCACGCTCATCATTGCAAGCGAGTCCCTCCAACCCTGGCGACCTGTGAAGGGGTGGAGGTGCAAGAGGAAGTACTCGCGAGAGACCGACCAGCTCTGAGTTGCTACCCACAAGAAGACACCCTCGAACTATCAGAATTTCCCGACCCCACGGTGCCACCCAGGAAATGGTACAACCTAAGATCGACGAAAGGAGGGAGCTCCAACGACCAGGCCACCAACTAAGTCAAGGTCTCAGATCAGTAGCACAGTCAAACAACGCTACCAGGAAAGCGCCAGACAAAGTCTGTGGTCCTAACAGTTGTTGAGCTCCTCGAAGATGATGAAAGAAACTGAACACCTGCAAAACCACCGCAAAGACACCAAGACTGCTAACCTGCACAAAGACAATTGCACTTGTAGCCGCATTTCTCACCTGTCTCCTGCTAATGGTCGCACTCTGGATCATTGAAGAGAATGCACCTGCATACAGAACATTGTCACCCACCATGCAACCACCCACCAAGAAAGAACACTACCTGGTATCACTACCGCCACATCTCCGAGAACGACGCAAAGAATTCTGGAATAATTCTTTCGTGCAGATGTTGCACCAGCACAATCTTGCCACCAATGCTACCAACTGTTGGGTCTGTGGGCTGTTACCACATGCCACTGAACATTCCATCCCTTTCATCCCTTCGCCCTTTTCTATTCACGGATCTTGCCTTGCCTGGATGATGCTCCTACAAGAAAGTTACAAAGACAATGCCACTTCCGACGGAACAATTGCCCAGTTATACAACGAGTTCTGGCGAAACAAAACAGGAAGGACAGCCGCCCCCTTCTGCCCTCACACCTTCAATGCGACATTCCAGATTAATGTCCCCTCCAAAGAACGAGTGGAAATGCAAGTGTTCAATAATCCTAACGGAGCCACATTTTCCTACCTGAAGAAAAGAACTGCTGCAACACTGACTGTGGCCCTATCTGTGGTGAACGTCTCTGGCCTTGTATGCATTGAAGGCCGTGGGACTAAGAATGTGGGTCACAGCACCTGTAGCATTGTAAGGACTTTGAACACTGCCAACCCCCAGCGCTTGTTGCATCACCCAATATGTACTTTGTTTGTGGAACCAAAGCCTACACCTGGCTCCCAAGAAACTGGGGGGCACGTGCTACATCGCCTTTGTTTTGCCACCAACCTACACAGCCCCTGCAGAGCATCATCGAGAAAAGCGTTCTAAAGACATTGATCAAGCAGACTCTGCCTCATCGCAGTTCCTCGACGCAGCAAAAGGGCTCGTCCCGCTATGGGGTCCGATGGCAAACAGCCGAGCCATCAGACATCTGTCCCAAGCGGTAGAGACCGCCCTGAACGTCACTGCTGGCATCCTCACCAACAACACTGCTGAGCTCCAAGCGATCCGTCTGGTTACCCTGCAAAATCGCATGGTCCTGGACGTGGTACTAGCGGACCGTGGAGGAGCATGCCACATCATCGGTGCCAGCTGCTGTGTATACATTCCTGATAATTCACCTTCTGTCTATGAAGCAATCGAACATCTCCATAGACTATCTTCAGAAATTCATCAAGGATCAGAGACTTGGACAATTGGAAGTTGGCTTTGGGGCATCTTGAAGGAGTGGGGTTGGAAAATATCAATGATTCTCTTGGTCCCAGTATTGACAATATGTGGTTGTTGTTTGGGTATACACTGTATACCACCTTTGTGTTCTCTTTGCATAACTACCTTGCACCCTAAGACTATGGACACTCCGCTAACAAAAATGAGAGTAATGTATGATCAAGAGATACAGGACATTATGGAGATCGAAATAGACTGACAAGCTGGCTAGTTATGTTCAAAGGGGCCACTGTTAAAAGCAAAACGACAATCGTGAACATTACCTGCGCCATCTTGTCTGGTGGAATTCTATGTGCACATAAGTTGCAGTCATTTTAATCTATCACAGCCATTTTGTACTCTGTTGGTCACCTTTGTTTCACCCTGCCCTTACTAGCATCCCTCTGACCGACCTGGTACGTGTGCTGGGGGCTATAAACTATTTGCTGCAACAAACCTCAGCGCCACTTGCTGCCACAAACTCGTTTTTCCTCTCATCTCTGTTTTTAGGCAAACCTTTGGACACTCTGCCCCTCACTGCACCTAGTTACACAAACGGGTTCCAAACACCAAAAAGACTCTTGCAACATGATTTATTGCACTGCAAACAGCAAGACTTGTTGTTACCAACAATGGGACCTGTTTTTATCAACAGAACGGACTCTTAGATCTGGCCGGTCTCACATGTTTTAGACCCTGAAGCAAGGTCCAGCTGCAAGATAAGATTGTCTGGGTGGGAAGAGAATTACTGTTGGGCTTGTGTGACAACCTGCCCGGGGCGGGGACCCCAAGCTTGTGTAACCATGTTGATGAAACCAATGCATTGTGTCAAACCTGTATAAAAGGAAGATCCAAAGGAGTTATCAGCAGAACACCTCCCTCAGACATCCCGGTGTCTGCAGTTGACGTGATCTCCTCATGAGAAATAAACCTTTTTCTTGTCTTCCAGTTTCCAGCGCTTGCCTCATTATTTTGATAGCGAACCCAAAGTGAATTAGAGGTGGAACCCTGCACCGGGCAGCATTGAGGGTCTTAGAAGACTCGCTGCCTTTCACAGAAGGCCAACCCTTACTTCACAAAACAAATCCACAACGTCCGAAACAAGCAAGGAACATCTTCAGTCTATCAGTAGCTTGCTAATTCACACACATAAAAAAACAAGCATTGGCATAGCCAATAGGTCTCGCTTTTGGGACCTTATAAGTGATTAGCCATGCAACACGTGATGTTTAATGAAGGATATTGTGGTGGATAACTAAACACTTATAATGTCCCAAAGGCGAGACCTATTGGCTATGCATTGTGGGGGCCTTATAAGTGTTTAGGTAGAGCTATTGACTGCCAATGTTTCTAAGCTGTGCTGTAGAGAAGTGTGGCTGCTGTGCAGCATGGTGAGAAGTTGTAATTAAAAAGTGTAAGAAGCACTGAGTGATGCTGTGCTGGCGCTGAGTGATGCTGTGCTGGCGCTGAGTGATGCTGTGCTGGCGCTGAGTGATGCTGTGCTGGCGCTGAGTGATGCTGTGCTGGCGCCCCTGAGTGACGCTATGGTGCCCCTGAGTGATGTGTTTTATATAATGAGTAGCAAGGAGATTCCCTTACTTTCCAGAGCTATGCTTATTGGCTTGTTTGATGCGTGTTTGGGTCTCAAGACGCATTTTGTGCCTCAGTCTCAATGTTGGCTAAGCGAAGAGCTGCGATCCAATGGCTAGAGGGTTCTTCGAAAAATCACTTTCGTATTAGCTTTATTGCAATGAATTTCAAGAGATATATATATATACTGTGTAGCGTTCCCTCCTCACACAAACATGTGTGTAATGTATCCATCAGTGCTGTACGTGAGAGTCAAGGTTTAACTAGAATAACTTGTAGGACTATGGTTGTGACATTTGACAAATCTAAAAAAAAAAAAAAGTAATGTTCACGCACTGCTCCTCCATGGCAGACTCCAGTAATGACGTCTGTTGGATTAGGTAGATCAGTATGCTGGCTTTCAGTCAGAAATAGTTTAACCTCCATTCCCAGAACGAAGGTAGGCAGGGGTGCATAATAAGTGAGGGAAAATGGGAGAAATGGGGCGAGAGATGGGCGGAGAGAGGCGCTTGGGAGAGCAAGCGAGAGGAAAGCCAGATGGCGCCTCATCGTGCCGCGAGGAAAGCCAGATGGCGGCTGTGCCCGTGCGCGTAACCGCAAGCTTGAGGCCAGCAAAAGCGTGTGGTCGGACTTTTAAAAGCCCACTTACTAAATGTCTCGGCCAGGGCAGCGCATGCGCTGGCTCAGGCGAGACCTAAAAATGAATGTGTCTTTGTGTAACGTAACCGGTGCTCATGTAAAGCGCTCCAATAGCTTCGTGTCGAGTTCACGCTATATAAATATGCAAAAAAAAAACAATTACAATACAAAAATGCAATACGTCTCGCCTTTACGCGAGTTTAAGCTATTGGCTTTGTAAATGACAATGCCTTTCTATTTATTTTTTAAAAACCAAATCATAAATAAGAGGCATTGTCATTAACAATGCCAATAGCTCAAACTCAAGTAAATGCGAGACCTATTGCATTGCAAATGCTTGTTTCATATATATGTGTGTGTGAGGGTTTATTTTTTGGGGGGGGGTTCTTCCCTATTTTGGTGGGGTGCCTCAGTCTCACCTAGTTTGTACAGACCCGGCAATGATGGTTGGAAGCACCTCTCTGCTCGGAAATGAGAAATCAAGTAGTGAAGTTATTTCACTTTGGTATTAAATCATTTTTGTAGCAAACGAGTTGCGGGAACGGAGGCCTGATGTGCTAATTTGTTTGCCTATGAACCATCCTACATAAAGTGATTTCAGCTGTATACGCAGGATAACTTGTGGTGTTTATCTTCAGATGTCTTGTCCTTATGAGACCCTATAAATAACAATGAGGTTGAAATGTCGACAATTTATCCCTTGCCTTATAAGGATGTGTAGCCTATGTTGACTACCTGTTAAACAATAACAGGCTCTCACAATTACTATGGGATGTGCCAGGGATTTTCTGTAAAGTCATAATTTGTTTTCTACATAAGTCACTTATTTTCCATTGTCACACACTGCGTCATCTGCACTATTGTCACGAATACGTTTGTTGTACTTTGAACCAGTAAGTAAGAGAATACATGTGATGAGATTTTTTGTATAGAAGGCGTGGTTGTGTCCATTATAATTGAAACTGATTCTCTCATTGAAGGACATAAACAAGTGCAAACTGCTATTTTATATAGTGAAATTATACACAACTGTTACCTCTTGAAAAGAGTACTACAAGACCATTGTTATATAGAATACGTAAACCCAGGTGCTGTTAGTCTTATTAGTTTGGTCTGTGTGATAAATATATATACTGGCCCACCTGGGACATTCACACGCTTGAGGGTCGTTGTGGGCCGCAAGGGAAGCCCCTGTGGCCTCATTGGGTCCCAGTGCGCAGTTCCTGTGCTGTGCGCAGTAGCTGGCACCTTCCCTTCTGCTCACTCCACAACGAGAGTAAACTCTTCCTCTGCTGCCACGCGCAGGAGCTGTGCACTGCCCTGCCAGACAGGAGCAGGGGCACTAGCCACCAGGAGAATTTTCTCCTGGCCTCTTAAAGCGCATTTGATGGAGAACTGGGTTTTAAAAGGCTCCCTGTGTCGTCAGACAGGTCTTCTGCTGGTTTTTTTTCCCCAGCTTGTAGCAGCATCTTACATCGCTCCTCTGCAGTCAGCCTCCCTGCTGCACTCTTCAGGCACTAGAGCCTCCTCGCTTCTTGGAGGGTAGCAGGGGTCAGCGGAGTCATAGGCCAATCACAAAGTCCAAGGAAACCACCCAGGATCCACCAGCAGGTCCATTTCCCCCCAACTGTTCTGTTCTTTTGGGGACATAAGAGGGCCAGCATCACTGACCCGTCATAGTCCTGGGGGTCAGCTAAATCGAAGTCTCAGAGGCTATCCTTTGTAGGGCAAAAGGTTGCTTCTCCTTTCAGATGGACATTATTTTGCCGGCATCGCTCCAAGGTTCAGAGTCTTCTCGTCTTTCTTTCCCTCGTGCAGGGAATTTTTAAATGGGGATGGAAAGGTATCCAAGCCAGACACTCCTGGCCAATTCTAGGGTGCCACTTCATCACTCCACACCTGCTAAGCATTCTGAGACAATCCAGTATCAAGTTGTCTTTGGAAAGCGCTTACCAGAAGCCCTCCGCTCCGCACCGAGATGACACAGCTGCCTGATCTTTCTACCAAAATTTCAAAGGCAAGCCCATCCAGTGTTGGCATTCCTCCTTTGTTCCAGTGGGCCTGGGCTGTCACAGCCCAGGTACAGTGTGACAAGCTAATTAACAGGTGCAGATTTCTTCTCCACCCCATCCTTTCCTAGAACCTGGGTTAAGCACTCTTAATTGCTCTATTTTGTGGGGAGGCTTTTGATCCCTCTACTGGGGAGCAGAGTAATAAACTTGGATCAGTATGGGGGACAATGGCCTGGGATCTATCTGATTATGTGCTGAGCCAGGGAAATATGACACATCTTAGAAGTGTCGATGGGCTATATATATGGTGTTGGAGTATGTAAATCTTTACTCATGGTGCATGCCTGTCTTTCCTTGCAGCAGCATCAGGCGGCTTCTTTCAGCTCGGCATCTTTTTGCTGTTGTCGCACTCGGGTCCAGGTTCTTCTTCTCTGTCACTCACTTGTGCTGGGGCTTTTAAGTGGGGGTTGAAAGTTTTAGAAGCCAGGCACCACTGACTAATCCTAGAATGCAACATTCACCCCCTGTCCTAACCCTACTGCACATCATAGGGGGACAATCCAATATGTCGACTTCAAGTTGTTTGCGGAAAGAGCTCCTCTGAGAGCCTCATCACACCCCTTAAACACACAGCTGCCTGATACCTTCCCACTAATACTTCAACGGCAAGCCCCTCTTATGTGTAGCTCCACAGGTCTGGGCCTTCTTTCTTCGGGGGAGCCTGGACTGTCCCAGACCAGGTGCAGTGTCACAAGCTAATTATAAAATGCACTCTTCCGTTCCCAGAACGGGGTCAAGCACTTGTAATTGCTCTCTTCATTTGGGGAGGGCTTTAATCCCTCTGGGGAGCTGAGTAATTAACTGGGCCTAGAGGGGGCAAAAGCCTGAAATCTGATTCTGAGCTGAGCCAGGGAAACATGACCAATCTTAAAGTGCCATTATAAGTGTATGTGGAAAATTAGGTACTGTAAATTCACATTTAGGGTGCATGTTTATCCCCAGATTGCTACCTCCCTTGACCCTGTAGATCTAAGTGGAGCGAAACGGTGTTTTAAGGGCAGGTTTTGCCTAAATATGTACCTACTGTAAGAACCACAGACCTTCAGTAAACGTTACAGACCTACACAATGAATACCTACTCTCATAAAGCCTACCCTACCAATCCCTGAAGAGTCCCTTCTGCAACAGGCGACCTGTATCTGGTTGCACAAGAAGGTAGTTTCTCACACGCTGCCTGCACACGTATGGGTTCACATGTAACCACCTGACCATGTCTGTGCAGACACACTCACAGCGAAAGTAAAAAAGAAAAAGAAAAAAAAACGGGTAGTCAAAAGAGAAAATTCCTGCATGGATTATTTGGGCAGAACCTATTTGCTACAGTCATCTTTTCAGTCACGTTTCCGGTGCTGGTGCTGCAGATCACCCCCTGCAGTTCTGACAAATATGCCTGTTTGCTAAAGGGGAGCAGTGGGGTGGGAAGCCAAGTTAAGATGGCAGCTTTAGAAATCATATCCATAGACAACTAAAGAGCACATATTTACAAGTTTTCTTCCTGGATCATTCTAAAGCAGGGGAAGGGCACCCTGCAGTGCAACAGTAAAAAAGATCATTCTGGTGAGTCAAAAAATAATTGTGGGAAATGCAATTGAAGTATATTCTGATATTCTCTGCAAACCTTAAAGTATCGCAAAAGGGCAAATCCTACTTCTTCCCCCTTCCCCAATCTGGCAGCAAAGTGAGAGATTGGTTAGAGGCATCACTAAAAGCTGAGGGGTTGCAGCAACTGCCACATTCAGTGTATACTAAACAAAAACTACAGCATAGGAAGAGAAACTGGAAATGTATCAGAGTATCGATCAACCAAACACTCACTCAAGCCATCTTCCGCGTAGCTCTCAAGACCGGCCAGAACCTCCCACTCTTAAAGAAACTTACACTAGACCCTGATGGCCTGGCTAGCTACAGGCCCATCTCTCACCTACCTTTTATCAGCAAGGTCATCGACAAAGCAATTTGTGTTCAGCGCTGAGATCACATCAGTGCTAACCAACTCCAGCACAACTGTCAGCCTAGTTTCACATCATGATGCAGCACAGACTGCTACCTTACACATCATAGACCATGCCCTTTTGAACACCAATGAAGATGACCCCTTCCTCCAGATTTTGCTGGACAGCTGCCATCAAGACAGCCAACCATCCTACCCTCATATGCACCCTGAAACCTCAAATGGGAATCACCAGCAATGTCCTTGATTTGTACTCCTCCCATCGTTCTAACCAACACCAGTTTGTGCAGATGGGCATCTCCAGGTCACAAAAGATCCTTATCCTGTGGAGTCCCCCAGGGTTCAATACTCTCTCCTGTCATCTCTATCCTTTTACATAGAGCCGCTTGGTGATCTACTCTGGGATAGCCGCATCAAGATTCACCAATACCCTCATTATACACAACTCTACATGAAATTCTCCCTTGCTTCAGACATTCTATATCTCGAATACTTTCAAATCATTTGGATCTGTATGTCCAACATGTACTCGAAGCTGAACCCAACCAAGACAATTTCTGTTGTTTGCCTAGGACAACAAACAAGATACAGTACAAAACTGGTTCAGTAACAAAAACCTTGACAGTTTCAAACCCTAGCTTTCGCCGAACACCAAGTCACTTGGACACAGAGACTCACCCTCGAGGAACATGTAAAAAAAAAAAAAAAAACGGGAATACTGACTGGTACCAACTCTCTTTTAAAGAAAGTCAAACCGTTTCTACCAGAAAGCGACTTAAGAACTGCTGTTCAAGCCTTTGTACTTGTGCATCTGGATGGTGGCAATACCCTACTCCTTGTCTTTTCAGACTACGCTGGCACTCCTTGGGGGCATCCTACACACCACAGCATGCCTCATCCAGGGCCTGAAGAAGTATGATCACATCACCCCCATTCCTTTGGAATGCCATTGGCTCCCCTTGCTGGCCCGCACATATTCAAAACAATCTGCATCTTTTACAAAGCTGTCATGACCAGCACCCCCGCTGAACTTGCAGACGAGCTCACCATCTCTGGTGCTAATCGGCACACCTGCAGCCTGGGCACCACTCGACTGCAGGCTAAGAAGTTTAAAAGAGAAAAGACAGCCGGCCTTTTCCGTCTATACACCACAGACCTGGAACGATATCACTATACCCATCAGGACCACCCCAGTGCTGCTCCAATTTCGGACAGTGTTGAAGATTCATATCTTCAAAAAACACTATCAGAATGAATCGCCAGTTCCCAACCATCTTCTCCTATTACTCGTTGACTTTAGTAATCATTGTCTTTGCCCCTGTATGTTGCTTGGCTGCCTTTTGGCTAGATCTGCGCTATAGAAATTCCATATGCATACAAGTACATACATATGTACGTAATTCTGTTAGTTAGTGCATCAGCAGCCAGTGATGACCGGAGGCTTTTTTGTTATGGGTGCAATGATCACCCCGTGACCTAAGATGCTATGATAAGACCTGCATTGTGAATTGTACTGGTATGGTGAATGTAATGAATAAGCGAAGGGTTGCTGGAGAAATTGATCGTAGATGGGTACCGGTCTTCTTAACCACTGGTAATTTGAATGTGAGAATTTTTGACTGACACTAATACTGTACGTAAAGAAGGGATGATCTGAGAAGGTAATTCAGACCCTCATCTTAGTATTTTTTTCACCTTTTTATTTGCCTCGGTTTTTGATAATGGTGACTATTGACGTTTGTGCGCTCTCGCCCCCTCCCCCAAATGTGGAGGGTTAGTTGACAAACTCAGATATTTGTTTTCAATATGGATAGAATAGCTCTGTTTTGCCTTGAGGGTCAGGGAGGGGCTGTTGGTGATTGTTGTTGAATCTGGGTGAGTAGGCTTGCCTCCTTGGGTAGAGCTGGGGTGAACGCGTGGATTGGGCTGGTTGGGGACAAGATGCATGGGAATCCTGGTGGATGTAGTGTGAAGGCATCTTGTGATCAACCCTTACAACAACTCATGTGAAATGGCAGCTAGATAAGTTACCACCTTGGAATTTGATAGGTATGGCTGATCTAGCCAAGCGCCAAAAGCTACAGGCACTCTTTTTCAAAGAAGGAATGTAAACAACTACACAGGAAGTGGCAGGGAAAAATATTCAAGATGGCCTACTCAACATATGCACAGGTATGTGTTGGACTCTGGGTCCTGTTTATAAAGTGCCTGTCGACAAGGAGGGCAGATGTGTAACAGTTGTAAGGAAGACTGGATGTTAATAGCATCCAGATAGCATGCGTATAATCGATTTATTTCCTATGTTGTTTTTGGACACAGTAGCACAGATACTACTGCTAGATGCGTCTACGCTGATACGGTGGGGGAGGGGGACTGTAATTGTGTGGTGAACAATACTTTAAACAGATCACCCCCCCCCACTGTCCATAACAGTTAATGAGAAACCGCCAACTGGGGCTGCCAATGATGCCCAATTGATGCACAATCTCTGCAGGCTTGTGTTTCTAACCAAAAGGTATTCTTTGGCTACTCGCATATAGATACCTTACATACCCGACTAGATAGGTTCATGACGACACAATTCTGAGCGGGCATGGTGGCTGATGCTGAATGTTTGTAGGACATTTTCAGACTACAACGGAGTAGAACACCTGCTTGTATTCCTTTATGGAGACTTTAGGCAACAGCCCTACATTAGGCTACCTTTATGAGGGGAGTTTAGAGATGTTATTGTCGACTATTATAGGGAGAATGAGGTTTCAGAAGCTGAAAAAGAGACTGAGTGGGGGGGGAGTCATTTAAAGTAGTACTCAGAGGCACGTGCATTAGAATTTTGATAGGGATTAGGGAGACTTGGATACTGACATTTTGCTGGAGGTCACCATGCGAACATTGGAAGGAGGTAGTGGGCAGCCCTTAATACAATCAGATATTGCTTGACTGGACTGTTATTGAAGACACAAGAAGGTGTTAGTGTCTATATTATAGAGCATGTGTGGCGGGCAGATGTTTTTTTTTTTGCGATAGACAGGCGGAGATAAATCCGATCTTTGAGTATTGCAGCGCACCGTATGCTGCATCTCTTGACATGCAGGATAGGGAGTTGAAGAGCTTTGTAGAGGATGCAAGACTTCCCGTGTTGATTGAGGAGCAAAATCTGGCCATAAAGGCCCCACTGATTGTGCAGTAAATTAAATAAGACCTTGAATTAATGGTTAACAGCAAACCACCTGGCTCAGAAGGCTTCCCAGCCAAGTTGTGAAAGATATTAGATGACCTCTTGACCACCAGACTACTGGAGATGTACGAGACTGCCCGAACATCCTGTATGCCCCCAACAGCGCGTGAGGCTGTAGTGCTTCCACAGTTGGAAAGAGAAAAGCTAGAGAAATCCTCTCAATGTTAAACGTAGAGTATAAGAAAAATGCAAGATCCTAGTTAAAATGATTCTGTCTGTGCCCCATACGCTGGTACACCTTGATCAAAATGACTTCTTCCCTGGGTGTAGCACATCAGCATAACTTACGGAGATTGCTTCACCCAAAGGCCACCATGCCAGCGACAGCTCCAAGATCCTCTGTGGTGTTGGTGGATCTGGGGCTAAAATATGACCCTCTCAGATTGGAATACTTTTGAGTACTGCATTGCATGAACTTTGGCCTGAAATTCCCCTAGTGGATTCAATTATACACTGACCAGTATCAAGAGTCGTGTGCAGTGATTTGGGACCAGTGGATTGTGGGCAGAAGTACTGGTCATGTCTGCTCACTGTTACCAGCATTCTTTGCCCTAACAGTGGCGATGCTGGCTTGTCTAGTGTGGTGGAGGGCCGAGGAGAGAAGATTCAGGGGCTACCACGCATCATACTATTTAATTGTATGCCAGCCAACGTATGCATGGTAAGCACCTGGCAGTAGAGCTGGGGCCATTAACCACTGGATTGCTTTGGTTTGCTGTCAGGACTAAAGTTCAACTTGAGGAAGTTCTGTATTTTCCTATAAGCCTGCACTTCTTTGGGTGCGGGGCACTTTTAAATGTATAGGAAGCTAGCTATACCATGCCATAGATGACTTGCTGAAGGACAGTCTAGGTCGAGCACTGATGCCAGTTAGAAAGTTGGCGTTCTGGATTATGGTCCCATATCCAGTATCGGTAGAATGGCCCTTTCCAAAATCATTGATTCCTCAGCGGTTTTCTTTCTTTTCATTACTTGTCCTGACCGGGTTCTTTAAGGACCTGAAATCTCTTTTGGTGAGTTTGATATGTGGCATGCATAGATGCCCTGGGGAAGGTACAACAACCACTGACTGAAGGGGGTGAGAAGGAATTGGGCGCCCATGCCTTTTTGATTATTGAAAAGCAGCAAGACTGCAATGGGAGAGGAAGTGGTTTGCTGCAGTGTGTGGAGTAATGATGCTTGCTAGCTGAAATTGCACCGTTCTCACTGGCGAGGCTATTTGGGGAAGAGAGATGACAAATTACCTCCGATGATAGTGTGAACTGCAAAGCACTGTTGGAGGCGTTGTCTAAAAAGAACCAGAAAGCAGACAGTTTATATGCAGGAACTCCCTCTATATTGTCTCCCGAACGTCCGGAAGTCAGTAGGCCAGATACATGCAAGCATGGTCCACCAGGGTCAGTTTCTAATTTACAGGAGACGGGTCCGAGAGTTTGCAGTGACACAGAACCAAGACCTGTGGTACATAATCTTTAAAGATAGTGTTGCCATATGGACTTCATGTGAACTAGAGGTGCCATTCTATAGAACAGTGATGCAACCTTTATGAGACCTAGAAAGAAGTATGATTTGGCCTGTGGGATTTCAGATGAGAAATGGGCCAAAGTCCAAGAATCTACCAAGAAAGAATCGCACAATGCCTGGTTATAGCGAATTAATTTTTCTGCAGCAGACTTATTTATCACTAAGGAAATTACACCGGATAAATGAGAATATTAAAGATGAGTTCCCCAAGCAGCCAGATGCTAGTTTTTAGGTCGAGCCTGGGCAGCGCATGCGCTGCGAGACATGCTGTATTGGAGTATGTAATTGAAGCCCTGCCCACTCTCCGCCCATATTTGTCATTGGCTTGTGTCATTGTCATTCGTAAATGCTGGCTTCTCATTCATTATTAAGGTTGTTAGTCCCTGCTTAGTACAGTGTAAACAAAACACATTAGGAAAGCTGAGAATAATCATGGACCTAAACAACACATGTAATGTACATACACCTGCTAATGTTCGGTATCAAAAATATTTTTTATTGTTATATACAAAAATATACACAATTTTCATCATATATGTATTAAAAATGCAGAAAGAGAGAGAGAAATGTGTTGTCCCCTAAAATCAATAGTGCACCATGGTTACACATTGAGATTACATGAAATGGTGATAGTTCCTATCAAGAATCTAAACAGTCCTTAATGTATATTTCATGATGTCAACATTATACCTATTAATCTATACAAATATCTACAATAATTCGATCTTAATTACAAAAAATGATACAAATTATATACAGAACATTCGGTTCTTGCATAGCTTTTGGAAATCTATATTCTCAATTGATGTAGAGGACAGTCATTTCTAACATGGCTCTTGAAAATCTACGCGCGTTTCGGCTGTGTGCCTTCATCAGGAAGCCATGTACGCAGACAATGATACCTGATCAGATCTAACTCTGGGTTTTAACTACTGACAATGATAACAGAAGACGCAATCCTGAAATGGTATAATGAATTCTCTCATATAGTTTAACCAAGTCGTGGATTCGAGAGGAGCAAATAACGACCTAGGCAATGCAGTAATCGAATCCAGAGTAAGTCACAAACTGATGTGTAATGAAGGCACCAAATAGATCAACGTTGAAAAGTTGGTGCACTGCTATATGAGGCCAGGAAAGAGAATTAACTGGCGTTGGTGTTTGTATGAACAAAATTAGAAGAGCACGACAAGCTCGCAGTATTGCGTCTGGATAAGGCTCTTTAGAAAGGGGAGGATGCCCTAGATGCTGGCGGAGGTTTTCTTTCTAAACCGGACTGCGGAGAGGATGGGCGTTTGACGGCAATCGGCTTCGAGCACCAGATTTTTTCTGGGAAGCTTTGTATTCTGATAAAACCTCCGCCAGCATCTAGGGCATCCTCCCCTTTCTAAAGAGCCTTATCCAGACGCAATACTGCGAGCTTGTCGTGCTCTTCTAATTTTGTTCATACAAACACCAACGCCAGTTAATTCTCTTTCCTGGCCTCATATAGCAGTGCACCAACTTTTCAACGTTTATCTATTTGGTGCCTTCATTACACATCAGTTTGTGACTTACTCTGGATTCGATTACTGCATTGCCTAGGTCGTTATTTGCTCCTCTCGAATCCACGACTTGGTTAAACTATATGAGAGAATTCATTATACCATTTCAGGATTGCGTCTTCTGTTATCATTGTCAGTAGTTAAAACCCAGAGTTAGATCTGATCAGGTATCATTGTCTGCGTACATGGCTTCCTGATGAAGGCACACAGCCGAAACGCGCGTAGATTTTCAAGAGCCATGTTAGAAATGACTGTCCTCTACATCAATTGAGAATATAGATTTCCAAAAGCTATGCAAGAACCGAATGTTCTGTATATAATTTGTATCATTTTTTGGTAATTAAGATCGAATTATTGTAGATATTTGTATAGATTAATAGGTATAATGTTGACATCATGAAATATACATTAAGGACTGTTTAGATTCTTGATAGGAACTATCACCATTTCATGTAATCTCAATGTGTAACCATGGTGCACTATTGATTTTAGGGACAACACATTTCTCTCTCTTTTCTGCATTTTTAATACATATATGATGAAAATTTTGTATATTTTTGTATATAACAATAAAAAATATTTTTGATACCGAACATTAGCAGGTGTATGTACATTACATGTGTTGTTTAGGTCCATGATTATTCTCAGCTTTCCTAATGTGTTTTGTTTACACTTTACTAACACACCCTGATTTAGGAAATTGTATCAGGGGTACCCCTATTTTTACATATATAGTCCCTGCTTAGTACCGCATTGTCTTCAATTGTAACCTCCCATGAGGACTGGCCCTTTCACTTCTATTACACAATACGTCGTCTTTACTCTGTAAGCACTATTTTCTTTAATGAGTTTCTCTTACTGCAGGAGGGTCTCTCGTGCGCAGTTGTGACCACCGGCTTGTATATTTAACTCCTAGCAAACAGGGAGCTCTTCAGGGGCTATGGGAGACAGAAGGGGGCAACTCAGCGATGCCTTCAAGCATTTGGAATGCAGTAGGCCTCGCATTGGCGAGAGTTTAAGCTATTGGCATTATAAATGACGATGCCTTTTATTTAGGTTTTAAAAACCAAAACATAAATAAAAGGCATTGTCATTTACAATGCCAATAGCTCAAACTCGCGTAAATGCGAGACCTATTGCATTTCAGATGCTGGTTACCGTATGGTATGGGATTGTCCTGCCTTTGGCCCATATTGATGGGAGTAGTTTAGTTTGTAAACACTCTTAAAGAAAATGATTGACTGCCCGCCCAGTGCCTGTTTGTTAGTCTTCATGCCTAGACCCACGACCTGGAGATATGAAAGTAAATTTGCAGATTTAGCATTACTACTTGACCTGTCCTGGAAGTCGACTAAGGGTCCTGATTGGAGAATATGATTGAGAAAGACATAGAGGTAGACTGGAGCAGACTGTAAGGCTGTAGGACTGGCATCAACGGAGTGGGGAATCGAGGGATGTTGGCAATATTGAAACCACTAATATTGGCTCTAGAATGAGTCGCACCTGCCCAAAATTCTCTATTATAAGTCACCTAACGCTATACCTGACCAAAAGAGACGGAGCTATCCCCTGGAGAGTAACAAGGTTAAATGGTTTTGTTTTGAATGTGTAACCCATATTGTAAACGATATGCCACAATATATGTTAACCCGTTTGCTGCTCCGAACGTTCCGCGCTAGTGCGGAACGTTCTATTAAACGGGCGTGGCCGCGTCGGCCAACAGACATGCGCAGCACTACCGAGGTAGTGCTTGCGATGGCCGTTGGCCGACGCACGCAGCAAACGGGTTAATGAACAAAATGTAAATTATTTTGATATGTATATACATTGGAATGATATGAATAACTATTAAAAACTAAATAAAGTGGTCTGAAAACATAAAAGGGTGGGAGGAGGAGCAAGAACCAATTGGTTAGGGAGACATGGATTTCAGGGGCGCCAGAAACTGCCTGAATGAGGTCTCGGATTCTCAGATGCTCTTAATCAAAGCACAGATTGTAATGCCACAGATGGCCAGTGGTTCATGTTTGGCCCAACACCCCATTAGCGAATGTTAACCATCCCTATCTCGCCACTATATTGTTTGGCAACCTATTAGCTCAGAGTGGTAGAACCCTTTTCAGGTCTGGCTCGCGCCAGGACCTTTTGATTTCAGTAAAAAAAAGATATACTTTATATGCAGGGGCTTTCAGTCATCCCTTTTCATTCATTGGTCTTTTGTCATTCACATTTTCTCTTCCCACTCCCCCCCCACACACCCCCCACACACCCCCACCCCATTTAAAAAAAAAAAAAAAATGTTATACACCTACTTGACATCTGCGCTCCTCCGCGAAACTCTTGGCTCATGTGCCTTGTTTCCGGAGGCAAAGGTTGGTGGGGTAGCTCCCTTGCCTTGAATGCGGCCCTAGCCTGGAATTTGCTGCCGGTCGCTCTACGGAGCATTCAGGACCCCACCCTGTTTAAGAGAAGCCTTAAAACATTTCTCTTTGTTAAATTTGATCTCTGCACCCCTCTAAGGTTCGCGCCGGGACACTCTTCGGAGTATCCGTGCGCGTTATAAATAAAAATAACATAACATACAGCATGGGGCAGTAGGCCAGCCCACTTCAGCCATCCGTTCCCTTCTTTGTGAGTGACTGCATTCTGCTGTAGCACCAAATGTCATCACCCACACCACCGACACCATTTGATGGAAGAGAAGGTGACTGGAAACCCCTGAACTCAGTGGGTCTCCAGCTTGTCTTTGGAGGCTCTTAACAGCTGATGTTCATTACAGTTTTTGAAAACACCCCAGGACAGTGACAACAGTCTCAGTAAGCTTGTGGGAGAGAAGTTGGTGGGTGGAGGGAACATAAGTCTCTCTCTTTTGCAGTTCTTGGCATGAAGCCCTGCAGAGTCCCACTCCCTCCTCACAGGGTGGCAATGTTTCTTAAGTTGGCAGGTCTGGTGTGCATGGTCACACATGTAGCCATATTTAAGAAACTTTGTAAAGGTTACCACAAACCAGTTTCTTAATGGGCGCACACGAGTGGGCACACACGCATGGCCATTTTTGGCTTGTTTTTAGGTCTCGCCTAGCGACGCAGCGCATGCGCTGCTCGCCTTGGCGAGATCTATTGTCGTCGGTTTTTCGGCGGAAGGGGGACAGGAGATGTGCACGCGTACGGGTCATTGTACGCGTGGACATCTCCTGTCCCGTACGGGTCATGTGTGCGCGTGCACATCTCCTGTCCCTCCCTGTCTCCTGCTCGCTGTGCCTGCGCGGACAGGAGATGTGCACGCGGAGACAGCTTGTTTCAATAGGTCTCGCCTAGTTCGTTCGGTGGCTTCCTGCTGCTCGTCTCAAGCACTTACAGCTCGGCACATCACGATGCTGCGCTTAATCTGTAAGAACGGGCCCCGCCTTTATTTTGATCTGCACGAGGTGGCTCGCCCACCTCTATTTTTTTCTTAACTCTGAAAACAGTTTATCATAATTTAGCTTAGTGCGGTGCTCTTTCATTTCTCTTCTAGCATTGAAAACTTTGTTTAACTTTCCTTTTTCTCTTTTTCGTTCTTTCACTTTTTTTATGATATACAAAACAAAATGCGAATGTTTATTGGAGGCACACGTGTATGTACGTACGGCGGCCCCGCCTTTATTTAGATTTGCACGAAATTTAGGTTAGTGCGGTGCTCTTTCATTTCTCTGAAAGCATTGCAAACTTTGTTCAACTTTCCTTTTTCTCTTCATTCTTTCGCATTTTTTTTGTAATGTACAAAACAAAATGCCACTGAATAAAACAAATTGGAGGCACACGCGTACGCTACTTAATAAAACAACTGAGATGCTGCTGGGGTTTTGTACTTTCCGTGAAGAAAAGAAACCACCGACACAAGAAAACGGGATAATTACAGAGATAAAGGACGGCATGAATTATTGTTTTCATGGCAAGAGGGTGCATTTAATAACGTAAGGTAAACGTGTACACTGTAATGCGTTCCTTTATCATATTCATTAATGGTTCCAATACGATAATGTTGACAGATGTGAAAAATGGCCCTAGGAGATCAAATAAAAGTGTACAGCATCGCCAGTCGTCAATGCCGGGTACTCCATAAAAATATAAGGGATATGAATGTCCTACAGTGTGTGAAGGATGGGCTGTCATTAATTCTGTTTAACTGTTTTTTTCTTTTTACCACAGCATGTTTTAATTAACCCACTGTCATTGATGTGATGTGTTTGATGCGAACCATTGCTTAGACGGAGTAATTAAAACGTATTGTCCCTAAGGAAATAGTTTGTCACTGGAATAACCCTGGGAATCAGTGCTCCTACACGAGTTTGCCCAGGTTTTTTGGGCCATTTTGGCCTGTTTTCCCTAGATACATTTTGACAGGTTTTTCATAGAGATGTTTTTGAGGAAAGGAAAACGTCAGTTCTGTTTTATTACAAAACGTCCGTTCCAATGCAGATAGAACTGCTGTTTCCACACACATCAAAAGTACAGGGTAACCCTTAACGAGTCTTTTGAGACAGAATGACTTCTGGGTTTCAACAATGTTAAGTTTTGTAATGACAAGGCCTGTACTTATGACCAGCTGCATAAAACTTATTTGGTTTACAGATGGTACAGACGTGGCAATCAACATAAAATGGCTGCAGGAACAAGAACTTTATAAATCATAGCTCTGGTTGTTCTAAAGTTTGCCTCATGTTGTACGATAGATAGCTAACAAACTATGTTATGATCATCAGGTCCAATCTCTGCTCACTGACAAACCTAGAATACTCTTAAAAAAGTTTAGTTTCTTAACCGCTACCTCGAGGTCTCAGAGGAATGCATTTAGACTGTATTAAGGTTAAAATGTAGGTAAAGAGAACAGTAACAAGCATTTGCAATGCAATAGATCTCGCCTTTACGAGAGTTTGAGCTATTATCATTGTAAGTGACCATGCCTTTTATTTGTGTTTTGAAAACCTGCAAGGGTGCGTAAACACGCACTTTGTACTTATAGTCCTTGCTTACGAGAAGCAAGGCTGGCAGTAAAAGAGGCACGGTTACTGCCAGCCTCGCTCCTCGTAAGCAACAACTATAAGTACAAAGTGCGTGTTTACGCACCTCTTGCAGGTTTTCAAAACATATAAATAAAAGCCATTGTCATTTACAATGCCAATAACTCAACTATCGCAAATGCTAGACCTATTGCATTGCAAATGCTTGTTATAATGTAGTTTTCGAAAACCATTTCAAAGAAAAAAAGCATTGGCGAAGCTGAAAGGTCGGCAGCCAATGCTAGACCTTTTAGCGTTGTCAATGGTTGTTTTTCAAGAAGGGTCAAGGGCAGAACCTGAATGCAAATGCTTCAGGTTGTAGGGTAGGTTTTTTTTGTTGTTTTTTTTAAAGCATTCTTCAGTGTATTTGGTGGTGGAAGCATCACTCTTTCCAACTTCTCTCGCTTTATATTTGAGGGTAAGTGTCCCAGTAAAGGTACTATTCTCACGGTGCTGCTCTGACTTTATGCATGTATTTTTACGATGCACAGCAAAGCGGTCAAAAGGCAACATATAAAGCACAAATTGTTACAGATCAAATGGGTGTTTTATCAGATTAGCAGTGTTTCTAGTTTGGAACGTGCTCCTTTTAAGGAAAAATATATTTGTTAGAGGCAGTATTGCAAATTGCTCTAAAAAAGATGATTGTTATTGGAATTGTCAGTTGTGTAATTTAATATGATTGTTTTATGGATTTATCATGTGTAATGATTATTTTTTTTCATCAGAATGCCTAAATCAAAAGAAATTCTTACTTCAAGCTCATCTGGAAGCGACTCTGACAGTGAAGCCGATAAGAAGGTGAATATTGTATATTGCGCAGTGCACTAATGCACGGGTTGTACAAACCAATGTGCCCCAATGTGATTACTTTTTGTACATATGCCTATTATTCTGTATAGCTTACTTGGCAAATTTTGAATGATGTAAGTATTAGATACTGCTAGTGGAAAAGAGTAGGCAGGTGTAAGGGAAGTTACCATGTGCTTTTTAGGCCTCCCTACTAACTGATGTAGTTGTCGTAGACCTTTAATGTTCTGTACATAGCGTGAATCTTGGGCCAGCCTTTTACTCGTCATTGGATTGCTTTCTTGTCCATTTCAGCTCCCTACTCTTAAATGAATGCTGTTCCTCCCTGTTCTTGTTAGTCGCGTCCTTCAAGCATTGCTGCTTACCAGGTTTCTGATTTTGAGCTGTAGTCCTCCATTTCTGACATTAGGGAGTTTCTTTTTCATGTGTGTTTCAGCACTCCATGGGAGTGTGTGCAATCCATCTTGTATTGAGGTTCCATTTTGTGGCACTTAATATGAGCTTGCAGAATGCCTAAAGGCTTCTTGGCCTGTGCTGAACGTGCAGTAACTGCAAGGCTTGACAACAAAAGGAAATTATTACACCATGGTGTGTAGGTGACAGGCTGTTGCTTTGCTTCGGTTGCAGAATATTTCAAAAGTCAATATCCAAATATAGCTCAATGTATGTTGTTGATTAATGATTGAATACATTTTGGGAATTCCCAACACCCCGTAATTCCAGATTGACTGTGTTAATTAGGCAAGATGTATTATCCATATCAGTCATTGTGCTATGCACCTGCTCTGTGTGTCTCCACACAGCTGTGTTTAATAAAGGTATTACTTTTCTGCATATTTGTTTTATTTATTATTGGGCTCTTACAAGTGTGTAGTTCCTCGCTCTTTCACACTTCTGCTCACTCCTGTTCTCTCCTGTTTCACTCCCTTATAATTCATAATTGCTTGCTGGCCCCTCCCTAACTCCCATCATCCATTTGTTCCCCTACACCACTACCCTTCCTTTGAACTGCCATCCTGTGCCCCAGTTCATCTGCATCCCATTAGCATTTTCTCTCACTGCCTCTCATCAGTCACCCCCTTTCTGCTATACATTGCTATCACTCGCAGTGAATGCCCCTCCATTGGTGAAACTCAGTCACCAGCATTCTCTCCCATTGCATGGCAGTACAGTGTATGCTTTGGTGAGTGTCCTATTCAGTATATCAAGCATTCACTTCCCCACTATAAATTGCAGATATAGGGAGGAAGGAGAAAGGAGGCAGGATACTCTGAAGCCTAGTAGAGTTGCTGTCGTCCAAGGCTTATTGCCTGGATAATTGGAGAAACAATGAGAGCTGTGAGTCAGGGCGTGGGTTATGTTTCATTACTCTGTCCACTCCTGTTGGTTTACACTGAGTGAGCATTGGGAATAGTCTGAGAACAGAGGGGCAAAGGCTTTCCTCTCCGGAGACACTGCAGCAGTCTTGGAAATTGCATCTCTACCAAGTGTCACACACTGGCTTTTTAGGTCTCGCCTAGGCAGCGCTTGCACTGTCTCTTCGAGACGTGCTGAATTCAGGTATGGCATTTAAGCTTCTCCCATTTTCCGCCCATCTTTTCAATTAGCTCCTGTTACTGTCCTTTGTAAATGGTGGCTTTTGATTTGAGAATAGGCTTAGTAGTCCCTCCTTAGTAGCTCCTTTTCACCTGTTGTAACCTCCCATGAGGACTGCCCTTGTTACATGTGTTGTTACTCAGTATGTTTTATTCAGTCGTTGAGCACTATTTTCTTAAAGGACTTTCTCCTACCTGCTGTTGCAGGCACGACATGCCCTCCCTACAACCGCTTGTTTTGCAGTTGTAACGTGAACCCGACCGGAAGTTATTGGAGTGCTTTATGTGAGCACCAGTTCTCCATTTCCAAAGTAGCAGCTCGCCGCGATAACATTTTCCAGCAAGGACATCGAGGCATTAGGTTTGCTCCTCGGCTCACTTGCTAAAAACCATGACTTCAACAAATGGCTTTTACCCTCTCTTTCTTCGATTTGGTCCTCTGTGAAATGGATCCAAAAGAGAAAGAAATACTTTGGCTGCAAATGTCATCGTCTTCTGACATTTTTCCAAAGTGCAGCCTCAGAACGGAGACCAAAAAAAAGGTTAAAAATACGAAAAATTGTCAGATTGGTTTTATTTCACAACCAAACACATTTTAGCGCCACTTTACAGAGTTTGCCAGTGAAGCGCTACTTTTGTTTTATCCCCTTTCTTTAAACAAGAGTTCACTTCTGCCGCTGCTCCCCTCCCCCTCTCTTATTCCCTTTTTGTCTCTCGCTCCTCACTTGCTGAAAACCATTACTTCAGCCAACGGCTCTTAACCCCTCTTTCCTCTCCTTGATCTGTTTCCCTGTGAAATGGATCCAAAAAACAACACTTAGGCCTCGCCTGCTGCTCCATTTGTCGGGCAGAGGCATTTGAAGACGCCGGGCGGAAGGGGACTTTCAGCGCTCTCATACAGGTATTTATTTTCATATTCAGTAGCCCGTTAGGTAGCCTCAGACGCAAATCTCTCGTAAGTCACAATTATTGTGAATGTATTCTGTGCAACATCAGGCGCCTTGGGGAATAAACAGGCAGTGGGCGTGATAAATGCATATTTGTTCACACCACGCCGACCAAGTGCACAACAGCGCTTCAGTGAGTACACAGGCCTAGAAGGCGACAGGGTCCCTGTTTTGTCACCACTCTGGTGACTGCTGTTTGAGGTTTATTCCGTTATGTGGCATGTATTTACCCCCTCAGAGACACATCACCTGCTCAGGGGTATGCGAGGCGCTGATATCTCGCAGCCCCCAGGTTTTAAAAGGGTAGTAAGCATAAAACTAGGGTCCACCCGGTACCACAGCATGTATACACGTGTTCCAAATAACCAATATCATTGGGCCTCATCCATTTTCACCAACATTGCCTCAAACCTACTTAGTTGGGTACAGCTGGCCACGAAACACAGGGTACAATAGATATCTTTAAAGATATCTCTTCAATCCTGCAAAGTGTATGTTGTTTTTAATATACTGAGTTAAGAATGAAACCGAGGTACTGCTTTAAGCTTGAAAGCAGACATTTTGGTATTTGAGCAGGTTTGCCTTTATTGCCTCATCAATGTGAGAACAGTGGAGAATATTGGCGTGCCTGTATATAAGCACTGTGCTCTGGAATGCACAATGAATATTTTAATATGTCCATGAATATTTTAATGTGTCCATTGTAAAGGCACTGCTGTTAATGTAGAGTGCATTGGTGATATTTCGTGTTAGGCTTTCTGCTCTTTATGGGAGTAAGCAAGAGATTTATTAATGGTTTTATTTATTTTACTTTATAAAATGTGCACCGCTGCTCTGTTCAGGGATGTGGTCTTTTTAAACCATACTGCTTACGTTTTGTAAGGATATAAGCAATGGATATTGAAACCGGTCCCTTTCAGCCCTGTAGTCATATTCTTAACTTTGCAGGCAAAAACACTCAATGATTTCTCAAGTGTAAAAACGTTAATGTAACTGTTGTTCCTGCTTACATTTCACATGCTTTACTTAATCTTCCATTCCCTACGAGTGTTTGCTATTTCCAGGATGTTACTTTTTAGGTCGATCCTGAGCAGCGCTGCGCTGCTCTGCGAGACATGCTGTATTCAGGTAAGGACTTGAAGCTCCGCCCATTTTCCGCCCATCTTATCAATTGGCTCCTGTTACTGTCCTTTCTAAATCGTTGCATTTGATTCATGAATAGGCTTAGTAGTTCCTCCTTGGTACTGCCTTCTCTGCATTTGTAACCTCCCATGAGGACTAGACTTTTTAGGTCTCGCCTGAGCCAGCGCATTCGCTGCTCTGGCGAGAGTTTTAGTAAGCGGGTTTTGGAAGTGCAAACAGCAGTTTGCTGGCGACCAGCTTGCGTTCACGTGCGCGTCACGGGTCATTAAGTGCGTCGCGATGCACTTTCACGGCTTTGAAGAAATAGATTATTTTTCTATTTCTTTACTTTTGCTATAATCGCGGCACCCGCGCTTTACTTTTAACATTAAAAGTAAAACGCGGGTGCCGCGATTGTAGCAAAAGTAAAGAAATAGAAAAATCTATTTCTTTGCTTTTGCTATAATCGCGGCACCCGCGCTTTACTTTTAATGTTAAACGTAAAGCGCAGGTGCCGCGATTATCATGGTGTAGCCAATAGGTCTCGCTTTTGGGACCTTATAAGTATTTAGTTATACAACTGTTGCATGGCTAAACACTTATAAGGTCCCAAAGGCGAGACCTATTGGCTATGCCAATGCTTGTTACTTGTGTTACACGGTCTGCTTTATCTAGTCCGTGAGCATTACTTTCTTTAATGATTTTCCCCTATTCCACCCATGGCGTGGTTTCCTACAATGCAGCACGCCGCACGCTTTTATATTTAATTAGTAATGGTGGTCCGCTTTAACTATAGCAGCCGTGCTTTTTTATTTAATTTGCCAGCGTGGTCCGCTGTAACTATAGCGGCCGTGCTTCTTAATTTATTGTATTTGTCAGCACGGTCCGCATTAACTTTAGCGGTTGCGCTATGTTACCTTTTTTCCCCAATAAACGCACCCCATTCCGTGCTTTCACTTTATTGGTGGCCGCGTCCCTTTCTTTAGATGTGGCTCGCTGTAACCTGAATACAGCAAACCGTGTCTAAAAAAAGGGGCGCGGACACCATTAAAGTGGTCTCGCATTTGCGAGAGTTTGAGCTCTTGGCATTTAAAATGACAATGCCTTTTATGTGTGTTGGTTTGCAAAACAAAGAAATAAAAGGCATTGTCATTTACAGTGCCAGTAGCTTAAACTCGCAAATGCTTGATTTTTTCAAGCAGCATATTACTCTTGTCTCCAGCGATAGCGCTATGCAATATCATCACTCCACTGCATACAAAAAAAAGTAAAAAAAACATTGTCATTTTCAACACCAAGAGCTCTAGCTTTCACAAATACGAGACCTATTGCATTGCAAATGCTTGTTTTTTTATGGTCCGTCCTGACAGCGCAGCAGTCTCCAGACAATTATGTGACCAACACCAGAGAGGGGCTTTGGCTAATATACGTTCCTTGACACTATTAATACAGTTGCCTTACCCAGGTAGAATTGTGCAAAGTTATTCCCTCCATGCCCCCCGTAGAAATTGGGGAGTCGGCTAAGCCAAAGCGGATGCATAGGAGGAAAGTTTGTCTGTCTGGCAACCTCCATTGTTTTGGTTCGCATCACCCACCTAGTTTGTTTGGCAGTAGCTGAAGGCTGAGGACTATCCAAAGCATGTGGCACAACAACGCAATGCACAAGGCCATTGGTTACAGGGGGTGAGTCCCAAGATATTAGTCCTGATGTGTTAGGTGGGGAAGGAACAGGTTTCCTATTAGCACCCGAGACATTTGCGGAGCTGAGAGAAAGTCTCCTTTCTATGAGATCACTTTCGGTGCTGATGACACCCTTTAGCCCTGCCTACCGAGGTACTTTTAGCTGGAGGTGTGGGGATGGCACGGCCTCCTGCAGCTTTTCTCTTTCCCATTCCCACAATCACTGTGGACACAAGCAAGGATGCTAAAAAAAAAATTCAAACAATGAAATATATAAAGGAATGTACCTCCAAAATAGTCTAAGGGGAGTGGCCGAGTCCAGCCCAGCCTCCACTGGGCTCCGACGGGTGTGGACGGGTCACTGCACAGCTTTATAGCGCCAAGTCAGGGCCGTTGTGAGCAGATTGCACAGTTCTCTTTCTACGCCTGGTGGTTCCTGGGACCTGGAGTCCCACAAGACAGCTGCTGTTTTCATCCAGCGGAGAGCTTGAGAGTCCATGAGGCATTCCCTTCGGAGTGACACAAATTATAACCGTTTATGGGGCACATACTGTTGAAGCGCTACTGATACGGGTGTCCTCCCACCGAGGGATGTTATTTTGTGGTTGTACAGAGTCTGAAGGTCTGGACGGGATCTGGCTCAAGCCACAGACCGAGCTAGTGGTCTTCCTGTTCATCACATGCAGGCCTTGCCGCCAGGACCTCTGGGACAATGGAGTGTATGGACCAAAAAGCGCGGTCGTCATGTTGGGGTGGCTGGGGCTGTTTGCGATCTAGCAGCATTGTGCTGATACTGCTTAGCCATGCTCTCTCCCTTGTATAGCATTGTTGGTGCTGTGTTTCTTTAAAGAGATAGCATGGAACCCTGCTTCCCTTCTCTGCTCTTGCATACATGCTGCAGATTCCCTTCTCCCAGAGCATACATTGTGTCCCAGCATAACAAAAGGATGCTTCCTTGCTGGCCAGGTGAGGTCATTGCCCAACGCCATAGAAATATGCACAAAGTGCTGAGGCCACGTGTGACTCAACAGTTTAGGACCCAGTGGAGCTTGTGATGTGGACAACCATGATATCGCTGCTGGAGATGCAAAGCGGAAAAGCATGCGTGGGTCCGGTTCAAGAAGACTACCTAAAGAAAAACGCATCGGAGGATACCTCCTCCGGCATGTGAAAGATGTTGGAAAGGTGTGCAGTAGTTACTAGAGAGAGGCGATTTACGTCTAGGTGGTTACCTGGGTAGCTTTCACCATTAAAGGGAACCATTTTGGGCTATGGTTTTCTTGTTGAGGCAGCGGCCCTGTTGTAGGCACATGGCGGCTTTGAACCTACAGATTCATTTACTCCTCCCCGGTGGTGAACTGCAGAGGCGTCGATCCTTCAGTGGAAGGAGGAGAGAAACATGAGGGTAGGAAATAGTTTACTAAAAGTAAAGGGACAATTTCATACCCACAATAACTCCCCAAAGTTAGTTTTTCTAAGGGCTTCATTATGCTGTTGTGTACAGTGAGAAAAATGAATATATTCCCTTAGTACAAGAGCTGTCCTGCTTGTGTCCCATACTCAACAAGAACTCCCTCAATAAGATCGCGTTTTTAGAAACTGTTTCAAGTTACTGCCCACACTGCTAACTAATTGCTTCCTGATGTAGTTGGTATTGTCTTAGCAGACTGCAGTGTGTGTGGGAAAACAAGCATTGACCAAGCCAATAAGTGTTGTAATTTTTACCTACTGGGTTTGCCGATGCTGCACAGCACCGGCAACAAAAAAACACAATTATGTGCATGCGTCATGAACCTGCTGGTGGCTGCGTTATTATGAACATGCACGCCTGCGGAATTTGAGGTTGCCATTTTTGTCTTAAAAAAAGATGAACAAAATAGTTTGAGGACTGGGGGGGGGTGCTAACAGGAAGTTGTCCGGGGGAGTAGCGGATGAGCTTTAGGCCTAGGGGTGGGAGAATTAAATAATAGATACCTGGAGGTGAGGAAAGCGATGAATGGATTGGCAGAGGAAGGAGCAACATGGAGCCATAGCTGCCATGTTTCCCAGGTTGAGCTGCCTCAGTCCAGATGTTTTTCTATGAATTCTGGTCCTGGTTGTATTATGGAATGAGGTAGACTACAAGCCCCAAAATTCAAAGGAAACACCTGGACTGGGGTTGCTAGTCATGTATGGACCTGGGAAACGCGACAGGGTTTTGGAGCGGGTGGGGAAAAGCAGCAGACGATGGTGAGAACAAGTGGAGAAAGCAATGAGCTGGTGTAAGGGGAGGAGGGAGCAACATGGAATGCACGGGTATTTGAGGAAGGAGCATGACATGAGGGAGAGGGCAAGAAACACATGCACTCGCCTGGAGTGCTTAAAGAAAACAAGCATTTGCAATGCAGTAGGTCTCGCATTTTCGAGAGTTTGAGCTATTAACATTTTAAATGACAATGCCTTTTATTTATGTTTTTAAAACAGATAAATAAAAGGCATTGTCATTTAATGCGAGACCAATTGCTATTTGAAAAAATAGTGCTCTGAGGCTGTAATTAAAGCCTATAGGCCTTCACCAACCCTAAGGCTTGTGATAATCTAGAGGCCCCCTCACAATCTCTTTGCAATGACATCGCACAATATTTTGCGCAGAAAACAGAGCTTATTTACGATAAAATGGTCTCGTCAGGGAGCCAGCCTCCGGTCGTCATGGCATTCGACCAGCCAGAACAAGCAAACCCCCAGTTGTTACAGAGTTTCCCCCTGTGACCTTGGTATATGTAGAAACATTGCTTTGTACTGTAAAATCTGGCTCCCCCCTAGATACTATCCCGGCCAAAGTCATAGCCTCTTTGTCTACTCCACTGTCTCCATCCATAGAGTTTCTTCTCAATCTCTCTTTGTGAGAGGGTCATGTTCCTATGGAATGGAAAGCAGCACAGGTTATGCCTATCCAGAAGAACACCAAGGCTCCTCTGACGGATCTTTCCAATCTCCATCCCATCTCGCTACTCCCCCTCCTGAGCAAATTGTTAGAGAAGCACATTAACAAACATTTGTCCAACCATGTCGAGCTCACTTTTTAGTTTAGATCCTTCCCAGTCAGGCTTCAGGCCCAAATACAGCACAGAATCAGCCCTGCTAGCGGTCACAGATAACATCAGGATGACCTTAGACAGGGGTCAATTTACGATTCTGGTGCTGTTGGATCTCTCTGCCGCTTTGGACACGGTTTCGCATCAAATATTGCTCAGGAGACTGGAGGAGATTGGACTCGGAGACTCTGCCCTCCAGTGGATGACGAGTTTCTTATCTTCTCCTTCCCAGGCCGTCAATCTTGGCCCCTATCGTTTGGCGTCTATGAAACTGACCAAGGGAGTACCTCAGGGCTCCTGTCTGAGCCCCACCTTGTTTAATATCTGTTTCTCCCTTGGCCAACCTCCTTAGGACCTGTGGTTTCACTCCCATTTCTTACGCCGACGATACGCAGCTGCTATTTCCTTTTTAACAAATTTACTCCATCTGTGCAGTCGGCCTTCTCTTCTGCTATGAGGGCTATCTCAAATTGGATGAGATTCAATTTCCTCCAATTTAATGTTGGGAAGACCGAGATCTTGCTCTTTGGAGATGCTCCTCTATTGTGGACTCCCGAATGGTGGCCGGTGGACCTTAGTGCTCCCCCTGCCCCCAAGTCCCTTGTTAAGAACCTAGGCATTCGCCTGGACCAGGCTCTCACTTTAAAGGAGCACGCTGCTCAGACAGCTGGCTCCTGCTTTCACACGCTGGGCTTACTACGCCGAGTCTTTCCCTTGCTTCCTGACTCAACTCGGAAGACTCTGACGCAGGCACTCATACTGAGCCGTCTGGACTACTGCAATGGCCTCTTGGTTTCAGCCAATGAGTCCTCGTTCTGTAGATTGCAGGTGGTCCAGAACACAGCGGCGCGACTAGTCCTTAATGCCCCCCCTAAGACTGCTTCCTGTCCTCTTCTTCGTCAGCTTCACTGGCTTCCAGTACGCGAGCGGGTTTAGTTTAAAGTTTGCTGTACTGTCCACAAAGCTATATACAATCTCGGCCCGCCTATCTTACCGAGAAATTTACGCCATACATGCCCCCTAGGTCCCTCCGCTCTGGATCTAAATCCCTTCTTGTGGTCCCCTGAGTTAGGAAAGCCAGGCTGGGCGGGAAGGCACTCTCCCACCTTGGCCCTCTTTACTGGAATCAGCTCCCCATACACTTGAGACAATGCCCGACCATCTTCAATTTAGAAAGCATCTTAAGACCATCCTTTTCTGTTTCTGATTATGTTCTAGCTCTTAGTTTTTCTTGTTTCCTGTCCGAAGCGCAGAGATACCCCTCCGGGGGTCGATTCAGGCGCTATATAAATATATAGAGTAACAACTCTTGTAACGGGGGTGTCACCATGGGAGGTTACAAAATGAGGCAAGGCGGTACTAAGGAGGGACTACTAAGCCTATTGACCAGTGAACAGCCACAGTTAACAGTGGACAATGACACAAGCCAATGAAAAATATGGGCGGAGAGTGGGAATAGATTAAAGTCCCTACCTGAATACAGCATGCCTCGCAGAGCAGCGCATGCGCTGCCGAGGCTCGACCTAAAAAATGGTTCACAAAAGGCAAGGAGTGGGAGGGTACAAGCTATCCAATCAGACAGACTGTAAAAAATCTATTCTCCAGGAGAGAGGCAAACGCAAGAGGATGGAATACTTTTAAATAAGAAGCAAGGAAATGAGTGACAATGCCAACTAATGGTTAGCAATGGGCTGGCTTAAAATGAACTTTCGACAGGAGATGGCTAAATCTGACCAAAACATGCTCATGCTCTGCCATTCATCTTTTCTAGCAGGTATTCTCTGTCTTGTTTAATCGTTAACAGGCATTGGAACATAGTGCGGATCTCTTGCCTGTGGTTTGCTGGCTGGAGCAGGGCCTAGTTCACTCTTTTGGGTCAATAGGCTGCCTCTTAACTGGGAGGCGATAGCAGTGTACAAGTGGGACCTATCTTTGATGATGCTACATTATGGCTGAAATTGCAGGGCCGGTGGAAGCTTACTCACAGCTCTTTCCATTGGTTTTACTGTTCTTATTCCTTTTTGGTTCAACCTTGGAATCTCCTGCTCTTCCTTCGTGGGGGAATGCTTGGGTTCCTCGCATACACCCACACCTGTATGTCCGCTCTTGGGGGCAGGGGCTCGTTCTGTGTCCTAAAAATTTTCAATGATTTTGCTTTAATTTTGTTTCAGACTGATGGGGGTGATGTCCTGTCTGAGTCAGCGGTGGTTTGCCTGCCCGCTATGTTTCCACGAATGCTGGGAAGTTGTCAGTGGGTACAGATGGTAGGAGCAGGATTCCACCCGTCCTCTTTCCTTTTTTAGGTCGAGCCTAGCGGCAGCACGCATGCGCTGCTCGCTCTGCGAGGCATGCAGTAGTGGAGTATGGCTTTGAAGCTCCGCCCACTATCCGCCCATATTTTAATTGGCTTTTGTCATGGTCATCCCTAAACGCTAACTTCCGATTCATTGAGGCTTGTTAGTCCCTCCTTGGTACCGCCTTGTCTCCATTTGTTACCGCCCATAAGGACTGGACCATTTATCCATGTCATTACTCTATTGCTCACATAAGCCCTTCGGGAGAACTCTTTGGTTAATCAATCGAAACTCCACTAGTGGGAGGCCAGCTTTAGCAATGGCAGCCGTTTTTTTTGTGTGTAACTTTGCAACTTTCACAATGTGCCACACGCACCCACAGGACGGGCCACCGCGGCGCGCCCAAAATCAGATTGCTGCTTTTCTTTAATTTAAATGAGTAGAGCTGCGGGATCGCTGCTTTTATTTAATATAAATTTAGAAGAGCTGCGCAATTACATAATTTGGAAATTACATTATTTGGAAAGAATTGCAGGTCGTTGAGCTGACACCAAGGTTCGAACCCTAAATCCCCAGCTAAAAGTCGGTAGCTCTGGCGCTGTGCTACACGTTATTCTCTCACTGGCAGCCGTATTTTTTGGTAACTTTGCAACTTTCACAAAGTGCCACACGCACCCACAGGACGGGCCGCCGCGACTCGCCCAAAATCAGATCGCTGCATTTCTTTAATTTAAATGAGTAGATCTGCGGGATCGAAGGTGCTTGGTGGCAGGAGGCGGCTGGGCAGGGCCCCTTCTTGTTAACTTTAGTAATAAGCGCGGCGCCCGCGTCAGGGAAACCGCGCTTCTTTTAAAAAAAATGTTTTTACTTTAATAAGCGCGGCGCCCATTTCACCGACACTGCGCCCTGCAGTGCAAATGGTGTTGCTTTTGGTATTGTAAATGATAATGCCTTTTAATTTTTTATAAAAGGCATTGCCATTTACAATGCCAGTAGCTCAAAAACTCGCAATTGCGAGACCTATTGCACTGTAAATGCTTGTTTTGTATTAGTTTAAGACATTCGGCGCCCTTCCTGACAAAATGTCTACCTAAAAAAATCATTGAGAATAAATATACTCACTTCTTTGTGTTCGGCAGGTTTCATACACAAATTTCTGTATGGCTGTCAGTCCACATGATGCATCAACTGTGCTATATTTGCTGAGTACATCATTTCTTAAATGCATGTAATTGACAGGAAGGACTACATTGCAGTTTGTGAGAGATGGTGCTTCAGCTATTCAGGGATACGCATGCCACACAACATCGCATCATCACCACTTGAGCACATGTGTGATCCTGAGGAGATCGCTTGAACTTTTTATTTCAGTGAGTACTTCTTGCTTTGGGCTTCTCATAGCAGTTGATGTTCTGGATTACTCTTCCTGTATCCTAAACTGCTGCAGCTCCTGGGCACCTATTGCCCACCCAGAAACTCTCAAGTTGCAAGCATCGCACATGCAATGGCATGTTAGGGAGGGTGGTGTGCTGTGAGGCGTAAGGTAACTTTGACAGTGAATGCACATCTTGGAGAAATCTGTGGTGTTTACTGTATGATACCTATGTACCCCTCCCCGAGCTCGAGGCTTCCAGAGGCAGACAGTAACGTTTCTCAAGTTTTGGGGTATAGTGCTAGCAGATCCTGGCTATGAAGAGCACATTATGTGAGCAGTATGAATGCGGCTGCTGTGTGAACGTGTGGTCCTGTGTATCATCTCCATCTGCCAATGCCTTGGAGAGACATAAGCATCCTGATGCCAGTACTTGGGATGCCCCTAATTGTTCTCCTGATCCACAGTGAACATGGGAACTACATCGTCATAGCAACTGCAGGTGGGTGGAAAGTAGAGCATGTGCTAGCGAAAGATGTCGGTGAGCTGATTCTTTCGTCATCTTGGGTGTAAGAACATGGAACCCCTTTTCTGCGATATTCTGATGCTCGTTGACCCCGAGTATTTCTCACAAAACTGTCTGATTGGAAGTTACCACGCTTGCACAGGCTGGCTATGCAAGAGCATACAGTCGAAGTCTCTAGATAGCTCCTCGGGAGAAGACACCTGCTATAAAAACAAAATGTGAGGGCTTTCCCCTATAGGTCACAAACATCTCCTCTTCTTCTAAGAGCCCCACAGAAGCATCTTTGCCTTCCTTAATGTAAACACCTTGTGGTTCCTCCCTCCACGTTCTCGGTTTCCCTGCTCGTGTCAGTTCAACCTCCTTCTGAAGTTGAAGGCGACAAACACCTACAGGAACAGCCTATAACTGAGCAAATAATATGGAAGAATAGTTTAGTGGCCCAACACACCTGCTGTAATATCTGGGGTGGCAATACTCTGAGGCACATTAGTATTACATTCTAATACCAGAGCCCACGAGAGTAACCTGTCACCCTACTATTAGACATGCCCCTACTCACTTTTTCTCCTTGGCGCACACTGATTCCCCCATAGCAATCAAGAAACTTAGAATGCGGACAAACAGCCATATCTCCACATATGACCCATTATTGTAACTTAAGTGGTTAAAGCCCGGATAAAGACAGGCATTCCTCCTCCACATCACAGGTCCTAATCCCAGACGTGCTGCTTACCCGTGATGTATAAAGGCATTGCATTCACTCCCCTATGGCTAGCGGTAGCTACCTGTAGACCACGTAAACGCAAGACTGCGCCAACAAGCACTATATAAAGACTTTTTGTTTTAGTAAACTTCCCTTTCTTAGACCTTGTAACAGCCTAATCCAATTTTATCTGAATATGCAGATGCAGTGAAGCACACCCTTTCAGACCTCCTCTATACCCTTGTCCAGTAGCCCCCAGGGAAAAGCCTGTGCAGACTTCTCTAGGTAGTTCCAGGCACCCCTACCTCTTGAGCACTGCCTGTTTTACTCTTGCAATATTTCTATCTCGAAACTGTGCATTTAATGGAAAGTGTTTGGTTGCTCACTCTGCAGTGTATGTTCAAAGTGTACCCTGATAGGTTAATTGAAGCACTATGTCAGATGTTCCAGGCCGTTGTATGCTGCCATTCATATTTTGATAAGCTCATCCTACCCATATTGGTTGTTGTAATTCTCTTTCATGACACAAGAGGCTTTTCTTTTTCCCGGGCATAGATTGGTGCATTGAGTAACAGTGCTGTCCTTATAGAGTATAGACACCCAAGTACGTCCTATCCCACGTTTATACGTACACACTCCCACATACGCACGTTCAATTCAACAAGTTGTCATACGTGTTGTGCCCTTAACTAATATAACACCTTTACTTTCTCTAATAAGCAGGCATCCTAGCAATAATGCATCCAGGCTGGGATGAAAGTTGCTTGGGATTAAGGAGCTTTGCTACCCTTTCCCTCCTGCTGATTCTCAGCCAAATATCTAAGCGTGTCTGGCTAAAGTGAAGGCTTTGTCCAAGTATTGGAGTTCTGCTAGGTTGTGCTTCCATTGTAGTGGGTGGACATTGAAGCTTCCATGCACCACAAGAGAATGGATTAAAGGTGCCACACATGACATGCGACGACTGGGCAGATTTGCCAGTGCTACAAGTTGTGCTCTCTGCATTAGGCAGGGTAGGTTAGCATCTGTCATTGCACCTCGTACAAGAAAAAACACACGCCTAAAATAGGACTGACCTATTGACTTTGCCAGTGCCTGGTTTTTTTTCTTCACCTACAGACAGTTTTTGTGCGAAAGACCTTGTGAACCTCACCAAAAACTTGCAGTGGGCTTAGAGCCATCCCACTGCTTACTTGTTTGGCTTGCTTGTGTCTCATTTGCCTGCTTCTTATTCCATGGCTTTCCTTCCTCTTCTTGTGTTTGTCCCTCCCCAGAAACATAAATTCTTTACCATTGTCTTGATTGGATAATTTCTATCCGTCAACTGCTTGCATTCAGAGAACTACTTTTTTCCTAGTTTCAGCACTCCATGATAGTGCAAGTTTTCTAGCTCTCGCTTTCGTGTGCTGCTCCCCCAAATATTTACCCCGCATGTCTTCCATGTTGTTCCCTTCTGTATCACTAGCCCCTATCCATCCACTGATTGATTACTTTCCCCACCTTCCCCATGCTGTCTATGGTCTGGCTTGACAGCGCAGCTGTCGCCAGACAATTAGGTGAGAACCACCAGGAGAGGGGCTTTGGCTCCGTCCACACGTTGGGGCAAGGAGTACATGTTTTGATTAGGCAGACGTTGTGTGCTTCCACAAAAATAGTGCTTGCCCTCCACACAGGTGTGATTTTCTTTAATAATCCATCTGCCTGACCTTGATCTTTCAAGGGCACACACATACCATTGCAATGGTATTAAAACCTTGGATAACTAGATCATTTATGGCGTTTTTCTCTGACAGTAGCACAAATCGGAGGAGGCAATTATTAACATATATGGATTTTTAGGTCTTGCTTGATGGTGCATTCATAGGACAGACCTATTGGCATTGCCAGTGCATGTTTTATTTTTAAATGTATTTTGTTTTCCCCCAGCCTCAAGCGCCTTTGTTGCTCCCCTGCCCACTAGTTGTTTCCGACCCAGCTACCCTACATTGCATCCCACCCCTTGCACTCCTTTAAATAATATTTTCTCACTTTTACATTTTTAGGTATCGCCAGAGAGAGCACATGGGCTGTTGCTTGCAAGACATTTTTTTAGCTTAGCTTAGTTTTTTTTTTTTTTTAGTTTTATATAGCGCGAACTAGACCTGAGACATCGGGTATCAGAGCGCTTTACATGAGCACCAGTTTCGTTGCAGATGGACACATTAATTTTTGTTAGGCACGGGGAGATTAAGTGATTTGCCCAGAATCACAGGATGTTGAGCGTCGTTGCCGAGACTCTAACCCGGTTCCCCAGCTTCGAGGTCGACCGCTCTAGCCGTAAGGCTACATCCTCTCCCCAAGGCTTAGAGGTCGCCATTGCTTACCATTGGTTGGCTTCATTGTTACTCATTTGCTTGCTTCACAGCCTCTTGAGTTGATCCTTGCCTGCAGCATAGCCCTAATACTTGTGTACTTCCGCTGCTTGCTTGTGGGATCTACTTTTTTTTTCATTTCAGAAAATCCCTTAAGACATGGCTGTTTACCCAAGCATATAAATAAACACCAACTGGGCCCGGCTAGTCCTAGATACAGCGCCATGAAACCAACCGGTGTACGTGCGCTCTAGAAGAATTTTATAACATAACATTGAAGCACTCCGATTGCATGCGTTTGCAAGATTTCTACCTCGTGTGTGTCCCGCGTTCAGTGCTGCTCTCACCCATATGCTTTTGTCGTCCCCCCCACACACATGGTCATGTTGCTGTTTCTCGTCTGTGTGCTTCTGCCTTCCGTAGGCATTGTCCAGCCCTTCTACTTCGGGCCTGCATCCTTTGTATTCGTTTTTTTCTCTCTTTCCAGGGCCTCATTCTTCTTGGTGCTTGCCATCATCCGTCAACTGCATGTTTGCTTTCTTAGTGTTCTATTCTTTGTCTCCCCCAAGGGCTTGTTATTTGTCTTTCTCACTCCCATCTGTTCCCTCCATTTCTGGACTCTTCTTTTTTGCTTGCCCCATATGTTCTCACTGCTGCATAAGCGCATCAGCAACGAGTAAAAAATGTAAACTGACCTGCCCATTGTCATGGCTTATGTGATCATTTTAATTACTTTTAATTTACCGTTCCAAGAGCACAACTCCAATCTTGGAGTGGCAAATTAAAAAAAAAAAAAAGGTGGGCAAAGGTGCATGATAGAGAAAGGAGCAGCCTTGCAAAAAATTGTAGCTGCACGCCCTACGAAAACGGGGTAAAGACAGGGTAGGAAGCAACTGAGTAGCTGAAGGTGAATAAAAAGTGGGGTTAGAGAAAGCAATAGACCAGCTGGAGCGAGGTAGCAACAGACAGTGGGGGTGGTGGGAACTAATAGGAGAAGCAGCACACTTGGGGGGCAGAAGGGTAAGAAAGCAAGACCACACAAAGTCTGCCGCAGAGTGCTAGAACAAAATGAAAAAAGTTGTTCCCCGAGGTCAGTCGTGGAAGGATGCAACTCATCCATTCAAAAGGATGATAAGGAATCTATGCTCCAGACCAGGGGCAAACCAAAGAAGAGGAAGGAATGGCAAGCAAGCAAACAAGATTTTCAAGAAAAACAACCACATATAAGCAATTGGCTGACTCATAGCCCACTAGAAGTATTGTTTTTTTTACATAGTAGTTCCTTGAACAACAGAATTAAGTTGTCTGTAGTTGAGTCCTAAAACAGGTGTCAAGGTGGTATTGGAAATGTCTGTAAGCTTGCAGATAAGTCTGGTAATGTGTTGCCCCCTCCCCCACATGAAAATCCTGAAGCACGTTTTTTCTTAGAAGATACTGCCATGTATTTCTCATTACGCCAGATCACGTTTTGCGACTTTAGTGGATTCAGATTGCAGCCACTTGCCTGTTCCTTGGTTTCACTCATCAGAGCCTATCTCACCCAGTCTTAAGAGCACGTGGTCTGTGCATTAGGCCTAGTATGTTAGATGTTAATGCTTACTAGAAGACTAATTGAACAACTGGAGTGCACATACCAGAAAATTGACCAAATGGTTATACCTTGTAAAAATGTTTGCAGGTAGCAAGGCAGCTCCCTCCCCTTTTGCCTTATTTGTAGCCTGGATCATGGATAATAGATTTAGCACGTTTTCTTTCTCAATTTCTGCCTCACAGAAGAATCTGATTGATAGGTGAATAAGACAGGGTTGATTCTTAATAGTAGGTCAACATGGAGAAAGTCTCTACTTGCAAGTTTTATTCTGCTTTAAATTGTTCTTTTGCTTTTGTTTATGAATTTGCATTGCAGCCTCACAATATATTACTTTTTTAGGCAAAGCGAAAAAAGCAAGCACCCCCAGAGAAGCCCGCTAAGAAACAGAAGACTGGGGAAAGTTCTAAAGGATCATCGGCTTCGTCCAAACAGAGCAATAAAGTAGATGATAATATGTTCCAAGTAAGTTGGTGGTAGTTTACAAGACACTACGATTTAATATTTAGAAGATTAGATATGCCATTGTATCATCTGTAGAACTAACACTCAAGAGTACATGCAGTTCACCTCCAGTTCCCTATGGATATTGCCAGTGCCGATTTTCAGTTCTGTAATTCTCGACTGCCAATAGCATGCAGTTTGATTAGATTTCTGATGCTAGTTTAGGCCTTGTCTCACCCTTTAGAGTTGGTGACATACTTGGGGTATTTGGGCAATGACGCTGCCAACATTGAATCCTGCAGGGTTGTCTCTTAGATGAGCATATGGTTGCCCTGTAGTAGTTGCTCTAGCTGTGAAGCTGTAGCATCTATCAGATTGTAGGAAATCCGATTTGGAATACATGGTTCTCAGTTTATTGTACAAATTTGTATTACTGATAAGGACCTTAGTGTATGGTTTTATGTTCTTTCGTCAAAAAAACATATTCCACACACTCTGAAAAATTATATTGAATGCCAAAGGACTGGACAAAGGCTTGTTGTCTGTAGGAAGTACCTTAATGTTCTGTTAGAGCCATAAAAGGTACTTTGACCAGCAGCTTTCACGGAGTGATGTCAAATACATTATGTAACATAGAAAAATTGATACCTTTTATTAAAATTCAGTTTTTATTGGCCTAAATAAAAGATGGGTATTTTTACTTTGTCCTGCATATAGGTTTGTTCAAGTCGTCCTTCTGGGCAAGTTTTACTTTATTGTATTTATGTACGGTATCGTGGTATAATGTTCTCTAGTGCTGCTATCAATTATTGATCTACAGAGCGATTGTTGAAGACTTAACTTTGTTTTGATTAAATGGGGTATCTCTTGGGAAATGTGTTTAGGATCAGATCTGCAACAAACACCAATGATAATTCAGTTGAGTTTGATGCTGGATTTAATTTGTTTCCCATACTTTTTGTCTTGGTGAACGTACTTGAGTTTTTCCAACAACTTTTTTTTTGTTTATTTGGCATGCTTAGATTTTTATCGCATCTGATGCTTTAATCTTTTCTTCTGCACAGATTGGAAAAATGAGGTATGTCAGCGTTCGAGACTTTAAAGGGAAGGTACTAATTGATATTCGAGAGTACTGGATGGATCAAGAAGGAGAAATGAAACCTGGAAGAAAAGGTGAATGTGATCACTCTTTAGGGCTCTTTGTTTCTTTTACTTGCTAGATTACAAAGTGGTAGTGACTAAAGTGAACATCTGATCATATAACAGAAGGAATTTTGTGTCCCCCCATTTGGAAAAATATTTTTGTTAAGTAAACTGGCAAGTTTTTTTTTTATCCTTATTGGTTAAATGTTTTGGAGGTAACTATTGTAGTATTTTTTTTTTTTTTAAAACACTGATGTTGGGCAACCTCCAATAGAAGGAGAGGAAGGAAGCTGTACATTTGTGAAGATTCACAGTCTTGTGCATCATTAGATGTTGCAAAATGTTTGATTTAATTGCCTTGAAGCAAATAGATGATGTGTGGTTTAGATGGGAGCACTGACGGAGGAGAGGTGTAATCGTGGGAGTTCTGTTAACAGTCTTTTGTACATCAACTGGGCCATCTCGACGAGTCGATCATTTGGTTCTGTGTTTTGTCATAGTACATTTGCTGTTTATCAAGTGTAGTTTTTCATTAATTCACTACCAATGCTCAAACTATGTTTTTCTTTGTATGTTTTTATTCTTTATTTTGATTTAGAATGTCTTATCAATAACCAGTGCAACAGGCCATGTACACCAGATATAAGTTATTGCAGTTCATTCAGCTGCATGTAAGAATGGCAGGGATAGTTCCCTTCTGTCTTCAGTGCTTTCCCTCGTCGTTGCAGTCTTTTGCGCTACTTTACATTTACCCCTCTCCATCAGAGATCGTTATCCCATCTGCAGTCGTATAGGCATAATGGACTCCCTCTAAATCCTTCAGGCACAGCTTCAGGTGTGGCATCTTCCTGTACCATTCCTCTTGCCCTTGTTGCAAGATATAGCAGTCACGCCTCATGACTAGTCGTCCTTGCTGCATTCATTGTATTGCAGTGAGTATTTTAGATAAAATCAGTGCTAGATTCAGGAAACGGATTTGTGTAGTCAGAAGATTTGCTACTTTATTCCGCACGAGTGGAAGGGTTCAGGGCAAGTGATGCCTCATCATGGTATGTATGTCTCCTAGAACATTAGCCCAGACAGTAGTTAAACAAGACATTCTTATACCAAATGAATGAAGCTTGCAGAAATACCAGTGCAATTAGAGATTTTGGAATTATAATCCAACTTTATTTTATGGATCATACTTGACGTGCTATATCTTTGAGTAAGTAATTTATAGTTGGTGATCAGGAACCTGGCATCAAGTAATAACATTTGTTGTGTGCTTACAGAGTTTGGCTCATAGATTGTTGTCAAACAGCTAGTCCACATCCTCCGTCACATTTTACCAATACATTGATTTCTCTTATTTAGTGGCTTCTCTCACCCTATCCCCAGAACTAAAGTATGTATTACTATATGGTGAGATTTTAATGTTCTTGATACTACTTCAATAAAAGTATATGACAAAAATGTCCTTTTGAAAGATTCTCTAGAAGCTCTCCACTTAACTATGACAGTGTGGTTTGTGTGCCTTTTTCATCCACCCCTGAGACGATGGATCTTTGTGTATGCTCTTTTGAAAACAACCCTTTTTGTTTCTATGCATTTTATGGATTACTGATTAAGCTTTCCTTTACATTTGTTTAGAGGACAGGTAATTTTACTGTACAGTGATGGTGTCTTGTTTTAGATAATTTGTTGTATATCAAAATATATTGTCAATCACTGAGGCACCTAACATAGTTGTGCAGTTGCGTGACTTGGTGTTTAAAAGTGGTATAAGGTCACCATCTAAGATCTAAATAGCGTTTGCACCAAAAGGTTGGTAAAAGCTTTGGTCACACGGACACAATCAATCAGCTTTTGTAAAGTGCAACGGTGTCGCCCCTAGGGGTGTCTGGGTGCTGTCTCTGTCGAAGAGCCAGGTCTTGAGTCTTTTTCTGAAGTCTGCCAGCAAGAGGGCTGTATGGAGCTGGATGGAAAAGTTGTTCCAGGTCTTGGCTGCAATGCATGAGAAGGAGCGGCCACCACTGCAGCTGGGACGGATGCAGGGGGTGTGTACGAGGGTGAGTGAAGAGGAGCGCAGGTGTCTAGAGGGTTGGTGGAAGTTCAGTCGACGGTTGATGTAGGCAGGTCCTATGTCGTGGAGGGTTTGTAGGCGTGTGTGAGGTTCTAGAACTGGCATCTCTTTTGGATGAGGAGCCAGTGGAGGTCTCTCAGGTGGAAGGGCGATGTGGGTTTGTTTGGGGAGGTCCAAAATGAGTCTGGCTGTAGTGTTCTGTATGGTCTAGAGTCTTCTGAGGAGCTGGATAGAGATGCCGGCGTAGAGGGCGTTGCCGTAGTCGAGACTGCTGGTGACGAGGGCCTGAGTGACGGTCTTTCTGATGTTGGTTGGGATCCATCTGAAGATTCTGCGGAGCGTGCGAAGTGTGTGGAAGCAGAAGGAGGCGACTGCATTAACTTGTCGTTTCATGGTCATTTGGCTGTCAAGGATGATGCAGAGGTTGCGTGCATGGTCTGTTAGTGTGGGTGTAGGTCTGAGTTCTGCCAGCCACCAGCTGCGTTCCCATGCAGAGGTCTTGTTCCCGAAGATCAGTACTTCAATTTTGTCGTGGTTGATTTGCAGGCAGTTGTCTCTCATCTGCTGATCATGCCATTGCAGAAGTTGGTTTTGGCGTGGGGGCGTGAGGGGGGTCCTCTGTGAGCAAGAGGAACACTAAACACTTACTATGCAAAACAGATGGTTAGTTTAATGCAGGCATTTTCATTGTAAATTAACTAAATGTGTTTGACCCCTATTGGTTTCCAAGCAGAAGCCAGGTATGCGTTCCTGTGTGGCTGCTTGCTTCTTTTAAATCTTCATATCTTCTGATGTAGCAGTCAAGGCCTAGAAGCTTGAGGTTCCATCATAGTGCTCAGATCCGGAAATACTTTGAATTAATTTTGAAAAGCCAAATTTGTTTATTTTTATTTTGTTCTATCAGTACCCTAAATTCACATGCTGAGCATTACCGTAGAGGGCTTGGGTCTGGAATTATGCGTGAAAGGTTTACTAAATTGTAGCTATTGACAATCGTAGGATGTCAGTAAAAATCGCTCTTTGCCATATATGCCTCACACCCATAGCAACTCCTTCAGATGTATTTGTTAAAATACATTCCATGATACTTGGATACACAGCCCAATTAACAGTAGCATTTGAATGGTCAATATGCGAAACAGAGAAACACGAGATCCACATTCAGGCAGCCCTACTAGGATGCAGTCCATGAGAGGTAATTTGGTTACCCAGAAGATCAAGACCACAAGTGGGGTGTGTTTCAGAGACCACTTACCCAGCACCAGAGGTATGGGATAACTTGTTAAGAAACCAGTGTCTCAATCTTCCATCGCATTCAGGCCCCTTTTCCACCATGGAAATGGAGTATTGTACTGTCAAAGTTGATGGGTCCACCTTTTGAACCTTTACACAAGGCGACTGCAGACTTTATAATGGAAGACAGCTTTCCTCGAAGCTATTACTCCTGTGTGCAGAGTCCATGAAATGCAGGCATTGTATTCACATAAGCTTTACACAGTTTTTCATGGAAACAGAGTGGTAATGAGAACTCATCCTAGTTTTCTACTGAAGGTGGTGCTGGATTTTGATGGCTCGCACTATTTCCTTGGCAACCTTCTTCCCAAACCCTTCCAGCCCAGCGGAAAGGGCTCTTAATACAAAGCTGTGCAAAGGGGTCTGAAGTTCTATCTAGACAAAGCAAAAGACAAACTGGACCTCTAGTTATTTTATTATCATTATGGTGCAATAAAGTCTCCCTGCTAAGCTCTACTTCAAACAAGAGGTAAAGCAGGCACAATGGCTCTATTTGGAAATATGCCCCTCTAAGAGATTTGTAAAGCTGCTACGTGGAGATCCATTCATACCTGTACTCTGGAGCAGATGCCCAAGTGCTCAAAGCCTCTTCGAGGAATCTTTTTGGGTAACATTAGAGCGTTTTTTTTTTTTTCTTCTTGTCTGCAGGATTTATTGGGATGAGCTTGCTTTTCTGTTCTGTGCCTATTGATGAGGGTCCCCTGCAAGAGAAAGAAAAGGTTCTTACCAGTAATCCTAGTTTTGCAGCATGAATCTTTTTCTGTATTGGCATGCTGTGCATTATTCCACCATCTAGTGGTTGGGTCCGGAATAGTCTGTTTCTCTTTTTTTTTTTTCCGAGGGCTTCAACCACCATTTTGTGCTAGGTCCATCCTATGTGTCATGTCAGACAGTGCCCCAGAAGTTCCTGTGCGTGGTAGCCATCTTCAGGCTTTTTTTTTTTTGCCCTGCCGTTGGGTCTGGAAGCAAGGGAAAAACCTCCATTTTTGGACGAAATCCCCAATGGGATTTTGGGCGAAAGCATCATTCTACATAGATTGAGAAGGCACCAGCGAAGGAAAAGAGACCTCCTGCCACCTTTCCCATCGGGGGACGCCATCGGAGCAGCAACTATGCAGATGGATCGAAATGAGGCAAGATAGAGGCCACAAATTTGCATAACGTGATCAGCACGATGTGTTACCTCTGCCTGCCTAGGAATCGCAAGGATAAGGACTGCGAGGTCTGTGCTGTATTTGTGTCAAACTGTCAAGGCCCAGAGAAAGCAGAGGGAGGAGCACCACGCAGCTATGTTCGGCGGCCAGAAACAGCAGGTTTCGCTAAAGGGCTTGGGCCTCTCAAACGATGAAGACGAACAGGTGGCGGACGCGGAATCAACACACGAAAGATCGGACGTCGAGATCTTCTAGGGGGATGCCGAGAAGAGGCGTACCGCGAAAAAGATTCCGAAGGTCGTCGAAAAAGAAAGCAGAGAAGGTAACTAAGACCCCTCACCTGTCAGATACCAAGGGCCTTGAAAAGAAGGCACAAAAGTCGGCCTAGGCGTAGAAAAAGACGACAGAGGGTCTGCTGCGGCCTAATGAACTCCACGGATCCCATGCCAGTGATACCAACGAGGGAAAAATGGCTAAATCGACAGTTTCGGACGAGAGGTCTCGAAGGATAAGACCATACCTTCGGAGGCAGAAACCACCACACTAAAGAATAGGATCTCCCCGGCTTCTGACGCCGAAAGGGCCCTCGAAGTGGAGAAGAGAAGACGCCTAGAGGTAGAAATGGCAGCACTCCTTCAACGCAAGGAGTTTGACAAGGCACTAAAGGAATACAGAATTCCATTGAAACCCTCCACTACCTCAGAGGCCGAGGAAGAAGATAATACCTTCGAAGCTCTGGCGACCTTCGAACCTCACAAAGAGGACATCTAAGAAGAACTCTATATACCAGAGTAGGAGGAAGCTACAGGAACTTTCGAAAAAGAATGGAACAACCTTGACTCGGAGCCCTGAAGAATGGTCTGTAGCTATCCCTCGAAGGCTTCGCCACCAGACATAGCCTTTTACAACAGCCTCATCAAAAAACAGCTGATACTTTCGGGGTCCCCTTAGAGGAGGAGAAGGGAGACTCATGTTTCCTCCTAGAAACATTGACTGCATCCACGAAAGGTACACAATACCTTCCAATGCTACCAAGAATTCTTGATTAGGGCAAGGAGGCTTTCAAGAAGCGTGCCTCAGCAAAGGGATTAACACCAAGGGTTGAAAAGAAATACAAGCCCTCTCGAAGGACCCCAAATATATTCAAGGGAACACAGTGACTGACCCCATCATTATTACCACAGCAAGAAGGAGAAATGCTCATTCGTCCACTGGTCCACCTCCAGAAAAGGAAAGTAAGAGAATGGACATGATGGAGAGGAAGATGGAAAAGTAGGCAGCAACGCAATGCCCGCCTCAATAGGTATGGTCACCAACAATGGGACAACATCGAGGAAATATTGAGCAAACTCCCTGAAGAGGATAAGAAAAGAGCAAAATCAATAATACAGCAGGGGAAAAACATAGCAAACAGCTACCTAAAGTCAGCTCTAGACGCAGCCGATACAGCCAGCAGACAAATGTGCACTTGTACAGCCATGAGAAGGCACGCCTGGTTCAGAATCTCCGGCTTCTAACAGGAAGTACATACATCCATAATCAAAAAGCCCTTCACAGGAGACGCCTTGTGTGGACATGAAGTAGATGAGTCTTTACAGCAAATAAAGAAGGACTATGAAACCGCCAAAGCAATGGGACCATTCCAATACAGGGGCATATTCAAAAGGGGAAGATTTAATCTCAGAGGACCCACATGAAGGGTGGACTTTTCAAAAGGACAACAGCAGCAACAGGCGCAAGGCAGCGGACAGCAGTCTAGCCAACATTCCGGATACTAATCGTGGCAGCAGCAACCAAAGCAGCCCTTTCGTGGCAGAGGAAGAGCCAGGGGACAGCCCTCGAGGGGGAGGAGCATACTCCAAGTGACTTTCCCACAAGAAAGGACCCCCACACAACACCTGTGGGCGGCAGAATAGTGTATTACCCACAACAATGGAGGAATATAACCATAGACGATTGGATTTTAAATGTAATACACCACAGCTATTGTATCGAACTAACAAGAAAACCACCAAATCCACCAAAGAAGAAAAAGTTCCAAAGAGCAGAATTTTTACATTGAAGGATGAAATAAAGGAACTCCTACAAAAACAGGCAATAGAGAAAGTACCAATAAGGGAGCGCAACAAAGGAAACTACTCGCCTTATTTCTTGTTACCAAAGCAAGATCTCACGGTAAGACCTATCCTAGATCTCAGATTCATAAACAAATTCATTCGCACGCAGCATTTCAAGATGACAACCCTACAGGAGGTAATCCCACAGCTACAAAAAGGGGACTACATGGCAACAATAGACTTAAGAAGCCTATCTACACATCCCCTTCAAGCGCATAAAAAATACCTCCGGCTCATCCTCGAGGAGAGCCACTACCAATTCAAGGTCTTGCCCTTTGGAATAAAATTAACACCAAGAGGATTCACAAAGTGCTTAGCAGCAGTAGCAGCATCCCTAAGAAGGAAAGGAATTCACGTCTATCTCTATGTAGACGACTGGTTGGTCAAAACAAAGATGCTACTCACACATTCAACAGGTGATCACAACGCTACAAGGATTGTGGTTTCTCCATAAACCACAAAAAATGCTTACAGGAAAAGATCTTAGGAGCAAGATTGAACTCCAAAATTGCTCAAGCATACTCGACCCAAAGGAGGAAACAAGCAATCAAGGAGCAAATTTGCCTCTACCACAAGGGGCAGTCTCTGACAGTGAGGATAGTGATGAAACTAATGGGCATGATGGCATCATGCATTCTGCCTCGTTACACATGGACGTCTACACATGCGTCCTATACAAGAATGGCAATGCAATAATTGGTCACAAACCACAGGGAGTTGGGAGGATCTAGTGGTTTTAACAGAGAAGGTACAGAAGGAGATACAATGGTGAGCATCCAAGAACATAACACTAGGCAGACCATTCAAATCATCAACTCCCTCAGTAACCATCACAACAGATGCATCTCACAAGACATGGGGAGCTCATTCAGAAAACCTAAAGTTTTGCAGCGTGAATCTTTCTGGATTCACTATGCTGTGCATTATTCCGCCATCTCGTGGTTGGGTCCGGATTCGTAGTCTTTTCTTTTTTTTTTTTTTTTTTGGCCCAGGTGGGCGGCGACGCCCACCATTTGGTGTCTTCGGTGACGTCGTCGCGCTTCCGGCGGAAGCTCCCACCTTTGGTAGCCATCTTCAGATTCTTTTTCCGCCGTGGGGTCTGGATCGTTGCCGAGAAGTTCCAGAAAGTTTGGACGAAGAATCTCAAAGTCGAAATTTCATCACAGAAGATGTACTCCTGAGACACCGGACGATGACACTAGTACCGGAGAAGAAGGACGACGAGGTAGAAGGTCCACGACCGAAATCTCGACGCCTACAGAGAATGCGCTCACAGGGGGCTCCCTAAGCGCGGTTATGGACAAGACTCCGTTCAAGTTCTGCAGAAATTGCCACCACAAATACGCCCAAAAGACCAGCACCCAGTCTGCAACCTCTGCTTGCCGCTCGACCACGCCAGCGAAGACTGCAACGCGTGCTCGGCGTTCACCCGAAGACCCTCCGGGTGAGAGACAGACAGAGAAGGGCGAACTACAGCATGCAGGGCCAGGGACCAGCACCATCTCTCCGAGACCTGGGTCTCTCGAGCGGAGAGGAGGACAACATCGCAGAGGAACCAGAGGACTGCGCTGTCGTCGAAATCGAAAAGAAAACGTCGAAGGAGGTAAGGGAGTCGTCGACCCCAAAACACCAAAGCGACGCTCGAAAGAGTGAAGCCAGAATCCCTAGCGACACTCCGAGAAGTGTAGCAAAGTCCTCGAAGGGAGCGTTGCCGCCGAAACACTCGGCGAAAGCAACAGCACCAAGGGACAAACAGCCGAGCGGATCCTTGGACAAGGAATCTCAATCGGCGAAAGCCTCCGAAAAGCAGAAGGCGTCGAAGGTCGTCCCGAAAGGAAACCTCGACACCGAGAAAGGAAGGCCCGGCGTCTGTTTCGACGACCGCGACCACGAAGAGAGGCACTGCACCACTCAACGCCGAAAAGGTCCACGAGATGGCGAAAAAGAAAAGGAGGCTCGAGGCAGAGATGGCGAGCATCCTGCAACGCAAAAAGACTTCGACGAGAAGATGAAACAATACGCTATTCCGTCGAAGCAAGCCCACGAGGCAGTCGAGGAGTTCGAGGCCGAAGTCGTCGAGGCCCCGGGGACACCCGAACAGCTCGAAGACCAGGACGAGGAATACTACTACTTCGAGGCCGAAGGCGAAGAAGAGATGCTGTCTTACAGGGACTCGGCGTCCTCTGAAGTACAAGACCTAGACTGGCAAGACCTCGACACAGAGTCACCAGAAGAAGGGGTAGACACTTACCCTCGAGACCTTCGCCGCCAGACGACATCGGAGTCTACAATGAGGTCGTGCAGAAGGCTGCAAGGACTTATGGGGTCGAAATGCAGGAGGAAAAACAAAAGCAGGTTTCCTCTTGAAACACTGCTCCCCCAACAGACAAGGAGCCAATTTCTACCCATGTTACCTGGCGTTCTCGACCAGGGAAGGGAGGCCTTCAGGGAACCAGCAATCTGCAAGGCGGTTACCCCGAGGAGCGAAAAGAAGTATAAGCACTCCACAAAAGATCCTGCATACATACAGGGGTCTGTACCAGCAGACTCCATTATCGCTGCAACAGCCAGGAAGAGGGCCGGTGTGCCCACCAACACAGGCCCACCTCCAGACAAGGAGAGCAAAAGAATAGACCTCACAGGACGTAAGGTGGAGAGGAACGCAGCCATACACTGGCGTATCGCCAACTCCAACGCCCTCATCAGCAGGCATGCATACCAGCATTGGGCAGAAATGAGCCAGCTCATTAAGCACCTGCCAGAAGAACACCAACAAAGAGCCAATTACCTAGCGGAAGAAGGCAAGGCCATCGCGAACACTTGCCTAAAGTCAGCCTTGGACGCAGCAGAGAACTCCAGCAGGCAAATGATGATAGGGATGACTGAGAGGAGACACGCATGGCTCAGGATCTCCGGCTTCAAACCAGAAGTACAGAGCAACATCATCAACACACCGTTCGACGGTGAGAAACTGTTTGGAGCAACAGTTGACAACAAATTAACACAACTAAAGACGGACAACGAAACTGCAAGGTCCATGGGAGCGCTGCAGTTCAGGGGAATGAGAAGAGGGAACCCCTCAAGGCGAGCCAGTGGTAGAGGAGGCAATGCACCTACCACCTCACACCAATCACAACAACAAGGGTACCAAGGGAACAACCAGGGCCAAAACCTGCAGGGACAACAGCAGCAGAATTGGCAGTACCAACCCAGAGGACGGTCCTTTCGAGGGCGCGGATACGGACGGGGACAGGCCCGAAGAGGGGCCAGCAGCCCGCCTCAAAGTGACTCCACACTCCAGAACAAGCCCCCCACCGTTAACACCAAGGTTGAGGGAAGTCCGCAAAAGGAAAAGATAAAGAGCAGAAGCACACAGCAAATAACCACCGAGCATACGACACCAGTGGGAGGAAGAATAGGAAAATTTCTCACACAATGGAGGAAAATTACCACGGACAAATGGATACTAAACACCATACAGCACGGGTACTGCATAGACCTCCAAAAACACCCGCCAGGGAGAAGACAAAGACATCGGTCAATACCCGCAAGAGAACTAGCCCTCCTCCGCCTAGAAGCAGAGGAACTGCTACAAAAAGAGCAATAGAGCCAGTTCCAAACAACGAAAGGAACAAGGGAATATACTCAACGTACTTCCTAGTGCCAAAGGTAGACGATACACTAAGACCAATACTGGACCTCAGATTCCTGAACAAGTTCGTAAAAACTCAAAAATTCAAGATGACTTCACTTCAGGAAGTAATACCCCAAATCCAAGAAGGGGATTACATGGCGACCTTAGACCTAAAAGATGCATTCCTGCACATACCGGTCAACCGCAAACACAAACGGCTATTAAGATTCGTGATAGGCCACGATCACTACCAGTTCACAGTGCTAGCCTTCGGACTAAAGTCCGCACCAAGAGTGTTCACGAAATGCCTAGCAGCAGCGCACCTTCGGAGAAGGAGCATACATGTATACCCCTACCTCGACGACTGGCTGGTAAAAGCAGGATCATACAGACTCTGCAAAAAACACATCAAACAAGTCATAGAAACACTGTCCACATTAGGTTTCTCAATACATTGGGAAAAATCGTCAACAGAACCCCAACAAATCAAGATATTCTTGGGGGCACAAATAGACAGCACACAGTCCAAGGTGTTCCCCAGCGACAAGAGAAGTATAGTGCTCCTGAGGGAAACACATCATTACCGCAAGGGGCAAGTTCTGACAGTGAGGACGGTGAGCAGGATAATGGGAATGATGGCATCATGCATCCACCTTGTCCCGCATATCAGACTGCACATGAGACCGCTCCAGGAATGGATACAACAGCAATGGTCACAAGCCACAGGGAGTTGGGAAGATCTAGTGGTTGTCACACACGCAGTGCAGAAAGAAATAGCGTGGTGGAAAGAAGAGAACATATTACAAGGGAAGCCATTCACACAGCCAACTCCAACAGTGACCATCACAACAGACGCCTCACAGCAGGGCTGGGCGCGCACATGACCAGACTCCGCGTCAGGGGGCTCTGGTCACAACAAGATGCAGTGAAACACATCAACTACCTAGAACTAAAAACTGTGTTCCTAGCCTTAAAAGCCTTTCAAAAGCAGCTTTACGGCCAGCGAGTGCTGATACAAACAGACAACACAACTGCAATGTTCTACATCAACAAGCAAGGTGGAACACAATCAGCACCGCTGTCAAGTCTGGCACAACAGATCTGGAGATGGGCCATCCCTCTAAGGATAGACCTGCTAGCAATACACCTCCGAGGAATAGACAATGTAGAAGCAGACCGACTCAGCAGGCAGACGTCTGCATCCCACGAATGGGAACTGAACCAACAGGAGGTGCAGCAACTGTTCCAAAGTGGGGAACACCACGGATAGACCTCTTTGCAACACCCCAGAATGCAAAATGCCAACATTACGCATCCAGACAGCCGGACCAAAGGTCCCTAGGGAATGCCCTATGGATAAGTTGGTCGAACGAATTTGCTTACGCTTTTCCCCTGATACCACTGTTACACAAAGTACTCAGCAAATGCAGGAGCAGCAGCATGACACTCATACTGGTGGCACCTCAGTGGGCCAGACAAACATGGTTCTCACAGATAATGGAAATGGCGCAGGAACCAGCACACAGGTTCAGCAGAAGGAAAGACCTCCTCACAATGCAAAACGGAAAAGTGCTCCACCCAGAACCAGACAGCCTCAGCCTAGCAGCATGGCTCCTGAGGACCTAGAATTCGCACACCTCAAACTACCTCCAAGCACCATGGCAGTACTCAGAGAAGCAAGGAGACCCACTACAAGAAAATGCTACATTGCAAAGTGGAAAAGGTTCTCACAATGGTGCATTACAGAGGGACTGCAACGAAAAGTCACAAAAGAATCAACAGTACTGCGATACTTAACACACCTACTACAAAGCGGGCTGAGCTACTCGTCACTAAGGGTTCACCTAGCAGCCATAGTGGCCTACACCAGGGGAGAAGCGGTGAAAAGCTTCTTCACCTCCCAAGTGGTCAAAAGATTCCTGGAAGGGGCTAAAAGAATAGCCCCCTAAAAGGATGCCAGCCCCAAGCTGGAACCTCAACACTGTACTGACACAGTTGATGAAATCACCATTTGAACCCATACACAAGATCACACTGCACATGCTCACACTAAAACGGCTTTCTTAGTGGCTATCACGTCACTGCGAAGAGTCAGTGAACTACAGGCTCTCACACTACAAGAGCCCTACTTGCAAATACACAAGGACAGAATTGTCATGAGGACGGACCCACACTTCCTGCCAAAGGTGGTGTCGCGGTTCCATATCAATCCAAACAATACAGATACCAAGTTTCTTCCAGAAACCTTCAACACCCTCAGAAAAGGCGCTACACACGCTAGACGCCAGAAGGGCAGTGATGCACTACATAGAAAGGACGAAGGAATGCAGGAAAACAAAACAACTCTTCGTTTCCTTCGCAAGCAGTTTCCTGGGACGACCAGTAACAAAAAATACCATTGCACGGTGGATTGCACAAGCAATACAACTCTGCCACAAGCAGGCAGGACAATAGTTACAAGGAGCCGCCCAGGCTCACTCAACAAGGAAAAGGGAGCAACGGTTGCGTTCCTAGCGAACACACCTATACAAGACATTTGCCAAGCGGCAACATGGTCTTCCGTGCACACGTTCACCAAACACTACTGTGTTGATATCCAAATGAACAAAGAGGCACAAGTAGGACAGAAGGTCTTACAGCACATTTTCAGCAACCAATGCTCATCTTCCACCCAACCACCGCAATAACAAAACCGCTACTAAGTCTATGCACAGCATAGTGAATCCAGAAAGATTCACGCTGCAAAACGAATAGTTTCTTACCTGTCGGTGTAGTTTTGCAGCTTGAAGACTTTCTGGATTCACTAGCGATCCCACCCGCCTCCGCCAGGAAGATAACATAGGAGGTTAAGGGTACAACTGAACTACATACAAGGTTAAAAGGATCAAAGAATAATTGAAGGATTAAAGGTTAAAGACATAGACAACAAAAAACTGTAAGAGGAAAAGAAAAAAGAATCCGAAGATGGCTACCAAAGGTGGGAGCTTCCGCCGGGAGCGCGACGACGTCACCGAAGACACCAAATGGTGGGCGTCGCCGCCCACCTGGGCCAACAACAAAAACAAAAAAACAAAGAAAAGACTACGAATCCGGACCCAACCACGAGATGGCGGAATAATGCACAGCATAGTGAATCCAGAAAGTCTTCAAGCTGCAAAACTACACCGACAGGTAAGAAACTATTCGATACAGGGTCAGTGGAACAATTCAGAATCCATAAAACATATCCACTTCCTAGCGATAAAGACTGTGTTTCTGGCGCTTAAAGCGCATTCCAAGCCCACATTCTGGGGGAAACGGTAATAATACAAATGGACAATACTAAAACAATGTTTTACCTGAACAAACCAGGAGGAATAAAATCATTTACCCTAAGCAAGCTAGCTCAGGAGATATGGCAATGGGCTATACCAAAGAGAATCAGTCTGCAAACAATTCACCTGCCAGGGAAGGACAACACAGAAGCAGATCAGTTCAGCAGGCAGAATAGCAGCTCACATGAATGGGAAATACAGGATAGGAGTCTGCAAAAGGTATTCAGACTCTGGGGTACACCAATGAAAGATCTATTTGCATCAGTGGAGACAAGAAATGTCAATTCTCCACCTCCAGGTTTCAACACCACATATTAAAAGGGAATACCCGGTCCTTAAACTGGTCGGGGACCTTACCCTATTCCTTTCCTCCAATTCCTCTACTACAAAGGGTACTGGAGAAGGCCAGACAATCGGGAACAAACCTAATTCTCGTAACCCCTCAATGGGCAAGACAACCCTGATACTCAAGCCTACTCGAACTGTCCAAGAGACAGATGATCAAATTCAAAGCAGAAAAGGACCTTCTCACAATGCAAAGGGGTCAAGTATTTCACCAGAACCAGCAATACTCAGCCTAGCAGCCTGGCGCCTGAGTACATAGAGGTTGGACATTTGAACTAAGCACAAAGCACAAAAACAATGGAGAATCTAAAAGAGGCAAGAAGACCAACCACAAGACAATGCTACGCAGCTAAGTGGAAAAGGTACCTCAGGTAGTGTACGGATAACAATACCCTAAGTTCAGTATCTACATAGGAAACCATGTTAATGTATCTTGCCCGCTTGCTAGACAGTAAAATAAACTATTCAAACCTCAAGGTGCATTTGGCAGCGATTGTAGCTTACACCAGAGGAGCATCATGTAAAAGTTTTTCACATCACCAGTCATCAAACGGTTTTTAGAAGATGCCAAAATAATTGCACCCCCAGGGATTGCTCCAAACCCTTTGTGGAGTTTAAATACAGTTCTAACACAGCTTATGACGGAACCTTTCGGATCCATGCACAAAGCAGAACCCCGGCTTATCACAAAGACTGCATTTTTAATTGCAATAACATCACTACAGAGAGTAAGTGAACTACAAGCACTAACTATTGAGGAAGCATATATGCAAATCCACAAGGACAAAATTGTCCTATGGACCAATCCTCAGTTCCTACCTAAGGTAGTAAGCAAATACCACATGAATCAAAGCAGAGTTTTCTTCAAAAGCCCTTAAGCACGACTGGAAAGTAGCCTTCATACCCTGGATGTAAGAAGAGCCTTACTATACTATCTACAGGAGACAAAACAATTCCATAAGGGGAATCAACTGTTCGTCTCTTGCGCTAAGTTCAACAAGGGTGTGCCTGTTACAAAGGGGACAATTGCACATTGGATTGTAGAAGCAATTCAGGTATGCTATTACTCAACGGTAAAAACATTAAATTCCTGGCCAAGAGCGCGTTCAACAAGGAAAAGGTGGGCAGCTAGCCTTTATGGCCAATGTGCCAATAGACCCTATATGTGCAGCTGCTACATGGGGATCTCCACACACCTTTTCCCAGCATTGTGTGGATATACAAATAGTAAAGGAAGTATTTCAACACCTGTTCGCAAATTCTTTCACATCTCACCCCAACCATGCCAAGGAAGGGGGAACCGCTACATAATCTAATGCACAGCATGTGAATTCAGAAAAGGATTCATGCTGTAAAATGAAAAGAGTGCTTACCAGTAGGAGTAGTTTTGCAGCTTGAAGATTTTTCTGAATTCACATGTGACCCACCCGCCTCCCCGGAGATTAGGAAAGCAAACAGGTGGGAGAAAAAATCACATAAAAGAAAGAGAAGGAACTTAAAACGGGAAAAGTAAAGACATACCCTTATTTACAAAAGGAAGGAGAAAAAAAGAATTAGAAGATGGCTACCTCGCACAGGAACTTCCGGGGCGCCGTCTGATGTTATTCAATGGATGGACCTAGCACCAAATGGTGGTCGACGCCCACGAAAAAAGAGACAATTCCAGACCCAACCACTAGATGGCGGAATAATGCACAACATGTGACTCCAGAAAACTCTGCAAGCTACAAAACTACTACTGGTAAGTAACCATTTTGTTCTCCTCCAGCGTAATCCTCATCAGTCATACGCAACTCTCCTCCCTAGACAAGATGCATCCTAACTTCTAGCTCTTTTTTAGCTTTTTTTTGTCAAACTCTTTATTAAATGTTTTGGGCACAGTATCATATTGACAACATACAAAGGATGTAAGCCATTAAACAGGATAGTGTAGTGCTAATGATGGATACAGTGGCTAGAGACATGGCTTAGTAAATAGCTCAAACAAAGTCTAATGTAACATTGTCAACTGTTTAGGCAAAAAAAGCAAGTCTAGTGCCCTATAATTCCCCTCCACCCCTTAACGAACCGTAAACAAAAATCCATACGGTAAGACATAACGAAAAAGGGCTCATGTAATGTGCCATGTAGAAGGGGGATTGACTGGGCTACGGATACAAAGACAAGACCAATTGGCTGGTGAAGTGATCCCCAGGTTCTTGGAGAGGATCAGAACGTAAAGAGATGTAATGTTCTCGTACGGGTTGGGCAGGCGTTGAGCGGTAGGCCCTTTGAGAGAAATAGTGACCAGTGGCCGCATTTGTATTAAAAAATGTTATATGTATCTTGCAGAATGTCTGTCATACTTTTCATCGTTAATGCTTGCCAAAGCCTGGCACGCCATTGTTTAAGGGAGGTGAGGGGTTCTTTTTCCAGGCGGCCGACAAGGTCGCCTTGGCAGCTCCCAAGCAAAGCCACATAATGGCTCTAGGTTTGATGTTTTGAGGAGTCATCACGCAGCCCTAATAGTGCAAAGCTGTAGGAAGATGAAATGGAATAGCCCAGTATAGTTTTAATTTGTGCCAAGATTTCTGCCCAGAATGGTTGTATGATCGGGCAGTCCCACCATGTGTGTCGGAAGTCTCCTAGTAGAGCACACCCCCTCCAGCAGAGATCTGTTGCGTTAGGGAATATTGTTTTCAGTTTAGTGGGATAAAGATACCAGTCATGCAAAATCTTGTAGTTGGCTTTTCTAAGTCCCAGGGAATAAATGTATCGGAAAATAATTTCTGCCACTGTTTTTTGGGTACTGGGCCGTTGAGAACATTCGCCCAAAATAGCGTGGTGTGGTAGAGTGGTAAGTATAAAGCAGATGGAAGTAAAGGAAAGAGATTATGCCCTTGGCTCACCCTGCCTTCCGTACAGATTTCTCAGTAAGAGAAAGCTCTCTAGTGGCTGCCTGGCGTACTTCAGGCTGTAGGACCCAATGTTTCAGATGAGTGTAGTGATATCTTTCGGAATTAGGCAACCAAAATCCTGTTGACAGTGTTCAAAAGTGAGACTGTCCCACCCATGGAAGAGGACTGAGATGATGAGACATCCACCTCCCTCCAGGGATCAAAGGGTCCCAGTATGAGAGCTGGGGAAAAGGCAGGATTGAAGTGAATAGGGGTGTAGGGGGACAGAAAGGAGGTCCAACCTGGCAACTGAGTGACTGTGTCCCGCACCTTAAGGGTTGTTTAGCTAGGCGTGCTCAGATGGGTGTTAAAGGGATGGTCAGATCGCATCTTCCGTAGAACATCCCAGACGTATCGACCCACCGCTACCCTGTCCATATGGAGCCAACGTTTCCCATTACCTCGGGGATTAGTTTGCTATAACTCTCAGTTGTGCTGCTTTGTAGTACAGGTGAAAGTCTGGAAGGAAAAGGCCCCCTGCTTCCCTTCGGAGCCGCAAGTGCTTGTAGGGGAGCCGCAAGTGCTTGTAGGGGAGCCGTGCTCTGTGGTCTTGCTAAACGAAGCGTATTACCATTGATTGGAGCTCAAAAGATTTCTCTGTGCACCTCGATGGACAGGCCTTGGAAGAGATATAAAATGCATGGCAGCTCAGTCATTTTGATGGTGTTAATACGCCCTATGCAAAACAAAGAGAGAGGAAGGGAAAAATTATCGGACACTCCTACTCCCCTCAGGATAAATCAAATAAACAACAAAGGAGTGTGACACTAATACAAGAGGAGCACACAAATATCCTTCTTAAATATAGTGTTAACTAAACAGAATGAAACCACCTTACAAGTACATAATCTTTCGTGTTGTCTGTTACCTTGACAACGCCTGTTCTAGTCGATTCAGTTTGAGTTGCTATCTGCCTCCTGATTGGATTAGTGAGGAATAGCCTTCCTCCATTTCCTCTGATTGGCTATCAGCCAACCATTCTTTAACGACAGCGTTCTCGTTGATTGCTTCCTTTCTACAGGGCAATCTAACATGAATGCCGATGATTGGTGCAGCGTACAGCAGTAATCACGCCCACCCCGAGCTTCGCGCTCGTTGTGTACTGAGCCCTTCTTCTTCCGGGGCTTTATTAATGACGTCCATTCGGGTCACGGACGATCTTCGGGGTCCGGCTAGAGAGACTTCTCCTAGGTTCCAAACGGGTGCCTGGCGGATAGGGCGTGAGTCACACTTTTTATAAGATAAGTACGCTCCGATGTTAGTGGTTTGCATTAGGCATTCTCATTTAACGCTATTTTCGCTCATTTCTTAGGTTGTGCCAATGCGTCATCACCCCTTTCCCGAGACCTATGGTGCATTGAGTGTTAGCACCTACTGTAAGATTTGTTACTTATCAACTAGCGTTACTTTTCTTGCCCTACGAGCACCATGTCTATCGGATTATGTAGGTATAGTACACGTAGTAGTCGATAAAATTAATTTTTATGGGGCATTTGTATGGTTTTATGCTCATATTTTGGTTTTTACAATCCACGCCATTCGGGCGTGACGAGGACTATGGCCCTCTGATGTTTCACGGCACTCATGTAATATGAGTAGGTGCACGAGATCACTATTCTTGACACTTGTGTTCGAGCTATGGCTATCTTAGCACCACGAAGAGCACCATTATATGTTATTCTTGTTATAACAACCATCTAGGGCATATTGAAATAATTTTTCGTTGTTTTTTGTCTCCTATTTGTTTGTTTGTCTGTTTTGCATCTTTTGCAGAATAAACTCGGTTCCGCTTTAAATAGAGGGAATCTTTTTAGTGTTCTGATTTTTACACTAACAATCCTTGGTTAGGGTGGGCCTTAGTGCGCCCATACCGCCGGGTTGATTTACCACACCTTTGGTCCTGACGAATGCCTGACGAACGGTCATTTAAAGGCAGAAACATGTTGACCTACACTTTGGGGATAAAAATGGACTTTTAATTTGGTCCTTTATCTCACACTTGTTTTTAATCACGTCTAATTGGCAAATAAATAAAAAGATTTTTTGTTACATTTTGGACTTTTTAAATTCACTTATTTCACTTCTCACCTATTTTTCAACCAGCTCCGCAGTAACACTGGCGTCGTAGCACACTAGGGTGGCATTCGGCCACTCCTGGTGGGGCCCGATGATGAAGCATGTCACCAACCAGGTTGGTGAGTGAGGGCTTTCAGAAAAACCTAAGGTGGTTTCATTCTGTTTAGTTAACACTATATTTAAGAAGGATATTTGTGTGCTCCTCTTGTATTAGTGTCACACTCCTTTGTTGTTTATTTGTTAATACGCCCTAGCCATGAAAGGTACAAGGTGGCCCAATGTCTGAGATCCAATTTGAGCTGACTAAGCAGTGGGGGAAAGTTAGCCCAGTAGAGGGCCGAGATCTTGGGGGTAATTTTAATTCCCAGGTAGGTGATAACTTTTTTCATCCATTGGAAAGGGGTTGTAAACACCGCTGCTCAATATAGTGTGTGGGGAGGGTCGGGTTTAAAAGAAAATATTTATGTAAGTTTATGCGGTATCCTGCCACAGTTTCTTAAAGAGCTAATTCTTATTGCACAGCATTTTATTAGGTGGTGGGTGCAGTGTGAGAGAGAGAGCAGCACGTCATCTGCAAATAGAGAGGTTTTATGATCCACAGAACGAAAAGGAATGCCTCGGATCTCTGGTGTAGCTCTGATGTTCACAGCTAAGGGTTATATGCTGAGTGCAAATAAGTGGCGAAAGCGGGCATCCATGTCTGGTGCCACGACGACTCAAACTAAACAATTTTGAGCCTACCTCGTTGACTACAACCTGTGATAGAATTTACGGAACACGCCCGGACCATGGCAATGAACCTTTCATGGAAGCCAAATTTATAGAGGGTGTGGAAAAAGAAGGGCCGGTCCACCCGGTCGAAAGATGTCAGCGTCGAGCGCTAATAAGATAGCTGGAATCTGCTTTTTGATAGCTTTTTCGGCCAGGTGGACTATCCTCCTTAAGTTGTCATGTGTTTGTCTCCCTCGACTAAAGCCTGATTGGTCCGGGTGAATCGGTTCGGGCAGAATCTTTTCTAATTGTGTGGCCAGGATCTTAGGGTACAGTTTTGCATCCAAATTAAGTAAGTCTATAGGCCTGTAGGAAGTGAAATACTGTGGGTCTTTCCCCAATTTAGGGATAACTGATATGAGTGCTTGACTCATTGAGGGAGTGACCATTTTGGTAGTTGCCATATGGTTAAATAGTAGTGTATGGTAGGGTATGAGCTCTGCACTGAAAGTCTTCTAGAATAGCGTCGTAATTCCGTCGGGTTCAGGGGATTTGTGTCTTGAGGTTGACCATCTCTAGCCGGACCTCTTCCTCATTTATCGGGCTGCTCAACTCCTCATTCTGGGCTGCTGACACCTAAGGTAGTTCCACCCTTGCCAATTATTCTCATTGAGCCTCTTCACTGGGTGGATCAGAGATATAGAGAGTCCTAAAAATCATGAAGGCCTGAGCCTTATCCTGCTCAGAGGTAGCGTGTTCATCTGTATCTTTGTAAATTCGAATAATAGTCTTTTTCATGTTGTAGTCTGAGTTGGTTTAATAGATGGGTGCCCACTTTATTTCCTTTACGTATGTTCGGTGTTTAAGGTGAAATAGGGGGAATTTGACTCTATTGTTATAGATGGCATTTAACTTCCCTTTCAGGGCAGTAACCTTCCTCTGCAATGTAAGTGTGGGTGTTTCTTTGTATTTTCTCCATGGATTGAAGTTCTGCTTCGTTTTGAAAGAGTAACTTTGACAAGACATCTCTGGGTCACTTCCCCTCACCCTGGGTCAGTAGACCTACTCTGTGGACGAGTTCCAACTGAACCTTGGGGCCCCCAGTGCCCAATAGTTCTGAAAACAGACCCACCACGAATGTGTCTAAGTCCGGACCCTACGATCCCTTCTCTAGGCCTCTTAGCCTGTTATCGCATCGAAAGCGATTTTCAAGGTCCTCGCATTACAGAAGCGTTGCATGTAGGTGTGCTTTAAGACTTCTGGTAGAGCTCTCCAGATGATCTACCCACTGGGCGAGGGTTTGGCAGGTAGTGTCCAGGTCAAGTGTCTGTGTGCCGATGGAGTCCACGGCCTTTTGCAGAGCAACAAATTTGGAGGCAATTACAGATCTAAGGATGCCTAGGGGGTCCGATCTGTTTTTAGTTCTACACACAAGTCTTTTTTTAAGTCCTGAAGGGAGAGCAGGAGGTCCTCCTTAGTCAAGGTCTTCTCTGTGAGGGAGTGAGCGAGAGGTCTCTGAGTCAGTTGGCTGAAATGAACTCGAGACCCTGTTTGTTTGGGATTTTTTTTGAGGCATGTAGTGTGTGGTCGTTGATGGATAGGCCCTGGCTATTGCACGCCGCTGTCAAGACAATACCTCTATTACATAGCAAGGGGGTGAGTACTGGATTGGCCATGCAAATCACCTAAGAACATCAGGTGAGCGTTTCAACAGCTTGTATTCTGTAGTACCCGCAGTATGATCTGACTTGCAGCTAGAAATAGTATTTGGTTTGAGCCAGGGGCTGAAGATACCTCTTGAGAGCTACTAGTAGTGCTCCAGGGCCATCTGTTCTACAGAAAGACTGGAGGAGCCAACGGGGGCCAAAGGAAAGTCATCCCCATCATAGCTGGTTAGCATTCCATCGTGGAGTAGCATTCAGGATTCAGAAATTCATTTCGCCAGGACATAATAGTGACCTCGTGGGTGGCATAAAGCAGTAATAGACGGAGAAGTCCAGCACCTTGGTGGTGTCATGAGGCGGCCGCCATCTTGGAGGAGCACGGTAGGCCTAGTCTTCGCAGTTGATAAGCTCCAAACAGGTGTCTCCGGGGCCCCATCAGTCTCCCTCTAGTCTCGCCAGAAGCAGGAGCAAGGCCATAGAGGAACTGGCAGGCAAGATTTGAAGCAGGGGCTGTTATGGGGCTGTCAGGGCAGCTGGTCACTGTAGGAAGCTGGCTCTGTATATACTATACCAAAATGAGGTATAGTGTGCACAGTCCAGTGGAACCCGAAAGGTAGGCAGAGGTAAAAGTAGATAGCACCTTACTCTCTATTTGTGGTAGTGTGGGCGAGCAGTAAGGCTTTATCAGAGGGTAGTGTTAAGCATTTGTTGTACACACTCAGGCAGCAAATGATGTCACACACTCAAAGACTGAACTCGGACCAATTTTGTTTGTATGAAAAATATTTAGTTATTTTATTTCGTAAAACCAAGCCAAGCCTGGTGCAGGTAAATGGAATAAATGCTTTGCAAAATATTATACAATGTTTTACAGTTGAATGCAGGTTCAAATGCAGTTGATTGAATTACAGGTAAGTCACAGTTTCGAAATTACTTTTCAGTTACTTTTCAGATTACTATGGACGTTACTTTGTAGATTACTTTTCAGATTACTTTTGCTAATCGGTGTGATATGCCTAGATATCACACTAAGACATTTCCTAAACAAAAGGTAAGTAATTAACTTTTAGGACATAGACAGTTTTTGAATATTCTATACAAACCAACTCCACACGTAGAACAATTTTCAAGGAAAAACCGTCAATGTATTCCTATGGAGAAAAGTTATCGGTTTGCATTTAAGTACAAGTTTGTGGGAGTTGGTATTCTGGGGTTAGAACCAGGGTCCCCCCAGGGTCAAGGATGCACTCTTAGAACACCCTCAGCGGCACTAGGGTGCAGAGTGCTGAGGCCTAATGTTATCCAATGGGGAATAGGGGGCCTCCGGTTGGTGGCTGCTCACGAGCAGGCCACAAGGTTGTGGGAGCAAAGCTCCTGGTGTTAGGCTCCGGGCAAAGGGGGATCCGAGTTAGCACCCAAAGTACACCCGCGGCGGCGCAAGGGCGGCTGGGTGCAGGGTGCTGTTTTGGCATCTGGTGCCCTGTTGGTTTCAATTGGGATTCTCCGGTTGCAACAAAGACTGCAGGCTCGGGGACGAAGATCTTCTGGAGGTGACCACTGGTTGGAGAGGTAAGTTGGGATGCCTGGGAATGCTGGGACACCGTCGGTTGGGCCACCCAAGGCCGTGGGACTTCGGGTGCAGGGGTGTCTTTAGGCGTCTGGTTTTCTTACCAGCTCCAGTTGCGGTCATGGGGGTTCTCCAAAAAGAGGCTGCAGGCTTCGCTTGGAGATTCGAGGCAGGTCGGAGATCACCAGATCTCGGGTCAGGATCGCCGGGGAGACCACCTCGTGGTGTTGGGCCACTCGGGCCGTAGGCAACGGGTGCAGAGTGGTGCAGACTCGCGGATTTGGCCGGAGGCACAGTCTGTGGGTGAGCAAATCCGGTGCTCACGGGAGACAAAGTCTTTCTTGTGGAAGGCAGGGCAGGTCCTCGGGGTTCTTGAGGTTGCTGGCTGCAGGACACACCGGGATTTTGCTGGAGCAGGTTCGAGGTGAGGCAGGCCGGTAGGGCAGGCCGGTAGGGCTGGTGCCAGGTCAGTAGTGTTAGTTTCAGCACGGCTCTTCGGTCCTTCTTCTCCTATTCTTGGTCGGTTCTTGTCTTAGGAGGCATGGTTCAGGGTTGCCCCTAAATACTAAATTTAGGGGCGTTACAGGTAAGTAAAGGTTGGGACCAGTGGGTCCCTTTCTTGGGGTGGGTACACCCCCTATTATGCCACCCTCCAGTGGGAGGGGGGCATGCCTCACTCTGATTGGCTGGGTCCCCCCTTCTGCAAGATGGCGGGGACTGAGTTGTGCTTCACCTTCCCCACCTGAGGGGTGGGGTTGGCAAAGGTGGGCACACCTCCCCTGCTCACTTGGTTTTTCCGCCAATTCTCCCGCTAATAGTGGGGGTCAGAACCGGTGAGGGCCAGTTGCTGGAAGCAGCAAAGGCCTGGGGAAGCTCACAAAGGTGGCATGCCTTTGATGCTTCCCCTTCGTGGACCCTGCCCATCCTGGGGGAGGAGGCTTGGCACCTCGTCCCAGGATGTGCATTGTTTCTGACCCCCGAGAGCAGCAGGCGCTCGGCCCAGGGGTCCAGGAACATGTCTGGTGGTGGCAGCTGAAGCAGCCCCTCAGCCTGGTCACTAGAAGTTGGTCGAGTTTCAGGGGGCATCTCTAAGATGCCCTCTGGGTGCATTTTTCATTAAATCCCTCACTGGCATCAGTGTGCGTTTAATGTGCTGACAAGCTTGATACCAAACTTACCAGTTTTCAGTAAAGCAATTATGGGGCTCTTGTAGGAAGCTGGCTCTGTATATACTATACCAAAGTGAGGTATAGTGTGCACAGAATCCAGTGGATCTCCAAAGGTAGGCAGAGGTAAAGTTAGATAGGACCTTACTCTCTCTTTGTGGTAGTGTGGTCGAGCAGTAAGGCAGTATCAGAGGACCGTGTTAAGCATTTGTTGTACACACTCAGTCAGCAAATGAATTCACACACTCAAAGACTGAACTTCAGACCAATTGTTTTTGTATAAAAATATTCTTTTAGTTATTTTATTTTCTAGAACCAAGCAAGCCTGGTACAGGTAAGCAATAAGTACTTTACAGTAGTAATGCAATTGAAATACAGTTTGTGTGAAATGGTATATGCACTTGATTTTGATTTACAGTATGAATTCAGAGAAATGCAATACTTTGTAAATACAATACATAGACTTGAATAGGCTTTTTAGCAAAATAGCAGGTAAGTAACTTTTGAGATTACTAGGCTTACTCAGAGTAGTATACCTGGGTACTGCTCTGGGACATTTCCTGAAAACAGGTAAGGAAAATCGTTTTTGTTTGAGAAACTAAAGAAATTGTTTAAAATTGCATAATCTAACTCCACACTTCGAAACTTTTCAGGGAAAAACAGTCAATGTTATCCTATGGAGGAAAATAGTGTTATCGGTTTTGAGTTAAGTATTTGGTAGTAGGAGTTGAGGTTCTGGGGGTATACTCAGGGGTCCCCCAGGGTCGAGAATGCACTCTGGTTGCACCCTCAGCTGCACTAAGGCGGCCGGGTGCAGAGTGCTGAGGCCCAATGTTATCCAATGGGGGATAGGCGGCCTCCGGTTGGTGGCTGCTGGCAAGCAGGCCACTGGATTGTGGGAGCAAAGCTCCTGGATCTTAGTTCAGGGCAAATAGGGAAACAAAGTAGCACCAAAGGTGCACCCTCAGCGGCTCTAGGGTGGCCGGGTGCAGAGTGCGGTTTCGATGTCGGGTGCCCTGTTTGCTATGGAGAGCCTCTGGTTTGGAAAGACACTGCAGGCTTGGAGTCGAAGGTCTTCTGGGAGCGACCACCACTTCGAGAGGTAAGTTGGGGGTTGGCTAGGCACCGTCGGTTTGGGCACACAAGGCCGTGGGGCGTCGGGTGCAGGGGTGCCTTTTGGGGTCGGATCTTCTTACCAGCTCCTGGTCGCGGTTAGGGGGGGGGCCTTCTGGTTTTAGGCTGCAGGCGTCGGCTTGAGGCAGGTCAGGGGTCGCCGGATCTCGGGTCAGGATCGCCGGGGTGACCTCCTCGTGGTGTTTGCCCACTCGAGCTCCGGCCGTTGGCGGCGGGTGCAGAGTGGGGCGGATTCGCGGTGTCCGGCCGGAGCCAGAGGTTGCAGGTGAACAAATCCGGTGTTTACGGGAGACAAAGTCTTTGTGCTTGAAGGCAGGCAGGTCCTCCGGGGTTTTCGAGGTTGCTGGCTGCAGGACACACCGGGATTTCGCTGGAGCAGGTTCGAGGTGGAGACAGGCCAGTAGGGCTGGGGCCAAGTCAGTGGGCGTCTTCCTCTTGTTAGCTACGGCACAGCTGTTCGGTCCTTCTTCTTTTCTTGTTGCAGGTTCTTGTCTGAGGAAGCAAGGTTCAGGGGTGCCACTAAATACTAGATTTAGGGGCGTTACAGGTAGGTAAAAGGCAGGAACCAATGGGTCCCTTCCTTGGGGTGGGTACACCCCCTATTATGCCACCCTCTAGTGGGAGGGGGGCATGAGCCTGTCTCTGGTTGGCTGAGTCCCCCCATCTTCAAGATGGCGTGGACAGAGTTGTGCTTCACCTCGCCTCCCCCACCTAAGGGGTGGAGTTGGCAGAGGTGGGCACACCTCCCTTCCTCACTTGTTGTCCCCGCCGGTTCTCCCGCCCAAAGTGGGGGTCAGAACCAGTGGGGACCAGTTGCTGAGTACAGCAAGTGGCCTGGGGAAGCTCACAAAGGCGGCAAGCCTTTGAAGCTCCCCCTTCGTGAACCCTGCCCATTCTGGGGGAGGAGGCTTAGCACCTCGCCTCAGGATGTGCATTGTTTCAGGCCCCCGAGAGCAGCAGGCTCTCGACCCAGGTGTCCAGAAACATGTCTGGTGGTGGCAGCTGAAGCAGCCACTCAGCCTGGACACTAGAGGTGGGTTAGGTTTCAGGGGGCATCTTCTAAGATGCCCTCTGTGTGCTTTTTTCATTAAATCCCACACTGGCATCAGTGTGGGTTTAATGTGCTGAGAAGTTTGATACCAAACTTCTCAGTTTTCAGCCATTATGGTGCTGTGGAGTTCGTAATGACAAACTCCCAGCACCATATACTCTTAATGGCAGCACTGCACTTACAATGTCTAAGAATGGACTTAGACACTGTAGGGGCACAGGGCTCATTCACCTGTACCCTCACCACTGGTATAGTGCACCCAGCTAGAGGGGTGACTGACCTATGCCAGGGCAGTGGGTTGTAGGCATGGCACACAGGTGTGTGCCATGTCGACTTCACTTTGCTCTGCACCAAAACACGCAGCCTGCAAAGGCAGTGTGTGAGTGTGAAGGTACATGACCTCTAAGGGTGGCACAATAAGTGCTGCAGCCCTTAGAGGCCTTCTCTGGTCACAGTGCCCTGGGTACCTGTGGTACCATTTTCCAGGGGCTGACCTGTGGCCAGAGATGCCAATTGGGTTTAGGCTTCAATGCAGTTTTAGGGAAAGAACATAGGCCCTGGGAACCTGATTAGCAGGGGCCCAGGGCACACTCAGTCAAAGCACTTCAGCAAAAAGTGTGGGCAACCATGCAGAAAGAGGGTACTTTCTCACAGCTGTGGCGTTCGTAATGACAAACTCCCAGCACAATATACAATGGCATTACTACACTTGCAATGTCTAAAAATGGACTTAGACACTGAAGGGGTACAGGGCTCATGCACTTGTACCCTCACCACTGGTATAGTGCACCCAGCTAGAGGGGTGGCTGACCTATGCAGGGCAGTGGGTTGTAGGCATTTTACACAGGGATGTGTGCCATGTCCAGTCTTCACTGTGTTCTGCACCAAAACACGCAGCCTGCAATGGCAGTGTGTGTGTGTATAGGTACAGGGCTTCTAAGGGAGGCACAGTAAGTGCTGCAGCCCTTAGAGGCCTTCCCTGGCCACAGTGCCCTTGGTACTTGTGGTGCCATTTACAAAGTACTGACCTGTGGCCAAAGAGTGCCAATTGGGTTTTGTTTTTAATGCAGTTTAGGGAAACATCATAGGCCCTGGGTACCCGTTTGTCAGGAACCCAGGGTACACCCCTAGTCAAAGTACATCAGCAGTTTAGCAAAAAGTGGGGGTAACCATGCAAAAAAAGGGCACTTTCTTACAGGCACCCCCTGCAGCAAAATCAGAGCTTCAGTCGCACTAGTGTGCGTACAGGCCCATCTGGGAGTGCACTCACTTCATGGCTAGGTGAGGCGGGCCTCATCGTTACTCTCTGGCCCCTTGGTAGGTGTGTGCGCGCCGGTATACCCGGTTTGCGGACTGAATAAAGCCTCAAGGCGGAGTTTACAGGGGGGAAGGCGAGGGGGCCAATGGGGAGATTCCTGGCACTCACCTCGGCTTGGGGTGGTCGATCGCTCCTTACTGATCTGGGATATCCCCAGGCAGTGAGGTCCTATTCAGACTGTTCCTTCGCTGTCATGCCTCATGGCGGGCTCGCGCAGAGTCCTGGGTAGTGCAGGTACAAGTTTTGAAGCATTATCGCCTGCTAGGGAAGTTCCTATCTTCTCCGGGGTGAAGAGGCTGACCTTGTCGTCTGCGGCCTAGATGGTGTGCCGACAGCTTCTCCATAGCGGAGTGTGGGGAGCCCAAGCCTCCCATGCAGGCCTCCCATGCAGGCCCGTGATCCGTCCCCAGGCAGCGTCCATGTAAATGTTCTGTGGGGCTCTCAGGAGGGACAATCCGGCTTCATCCTTTCACCTCTGTCCCCTCGGTGTCCGTGATTGCTAGGGGGTGAGGGATCGCCAGCAGAAGCCCGTTAACATTGATTTAAAAGATGAAGGTAGTGGAGCTTGTATGGATCACGTCCGTATGGCCATATTGGCTGGCTATGTCCCTCCCCCACCCGTTTTTTTTAAATTTAATAAAGGTTAATGAGATGAGTTATTTCGGGTTATTTAACAAATACATAAATGAAATTTGGCCATTTCTAGCCTTTATTTGGTTGCTAAGACAATTTTATTTAGGTCTATGGGCATTTTTTCCTACAAAAATGGCTTGATCATATACATATGTATGTTTACAAAGTGCTCTGGGATCCTGCATGTGGGCACGACAATTCTGTGTTAAGGATTCCTCTAAAAGAGAACTGAGATTAGTTAAACGTTTCCTTTCACTTGTATCAAGCTCCCAGCAAAACTGAACACCATGTTCATTAATTGCGAGGCGGCATGGTTGCTTGTTGGGGCAGATGTGGAGAACAGGGAGACGTGCAGCATATTTGGTGGTCATATCCTGTAATTCAGATCTTTTGGATAGAAGTGCCAAGTCATATTATTTGGAACCTTGGGATTCCTATTCCTGAGAACCTTTCACTGATTATTTTAGGTTTGGCAGCAAAACAGTTTATTGCTTTACAACGGAAAAGCGCTACTTAATCTATCATTCGATAATGGTCTGGAAGCCTGTGGTCAGTTTTGGCGATGGAAGGTCTGGCATAGGGCTTGCAGGGAAAAGGACAAACTCAGGAATCTGTGGGAACCACTTCTGAACTACCCGACTGAAGGACTGCCCACTCTGCCTTGCCCAAGTTCACTACGGTCCCTACGTGTATTGGATAAATTAGAAGGAAAGTGAACTGTGGATACCCTAAGAGTAGTGACACTCCCTGCACTTTAAGAAATGGATATCTTTGGTTAAAAATTCGGTGGGTGAGGAGGTGGATAGCATCATGAGGCTATTACGTTAATGGGTGCTTGCGCTCTATGCAAATGGCTTATGTTCATAATATAAAAATATTTAATAACATATTTGGGCAAAACATATATTGAATGAGCATTTAAGAATCCGCTTTCACTCATTACACCTGCATGAGGCTTGTTGTTTTGTGAAACTAATGTTTCTTGTTAGATACTGCTCTGTCCAGCGGCGAGTACTGTATGAATGTGTACACACCTCATTCTTTAAACCTAACTGACTTCTTTGTTGTGTTGCAGGGATTTCTCTGAACCCAGAGCAGTGGAATCAACTGAAGGAACAAATTTCTGAGATTGACGATGCAGTAAAAAACCTGTAAACCCTGCAACATTCAAACCCTATTTGTTTTAGTAGTTTTAAGAGCTCTTTTACATTGGTGTTTGTTTTCTATAATTACTATTTCCGTGTTGTGGTACATTGGGATGTTCCAACAGTTTGAAAGATTAGTAATTTTTAGGTGAATTGAGTGTACACTGAGTGAATCTTCCTGGTGTATAACCTTATGTTACCTCCATGGTTGTGTAACCAGCTTACCCATCCAGCTGCTCCTCCATCCAATGAAAATCTTGCAAGGATTTGTGCGCAGTAATTTAACGCTTGCAGGTTATTTTCTAAGTAATGTTTGTCAAACTCAAGCTGACTGTTCATACAGCCACCCCAGTATGTGGTAGTGCAGGATATCATGCATTTAAAACCTGTGTTGCCTAAAGACAAAATGTTTTTGCGCCCTAATATTCCAAGATGCTGTTTTCCAACCATATTTTGTACTGTAGTTGGATGTAGTTTGATCAAGAACTTTCAATCCATCACATATATCTTGCAAGAAGATGCATAAATTCACAGTATAACTACATATTTATACGTCAAACGTTTGACTAAGCCTAGTTCACATGATTGTGGGTTTCAAAAGTATGGTGTGCGTATGTGGCTCTCATTAAACCCCTGGTCTGAGTGTTTCTCTTTGTTCCTTAACAATGGTGCGAATGGACTGAGAGCAAACAGAATATGGATGTAAATTGTCAACTAAACAAACTACTGACTTATTGTTTTAACAGTTTATTGTATTCTAAGTAGTCTGGGATTTGGAATTTGCTTTAGGTATACCATGGGAAATGTTTCCCATCCGAACAGCCCTGCCTGTAACCTTTATATATGAATATTAATAAAGTGAACCATGCCAGGGATAACCAAGATGAATGGTAAGGGATTGGGGCGAGGAGGTGACTCAAAATTGTGCACAGCGCCTGAGGGATAGGGAATTACATAGTCAGGGATGAGGAGGACAGCACCACATAGCTGTATGGATCTGTAGACTTAAAAAGAATGAGCAATTGGTAATTTTACAGTATTTGTGGTTGGACCTTCATCACACTTTGGTGCGTGGGCTGGAATTGGACACAACTTGTATATCAAGACTGCCAGCTCGGTGTTAAACTATTAAACTGCTGTAAAGGTACCTTTTGAGTATGTTTTGGGTATGAAAAAATCCATTGTTTTTCTGTATGCCTCTGTTGTCAGTGTAAAATATATAAATGTCTTTTGTACTAATTTGCAAAATGAAGATAACCTAGATTTTGTTGTAAAATATTGCTTTAACAAATGATTTTGTAATCTTGCATCTATTTCATGTAGGTTGTGTTTTTTTCTAAAAATAGAACGTGTCAAAATTGGCAGTCATGTCAATTTTACAAAGTAGTTTTGTCCCGTAACATTGGCCTAGTTCAGAGTGATGGCCAATCAGTATAATTTAATGTTGAAACAGCCTTTGATGTCAAATGTAACTTTTCCTGTTTTTGGTTCCTGTTTTTGGTTGGGAGCTGTGATGGGGATATGGAGATTAAGCACGTAAAGTGTAAATGCACTTTCAAATCTGTCCACTGAATGTACCTGAATGTACTATTATTTTGACTTTAAGTAATAAAACTCTTACAATTCCAGAGGTGGCTGTGTTAATCTTATTCTTTTTAGCTTTGATGTAATGTATTTTTACATATGTATTTTACTTTATGGAGCAGTTGTGGCTAGAAGTAGAAAATTAACTCTAGCATAGGTAAACCATTTTCTATGTTAACTGCAGTTTTTGTCTACTCTGAGTGCCGCTTTCACACAATGTACCTTGTACCAGCGGTCGTTCAATGAATGTATACTTGGTTTTCTAGATACTGCAAAAGCCACCGGGTCAGTTGTCCGCTGCGTCTGATCAAAATCCAGGTAGTCTGTAAAAGCACTCGCCCTCCCCAACTTGAAGCCATAAATCGAAAAAGAACACAGTCGGCTGGAACACATACTCTTTGCTGAGTGGCCATTTCTCAGACACCGAATACAATCCTACAAGTTTTGCAGATTTGTTACATTTCCCACTAGAGGTGCTGTTCTGCGCTACGTAGCCTGGAAATAGAGAGACTTATAAGTAGGCTGAGGATTGCATATGGGTTGCCTTTCACAAGTGTATAAAGCTGTGGTTTGTGCACAGAGTTAGAGGGTTAGAGCTCTAACACTTCTGCTGTGTTGCAGAGACGCTCTCATTAAACCAGAGCTGGATAGTTTGAACATCTGCGAGCGTTTGTCTTCATTCCTAAGCGGAGTCTACTGTGCTTCACATTATCATCAGGCGCTGACTTAGTCAAGTGAGACCTTCCAGTGACAGCTGATCTCATGCCAATGATCAACCTGGTCGATTCAGATTTTAAGCTCTCCCACGATGAGAATCCATATGCAGTCTCGTAAGAGAGCAGGATTGATGTATAGTGGAAGGCGCTGTGTGAATCTGTTGCCTGTGAGCATCCCAAACAGACACCTCAGGTGAGTGTTGCACATTGCTTTGTTGCCTACAAGCGCCATTCGTCGTGTCCACAAAGCAGACTTCAATTGTGACTCGGAGGGCCCTTTTCATTCAGCTCCGGAAAAAATACAAGAAATTGCGCAAAAATGTTTACATAGATTGGGTGGTCCAGTCATATGGATGGATATGTCCTCTGTTCCTGGAAGACTAGGAAGAGCACACATGGAAATATTGCATACTGCTCACCCAACTTATAAAAAATAAACAAAAAGATCCAGTGATCATTCAGACTCTAGGTTTTTGCCCACTGCCTACAAGATGAAAAAAAGGAATTGGTACTAACAGCAAGCCAAGTATTAAAAAAATAATCGTGAAATAGAAGATCGAGGATGCAGCTGCATTGTCATGCTTATCATTTTAAAACTTTTATCACAAGATAAGGAGATGTCACATATGCGAGAAACAATGGTGTAATTGAAAATTGATTAACAGTCGGTTAAAGAGGAGTTCACATGGTATGCACGGGGATGGAGTCACATTGTTACTAGATAGTGGTACAGTAAAGACAATGACAACGTGATCATACGCAACAACCGATAATGTACATCATGACGTTGCAGGGCATATATCGGCCCACCACATGAATCACTCATCAAAGTCCTATCAGTTTTACTGGGAACCAAATTACAATTTCATACAGAAGTGGTAACCAAGGGGAAACAAAATTTGCTAGGGGAAAAAGATATGAGACATCACAATCTTGTGGATATGTCTGATATGATTCTATGGCACAGGGTACACAGCAAGACCATCTCACAATGCCATCACAAACTTGGTTATGAATGATTGTATCCACCCGCTCCTACAACCACTACAGACAAGTGATTCCTAACCATCCTTACGACATACCGTCCTGTTATGTGTACTAACAAAATGGATACAGGCAGGGTCAAAGTACAGAGTAAGATACTGATCCAGTGCAAAAATATGTACCCCCTTCCTAGAGCCACCATTAGTGCAGTAATTAAAGAGCTATTGTAGCACAATGTGATTGCACCTCCACAAGTAAGGTTCTACGCCAATTGCTGGAAACTGCAAAATCGACAAACCATAATGGACAGCGAGATTACTGCTTATGTGTAGATCACGCCGATGACACAAATAATTGCCTCACTGTCAAAAAATGAAAGTTACTCTGGCAATACGGTTAACACCTACATGAGTGCAGTGAGTAGTTGGATGGCCAACAACTGCCTGATGCTTAACTCTTCAAAAACAGAGGTTATTCAGTTCGTCAATAATCCGGTCATCTGGTCTCCTAGCTGGTGGCCTTCTGACTTGGGTACGGCGCCTACGCTTACATCCAAAGTAAAAAACCTGGGATTTCTGTTGGACAGGGAGCTAAAATATAGCAAACAAGTTAACCTGATCACGTCATCCTCCTTTTACTAGCTTAAAATAGTAAAAAAAAAATCTAAAATTTCTTCCGGCTGATCTTGTGAAGGCAGTGGTGATCGCCCTGGTTCTATAGCAACTGGACTATTGTAACAGCCTTTACATCAGCCTTTCAAAAGTGTCACTCAAGAAATTGCAGACCATTCAAAATGCGGCTGCACGTTTTCTCTCAAGGATCCCTAAATTTCAGTCAGTCAGGGCCATCGGACAATTGCATTGGCTCCTGGCCAACCACCGCATCACCTTCAAGGCTCTTTGTTTAGCTTATAATACACTCCATGGAAAAGCCCCAGTCTACCTCAAGAAGAATTTAATGCGGTATATTCCAGGCAGAAAGTTGCGGTCATGTTCAGCCAATCTTTTGAGAGTTGCTCCCTTCAGATGCATCACTTGGGTGTGGGGGAACTTTTTTCAGAATTACGGCTCTCCATTGGAACCGTCTGCCACTTGTACTCAAAACAGCGCCTTCACTCGCGGTCTTTAGGAAGAGCCTTAAAACCTGATTATTTAATTAATGATCTGTATTGACACTACTCAGCTTGTTCTGCTCCTTTTTGCTCTGTATAGCGCCAAGACGCCTCTGGGTATTTGTGCGCTTTATAAGTTTGCGGGCGGGAAGGTGGGCGGGGCTGCTCTGCTCATGGAACAGGGCAGGGGCGGAGTGGTTTGCCCCCTCAAGTGTGCGATGACTGTTTGGGCCGCCCAAAGCGTTCATGCGCACTTCCCTGTTCTCCATGCAGGCTGCATTACAGCCTGCATGGAGAACATGCCTACCCCCACAGCCCCTGGCTGAGCGCCTCGTCACTGCGCTCAGACCAGCGCTCCATTGGAGCATTGTGATTGGCATAGGGGTGGGAGCCTGGCTGCCTGCTTCCTGTTCCTGTAAGCGAACTAGAGAGCAGGAGCACAGAAGACGCGGGACCCGGCCTCGAGGTTTTTTAAAATGATTTATTTCTAAAGCCCGCCCCCCCCCGCAATGCTCCCCATGACCCTCGCACTAATGAAGGGTCATCAGGACAAAGGCGAGGTTAGACTGAGCACAACCAATCCGAGATGCTGCATCAAAGGGAGAATCCGATTAGACCAAATTATTCCATCAAGCAAAATCAATACATGGTTAATCTATGAATCAGAAATCACTTAATTCGATCAGTCTCATACCAATCATAAAAGTTCAAACATACACAATTTCATATATCAGAGAAAATATTCAGTTAAACAATCATTTAAACAGACTTAATAATTAATTACTAACCAATGTGCAATTTCCTTGTCTTAAAAGATACCCGAAAAGGCACTGCACAAGTACCTTCAAAATAAAACAAGAATAATTCATGTAAGTTGCAGAATCCTCTTGCTTCGAGGAGGCCTGTTCGGGAGACCCCCTGCATTGAGGGTTGTGCGACACTGTTGGCATCATGCTCTCCAGCGAACCCATGTTTTTGTGCCCTATGCTCCAGACATCTCGATGATTGGCGTAGGATTGAGGGGCCTAGTGGATCGCATCGGGTGCATAGAATAGTGGATCTTTATAGAGACGGGGAACTACTATAGTTAGAGAATTTTTTAGCTTCTTTGAGATCCTGATAGGGCAATTTTTATTTCATCGGGAGGTTGTACCCAGGGTGTCTTCATTGGGGCATGGGTGTAGAAGAGTCTCAAGATCAGTGCTTGCCATGTGTTATGTACTACGTTGGGCCGTTTTAGGGCATTGATGTGTCTTTACCAAGCACTACAAAATGATATAGTAACATCTCTAGTGGGTCTTAGAGAGAAATGGGAAGAGGATTTTTGACATCCCATTTCCGGGGCATTTGGGCAAAATTACTTGCGTGTTCATATACTGTATCTAGCAATGCTAGGTTTAAGCTGATTCATTTCTATTATTTACGTAGGGCTTATCTGAATCTCGGATTTTTCATGCTGCTGATGTGGCATGTTCTCGATGCTTTGGGAAGCTGCAAGGGACCCCAGGGTTGAAAAATGGAAGTGGGAGTTGATTCGGCAGGCGGGCTACAAGAGATCTGTGTTACATAGATAAGTGAGGAAAGGAAGAGGATCAATTGACCGGGCTTGAGCATGGGATCATTTATAGGATTGTCTAAGAGATCCTGACATGGTGGATGTATCTGGAATGTAGGTAGTAGCAATTTCAGAGTATTCTGGAATGGATAGTATGTAGTAGCAAATTCCCAAAATGTACACTAGGAATAGAGAATATGTAGTAGCAAATTCTGAAAATGTAAATTTTGAGGCGTAAGTTTTGTTTATCTGATTATAACACAGTGATACATGATGTGATATGGGCTGGACCTTAAGGGTTCTGGGGGGGAGAGGAGGGCGCTATGGGTTAATTGCAGTAGGATTTGCAGTGATGTTTGTATCTTACTTATCTAATCTAACACCTATTCTCATCTAATATCTTAATTATTCGGTGGGAAATGTGTAATTTATCAAAAATGCCAATAAAATACTGTTTATAAACAAAAAGAATAATTCATGTAAGTAAATATATGTGCGCAACAAGTGAGAATATGTGAAAATTTGCACAAGGTGACATGTATGCATGTACTTATGTATAGGTCTTATAGGGAACCGAATTAATCCTGTAAATGGTATGTAAGAATGGTTAAAAGATTATAAAAAACAGAAGTTAATTTCCTGTAGCGAAAAGGGGTGTTTCAATCAACCGTCATGGCTGCCCAATTTGGACAGTGAATGGAAATACACAAGAGGAAATTAATAGGCTTGCACGTCTGAAATAATAAGCCCTAGACAGGACCCAGCAATAAAGGAGGGTATCAGGACAGGAAGGAAAGCCTTCCCCAGGAGAGCTCTGCAAAAGACTGCCAAGGAGGTTGATTGAAACACCTACTTACTGAGATATTGACTTTTTCTGTCTGCACCATTTGGTTGTCTTGGGGCATCTATTTCCCTTAGTAAGTATGTATACTTTTAATAGAGACTACCAGCTGAAGAGTCCTCACTAAAAAAAAAAAAATCCCCTGGGCGTCAGACTGGAACGAGAAACTTTTCAGCAATGCTTCTGCTCACTGAGGTGGCACCTTGCAGCTCTGCACCAATGCCGTTCCACTCCAGAAATGAAGTGCAGTGCCTACATAGGCGCCGCTATCATGCGCTGTCACCAGTTGTTTTTGTATCCGTGCCTCCAGATGCAGACCCGGAGCATCTGTAGTCTGAGACCACTTTTTTCCCCTTCAAAATTCCACATTGTGCAAAGGATGTCCCCCCTAAGACGACAGGTTTCAAGCCCTGTTAGGACTGTCGCAAGCAGGGGTGCCTGTGGTCTGACACGACTCCCAAGACCTGTTGAGACTGAGTGGAAGGCTATCGGAAAATGCGAGGCAAAATTTTGTGGCCAAGCACCAGAAGAGGCAGCGCTGAGACTGCTTCAGGTCAAAGGCTTGGATCATGCTCCTGGAGTAGACTGAGCTACTCTAGAGACCTGACCTCGTCGCAGTACAAGTTCTCCAGCAAGCTCAAAAACATAGGAAGTCAAAGTGGAGTTGTCAGGGTTCACAGTAGGTTTCCTCCTTCCATCTCTACACTGACGACTATCTCTCCCTTACAGACTAAACTGAAGGCAGGTTATCCCCTTAGCTGGAGTGCTAGCTGGCATCGCAGAAATTGCAATATGGCTGCCAAAATTCCAGCACTGCTACAGCATAGTGCTGTTTAGCAGTCTAGTCTTCTTAAATAATGAAGGTCAGGTGAAGTGCGCTTCAACATTCCACAGTGCACTTCACTGAAGAAATTCCTGAGAGCACCTGTTCCTGAGGCGTCGCGAAAGTTAGTTAGGGTAGTTGCGTTTAAATATCGGGTTTTAGTTTCAGTCGAATTCTCTTGCACTATGAAATAAGGTCAGTGTATATTTAAAAGAACCAAATGCTTTTTTCTGCTTAAGCTGAACGTTCAAATAATAGCACTCTTCAAAAAATTCCCCAGTACTTATATTTGAAAAGACTCTTGTCACGCTTGGTTGAGAAGGTTAAAGAGCGTGATGAATTAAAGTAACTTAGTCATTTTCCTTTTTACCACATTTGTTAAATGCATGTGAAAGAGATTAGTCATCCACTTGTCAGCAAGGTTAAAAAGGGTCAACTAACTCTGTAGTTGAAATTCGTTTCTGTTAAAGAAATCTCCAGCTCCTAAATAAATCAAATAAGAGGGAAGCACAAGCTTGCGCAGACAAATTAAATTAGCACAGTTGCCTACAATTCATTTAATTAACTACTGAAAGGGAGTTCAAGAGAACCCTATCATTTCTGCTATACAAAAACTTGTGAAGAGCTCTTTTATTAATTCAGAAGAAAAGAAGAATTAAAGCAGCCTAATAAGAATAAAACTGATAAGATAAAGGAGCGTAATACACAGTGAGTACAGTAGATGAAGGGCATAATAAATATAACCAATTCAAAAAGAAAAGAATAAAAAGCAAACACTTACCACAATCTTTCTTGCATCATAGCCACAAGCCAGAATCTGCGGCAGGACGTTCCTGAAATAGAAAAAGAAAATAAACAAGCTAAGTAAAAACTTCTCATCTCAACCAGACAAACAACACGAGAAGTAAGAAGAGTAGCAAGCTTCCCAAGTTTCCCTGGTAAGATAAGTTATCTAATATAAAAAGAGAAGTTGGTCACAAGTAAGTGCTGAGTAAATGCTAAAGTTGAATTGTGTACAGGTCTGCAAGAAGTAAGAAGAAAAGAAGACCTTGCAGAACAGGCAGAGCGCAGGAAGCTGTCTCTTCTCTGTCCCCAACCCCTTTCCCCCCTTAGAACTTACCTGCGATGGAATGCTAGAAGGCCTAGCAGGGAAGGTTCTGAGAAGGGCATTGGAACTAACGTCGTTCTGCTCCTGTGCGGTTCAATAGAGGAAAGACATTGGTCCTGACAGGAGTTGCGTTCCTTCATGGCATTCCCACAAACCCAACAAAACGGGTGGGTGGTGTCAGCAGTCCCGTTCCCAAAGTGAGACTACTTCGGAGCTGATTCTGCAGCTGGTCCTGGCACAAGCCGAGTTTCTGGGGCCTTCAGCCACAGCGCGCCAGATCAAAAAGCTCCCACAGCTACGCATCAGCTCTTCAGATCTTTACCGACTCCCTCTGGCACGCCTTTGGACTCCACAGAGCCAAGAGGACTTCCACCTGAATTACCGTCTATGGGTTCGCCCTTGGCACCAGTTTGACCCTCCGAGTCACTTCTGCCCATTGCTCCAGCACTGACGCCACCACCGGGTGCCACAACCACACCAGGCTGGGTACGCTGACTTATGCTGCCTGATCAGCTGGCCCGATTGTCCTCTCCAACACTGGTCCAACTTCGACTGACATTGCAACCAAGTCCGACCGAGGTATCTGCTAGCTTTACCGCAAGGCAGACATTCCTTACACTCTTTTTTCGGAACGTCCTCCGATAATGACTGACCACGGTGATGAGTTAACTCAGACTTATGCAAATGTCAATTGGTACGAGGACTTGCAAGAGTTGAGTGGGCTTGATACTTTCTGAGAAACCATCCTTTTCTCTCCTCCTGGCCCAGCCACAGAGGAATCTGCCTCCTACACCATGGTCCGGCGTAGGACGGCTGAAGTTCTTGACCTCTAACTCCCTACCATGGAGGTGAAAACGAACGTCCTGACTGAAGTTTAGCAGTTTGGGCAGACTGCTTTTTAATGAGGGGTTTGACGAATACCCTCCTAGGGACTTGGGCTAAGCTTTGTACCGGCTCTCCTGTTAACTGACAAATTGCCATGTGCCACAGTCATGCTCTAAGAGGCAAGGTGAGCATGTGGCTCACTCCACAGCCCCTCCTACCAAACATTTTTAGTGTGCCTTTAAAGGGTCACAGTGACCTAGTGGGAGGCAGAATCCACCGATCCTATCTGGGCTGGCAAACAATCACATCGGACAGGTGGGTCCTCCAAATTGTTTGCAAGGGCTGTGCTTTGCTCTTTCTTTGGCACTCTCTGCACCTTCCGCAATCTACTTAATGACTGACAGAGGACCATCACTCTATTTTTCAGTACAAAGTGTAAGCCCTTTGGCCAAAGTGACTATCGAGAGGGTGCCAACTCCAGAAGAAGGGTGAGGTTGTTATTCCCACTACTTCTTGGTACCCAAGAAGGATGGAGATCATTTGCCTATTCTAGATCTACGCCCTGTCAATCTCTTCCTCCAGAAGGAGAAATTCAAAATGCTCATCCTGGCCCAGGTTTTGTCTGCCCTCAACCCCAGGTGGTGTTGGACCTGCAGGATGCCTATATCCATATATCTGTCCTGCCGGCCAATTGGTGCTACCGAGGTGCATTATGGGAGAGGAGCATTTTCAGCTCACTGTGCTCCCCTTTGGACTTGCTAGTGCCCCTCAGTAATGATGGCGGTGGTGGCTGCACAACTTCGGAGGTCAAGGGTGCCAGTCTTCCCCTATCTCGACGATTGGCTGTTGAAGGTAGACTCGCACAGAGTGGCTTGAAAAGCTTAACATATTCAAAATGCAAAAAAACTGGATTACCAGTTTTGGAGACATTGGTGATAGAAATGTTGAAAGCCCTTTTTCCTGCCCAAACTAAATTATTGAAAAATGTCTACTTGTAAACGGCAGTGGTTACTGGGAGGGGCAATGTCGGTAACAAAAACAGTGGCTTGGGACAGGAGTGATCTTGACTAGGAAAGATTCTTAAGAAACCAGCCATTTTACCTATCAGTAAAAGAATCAAACTTAGCCAAAATATCAAATATAATTTTGATATTTCCTGATTCTCTACAGTTTATAAAATAATTAAATAGGACCTAAAACATGCTTCTAAACCCTGGATCTTTAGACCATAGACCACAAAACTGACATCTCTAAACAACAAAACTCAACAAGAATAATGTTAGCCCAGTCTTTCTAGCTGCTGCCTTGTATAACAAAGTTGCATTGTATTGGCCCCTTAAGGAAGAAATAAAAATGACTCTTTCACTCGCCTTTTCCTTTCTTTGAATGGCATTTAGTTTGTGGTTGCAAAGGTGCTTTTTCAGTGTTTATATGTTTACACTGGTGAGGGCAATTTTCAGTTTGGTGGGGTTTTGTCAGTATTTCCTTATGAGTGGTCAGGGGCTTGCTCTAGCAATCCCAAGGTGCTCTTCTATGGGTAGTGTTAGAAATGGGGGTCTCTAGTTGGCAGAGGTAGGTACCTTTGTCCAATTAGGGACCCTTGCTTCTAGTCCGGGTAAGGGGGATACACTTCTAAAATAACCCCTGCTCACCCCCTTGGTAGCTTGGCACGAGCAGACCGGCTTATCTCCGAGGCAGTGTGTTAAGCATTTGTGAACACATACAGTGAAAACACTACAAATGGACACCACACCAGTTTAGAAAAATAAGTAATCTTTATCTAAAACAAACAAGACCAAAACGACAAAAATCCACAATACAGTAATACAAATATGACTTTCCAATGGTAGAAATAGTTCAGTTCAAAGCAAATTGCAGTTGCGACACTTTTCACACAAAGTACCTTGGATGCGTCGCACACACAAAAAGGGTCACAGGGAAGGTGATGCATCGGTTCCTTACACTCAGGGAAGGTGATGTGTCGGTTCCTTGCTCCGGGGGAGGTGATTCATCGGTTCCTTACTGCTGCGCAGGGGAGGTGATGCATCGGTTCTTTACCGGAGAGGTGATGCATCGGTTTCTTACTGCATGGGGAGGTGATGCGTCTGTTTCTTACTGCGTCTCCCAACGATGCGACAGACTTGGCGCCTCAATGCAATGCGACGATCTGGGACGATGCTTGGCTTCTGGCAGCCGCACAGCAGGGCTAGTGTCGGAATCGGTGCGGTGATCTCGGACTTCGGAGATCAGTGCACTCGATGTGGCGTGCGGTGATTTCTTGAGCCGCGGGCAGGCGCTGCAACGATTTCTTCGGCGATGCTTCGGAAACGGGTGCGGATGCGTCCCACTTCTCGAAGTTGCGTTACTTTTCCAGCTCCCAGCGGCAAACAGCCTCCAGAGGTCCAAACCAACAGCAGGCACCTCTTAGCAGGTCAGAACTCCCAGCAAGGAAGTTCAGGGGAGCTGGTGGTGAAGCCTTTCTGTCCCTGAGACTTAAGAACAGGAGGCAAGCTCAGTTTGAAGCCCTTCGAGATCTTCTTCAAGCAGGGGACACAGCAAACAGCAAAGTCCTTTTCCCTTTCCTTGGCAGAAAGTAGCCACTGCAGGCCAACCTCAGACATCAAACAGCACAGGGGCAGTATTCCTTCTCAGTTTCTCCAGCTCTTCTCCTTGGCAAAGGTTCCTCTTCATTCCCAGAAGTGATCTAAAGTTCTGGGGTCTGGGCCCCAATATTTATACGGCAAAATCCTTTGTTCTCTGGTGGCAGAGAAGCGCTGTGCTCAGTCAAAACCAGTTCTGTCCTCTCCTCCCCCTACTCTAAATGCACCACAGGTCTATTCAACCCAGCCCTGGAGCCACACTCTCTGGAGCCACTGCACATCCCCAGCCCCTGTCACTACAAAGCCAGACAGTCCATACACATCCTAGCAGAGGCACACTGAATGGCTAAGCAAGAAAATACCTACTTTCTAAACGTGGTATTTTTAAACACAGAATGTAAAAATCACCCTCACTAAAAGATGCATTTTAACATTCTGAGTTCAGGCATACTAAACTTTATTTTCCGATCTTGTTCCCAGGGGCAGTAATACTCATAAAATGTTATGAGCAAACTCTCCATTCTATCCTATGGGGACAGATAGCCGTACAATAGTGAAAAATGAAATTGGAAGTATTTCACTATCTGGGCATGCCACACACATCGGGGCATGTCCTACCTTTCACATACACCGCACCCTGCCCACAGGGGTACCTTGGGCCTACCTTAGGGGTGACTTACATGTACCAAAAGGGAAGGTTAGGGCCTGGCAAGTGGGCGCACTTGCCGTGTAAACATGGCAGTACTAGACTGCACACAGGCACTGCAATGGCAGGCCTGAGACCTTGTTGCAAGGCTGTTTGTGTAGGTGGCACAATCAGTGCTGCAAGCCTACTAGCAGCATTTGATTTACAGGCCTTGGGCGCACACAGTGCACTGTACTAGGGGCTTAACAGTAAACCAAATAAACCAATCATGGAAACATCAATCCATAACAATTTACAAAGGGAGCACTTGCACTTTGGCACTGGACAGCAGTGGCAAATTGCCCAAAGCATCTAGACAAGCAAAAAGAAGTCCAATACACAGCAAACATACAGGAGGCAAAGGCAAAAATACAGGGGAAACCCATGCCAATGCTGCCAGGTCTAACACGTGTCCCCTCCAGCTGAAATGTGGGGAAAACTACCCACGCTCTTCGGAGTTCTCTTCACTAAGGTGGAAAAATCTGGACAGACCATCAGCATTGGCGTGTTCAGTACCAGGGCGGTGTTCCACTGTGAAGTCCATCCCCTGTAGGGAAATGGAACACCTCAACAACTTTGGGTTCTCACCCCTCATCTGCATCAACCATCTGAGTGGTGTGTGGTCTCCCTGAACCTGGAAGTGAGTCCCAAACAAGTAGGGCATCAGCTTCTTCAGCGCCCAGACCACAGCAAAAGCCTCACGCTCTATTGCACTCCACCTCTGTTCATGTGGAAGTAACCTCCTACTAATGAAGGCTACAGGTTGGTCTAGGCCCTCCTCATTTAGCTGTGAGAGCACAGCCCCCACACCATGTTCTGAAGCATCTGTCTGCACCACGAATTCCTGTGAGAAGTTGGGTGCCTTAAGCACGGACGCCGTGCACATGGCTGATTTTAGGGCATCAAAAGCTTTTTGGCAGACGTCAGTCCAGTTCACCTTCCTGGGCTGCTTCCTGGAAGTCCACTCTGTCAAGGGGGCAACAATGGAGCCATAACCCTTGACGAATCTCCTGTAATACCCAGAGAGTTTTAAGAAGGCTCTCCCCTCTGTCTGGGTCTTGGTGGGTTCCCAAGCCAGAATGGTATCAATCTTGGGCTGTAGGGGCACCACCTAGCCGTTCCCTACCTGGTGTCCCAAGTACACCACCGAACCCTGCCCTATCTGGCACTTGCTTGCCTTGATCGTGAGGCCTGCCCTCTGCAGAGCCTTCAACACTTCCCAGAGGTGGTGCAGATGTTCCTCCCAAGTGGCACTGAACACTGCGATGTCATCCAGCTAGGCAGCACTGAAATCATCTAGTCCTGCCAAAACCTGGTTGACCAACCTCTGAAAGGTGGCAGGGGCATTCTTCAACCCAAAGTGCATCACCCGTAATTGGTAGTACCCCTCCGGTGTTGAAAATGCTGACCTCTACTTGGCCCCATCAGTTAAGGCAATCTGCCAGTACCCAGACGTTAAGTCAAACGTACTGAGGTACTTGGCAGCTCCCAACCGTTCGATGAGCTCATCAGCTCTGGGGATGGGGTGCGCATCAGTCCTGGTGACTGAATTGAGCCCTCAATAGTCCACACAGAACCAGAGTTCTGGCGTGGCACCGGGTGCGGCAACCTTTGGGACCAAGACCACTGGGCTTGCCCAAGGGCTGTTTGAGGGCTCAATCACCCCTAGAGCTAACATCTTGGAGACCTCCTCCTTGATGCAAGCCTTGACCCTATCCGTCACTCTGTAAATTTTGTACTTCACAGGAGGACTGTTCCCAGTGTCCACATCATGGACACACCACTGAGTGACACCAGGGGTCAGGGAGAACAGAGCAGCAAACTGTCCCAACAGTTGGCAGCAGTCACTCTACTGTTCAGGAGTCGGGGCGGGGAAGAGGGTTACACCGTCCACTGACCCATCATGCTCCTTAGCAGACAAGAGGTCAGGAAGAGGCTCAGTCTCCTCTTCTATGCCAGCATCTGTCGCCAGGAGCATGCCCACTTCGGACCTCTCCAAGTGGGGCTTAAGGCTGTTCACGTGCAGGACCCGCAAAGGGTTCCTTAGAGACTGCAAGTCCACCAGGTAGGTGACTTTGCTCTTGTGCTCCACCACCTCAAATGGCCCAGTCCACTTTTCTTGGAGCTCAAAAGGCTCCACTGGGGCCATGACCCACACTTTTTGACCAGGCTGAAACTCGATCAGAGTGGCGTTCTGATCATACCACCATTTCATTTCTTCCTGGCTGGCTTCCAGATGCGCCTGAGCGAGTTGCCTGAAGCGCTTAGTCTGGTTCCTGAAGGTCAGCATCTAGCTATATACATCCTGGGGAGGTTTACTGGAAGCTTTCTCCCAGCCTTCTTTGACCAGACTTAGAGGTCCTCTTACAGGACGCCCATACAGGAGCTCAAAGGAACTGAACCCTAAGGACTTCTGCGGTACCTCCCTGTAAGCAAACAACAGGCATGGTAAGAGGACGTCCCACTTACGCCTCATGGGTTCAACAAGACCCATAATCATGCCCTTCAGGGTCCGGTTGAATCTCTCAACCAGCCCATTACCTTGAGGGTGGTAAGGAGTGGTGAACTTGTAGGTAACACTGCACATCACCTCTCTGGGGAACCCCACACGGGAGAAAATCCCCATCAACGCACGACCCAACACGGGGGCTGTCACAGTCTGGAGAGGGATGGCTTCCGGTTACCGGGTGGCATGGTCACCAAGACCAGGATTAACCTGTTACCCATGGCTGTCTTGGGATCCAGAGGCCTTACAATGTCAATACCCACCCTCTCAAAGGGGGTGCTGACTACAGGGCCAACTGGGCCAACCCCAGACCGCAAACAGCACAGCGGCAGTATTCCTCCTCAGTTTATCCAGCTCTTTTCCTTGGCAAATGTTCCTCTTGATTCCCAGAAGTGATCTAAAGTTCTGCAGTCTGAGCCCCAATATTTATACAGCAAAATCCTTTCTCTGGTGGCAGAGAAGCCCTGTGCTCAGTCAAAACCAGTTCTGTTCTCTCTGATGCAGCTTCCTGGCAGGAGGTGGAGACATCATTGTGGAAGGCAGACCAGGCCCATTCAGGTGAAAGGAAATCTCCATTATTATACTTAAGCCAGGGTAGAGAGGCCTCCACCTAGGCTGGAAGGGTAGAGAGGTATGCCGGGTGTGGATACGTCCTCCCGAAACAAATCACTAACTACTGTAAGTATCCCACCCAAGGTATTGCGGGCTCCGCGCTATACTCTCGTGGCGTTACCCGCACAGTGCGGGGAAGGAAGCAATTCCTTTTTGTTTAGTAACCCTCACACACCCTAGTGGTGTCATGCTTCATCATCGGGTTCACCCTGACTCCTAAAGGTCGGGATGGGCTCAACCATATTCCAGGGAGCCCTTTGGAGAGATGGGCCAGGGAGCCTAAAGATAAGTCCTCCTACGTCTCCAGGTATCCCTTTATTGTGGAGGCATAGGGGATATTAAAAATATATATACAGGGGGTCTTAAGGAGGTAATGGTCCTATGACCCTAGTGTCTTGCCTAGTATTTTGCCAACATGTTTCAGCCCTTAAAAATTGGCCTCTTGGGTCCCGGGCTTTCTTCAGGGCAATTCGAAGTGCCCTCCCTGGTTGCAATGAAGGCTATTCCTAAAATTTCATTTGGAGGATGCAGAAAGCTGCATTCTCAACAGTGGTATGGAAGGTATACTTATCTCCCATCCGGTTCTCTCATGTCTTATTTCCGCCTGTAAGAGAAAATGAGAGGACACCAAGAATTTTATACACAGCATTTCGTGTATTTAACCGTGTGATACATTGGGTGTTATCTAGTGCTCTCACTCAAAATATACGTGATGAACTGTGGTTAATCATGGTGAGCCTATTGTGGACCTTGTCGTCCCATTTGCTCGCATTTTGCGGCGTCACTCCATAGCCAGACAGTCCATACACATCCTAGCAGAGGCACACTGGATGGCTAAGCAAGAAAATACCTACTTTCTAAAAGTGGTATTTTCAAACACAGAATGTAAAAATCACCATCACTAAAAGATGCATTTTAACATTCTGAGTTCAGGCCTACTAAACTTTATTTTCCTATCTTGTTCCCAGGGTCAGTAATACTCATAAGATGTTATAAACAAACTCCCCATTCTATCCTATGGGGACAGATAGCCTTACAATAGTGAAAAACGAAATTGGCAGTATGTCACTGTCAGGACATGCCACACACATCAGAGCATGTCCTACCTTTCACATACATTGCACCCTGCCCACAGGGGTACGTTGGGCCTACCTTAGGGGTGACTTGCATGTAATAAAAGGGAAGGTTAGGGCCTGGCAAGTGGTGCACTTGCCAGGTCGACATGGCGGTACTAGACTGCAAAAAAACAACAGGAGGGTCCAAGGGAAAATTTATAGACCTTAAACGGATTAAATCCCCTATTCCATTATTCACACAAACATCTATATAATCTGTGGTCTCGTCTGCTGACTGTTTATCCCAATGTATGATTCACTGAAATAGAGCTATGTGCTTGGTAATTATGAACCTGAGTGTCACTAGAAAAGTTAAGATAAAATAACCCTTCAGGATTATAGGAATCCCATCACACACCGCAGTGAGCCTTTATCATCATTTGGGTTCCCAAACAATCTTCCTTCTATCCTCTTGATCATTGAGGCATACTGGATAGATTGTCTCCTTTATTAGGTCTTCCAGAAAAAAAGAAAGACACAATAGAAAGTAGGAGAATAATCTCCAATAGAAAGAGTGCAGTGCAAAAGATATAAAGTACGTGATTAAAATAGGATTTGCCAAAAGAAAAAGAACTTAATCTTCAGCCAATATCTAAGGCAATCCTAATTAAAACCAGTGAAAAAGAGTGGGAGAATTATTTCAGCAGTTCAAACAAATTACTGCTTACGAACGGTCGACATGTTTCAGCCAATTGGACATCCGGTCCACGGCTTTCGTCAGGACCTCACCATAAACTTATCTGCTACTGCATTATTCCAAAAGTGAAAAAATATAATTTATACATACATCCTGGTTGGATTTGATACAACCTCTGATATTGTACTGATCCTCTGAATCTACCAGATGTGTAGGACATCTGCAAAGCACAAAGGATAACATTAATATTGACAACATAGTCAAATGATTCACATCACCCAGTCAGCTCTTAAATCAAAAAAACTTTTGTATATATCTAATAAATAGACTAGCAATTATTCTCACCCGTAGAATACGAGGACTTAACCTCACCTCACCCGGCACCAACTCCAGTCCGAGAGACCCCGCTCTGCCAGGCGTAGCCCCAGGGCCCAACATGGAAAAAACGAGGGAAGGGGGAAGGGGGAAGGTTTTGTTTAGAACATGCTTAATATGTCGACATGTGTTAATCACATGGATCACATTTTCTCTCTACACTGTGTTTCTGAGAGAGTGTGTCTTTTAAGTATACACATTGGGTAAACAAAACCACTATCGATCAATAGCAAGCTCAGGAAAAAGCATATTAATGAGCAGCCAGCTTACACAGTCACACTTGTAACTGCGCTTCATACTGTCATATAAGGTGGACTTTCTCTAACTCGATACTAACTTTCATATGACCAATGTGAAAGTTATCGCTATTCATTATCTAACTCACACATATTTACACCGAAGTGCTCACATCTATTCCTCTTCTGGTTATGTCTAAGACTAATACCACTCCACCGCTAAACCGGATAGCGTTTCTGCTTGTGTCTATGGCAAAAATAATCATAAAGCGTAGTTGACAACATATGCTTGTCCTGTATAGACCTTGCCTCTCTATAGCTTCTCAACTTAATCTAGGCTAAAGAACAAATAAAGAGAAATTCCTCAACCTATATAAGCTTATCATCAAATCACTTTTCGCCAAAACGTACTGCAACTCGGTATTGGCGAAAAATTGCTTCCTCACGCCTTACCTGTCCGTCGTTGCCTCGTGCTCCGACTGAGCTGGGAATGGAGGTAACGAGGACAGGACAACCAAGGCTCTTTTATAGTATTCGCGTCTTGCAGGTGAAATGTATTAATGTTAATACGTCGCGATCTAATCGCATCATGCAAGACTACAACTTTACGTCAGTGCTGATGGGAACTGTAGTTTTTTCTTGCAAGACTACACTTTTACGTCAGTGCTGATGGGAACTGTAGTGTTTTCGTCAGTTAATACATTAATATCGGCGACACATTTAAATCGCGTATCTCTTCTCCGTTTTAACAACGTGAGCAAATAGTGATCCATTAGCTATCATAGTCCTGCTCATGCCAAAAACAACTGAAATAGAGATCATTAAACAGTGACATAGGTAGCCTGAGCGGCGCGATTCAATCGCATCATACAAGACTACAACTTTACGTCAGTGTTGATGGAAACTGTAGTTTTTTCTTGCAAGACTACACTTTTACGTCAGTGCTGATGGGAACTGTAGTGTTTTCGTCAGTTAATTCATTAATATCGGCGACACATTTAAATCGCGTATCTCTTCTCCGTCTTAACGTGAACAAATAATGGTCTATTAGCTCTCATAGTCCTGCTCATGCCAAAAACAGCTGAAATAGAGATCATTAACCAATGACATAGGTAGCCTGAGCGGCGCGATATATCTCGTCACTGTTAATTACAAAATGACGTCACTCGCCAGGAAATGGTAGTTTCTTTTTAAATATCGACACAAATAATAAGATCTTATTAAATGTCTGAACATGCCCATCAATATTATGTAAGTCTATATTTCGATCTCTTATTGTAACAAAACTCCAACATCTGAACAATAATTTGGAGATGTTATGATTGTCAATACCTAAATACACTCCCAATAAATATCAGTGGCCACAATTATTAGATTAATCTGTATTCATCTCGTGTGGCTAATCCAAACATTATGCATCTAGTGGAACCACTCTCTAGTCTAATCTAGTATATTGTGTGATTTCAACTTCAAAACTGGCCCATACGCCTCTCATCTGTTGCTAACATCTCTTATCTATGAAGCGAAACCCAAGGTATCGCGTCATTCAAGCCCAATGTGTCACTCGAAAGTTTGTATACCCATTTCTGCTCTCGTAAAAATAGAAAGTTGGATATATCGCTAATATGTGAAGGGATATATGGTTTTTCTAGTACTGTCCAGACGAAATCTTCTGCATTATGAGCTTGATCAACAAAATGTCTTGTCAATTTGGTTGTTGTTTTCTTACATCTGAACGTACTTTTATGCTCCAACATACGCAACTTCACTTTCCGAGTGGTCATTCCCACGTATTGGGACTTGCATGGACAGGTAATCAAATATATTAAATTTTCACTATTGCAATTAGTGAAACTTCTTTGAATCCATGGTCTATTGGTCCCAATATCTATAGACTTTGATTGTTTCGTTTGGGGGCAGATGGCACAAGATCCACAAGGAAAATGTCCCTGTACTGCGGGAAGATCCCACAATGTGCCAACCGCGCGTTGTTTCTGGCCTGCTGGTCGTGTATGGACTAATTTGTCTCGCAGGTTTGTTCCTCTTTTTAGCGAGAACAGTGGCAGGGGTATTTTATCTGTGCAACTATTCAAAATTCGCCAATGTTTTCTGACACATTTTTGTATGCCATTTGTCAGAGAGCTGAAAGTGTTGACAAACGTGAGGCGACCTAAAGGCGGTTTGACCACTGGAGGTTCAAGAAGTGCCTCTCGATTGTTATTGGAAGCTCGCTTCTGTGCTCGTTTGATAAGTTTCCTTGGATATTTCTTTTCTTTTAGTTGTTCAACTAGGCCTGCTGAATGCTCTTTATATTTATCCATTGTGGAACAGTTCCTCCGAACTCAGAGGAACTGGCCATATGGCAAATTTTCTCGCAGAGATTTAGGATGTTGGCTATCAAAACGTAGCAAAGAATTGCGGGCCATTGGTTTCCGATATAGTTCACTCTGTAGACCAGTCGGAGTTGTAAAAATTGACAGATCCAAAAAAGCGATTTTGTTTTTATCTGCTTCAACTGTAAATCTAAGGAAATCATTCCTAGTATTTAACCAATTTTGGAATTTTGTTATGGAGTCAAGATTACCTCGCCATACCACTAACACGTCATCAATATATCGCTTCCATAAGCGAATTGACTAAAAAAAAAGGATTATTCAAAGAAAGAATATGCTGTTGTTCAAATGAGTGGACATATAAGTTCGCCAGACTTGGCGCAAAAACACTGCCCATACTGGTCCCTGAGATCTGCAAAAAGATGGTGTCTTCAAATTTGAATTTTTTTTCTTTCATAGCCAATTGGGCACATGACATTATAAAGTGGATCGGTGTTATAGTCTACACCTGTATCTGTTAGTATCGTCGAGATGGTCTCTAAAGTTTCATCTTGCGGAATTGACGTGTATAAAGATTCGACATCGAAGGAAACCAAATAGTCCTGCTCCGTGTCAAAATCGACTGTTGGTAATAAGCGTAACACATCTTTCGTGTCTTGTAAGTAAGTAGGCATTTTCTTTACTATTGGTCGTAAAAAATGGTCTACAAAGGTGGATAAAGGCTCCAATTTAGAGCCAATGCCTGATATTATAGGCCTACCCGGTGGTGGTCGTTGTGATTTATGTATTTTAGGCAAACAATAGAAGTAAGGCATCACTGGATGGATTGTTTGTAAAAAGAATGCTTCCTGTTGAGTAATCCAACCAGCATTCCTACCTTCTTCTATCAGATCGCGAATTTTGCTTCTAACTCTTTCTGTTGGATCTTCTTTCAATGGTTGATAGAATTTTCTATCTGCCAATTGTCGCTAAACATTCATTTCTGTACACATCAGTATCTTGTATTACAATTGCACCGCCTTTGTCTGCAGGCTTGATGGTAATTGTATAATCATCTATTAGGCTACGCAATGCCAAGAGTTCTTTTTAGGTAAGTTGTTGAACGACACTTTTTCATTTTTGTTTTTACATATGGTCGCCACCTCTTCCAAAACAGCTTTTTCAAATGTCAGGACTTTAGGAGGAACACTTGTAGTTGGAGGATTAAAAGTGGAACGTTTCTTTAATCCTGTGTTCTTTTCTTCTATTGAGTAAGGTAAAACCTCCTTGTCCCAAAAAAAATAAAAAAGGTGTATTTTGCGAAAAAATTGAGCCAGTTCACAATTAACTTGGAACGCATCACCTGGACTAGTTGCCACAAAACCTAGACCTCTATTGAGAACCAAAAATTCAGGGCCTGGCAAGTGGGCGCACTTGCCGTGTAAACATGGCAGTACTAGACTGCACACAGGCACTGCAATGGCAGGCCTGATACCTTGTTGCAAGGCTGCTTGTGTAGGTGGCTCAATCAGTGCTGCAAGCCTACTAGCAGCATTTGACTTACAGGCCCTAGGCACCCACAGTGCACTGTACTAGGGACTTAACAGTAAACCAAATAAACCAATCATGGAAACATCAATCCATAACAACAATTTACAAAGGGAGCACTTGCACTTTGGCACTGAACAGCAGTGGCAAAGTGCCCAAAGCATCTAGACTAGCAAAACGAAGTCTAATACACAGCAAAAATACAGGAGGCAAAGGCAAAAATACAGGGCAAACCCACGCCAATGATGCCAGGTCTAACAGGTAGTGTGGTCGTGACTTATCAGAGAGGAGTGTTAGACATATGCAAATACACACAATAGTCATAAATGATGCACACGACTCAAGAAGGAGATCCACACCAATTTATAAAAATAACGTTTATCTTTATGTTTAGGCACCAGCATCAATACGATCAGGTAAGTACATTTTGCAAGAGAAATACTTTTATGTTTAAAAAGTCGACAGTGCATTTTTCAGAAGCTGCAGTGTTATCCTATGGAAGGAAAAACAAGTATGGCATTCAGGTAGAGTACAGCCACTTTAGAGAGTAAAGTGGACTGTGTCTCCTGAGGGCTTGGGGACCACGCTCACGCCGTTGGCCCACTTTAACTCTGGCTGGGGGGCTCCGCTGCAGTGGTGCTTGGCGGTGTCGGGTTTTGGTGGGTCGGAAGTCCTTGTGGTTCGTTTTGGGGGTACCTGCAGGATGTAGGAGAGCATCCTAAAATCTTTATTGTAGGCAGGCAGTCCTCCCAGGCTATGGAGGCACAATAGCTTGCAGGACGAGACGGCTTTGGCGCAATTCGACCGGGAATAGCAGACGCATGGCTGCCCCCAAGTCAATTGCTCTTCTTCAGTCTTTGCTTTCTTAGCTCTTCAGTGTCCTCCTTGGTAGGTCAGGGGGATCTGCTTCTGTGGTGCCAGGGGCTCCCCTAAATACTGAATTTAGGGGCTTTAGAGGAGTGTAGGGTAAAAGCCAATGGGCTACTGACCCATGTGGTCACTATGCCCCCTATATGACCACTTCCTGTGGGAAGTGGGCATAACCTTGTCCCAGAGTTCCTAAGTTTGCTATCACCAAGATGACTAACTTTGAAAAGTCACCTCCACTTCAGGTAGCTCACCTTACGGGTAGTACCACCCTGAGGCTGGACACCCATATCGGACTAGCTAATTTTCCCATCTGTCCAGGTGTCAAAGGTCCCTGGACAAAGGAGGGGGAGGTGGCATCCTCTCCTGTGAGGGAAGCCAGATTTGCATACCAAAGGTGGTGGGCTCTTTGAAGCTTCCCTGCTTTGGAATGCTAATCTACAGGTCATCCTGTCCGATCAGGTTTGGTTTCTGACCTCCTGAGAGCAAAGGCCCTCGCCCTTGGGGGAGGGGGGGGGGGGGTCAGAAATTCGTCTCTGGTGGCAGGCTGTTGAAAACCAGTCAGTCAGTACACCAGTAGCTGATAGGTTTTCAGGGGCACCTCCAAGGTGCCCTCTGAGTGCATGTATTAATAAATCCATCACTGGAATCAGTGCGGGTTTATTAATACGAGATGTTTGATACCAAACGCCTATTTTCAGTGAAGCCATCATGTAGCTGGGGAACTCGTTTTCACCAGTGTCCAGCACGTGCTTTTAAAATGGCTCCTCTGATCACGTGTACTGGCAGTAATGGAACTGACCAGCACAGGGGCATATCTGCTCATGCAGTGATATCCTCACGTGTAATATATTGAAACCTGCCTTAGGGCTGTAAGGCCTGCTGTAGGGGTGACTTACCTATACTGCATGCAGTGTCTGCAGGCATGGCACATAGGCTGTGTGCCATGTTGTGTTTTCACAGTGGCAGTTTGCATTAGCTTGGTGAGGGGGTCACTCAGGGTGGCACAATTCCTGCTGCAGCCCTGGGGGGGGGGGGGGATCATTTACTAGGGACTTACAGAGGGTGCTAAAGGTATTGCCAATTGAGGAAACAATCGCACAGTTTTGGGAAAGAGATCTGGCACCAGGGACCTGGTTAGTAGGAACCCAGTGCACTTCCAGTCGAAATCACATCAAACACCAGGCAAAAAGTGGGGGTGACCATGTCAAAAAGGGGCACCTTCCTACGGACAGTAAGCCTCTTTTCACTGTGACCCATGCTGTCGGGGATTGAATAACCTGTCATTACCCACCCAATGAACCTGGAACCCAGACTGAACTTCGTTAGCATGTCTCTCATGAAGCCCCAGTTGACCCAATCGAACACCTTTTTATCGTCTAGGTATAAGAGGATAACATTTTGTGTGCAAGATATTCTTTGTATTAGCCACACATTGTGTCCCACAAATTAAGCAAGACTGATTAGGGTCAACCATAACAAGGATTAGCAGCCCTAACCGAGCTGCCAGTATACTATTAAAAATGTTTGCATCAAGGCTAAAGTGTGAGATTGGTGTCTGTGAGCTACAAAACGACTGGCCTTTTTCTGGGTTGGGAATAACTGCTACAGTCACTTTTGCCATTGAAACAAAAAATGTCTTATACAACAAGGAGCTGTTACTGTCCTGGCCCATGCCTGACTGTAACCGAGCAATATTAGTGATCATCTCCTCCAGTTTGATTTAGAATTCCAACAGTGCTGCCTGAAAAGGTTTTTGCACTTGTGTGTTGTGTAAGTATTTATGTTTATGACCCCGCCAGGGAACTGTCCTCCTTGTAAAAAGTCTTCAAAATATCTCTATCGGCATTGATGCCTTTGTCGTGTGCAAGTCTCCCTGTAGCAGCTTAAGCTGTTGCCATGCCACCCCCTCTCTTGTCCTAGTTCTAAGCTTGCATCCAACTTCAGCTCGTGTAATTCTATGAGGTAAATGGGCACTTGCTAAAAAAGTGGTCTAATCTGGCATAAGTCATTTGTGCAGAAGAGTAGAAGGTGTAGTATATTTCACCTTGATGAAAATGTCACTATTTCTCTACCAAGACCTGACATCCCAACTGGCCACCTCCTTCACGATTACACCCATAGTGGATTTGGCTAACAGCATAGCAACATCTAATTTTTTGATGGCCCAAGTAAAAGAACTAGTGGGGAACCATTGTGAGCACAGCCGAAACCTCTCTTGTATAGAAGACATCACACTGACTCCGAAGCATTGAGACCCTCCACATTCAGAGCTTTGCATTTCTGTTACATGGTAGCCAGAATTAGTATGTATGAGTCATGCCTCACTGATACCATGTGGAGAACCTTACCGTTGGTTGGGGGCATTGAAGGATAACTCTGCAGGCACCAACATTAGAAACCTCATCCCCAGGGCAAGATGGCGTCCGCAAGCTCGGACGTGTGAGCTGACTGCTCCCGGGCCTCCCCGTATCCGCACTGGCCGGAGCTTTACCATGTAATTGTTAAACTGCTAAGCAGAGTAACATCCAAGGTGCGATAAATGGTCTTATGGACTTTAAAAGTACGGAGGATTGGCTGCTCGGTATGCTGCTCGGAAGGCTTCTGCGGCTATGACCCCTGCTGTTTTTGCTTCGGCGCCTGCATGCATTCGATGTAGCCGATGAAGCTTGGATAGCTTTGCGGAACAGGCGAAGAGAGCATTTAAGGAAGAGTTAAGATGGAGGTGTGTGAAATCTGAAGAGCAGGTTTAAATACGACTTGAAAGTCATGAAAGTCACGAGAACTTGCTTGCTGGAGGTCTCTTCGGTATGTTGAGCATTGCGGCAGCGGTGGTATCAGCACGACTGCGGCGCTTACACAGAGGCTATTGGAGCACTCTACATTATCGACGGTGGGGTGTCTTCGCGACAGCAACGTTCTACGGCGGCCGACAAGGTACACGCTGTACTTCTTCGGTGATGCCTCCCAAGGCTGCGAGAGGGAGAGCTCGCCCCCTGGCTGATTCAGCTGGAGCTGGAACCGGACCAGTGAATACTAGAAACTCGGCAAGCATTAGTCTTGGCAGTAAAGTCACTAAGGTGGATACAGCTTTAACCAGCGAAAAAACTGCCAAAGACTCTACCGGTAAGCGCACTATTCCTCTGTTGTTTTCTGGGGGGAAAGAAAGGAAGAAAGCTGTTCATTCCCCTCAAACTGAACCTGTAGGGGTGGGGGTCATGAAGGCTCCTGATGCTGTAATCGATCAAGGCACGGGGGAAGTAGATGCTACTACCACTCATAGTAATGCAGGTCATGCCAATTCGGTACCATTAACACCATCCAGCATAAACTTAACGGTGGAAGGCGCCGCAGGGGGGTCTAGCCATAACACTAACGTGCTTAATACCCCTATCCCTGAGGGAGTTCTGGCCTGTTTACCAACCACTGTAAATGCCGAAAATACAGAAAAACTGGAGCTGGGCGCTAAAAGGGATTTACTAAGCACAAAATCTCCCTCGAAGGAAATAGACTCTGGTGGTTATTTCTATTCTTTATCAGACCACTCTGACTCCTCCAGCGAAGACTGTGTTATGTGGGGATTTTAATATTAACTTGGCGGGCGGGGGGAACTACAAGCAGATATTCAGAGCTATAGCGGTAGGAAACCTAGGGTGTTTAAGGCTCTATATCATTTATTGTCGGATCATGGTTTGATAGATGTGTGGGGTACGCTTAATACGCCGAATTCTGGACATACGTTTTATTCTTTTCCGGATAGCAAACTAGTACGGCTCGATTATTTTTTTATTTCGCCTCTATTACTTACAGAAGCTCAGATACAAGTCTTCCCCAGAATCACTTCTGATCATGCTCCAGTGGTTTTGGACATTCCTGCTCTGGGTATGAATGCTGTCCCAAGGAGTTTACTTTTGATAGGAAGTTTCTGTTAGATAACGTTTTTTTAATATATGAGAAATTGGATCAGGGATTTCTTTAAAAATAATTGTCACTCTACGAGGTATGGGATTGTTTGGGATACCTTCAAAGCCTGCTTTAGAGGGGAAGTGCTAAGCTTCGGATTATATAAGCAAAAGCAAGCTAAACGCATAGTCCAGGAGCTGTACAATAAACTTAAAGCTGCTGAAGAAAATCTTGCATGTGGGATCATGCAAGGAAATAACATCATCGAACTGCAAACACATGTTGCTAGGTGTAAAGCCAATATTAATTTGGTATGGAGTAAAGAAATTGCTACAAAATATCAGCTTTTAAAAAAAGAATGTTATGAATACGGGGAGGCGACAGGGCGCTGTCTAGCTCAAAGATTACGCTCTAAAGAGGCTGCACAAAGAATAGAAGGCATGAAGAATATGTCCGGTAGTGTGGTACATGATCCCCATCAGATTCTAGAGATCTTTCATAATTTTTATCAACAGCTCTATACAGAGCAAGAGATTGAGCAGGATGTCAGTGATCTGGGGCTTTTTAACATGCAATTTCAGCGGTTACCTCAGGCGGAAATTGCTATATTGGATAGTCAGATTACGCTGGATGAACTGGAACTGGCTATTAATAGTGTGACGAGGGGTAAGGCTGCGGGTCCAGATAAGCTTCCATCTGAAGTTTATCGGACTTTTTTTCAAGATCTTAAAATGGATCTTCTGGCTGTCTTTCAGGCTGCTCAAAATGGTTTGGCTCCACAGTCATGGGATGATGCTAATATTGTCGTATTTAAATAGAAACACAAGCCATCTGATCTTCCGGGGTCCTATCGCCCAATCTCACTCACCAACTGTGATGGGAAGATCTATGCGAAAATACTTGCTAATCGACTGGCCAAGGTCATATCCCCCTTGGTTTCTTTAAGACAGCATGGGTTTATCCCCGGAAGGGGGACCGTGAATCATATTGTTAGAGCTATCAACCTACTCGACATCACCCAGGTTGAGTCTAGAGATCTAGGAATAGTGCTCCTCGATGCCGAGAAGGCGTTCGACCGTGGGACTTCCTTTGGGGGATTTTACATTCGATGGGGTTTGATCAAGGGTATATTCAATCTTTGCAGGTTTTATATCGCTCTCCTGTAGCTAGGATCTGTTCTATGGGATTGACATCTGAACCAGTTCTAATTTCTAGAGGTACACGCCAGGGGTGCCCCTGCTCCCCGCTCCTGTTTGCGTTGTATATCAACCCCTTCCTGGATATGCTGGAGAGGAGCTCCAGGATAAGACCGTTTATGGTAGGGCAGGATCAGTTCTGTCTCTTCGCGTATGCGGATGACATAGCTATTGTAACATCTGATCCAGTGATGGCTCTACCTGAAATTGAACACCTGGCACACGAATTTGGCCGCTTGTCTGTCTATAAGCTTAATACTTCTAAAACCCAGATCCTCTGTACTAATCAAATTATGGATAGCGATCCGAGAGCTGTTAACGAGGTTATATATCTGGGTATTAAGATACGGGTGTGCCTGAAAGAGCTTGTCGATGTCAACTGGGGGGCCATTATTGGAAAGATTAAACAAGCCCTTGGGAGATGGGAATGTCTTCATCTGTCCAGGGCCGGCTCTAGGGCGGTGCGATCGGTGCCACCGCACCGGGCGTCGACTGGGGGCGCCCTGTTAGCAAATATATTATGGCTTGAAAACCACCTGCTGCCTCGTTCCTTGCCTCCAGCAATTTTCAGACATCAATAAAAATGTCAAGATTACTCCGGTTATTAATGTTCTTCCTGGAGAGAGACGGAGTTTTGTCTAATGGAAGTTTGACTCCTCGTAAGGTAGCTCAGAGAGTTAATATGCCTGCTGCTAAAAACGTGTGCCATGCAGATCACAAAGTGCATATAATGTTAATAGGTCAATAGGTTACTGCTATTGTCAGAGAGATCTTTTTTGTTACTTGCAGTTTATAAGTTAAAATCCTAATATAGAACAATGAGCTATTAACTGTCATCAAAGGTCTGCATGCAAACTGCAAGGTTTATATTAGACCGACATGTTTTTTTGCCCCGTCTTTCCTTAACCTAATCTTGCAAAAAGGGTTAATTTGGGTAGAAATGAATTACTACTATTAAAGAGAACCCCCTAACAATTAGTGTTACGTTTTAAATTCTGAATTTGTGCTTTTCCAGACCAAGCACTCTTAAACTATATTGCCTACCAGTATCGATGACATGTGACTCCTACATCTTGTAATCCTCTGTCTTATGTAACGTTTCCTATACACTGATTTGCACGTGTGATTGTCTCTGTTAAATGTGTGTATCATGTAAAGTGCTCTGACACCTCACACTGGTATGAGTGGCTCTATAAAACTAAATGAATCTGAGAGATTGGTTATGGAGAGTTGAGGGGCACTGTTAACTGGTGGTAGTGAGGGAATCTGTGGCGGAGATAATCACTGGGGGGGCGCCAACAAATATTGTCGCACAGGGCGCCACCAGTGATTAAGCCGGCCCTGCATCTGTCTTTGGTAGATAGAGCTAATATTCTTAAAATGAACATACTGCCGAAAGTGCTATATTTTTTTAGATCGGTACCTTTGGAGATATCTCACCTGCAATTACAACAGCTTCAACAACTTTGCTCTAGAATCCTGTGGGCCCCGGGGAAACCACGGAGAGCTGCACGGTTCATGACTATGCCGCGGGATAAAGGGGGGTGGTCAGTTCCTAACTTTGCATTATATTATTATGCTTGTATTCTAGCAAATATACGTCTACTATTGACTGGTGAAGGAGTCGATAACCTTGCTGAGGCTCCATCAATTTATCAGATGGTGTTGGGGACTGAGGCTAAAAACTGTTTGTTTAAAAGAATCGATGGCAGTTATTATAAAAGAACCCGCTTTAAAATCTTGGGCGCAGTCTTCAAGGTTTGGAAGATCGTGCGAAAAAATCTTCAGATTGAAGGATTATCATTTTATACACCTATGTCTGCCGCAGGGATCCTTCCATCGATATTTCATGACCATGTGGCAGGAAAGTGGAGACTCTCTGGCATCACGCAATTGGGGCATCTTATGGAGGCCGGGGGCTCCCTCTCCTCCTTTTCAAACTTGGCGGATAAGTATCATCTACTCAATAGCCAATTTTTTAAGTTTTTGCAGATACGTGATTTCTTAAGTAAACATGTAATGACGCTAAAACAACATAAGATAGTTGAAGCCATTAGACATCAGGAAAAAATCGGGGTTCTCTATAAAGAGCTGCAAGCTTTCAAAGTAGACGATCTAGAGAAACATAATCTTAAATGGGGGAACGCTCTAGGAGAGCAATCTGTGTACCTAGAGAAATCGATCGATATAGCAGGGAAAATTCTTATGGCGGCGAATTTAAAAACACAACATTATAAAACAATATTTAACTTGTATCATACTCCTGCAAAGATGAAGAAATGGGGGGGTGTCTGATGGGAAATGTTTCCGATGTGGCGCAGATGACGCCGACATCTCATGTTTTCTACTCTTGTACCAAACTGACGGTGCTTTTACAGCATATTGAGAGGTTGTTAACAGAGGTCACCGGAGTAGTTATAAAAATCTTGGCTTCTATTATGCTGCTCGGGATTGGGGAAGATCTACAACTAGGGAGGCCGATGTATAAGTCTAGGTATCTTATTTTTATCGCTATGGCTGTCACGCGATTGTGCATAGCATCCAATGGCTCCATCCTGAGGCACCTTCTTTTGAAATGTGGCGTGCAAGGTTTTACAATACATTCAACATGGAGTTTAGTTTATACTCTGTCAAGGGGCCAAGAAAGCGAAAGCTTGGCATGTACATATGGGGTGCTATGCTTAAACATTTGACCTGTTGAAATTAATTTTTCTGGGGAATAGTATGAATTGATTGATTTTTTTCCATTATTGTATCCTGGTTTGTGATTTGTCTGTATTAATTGGCTCGATACTATGGATTTTAATAAATAAATAAAAATTTTAAAAAACCTCATCCCCAAAAGAATACAAACCACAATAAACCCAGTGCCCACTTCTATACAAAAAGAACCAATACAGAAGACTTGGCTCCATGCAAGTCCATACCCCTTTCCAGGAGCAGTAGTCCCATATTCAAAAGGGTTCAGTTCAGTGAATTCCTGTGCCTGTCCCCCCCCCGCCCCCCAAGTACTTCATGTATGACTACGGCCTTTGCCCACACTGATAGGGGGAGCATCAAGGTTCTGTCTCAGAGTTGGAACCCAACCCTTCTGCATCTTAGGGTTCCCAAATTGGGCAACTCACCTCACTCGGGGGGCCTCAGCAAATCTTCTCAGTCCACAACCATGTCATCCTGGGGACAATTTGTCTTTGCGTCTACAGGCTTGCACTCTGTCATCTCTTTTAGGGCCATGTGAAAGTTGCATAATTTTCTTTTGTGCAATTATGTGAAATTTTGTAAAAATTATGCAAAACGAAATGCAAGTCTGGGAAATTGTGCTTTTTTTTATAGCATGAATGAATCCAAAATGGACACAGAAAGCGCACTTTGAACTAAACAAGCAAAAAAAAATGCACCACAAACGTGCTGCTTGCTTTCTGTCCATCCACCCATGTTCTTCCGTGCTCATGCAACGGATTAAAGGATTTTTTACCCAAAGGATCTCCAATTACGCCATGTGGCATCATTTTCATGTAAAAAGCATAAAAGCATAAAATGAAATGCCAGAAATTAGGCTGGTGTAATTGAAATTTGGCCGAGCTTAGTCTCTTCATGTCTTTGTTACCATCTCCGTATCCAACAGGTGTTTAGAGAGCTGCGTCGTGTGAGATGCCTAGGAGTTGTTTACCTTCTTGGAAACTCTCAGACCTGCAGCCACTAATCCTGGCCCCCTGATATACCTCCGTAAAAAAAATTATTGTCCAGAGATTTTCATTTTCGATTTGTGTTTTTGGATCATTAGAGAAGTAATTTAGCTTGGGTAGACACTGCTAATCCAGGCTGAATTTTTCTGGGCGACATTTTTAAAAATGGCAGATGTGTTGCAGTGATCATGTAATATTTCATGAACCATGAGACCTATATACTTAATTTTGGTGTCAAAACATAGATTTTGGTGTCAAAACATAGGTTTTGGGGTCAACTAGTCTTATAGAGACAGAAAATAACTAATCAGAGCAACAATTCCTCCATTTTCCAAAATGGTGGCTATATTAGAGGAAGAAGAGACATATATAGAAATGAAACCAATAATGTTTTTTAATACTTTTATGTATACCCCAAACAATGTTTATGATCTGAATATGAAACAAAATGTTTATCACTCCTGTTTTAAACACATTTTCATAGTTCACTGTATTTATTTGTTTCAGCAATCGCTTGTGGTACATTTGTAGAATATTGAACATTTGAGAAGAGCACATCGGCAGGGACATCTTTTTGTAGCACAGGCTTTGCAAGTACATGAAAGTTCTCTGGGTAGAGGCTTTAGAAATGTCAAAGGTTTTAGCACCCCATCAATATCTTCCCAACCACATTCACATGGATCTTTCTCTACATATGCATGATCTAAAACATTTACACACCTTCTGATCAAGTAAAACGCTCTTTTAATGTGTCCATGCACAGAATATGACGTCGGTGGAAGGTCACTTAGCAGGACTGATCTCTTGAACTCACTGTACTGAAGATTGTCAAATGTGTGACAGTGAGAACTAATTTCCCACACACGCACGAGGTATTTTTCTACGTTTTTAATGTCACATTCTTTTTTTTCTCAGCAAATCCTTTTAGAAACTTCACAGGTTCAGCAGTTAAAGCCCCAAACTATGTTCCCATTTTGTGCATAGCGTCATCACCCGTAAGAATATGTGCCTTGATAAGAACACTGGGATTCTCTGGTTCAAGTTTCTTGTACAGAATATGAAGCAGGATTACGTGTCTTTTCTCGCCTGTTCCATAATGTATCCATTACTCTGACAATCCATGACTTATGAACATTGCAACAAATCTAAGTAGCACAATAATAGCATGTGTGTCATTTGACAGTATAATGACTCCATTGGAACCATTTTGAACAGCCCACCTAATGTGGCACAACACGAAGGTCAGCTTCCTCCAATTTTCTGTTAAGTTCTTGAACAATATGGCCCGTACCGTTTGAATATATCTCTGAGGGCACCAACTCTTCATTGACAATCATTCTACCTGTAAAAATTGGAAATTTAGTGTTCACTGAAGCATCCGCAATGTTTTGGCAAGTTAACATCTCCAAGTTCATCTTGTTCGATGTTGATGACCAGAATTTATCAAGTTGCACAGGTGTAGGTTTCACATTTTTGATGCAAGCAAGGTCAATTGTTCTACTTGTAGACATTTGTCTGATTCTCTCACATTTTTTGACAGAGAGTTCAAGATAACTGTCAAAGATAATGTGCAGTTCTTGCAAGGTGCACACTGACTTTGATATCTGTAAAGCAGTCTGAACGACCTCTCCTAATTTTTGCATGGATGAAATCTTGACCATTCTCAAATGTGACATATAGTACACAACAGCAGTTTTCAATGAGGACAACTTTTCGAACTGAAATTCTTCAGGTGAAAGTTTTTCGAGCTATTGTACGAGTTTGTGCTTCACTGGTTTGGTTGCAGCATCTCCATCAAATAATGCGTTTATTGGAAGAAGATCATGCAACAGAATGTCGTTGATAAATTCACCACTTTCTTTTGCTACATCCATTCCTCTATGTGCTTGCGAAACTTGTATTTTTGTAACCTGTTCTGTAGTGGCTAGTTGGACGAAACTCTTATTATGGCAATTAAAGCCTGGAAGTTTAGCTTTAAGTGATTATGTCAAACAGCTTTTTCGCTTTCAGTACAAATCTCTCCTGCTTCAGTTCTGCGTTTAGATTCGATCCATGTTCCAGGACATCTAGTAGACGTGCCTTTATATTGTTATCTACATATTGTTTGGTTGCGAAGTTGTGTAGTCGCACATGCTCAGTCCTTTCAGAGGGGTTTCCTTGATGCTGCATGAAATGAAGAAGGCTGTCAACATGTTTATTAAAACGTTCCCCTCTTTCCCACAAGTTCGTGGTGAGAAACAGTTTCACGATGGGTCATTAATTTTGAATTTGTCTTCTCTCTGAAAACATTGCAAATAGAAAGGACTTCCTGGTAAACTACCATCCAATGAACAACATATTCACTGTTACGTGTCTGACCAACAATTCCCTTGGAGCTTTTCTGTTATCTCTGGATCATCTTTGGATGACTTGTCTGTAGAGGTTTGGTTTTTCCACCTCTGGCTTCTTCACTCTTTCCAAGTACCAGGACCCATATCTCAGGTAGTTTATGCAATCGAATTAGTAAAACACAGTAATCAGTGAATCCACAGTCCCCGCATGCAGCTCCCAATCACCTTCTCGATCAGCATGTACCAAGTTTTTCACTAGAGCTATCATGTGTAAAACATTTCCCCAGTACTTGCAAAGTTCTGATTTTTCTTCACATTCTTTGACAAATTCTACGAACATGGTTTTTGGATTATGAACTGAGTATATTGAACATCGGTTGGCTTTGCATTATGTCTTTTGAATGAAGTGGACCCTGTGCCTTGTTCACTTCTGCGATAAGATATGCAAAACTTAATTTGTCATTCTTGTTCCAGGAAGCATTCCAACGCAATGTTTCTATAGCCTCAGATATGATGAGCATACCTTGCAACGAACGAACATAATGAGTTCCGCTCAATACTGACTGGACAGTTTTACTTCCAAAGATTTCAGCCTCAATAAGTGCATCGTCTATGCCACATCCACTGAGATAACTTCCTGCACACCGCAACGCAATTTTTGTCATGTGGAAAACGCCCATCATTGGATAAAGATCATCACATTCTACTGGATTGCTCATAAAAATGTCAGCTACTATACAGAAAACAACTTAATCGCAGAAAATTGGCAGGATAGGCTGGTCTTCAAGCTGAGCATGCACATTTTGGAATTTTTTTAAAACTGTGTATACTGTTGCGTATTTTGTGATCGGAGATGGTATTACTGGTAAAAACCCAACCTTCTTCAGTAGGACGGGTTGCTGGACCGAATAAGCGATATGATAAACTCAGTTAAATCCGCTTTGCAGAACGCAGCATCAGGTAGAAAAGATTCATGTCCTCAGCCACTTTGAAACTTTCTGGTAGACTGGGACTTGTTGATGGCTTGTAGTGATTTTGAACACGTTGACAAGGCAGTTTGGTTATAAGTTTGCAGCTTCATTTGTTTATGCCTATAGCTGACAAAGCTTGTTTCCCAGCAGCTACTTAATTGGTGCAGTCTTGAAAAAGCACCATGGACGTATCATATGTGCTGGATGTTCCAGACAAAGAAGAGCTATCTTCAAAATCAAAATTATCAAGAGCGACCATTGTAAATCCTTTCCTGGTAAAGAGACTTGGAAGTGGTGTGCTGTCGGATTCACAAAACTTTTCAGCGTGAGCTGCTAAAAAGTTCCTGCTCCGTACTATGTCATTATAAATTGTTGATACACCAATCCTATTCATTGAAGTGATTTGCTCTCTACTTTTACACTTGTCATAGATTGCATGGGCAGTCATCATGTCTAGCTGAGTTTTCTTTTAGTCGTGATGTAATTCATTAAACATGATTTGGAAAAGACTGTACATTTCCACAGCATGTTCCTGTTGGTTCATGGGATTGTCTCCAACTTCTTCGCTTATATCTTCAAAGCCATCATCAATGTTGTTGGCTTCTGTTCCGAACTCAAGAACTTTAGTTTGTAACAGTTTTGCTTTGCTGATATTAAACAATGGTGTAAAAAATGTTAAGGCATTCTTGTTGACTCGCATGATTTGCAGAGCTCTGGGGCATCCCAAAATTTATTATTATGTCCAAAATCTAAATCTTTCAGGATGTTTCTTAAAATGGTTCCTGCTGATTTTACTGCATCCTGTGATCTTATTTTGGCAGCAAGAACTTCAGGAGTCAGATCAGCTGAAAACACAATAAGTGGCTCATTCTTTTGGTTAGACTGACAAAAACGAATTCTGTCATTTAACATTCTCACCAGAAAAATCTTAATTTCATTATGGATCAATACTGTTTCATCAATGTTGACCATTATTTCTCTGATCTCACTGAGTGTAAACCCGTAGCCAGCACTCAAGAGTGGCTTCAAAATTTCATTTGCTTTTTCAAAGAGTGCAAATTAACTGAAGGCTGGTGGTTACATTGCTTCTGGGAGCTCAATGTACATTCATATTTTCAAATGTATGCACGCATGCAGTTCAGGTGGGCATACAAATCCGCTGCAAATACATTCAACTCGCTATTCAGATCAGCTACTCAGCTGAAAACTTAATCTTGGAAGGAACTAGCAGCTGATAAAAACATGTTTGCCCTTTGAGACTCACATACTCTGTACATGTTCTTTCATCAATCCCTTTGGCCCTTGTTCTGGCTAAACCACAGATAACACATTGAAGATCCTCTGCTTTCTGACAAGTTGTTGGAGGTAGATGAGGTGTAGCCATCGATCTTCTAAGTGGATGGGCATTGGGTTTGGTTGTAGTCACTTTTTCAGAAGGCTCGGATTCTTGTTGTGATTCACTGGTTTCTGCTATTTTTTTTACTAACTTTTTCCAGGCTTTTTTCCAATGTATACGACTTGTAGCACTTGTTGTTACAATGATAAAATATTTGATCCTCTTCACTCATCAGTTTCTATCTTTTGTGAAATTTCCGTATTTCTGCAGCATCAAGAACTCTCTTCTGTCCAGCAGCAGCTGATGTTAGCTTTTCTTTCGGATTAGTTTGGCATATGACACATTTTTCTTTGTTGAAGGAGTCCTCAGATTTTGTAGTTAGCAACACTCTGTCAGGAGGTAAAGATCCTCTGCTACCACCTGCTTCGCTCATGTTTACAAATTTGAATCAACAGAAAACCTGAAACAAAAACAATATTAAAATAAATTACCAACATGATGGCTAAAACACATTATTATAGAGCCGTCATTTTGGAAAATGGCAGAAGGGTTGCTCTGAGGAGTTATTTTCTGTCTCTATAAGACTACTTGGCCCACAAAACTGTTTTGACACTAAAATGAAGTATATAGATCTCATGGTTCCTGAAATATTACATCATCACTGCAAAACATCATCCATTTTTAAAAATGTCGTCCAGAAAAATTCGACCCGGATTAGCAATGTCTACCTGTAGGAAGCTGGCTCTATATACTATAATACACCAGAAGGAGTAGGGAGTTGTAAAATATCTCTATATGTGGTGGCACGTGCTGTGTGTCCTAATACTACCCTCACTCACACAGTTGTGTGACATGCTTCATCATAGGGCTGCTTCAAAACACCCCCACGCAGCCAACGCCTGGGGTGGAGCAATAGGGTAGGGGAAGAAAAAACACAACACAAAAGAGAAACAATTAATGTCTAAAGTGACTGGGATCACCAGAAGTGAAAGTGCAGTGTAAGTTAAAACTAGCTCGGCGGTGTCGCTGTGCATATACTTTATTCCCGGACCCTCCGGCCAGGATTAAAAACGTGAAGGATGGTGGTGATTGGAAGATGTTATGGGCTCCCTACACCCCTCCTTACTGCCAAATCGTCGACATGTTTCAGCTGTAAATTTGTGCCCCTTGTGCAGGGTCACGCCGGCCTTCTTCAGGACTCAACTGGTCCCAGAGTATATATGTATATCTCTCACCTCGTTTCCCGAGATGAGGAGGTGTCAGAACCAGTTGTTCTAGCACCGAGGTATCCCCTAGAGAGTACTCTATTGATGTACTATATAGGAACATGGGGACAAAAGAACATAGGGTCACTAAAAATAGGTTCCCTCTCGTAGTTCTGTGTATTACAATGACATAATAAAACATCACTCCACCACAAAACTGGGTGGAATACCCAGACTGCACTCCTCTATTTAGGAATCAAGCGGCATTGCTCTAAACAAACAAATTAATTGTCCTACCCAAAGAGTAGGTGTAGATCAAAGATGCGTGTGCACCATAGTACACATCTATTCATTTAGACACAAGGACACATAGTGACTCGTCACTTACCGAGTTTACCCCTAAACAATGTTAAAACTGGCGAAAGACAAGGAGAGACCCCCTGTAGTCACACTCTGGGGGAGAAAGTTAAAAAGAACAACATCGTCGTGGTTAATGCTTTTCATATCATACTGTACTGGTACCACGCACACTAGTAGTATTCCCATATAAATGTTAAAGGCGTAAGATTCACTGAGGGTATAATCGCAGCCCCAGTGACATATTCTGAGAGGTAAACGCAGTCAAAGTGACTTGTGCTGTGCGATATTGCACTGAAACCGATTGCTAAAGCCTGGTGATAACATGCGGTAGGTGGGAACGAAAGGTTTCTGAAAATACACCCTTAAATAGAGTAGGGAAGAACCGGATCTCAGGCCGGTAGAAGGGAAGTGTCCCCTTAGTGCCTAAGCGCCAGGGCAAGTGTACTAAAATGCCCCCCCACTCCTTACTACATCAAGGTGGGTACTACTCCTCTTGACCGCTCGTCTGCTCTCGCTGTGTAGATTTGCGGGAGAGCTGCGAGAGCAGTCTTGATATACTCTCAATGGGTCCCAACTTGCCTGTTGTATTTCCGGTCACGTGGAAGCCGTAGTGACGCGCACGTAGCCCATGGCCATGACGGTGGGCCCAGTGCGTCCTGTTGCCAGGGAGTCCTGTACTGGTCACGTGTCCGTCGCGCACAGAAACCCCTAAAGTCCATGTAGAAGACGTGGATATGTGCGCCTCTCGTTGTCAGGGGGATACTGATCCATGCCCGAGGCAGCGCAGTTGAGTCTTGGTTTCTGCTCACTTGGGGAAACCTTGTTGGTCCGCATCTATAGTCTAACAATGAAGATGAGGATATGCGCGCGTCTCGTTGTCAGGGGAACGCTAAACCCTGCCCCAGACAGCGCAATGGACCATCGACGATTTGACATGGACAGTAATTGAAAAACCCAGGTTGAACACAGCTGCAGGAGAGAGAACAAGAGCCCTCCTCCTGAGAGAGCAGAAATGGGTATATCTTTCAAAAAGTCATCTGATGGGTCTCAACGATGATATTCCATGGCATACTCTGAATAGGTAGATGTCTACTCCCCTCATAGACACTGGAGATATCTCTTCACACCATTAGTCCCTCCTCCACACCATTGGCACCACTCACTTGTGCTCTTGACGGGCATCTTCTACAATGTAAGAGGCCACCTGACTACGGCCTACAAGGTAATCTTTAATACAAGTGCACACGATGGGCTAGCTACCCATGCAGTGTTACTTCAGCAGTATCACGTGTGTTTTGCGACCTTTTAGCAAGATATGAGCATTTCGTCCCCTGGGCGCTCTGAACACACATCTAGGCCAACAATGGGCTGAGATTATCCTCGTTATGGACGGCAGGCAGACAGCTCTGGGCTCCTGCCAATCAGGTACCCAGGGCCTGTGTTCCTTCCCTTAACTGCATTGAAGCCTAAACCCAATTGGCATCTCTGGCCACAGGTAAGCCCCTGGTAAGTGGTACCACAGGTACCCAGGGCACTGTGACCAGAGAAGGCCTCCAAGGGCTGCAGCACTTATTGTGCCACCCTTAGAGGCCCTGTACCCTGACACTCACACTCTGCCTCTGCAGACTGCGTGTCTTGGTGCAGAACAAAGTGAAGAGTCGACATGGCACACATCCCTGTGTGCCATGCCCACAACCACCAAAGGTGCATGAGCCCTGTACCCCTACAGTACCCAGGTCCATTCCTGGGCACTGTAAGTGCAGTTCTGCCATTAAGAGTATATGGTGCTGGGAGTTTGACATTACGAACTCCACAGCACCATAATGGCTACACTGAAGACTGGGAAGTTTGGTATCAAACTTCTCAGCACATTAAACCCACACTGATGCCAGTGTGGGATTTAATGTAAAATGCACAACAGAGGGCATCTTAGAGATGCCCCCTGAAACTCGACCAACTTCCAGTGGCCTGACTGGGTGGCTGCCGAGGCTGCCACCACCAGACATGTTTCTGGACCCCTGGGTCGAGAGCTCGCTGCTCTCGGGGGCCTGAAACAATGCACATCCTGGGACGAGGTGCCAAGCCTCCTCCCCCAGGATGGGCAGGGTTCACGAAGGAGAAGCTTCAAAGGCATACCGCCTTTGTGAGCCTTTCCAGACCACTTGCTGTACTCAGCAACTGGTCCCCACTGGTTCTCCCCCTTTTGGGCGGGAGACCCGGCGGGAAAAACAGAGTGAGGAAGAGAGGTGTGCCCACCTCTGCCAACTCCACCCCTAAGGTGGGGGAGGCGAGGTGTAGCACAACCTCGAGTCCCCGCCATCTTGAGGATGGGGGACCCAGCCAACCCAGGACAGGCTCCTGCCCCCCCTCCCACTGGAGAGTGGCAGAGTAGGGGGTGTACCCACCCCAGGGAAGGGACCCATTGGTCCCTGCCCTTTACCTACCTGTAACGCCCCTAAATTCAGTATTTAGGGGCACCCTGAACCTTCCTTCCTCAGATCCCGATTCCGAAACAACAAGAAGAACAAGAAGAAAGAAGACCAGCCGTGCAGCTGCTAACAAGAGGACGACACCAACTGACTTGGTCCCAGCCCTACCGGCCTGTCGAACCTCGAACCTGCTCCTGCTAAACCCCGGCCTCTTCAGTGGTCAGCAACCTCGAAAACCCCAGAGGACCTGACTGCCTTGCTCAACTAAAAGACTGGGACTCCCACGAGCAGTGGTTCTGCTCAAACATCTGTAACCCCAGGCCCCGGCCTGAGACCGCGGATCCTGCCCACTCTGCACCCGCCGAGCCCGGCCCGAGCCAAAATGGACAAAGACCACGAGGACGTCTCCCCGGTGACTGTGACCAAGAATCCAGCACCCAAGGACCCACCTTGACGCTCCTGACGACGCCTGCAGCCTCAACACCAGGGACCCCTCCAACCGCGACCAGCAGAGGGTAAGATTTCCCGACGCCTAAAGATACCCCTGCACCCGGCGCCCCACGGCCCCCTGTGCCCAACTCCTGGGTGTCTACCCCTCCTACAGCATCCCAACTTATATCTCGAAGTGGTGGTCGCACCTGAAGAATCACCGTCCCCAAGTTTGCAGCCTTTGTTCGTCTTGCAGCTTTCCCATTGAAATCCATTGGGCGCCCGACGGCCCAAAAGCCCACTGCACCCGGCCGCCCCAGTGCCGCTGAGGGTGCACCAACTACCCTGTTCGACTTCCCCACTTGCCCTGAGTAAGTGACCAGGAGCTTTGCTCCCACAGCCGAGTGGCCTGCCTGCCAGCAGCCACCAACCAAAGGCTCCCCACCCGCCTTAGGCTAACGTTGGGCCTACTCTCTCTGCACCCGTCCCCCCCCTGTGCCGCTGAGGGTGTAACAACAGTACAAACCTGAACCTGGGAGACCCCTGAGTCTTGCCCCAGAACCTTAACTCTGCCAGCCGAGTACTTACCTGAAAGCCGATAACTTGCATTTTCTCCATAGGGTAACATTGACTGGTTTTCACTTGGAAATTCTTCTAAGTGTCGAGTTTTGGAACTTTGAAATATTCACTAAAAATCGTCCGAATACCAAAAACGAAATTACTCACCTGTTCTCAGGAGAGATCCCAGTGCTGGATCTAGGTGCCCAGCACTGATTAGAAAAAGTGATTACAACTGTGATTTTCCGATAACTTGATTTTCCTCCATAGGATAACATTGCCTGGTTCTCACCAGAAATTCTTCTAAGTGTCGATTTTTGCAACATACAAATATTCCTTAAAAATCGCCTGTGTAACAAAAACGATTTCTCTCAACTGTTTACAGGAAATGCACCAGGGCTGAATCCAGGATCCAGCCCTGAGTAAGAAAAACGTTTGTAAAGTAATTCTATTGCAGTTTTCTTGAAAATCCCATTGAGCTCAATGTTATAGTATACCAAGTACTGTGTTGCCTATTGCAACCCCTGTACTATATTGCATTTAAAGTCTATTGTTCATTGAAAGTATTCAACAAACAGCATCTTATCTTGAGAAAGTATTTTTATGCAAACCTGTGGTTCTAAAATAAAACAACAATATATTTTTTTATACCAAACAATTGGCCTAGAGTTCAGTTCTTGAGTGTGTGGTTTCATTTGCTGACTGAGTGTGTACATTAAATGCTTTACACTGTCCTCTGATACTGCCTTACTGCTCGACCAAGCTACCACTTTAGAGAGTAAGGTTCTATCTAACTTTAACCTCTGCCAAACCTCTGGAGACCCTTGGACCCAATACACACTGTACCTCACTTTGGTGCAGTATATATAGAGCCAGTTTCTTACATTGGTGGCAGCGGTGGGATACAAACTTGCATTTGTTGGACTACTTGGTTACCATCTGATCACACGACAGAACTCTTAAATTGCCTGTAGAATTCTGATTTTTTCAAATTGGCATTTTTTTCCAAACTACTAAAAGTCTTGTTAGGACCTTGCTTAAGTCCCTTTAGAATTTTAGAAAATAAAAAGTCACTAGAGTCAAGGGTAGAGGGGTTAGAACTTTTTGTTAGAATGTCTCAAGACAAGAACCCAGCTATTAGTGAAGATAATAATGACATGCAGGACATGGTTGAGGAGCTCGACCTCACCCCTTACCTTCACTTGTCTTTCAAGGAAGTAAGGTCCTTATGTAAACTTAAAAATATACCAATGGGCCAGCATCCAACCAAACAAGGGCTCCTGGCTGAGTATGCAAAGGCCCACCCCTCTGAGCATGGTGATGACCAAGCAGAGGAGGAAAGGAGTGAGGAGGATGGAGAAAGGAACCCACCTCCACCACTGCCTAGGGAAGAAAGGGTCCCTGCACCCTTATTTCTGAGAATTAACCTCTGGGGACCTAGGGGCCACACAGGTGGTTCAGGTCCCAGGGAGGACATTGAGGACAGCCTCAGTGAGGAGGACAACATTTTAGCAAGGCTGGCCAAAAGGCTAGATCTAGAGTCCAGACTCCTGGCTCTAGAGAAGGAAAGAAAGGAGATGGGTTTAGCACCCATCAGTGGTGGCAGCAATACCAATAATAAAGATAAAGAGCAATCTTATGATCCTAAAATCCCCAAAGGGATTGCCCCTAAATTTGATGAGGGTGATGACATCACCAAATGGTTCACAGCCTTTGAGAGGGCCTGTGACCTGAGACAGGTGAAGAAACCTCTTTGGGGGTCACTCCTGTGGGAACTGTTCTCTGGTAACTGCAAAGACAGGCTTCTGACCCTCTCTGGGTCAGATGCAGGGTCCTATAACCTCATGAAGAGAACTCTGATTGAGGGATTTGGACTCACCACTGAGGAGTACAGAATTAGATTCAGGGGGGCTCACAAAACCCAGAACCAGTCCTGGATTGATTTTGTAGACTACTCAGTAAAGACACTGGATGGTTGGTTAACTGGACACAATGTGCATGACTTTACTGGACTTTACAATTTGTTTATGAAGGAACATATATTAAGTAATTGCACAAATGAAAAGTTACATCAGCATTTGGTAGACCTAGGTCTAATTTCTCCCCAAGAATTGGGAAAGAAGGCAGACCACTGGGTCAAGACTAGGGTGACAAGGACAACCACTGGGGGTGACCAGAAGAAAGTGGTCACAAAACCTCCCCAGGGGAAAGGTGGTGAGAATCCCCAAGATAAAAAGTCTGAGTCTTCCAAAGGGCCCCAAAAACCTGTACAGGGGGTGGGTCCCAAACTACTCCCTATGTGCCACAGCCCTATAGGGGGAAGAACTTTGATCCCACAAAGGCCTGGTGTAACAACTGTAAGAAGTTGGGACACTTAACTGTAGACAAGTCTTGCCCTCACAACAAGGCCCCTAAGCCCACAAGTACAGCTACTCCTGGGGTGGCAAGTCTACAGATGGGATCAACAGTGTGCCCAGAGCAAATCAGGATGCACACTGAAGCAGTTCTGGTTTCAGAAGGGGAAGTTGAGTTTGCCACTGTAGCTGTGTGGCCACCCAACTTAAAGAAATACTTACAGTACCCTTGGATCAATGGAACTAGGATAGAAGCTCTGATGGATACAGGTGCCAGTGTCACTATGGTGAGAGACACACTGGTTTCCCCTCAGCAATATTTGATTGGGCGTACTTACCCAGTCACCAATGCTGACAGTGTTACCACTAATCATGCTATGGCTATGGTGACATTAGACTGGGGGGGGTTACTGGCCTGAAACAGGTAGTGGTCTCTCCAAAGCTACCAGCTGCATGTCTGCTTGGCAATGACCTGGAAACCTCAACTAAAAACCCATGCAGCAATGCTGGACATCCCTGAATTGGTGTGTGTAAAAACAAGAGCACAGAGCAAAAGGCAGGGTGAAGAAATAGTGTTGGAGCCTGAAAGAATGGCCCAACCTACCAAGAGAAAAGGTAAGAAAACTGGGGGACCAGCTTCTATACAGCCAAAGGATCAGGACCCCTCTCCTCAGGGAGAGGACTTGGACACCCCAGAGGGAACTGAGCCCATGGAGCTTGACCCTTACCAGGTTGAACTCTTAGGCCCAGGGGGACCCTCTAGGGAAGAGCTGTGCCAGGGGCGGCAAGACTGTCCCACTCTTGAAAGCCTGAGGCAGCAAGCTGTTTCAGAAGCAAAGGGAGATGTCAGTGGTACCCACAGAGTTTATTGGGAAGAGGGATTACTGTACACTGAGGCAAAAGACCCCAATCCTGGAACCACCAGGAGAGTGGTAGTGCCACAGAAGTACAGGGAGTTCCTCCTAACTTTAGCTCATGACATCCCCTAGCTGGACATCTGGGCCAAACCAAGACTTGGGAAAGGCTAGTTAGCCACTTTTACTGGCCCCAGATGCACCAAAAGGTGAAGGAGTTTGTCAGCTCCTGTGTTACCTGTCAGGCCAGTGGCAAGACAGGTGGCCACCCAAAGGCCCCCTGATACCACTGCCTGTGGTGGGGGTGCCCTTTGAGAGGGTAGGTGTGGACATAGTGGGTCCACATGAACCTCCCACAGCCTCAGGGAACACATTCATACTAGTGGTAGTGGATCATGCCACTAGGTACCCTGAAGCAATCTCACTTAGGACTACTACAGCTCCTGCAGTAGCCAAGGCCCTCATTGGTGTCTTCACCAGGGTAGGGTTTCCTAAGGAGGTGGTTTCAGACAGAGGTTCTAACTTTATGTCTGCTTACCTGAAACACGTGGAAGGAATGTGGGGTACAGTACAAGTTTACTACACCCTATCATCCACAAACCAATGGCCTTGTTGAGAGATTTAACAAGACATTGAAAGGCATGATTATGGGGCTCCCTGAGAAACTCAAAAGGAGATGGGATGTCCTCTTACCATGTCTGCTTTTTGCTTACAGAGAAGTGCCACAGAAGGGAGGAGGTTTCTCACCCTTTGAACTTCTGTTTGGCCATCCTGTGAGGGGACCACTTTGTCTTGTAAAGGAGGGCTGGGAGAGGCCTCTCCAAGAACCCAAACAAGATATTGTGGACTATGTGCTTGGCCTAAGGTCCAGAATGGCTGAGTACATGGAAAAGGCATCCAAGAATCTTGAGGCCAGCCAGGAGCTTCAGAAGCACTGGTATGACCAAAAAGCTGCACTGGTTGAATTTCAACCTGGGCAACAGGTGTGGGTTTTGGAGCAAGTGGCACCAAGGGCACTCCAGGACAGATGGAGTGGCCCTTACCCTATCCTGGAGAGAAAGAGTGAGGTCACCTACTTAGTTGACCTGGGCACAAGCAGGACACCCAAAAGGGTTATACATGTGAACCGCCTAAAGCTCTACAATGACAGGGCTGACATCACCATGCTGATGGTGACTGATGAGGAGCAGGAAGTAGAGAGTGAACCTCTCCCTGACCTCCTCTCATACAGCCCAAAAGATGGGTCAGTTGATGGAGTTGTCTTTTCAGACACCCTCTCTGCCCAACAGCAGACTGACTGCAAGGAGGTCTTGTAACAGTATGCTAAGCTCTTTTCCTTGTCCCCTGGTCTGACAAACTGGTGTACCCATGATGTGGACACTGGCGACAGTGCACCTGTCAAAAACAAGATCTATCGACAGTCAGACCAAGTCAAGGAAAGCATCAGAGCTGAGGTCAGCAAGATGCTGGAGTTAGCGGTTATTGAACCCTCTGAGAGCCCCTGGGCTAGCCCAGTGGTTCTGGTCCCCAAACCTCACCCACAGGATGGAAAGAGAGAAATGAGGTTTTGTGTGGATTACAGAGGGCTCAACTCTGTCACCAAGACAGATGCACACCCTATCCCAAGAGCAGATGAGTTGATAGACAAATTGGGTGCAGCCAAATTCTTAAGTACCTTTGACTTAACTGCAGGGTACTGGCAGACTGGCATGGCACCAGGAGCAAAAGAGAAAACAGCATTCTCCACACCTGATGGGCACTATCAGTTCACTGTTATGCCCTTTGGTTTAAAGAATGCCCCTGCCACCTTCCAAAGTTTGGTGAATCAAGTCCTTGCTGGGTTGGAGTCCTTTAGTGCAGCTTATCTTGATGATATTGCTGTCTTTAGCTCCACCTGGCAGGATCACCTGGTCCACCTTGGGAAGGTTTTAAAAGCCCTGCAAACTGCAGGTCTAACTATCAAGGCATCCAAATGCCAGATAGGGCAGGGCACTGTGGTGTACTTGGGCCACCTTGTTGGTGGAGGACAGGTACAGCCCTTACAGCCCAAGATCCAGGCCATCCTGGACTGGGCAGCTCCAACAACCCAGACCCAAGTCAGGGCATTCCTTGGCTTGACTGGGTACTGCAGGAGGTTTGTGAAGGGATATGGGTCCATTGTGACTCCCCTCACAGAACTCATCTCCAAGAAGATGCCCAAAAAGGTTAACTGGACAGTTAGTTGCCAAAAGGCTTTTGACACCCTGAAAGAAGCAATGTGCTCAGCACCAATTCTAAAAGCTCCAGATTATGCCAAGCAGTTCATAGTGCAGACTGATGCCTCTGAGCTAGGGATAGGAGCGGTCCTATCCCAGACCAATGATGAAGGCCAAGACCAACCTGTTGCTTTTATAAGCAGGAGGCTTCTCCCCAGAGAGCAGCGTTGGAGTGCCATTGAGAGGGAGGCCTTTGCTGTGGTTTGGTCCCTGACGGAGTTGAGACCATACTTGTTTGGTACTCACTTCCTACTTCAAACTGACCACAGACCTCTCAGATGGCTAATGCAAATGAAAGGGGAAAATCCAAAACTTTTGAGGTGGTCCATCTCCCTACAGGGAATGGACTTTGAAGTGGAACACAGACCTGGGACTGCCCATGCCAATGCAGATGGACTTTCCAGGTTCTTCCACTTAGACAATGAAGATTCCCAAGGGCAAGGTTAGTCTCATCATCTTTCGTTTGGGGGGGAGGTGGGGGTTGTGTGAGAAAGTGCCTCTTTCTTGCATGGTATGCCCCCACTTTTTGCTGAATTGCTGATGTGCTTTGACTGAGTGTGTCCTGGGCTCCTGCCAATCAGGTACCCAGGGCCTGTGTTCCTTCCCTTAACTGCATTGAAGCCTAAACCCAATTGGCATCTCTGGCCACAGGTAAGCCCCTGGTAAGTGGTACCGCAGGTACCCAGGGCACTGTGACCAGAGAAGGCCTCCAAGGGCTGCAGCACTTATTGTGCCACCCTTAGAGGCCCTGTACCCTGACACTCACACTCTGCCTCTGCAGACTGCGTGTCTTGGTGCAGAACAAAGTGAAGAGTCGACATGGCACACATCCCTGTGTGCCATGCCCACAACCACTGCCCTGCCATACCTCAGTCACCCCTCTAGCTGGGTGCCCTATGCCAGTGGTGAGGGTACAGGTGCATGAGCCCTGTACCCCTACAGTACCCAGGTCCATTCCTGGGCACTGTAAGTGCAGTGCTGCCATTAAGAGTATATGGTGCTGGGAGTTTGACATTACGAACTCCACAGCACCATAATGGCTACACTGAAGACTGGGAAGTTTGGTATCAAACTTCTCAGCACATTAAACCCACACTGATGCCAGTGTGGGATTTAATGTAAAATGCACAACAGAGGGCATCTTAGAGATGCCCCCTGAAACTCGACCAACTTCCAGTGGCCTGACTGGGTGGCTGCCAAGGCTGCCACCACCAGACATGTTTCTGGACCCCTGGGTCGAGAGCTCGCTGCTCTCGGGGGCCTGAAACAATGCACATCCTGGGACGAGGTGCCAAGCCTCCTCCCCCAGGATGGGCAGGGTTCACGAAGGAGAAGCTTCAAAGGCATACCGCCTTTGTGAGCCTCTCCAGACCACTTGTTGTACTCAGCAACTGGTCCCCACTGGTTCTCCCCCCCCCTTTTGGGCGGGAGACCCGGCGGGAAAAACAGAGTGAGGAAGAGAGGTGTGCCCACCTCTGCCAACTCCATCCCTAAGGTGGGGGAGGCGAGGTGAAGCACAACCTCGAGTCCCCGCCATCTTGTGGATGGGGGGACCCAGCCAACCCAGGACAGGCTCCTGCCCCCCTCCCACTGGAGAGTGGCAGAGTAGGGGGTGTACCCACCCCAGGGAAGGGACCCATTGGTCCCTGCCCTTTACCTACCTGTAACGCCCCTAAATTCAGTATTTAGGGGCACCCTGAACCTTCCTTCCTCAGATCCCGATTCCGAAACAACAAGAAGAACAAGAAGAAAAAAGACCAGCCGTGCAGCTGCTAACAAGAGGACGACACCAACTGACTTGGCCCCAGCCCTACCGGCCTGTCGAACCTCGAACCTGCTCCTGGTAAACCCCGGCCTCTTCAGTGGTCAGCAACCTCGAAATCCCCAGAGGACCTGACTGCCTTGCTCAACTAAAAGACTGGGACTCCCACGAGCAGTGGTTCTGCTCAAACATCTGTAACCCCAGGCCCCGGCCTGAGACCGCGGATCCTGCCCACTCTGCACCCGTCGAGCCCGGCCCGAGCCAAAGTGGACAAAGACCACGAGGACATCCCCCCGGCGACTGTGACCAAGAATCCAGCACCCAAGGACCCACCTCGACGCTCCTGACGACGCCTGCAGCCTCAACACCAGGGACCCCTCCAACCGCGACCAGCAGAGGGTAAGATTTCCCGACGCCTAAAGATACCCCTGCACCCGGCGCCCCACGGCCCCCTGTGCCCAACTCCTGGGTGTCTACCCCTCCTACAGCATCCCAACTTACCTCTCGAAGTGGTGGTCGCACCTGAAGAATCACCGTCCCCGAGTTTGCAGCCTTTGTTCGTCTTGCAGCTTTTCCATTGAAATCCATTGGGCGCCCGATGGCCCAAAAGCCCACTGCACCCGGCCGCCCCAGTGCCGCTGAGGGTGTAACAACAGTACAAACCTGAACCTGGGAGACCCCTGAGTCTTGCCCCAGAACCTTAACTCTGCCAGCCGAGTACTTACCTGAAAGCCGATAACTTGCATTTTCTCCATAGGGTAACATTGACTGGTTTTCACTTGGAAATTCTTCTAAGTGTCGAGTTTTGGAACTTTGAAATATTCACTAAAAATCGTCCGAATACCAAAAACGAAATTACTCACCTGTTCTCAGGAGAGATCCCAGTGCTGGATCTAGGTGCCCAGCACTGATTAGAAAAAGTGATTACAACTGTGATTTTCCGATAACTTGATTTTCCTCCATAGGATAACATTGCCTGGTTCTCACCAGAAATTCATCTAAGTGTCGATTTTTGCAACATACAAATATTCCTTAAAAATCGCCTGTGTAACAAAAACGATTTCTCTCAACTGTTTACAGGAAATGCACCAGGGCTGAATCCAGGATCCAGCCCTGAGTAAGAAAAACGTTCGTAAAGTAATTCTATTGCAGTTTACTTGAAAATCCCATTGAGCTCAATGTTATAGTATACCAAGTATTGTGTTGCCTATTGCAACCCCTGTACTATATTGCATTTAAAGTCTATTGTTCATTGAAAGTATTCAACAAACAGCATCTTATCTTGAGAAAGTATTTTTATGCAAACCTGTGGTTCTAAAATAAAACAACAGTATATTTTTTTATACCAAACAATTGGCCTAGAGTTCAGTTCTTGAGTGTGTGGTTTCATTTGCTGACTGAGTGTGTACATCAAATGCTTTACACTGTCCTCTGATACTGCCTTACTGCTCGACCAAGCTACCACTTTAGAGAGTAAGGTTCTATCTAACTTTAACCTCTGCCAAACCTCTGGAGACCCTTGGACCCTATACCTCACTTTGGTGCAGTATATATAGAGCCAGTTTCTTACATTGGTGGCAGCGGTGGGATACAAACTTGCATTTGTTGGACTACTTGGTTACCATCTGATCACACGACAGAACTCTTAAATTGCCTTTAGAATTCTGATTTTTTCAAATTGGCATTTTTTTCCAAACTACTAAAAGTCTTGTTAGGGCCTTGCTTAAGTCCCTTTAGAATTTTAGAAAATAAAAAGTCACTATAGTCAAGGGTAGAGGGGTTAGACCTTTTTGTTAGAATGTCTCAAGACAAGAACCCAGCTATTAGTGAAGATAATAATGACATGCAGGACATGGTTGTTTGTGGAGAGGAGAGGTGTGGTGCAGCGGCCAGGGCAGCTGACTTCGGAGCACAGGGTTCACGGTTCGATTCCCGGCTCCGGCGGCAGCTCAGCTCAGCACCATGTGACTCTGGGCAATAGCTCACTTAATTTCCACGACGGCCCCCAGCGCCTTGAGACCCGTAAGGGTGAGTAGTTCGCGCTTTACAAATACGGATTTAGATTTAGTTGAGGAGCTCGACCTCACCCCTTACCTTCACTTGTCTTTCAAGGAAGTAAGGTCCTTATGTAAACTTAAAAATATACCAATGGGCCAGCATCCAACCAAACAAGGGCTCCAGGAGCTCCTGGCTGAGTATGCAAAGGCCCACCCCTCTGAGCATGGTGATGACCAAGCAGAGGAGGAAAGGAGTGAGGAGGATGGAGAAAGGAACCCACCTCCACCACTGCCTAGGGAAGAAAGGGTCCCTGCACCCTTATTTCCGAGAATTAACCTCTGGGGACCTAGAGGCCACACAGGTGGTTCAGGTCCCAGGGAGGACATTGAGGACAGCCTCAGTGAGGAGGACAACCTTTTAGCAAGGTTGGCCAAAAGGCTAGATCTAGAGTCCAGACTCCTGGCTCTAGAGAAGGAAAGAAAGGAGATGGGTTTAGCACCCATCAGTGGTGGCAGCAATACCAATAATAAGGATAAAGAGCAATCTTATGATCCTAAAATCCCCAAAGGGATTGTCCCTAAATTTGAGGAGGGTGATGACATCCCCAAATGGTTCACAGCCTTTGAGAGGGCCTGTGACCTGAGACAGGTGAAGAAACCTCTCTGGGGGCACTCCTGTGGGAACTGTTCTCTGGTAACTGCAGAGACAGGCTTCTGACCCTCTCTGGGCCAGATGCAGGGTCCTATGACCTCATGAAGAGAACTCTGATTGAGGGATTTGGACTCACCACTGAGGAGTACAGAATTAGATTCAGGGGGCTCACAAAACCCAGAACCAGTCCTGGATTGATTTTGTAGACTACTCAGTAAAGACACTGGATGGTTGGTTAACTGGACACAATGTGCATGACTTTACTGGACTTTACAATTTGTTTATGAAGGAACATATATTAAGTAATTGCACAAATGAAAAGTTACATCAGCATTTGGTAGACCTCGGTCTAATTTCTCCCCAAGAATTGGGAAAGAAGGCAGACCACTGGGTCAAGACTAGGGTGACAAGGACAACCACTGGGGGTGACCAGAAGAAAGTGGTCACAAAACCTCCCCAGGGGAAAGGTGGTGAGAATCCCCAAGATAAAAAGTCTGAGTCTTCCAAAGGGCCCCAAAAACCTGTACAGGGGGGTGGGTCCCAAACTAGTCCCTATGTGCCACAGCCCTATAGGGGGAAGAACTTTGATCCCACAAAGGCCTGGTGTAACAACTGTAAGAAGTTGGGACACTCAACTGTAGACAAGTCTTGCCCTCACAACAAGGCCCCTAAGCCCTCAAGTACAGCTATTCCTGGGGTGTCAAGTCTACAGATGGGATCAACAGTGTGCCCAGAGCAAATCAGGATGCACACTGAAGCAGTTCTGGTTTCAGAAGGGGAAGTTGAGTTTGCCACTGTAGCTGTGTGGCCACCCAACTTAAAGAAATACTTACAGTACCCTTGGATCAATGGAACTAGGATAGAAGCTCTGATGTATACAGGTGCCAGTGTCACTATGGTGAGAGACACACTGGTTTCCCCTGAGCAATATTTGATTGGGCGTACTTACCCAGTCACCAATGCTGACAGTGTTACCACTAATCATGCTATGGCTATGGTGACATTAGACTGGGGGGGGGTTACTGGCCTGAAACAGGTAGTGGTCTCTCCAAAGCTACCAGCTGCATGTCTGCTTGGCAATGACCTGGAAACCTCAGCCTGGGCTGAGGTTGAACTAAAAACCCATGCAGCAATGCTGGACATCCCTGAATTGGTGTGTGTAAAAACAAGAGCACAGAGCAAAAGGCAGGGTGAAGAAATAGTGTTGGAGCCTGAAAGAATGGCCCAACCTACCAAGAGAAAAGGTAAGAAGACTGGGGGACCAGCTTCTATACAGCTAAAGGATCAGGACCCCTCTCCTCAGGGAGAGGACTTGGACACCCCAGAGGGAACTGAGCCCATGGAGCTTGACCCTTACCAGGTTGAACACTTAGGCCCAGGGGGACCCTCTAGGGAAGAGCTGTGTCCAGGGGCAGCAAGACTGTCCCACTCTTGAAAGCCTGAGGCAGCAAGCTGTTTCAGAAGCAAAGGGAGATGTCAGTGGTACCCACAGAGTTTATTGGGAAGAGGGATTACTGTACACTGAGGCAAAAGACCCCAATCCTGGAACCACCAGGAGAGTAGTAGTGCCACAGAAGTACAGGGAGTTCCTCCTAACTTTAGCTCATGACATCCCCCTAGCTGGACATCTGGGCCAAACCAAGACTTGGGAAAGGCTAGTTAGCCACTTTTACTGGCCCCAGATGCACCAAAAGGTGAAGGAGTTTGTCAGCTCCTGTGTTACCTATCAGGCCAGTGGCAAGACAGGTGGCCACCCAAAGGCCCCCTGATACCACTGCCTGTGGTGGGGGTGCCCTTTGAGAGGGTAGGTGTGGACATAGTGGGTCCACTTGAACCTCCCACAGCCTCAGGGAACAAATTCATAACTAGTGGTAGTGGATCATGCCACTAGGTACCCTGAAGCAATCCCACTTAGGACTACTACAGCTCCTGCAGTAGCCAAGGCCCTCATTGGTGTCTTCACCAGGGTAGGGTTTCCTAAGGAGGTGGTTTCAGACAGAGGTTCTAACTTTATGTCTGCTTACCTGAAACACATGTGGAAGGAATTTGGGGTACAGTACAAGTTTACTACACCCTATCATCCACAAACCAATGGCCTTGTTGAGAGATTTAACAAGACATTGAAAGGCATGATTATGGGGCTCCCTGAGAAACTCAAAAAGAGATGGGATGTCCTCTTACCATTTCTGCTTTTTGCTTACAGAGAAGTGCCACAGAAGGGAGTAGGTTTCTCACCCTTTGAACTTCTGTTTGGCCATCCTGTGAGGGGACCACTTTGTCTTGTAAAGGAGGGCTGGGAGAGGCATCTCCAAGAACCCAAACAAGATATTGTGGACTATGTGCTTGGCCTAAGGTCCAGAATGGCTGAGTACATGGAAAAGGCATCCAAGAATCTTGAGGCCAGCCAGAAGCTTCAGAAGCACTGGTATGACCAAAAAGCTGCACTGGTTGAATTTCAACCTGGGCAACAGGTGTGGGTTTTGGAGCAAGTGGCACCAAGGGCACTCCAGGACAGATGGAGTGGCCCTTACCCTATCCTGGAGAGAAAGAGTGAGGTCACCTACTTAGTTGACCTGGGCACAAGCAGGACACCCAAAAGGGTTATCCATGTGAACCGCCTAAAGCTCTACAATGACAGGGCTGACATCACCATGCTGATGGTGACTGATGAGGAGCAGGAAGCAGAGAGTGAACCTCTCCCTGACCTCCTCTCATACAGCCCAAAAGATGGGTCAGTTGATGGAGTTGTCTTTTCAGACACCCTCTCTGCCCAACAGCAGACTGACTGCAAGTAAGTCTTCCAACAGTATGCTAAGCTCTTTTCCTTGTCCCCTGGTCTGACAAACTGGTGTACCCATGATGTGGACACTGGCGACAGTGCACCTGTCAAAAACAAGATCTATCGACAGTCAGACCAAGTCAAGGAAAGCATCAGAGCTGAGGTCAGCAAGATGCTGGAGTTAGGGGATATTGAACCCTCTGAGAGCCCCTGGGCTAGCCCAGTGGTTCTGGTCCCCAAACCTCACCCACAGGATGGAAAGAGAGAAATGAGGTTTTGTGTGGATTACAGAGGGCTCTACTCTGTCACCAAGACAGATGCACACCGTATCCCAAGAGCAGATGAGTTGATAGACAAATTAGGTGCAGCCAAATTCTTAAGTACCTTTGACTTAACTGCAGGGTACTGGCAGATTGGCATGGCACCAGGAGCAAAAGAGAAAACAGCATTCTCCACACCTGATGGGCACTATCAGTTCACTGTTATGCCCTTTGGTTTAAAGAATGCCCCTGCCACCTTCCAAAGGTTGGTGAATCAAGTCCTTGCTGGGTTGGAGTCCTTTAGTGCAGCTTATCTTGATGATATTGCTGTCTTTAGCTCCACCTGGCAGGATCACCTGGTCCACCTTTGGAAGGTTTTAAAAGCCCTGCAAACTGCAGGTCTAACTATCAAGGCATCCAAATGCCAGATAGGGCAGGGCACTGTGGTGTACTTGGGCCACCTTGTTGGTGGAGGACAGGTACAGCCCTTACAGCCCAAGATCCAGGCCATCCTGGACTGGGCAGCTCCAACAACCCAGACCCAAGTCAGTGCATTCCTTGGCTTGACTGGGTACTGCAGGAGGTTTGTGAAGGGATATGGGTCCATTGTGACTCCCCTCACAGAACTCATCTCCAAGAAGATGCCCAAAAAGGTTAACTGGACAGTTAGTTGCCAAAAGGCTTTTGACACCCTGAAAGAAGCAATGTGCTCAGCACCAATTCTAAAAGCTCCAGATTATGCCAAGCAGTTCATAGTGCAGACTGATGCCTCTGAGCTAGGGATAGGAGCGGTCCTATCCCAGACCAATGATGAAGGCCAAGACCAACCTGTTGCTTTTATAAGCAGGAGGCTTCTCCCCAGAGAGCAGCGTTGGAGTGCCATTGAGAGGGAGGCCTTTGCTGTGGTTTGGTCCCTGACGAAGTTGAGACCATACTTGTTTGGTACTCACTTCCTACTTCAAACTGACCACAGACCTCTCAGATGGCTAATGCAAATGAAAGGGGAAAATCCAAAACTTTTGAGGTGGTCCATCTCCCTACAGGGAATGGACTTTGAAGTGGAACACAGACCTGGGACTGCCCATGCCAATGCAGATGGACTTTCCAGGTTCTTCCACTTAGACAATGAAGATTCCCAAGGGCAAGGTTAGTCTCATCATCTTTCGTTTGGGGGGGGGGGTTGTGTGAGAAAGTGCCTCTTTCTTGCATGGTATGCCCCCACTTTTTGCTGAATTGCTGATGTGCTTTGACTGAGTGTGTCCTGGGCTCCTGCCAATCAGGTACCCAGGGTCTGTGTTCCTTCCCTTAACTGCATTGTGGCCTAAACCCAATTGGCATCTCTGGCCACAGGTAAGCCCCTGGTAAGTGGTACCACAGGTACTCAGGGCACTGTGACCAGAGAAGGCCTCCAAGGGCTGCAGCACTTATTGTGCCACCCTTAGAGGCCCTGTACCCTGACACTCACACTCTGCCTCTGCAGACTGCGTGTCTTGGTGCAGAACAAAGTGAAGAGTCGACATGGCACACATCCCTGTGTGCCATGCCCACAACCACTGCCCTGGCATACCTCAGTCACCCCTCTAGCTGGGTGCCCTATGCCAGTGGTGAGGGTACAGGTGCATGAGCCCTGTACCCCTACAGTACCCAGGTCCATTCCTGGGCACTGTAAGTGCAGTGCTGCCATTAAGAGTATATGGTGCTGGGAGTTTGACATTACGAACTCCACAGCACCATAATGGCTACACTGAAGACTGGGAAGTTTGGTATCAAACTTCTCAGCACATTAAACCCACACTGATGCCAGTGTGGGATTTAATGTAAAATGCACAACAGAGGGCATCTTGGAGATGCCCCCTGAAACTCGACCAACTTCCAGTGGCCTGACTGGGTGGCTGCCGAGGCTGCCACCACCAGACATGTTTCTGGACCCCTGGGTCGAGAGCTCGCTGCTCTCGGGGGCCTGAAACAATGCACATCCTGGGATGAGGTGCCAAGCCTCCTCCCCCAGGATGGGCAGGGTTCACGAAGGAGAAGCTTCAAAGGCATACCGCCTTTGTGAGCCTCTCCAGACCACTTGCTGTACTCAGCAACTGGTCCCCACTGGTTCTCCCCCCCCTTTTGGGCGGGAGACCCGGCGGGAAAAACAGAGTGAGGAAGAGAGGTGTGCCCACCTCTGCCAACTCCACCCCTAAGGTGGGGGAGGCGAAGTGAAGCACAACCTCGAGTCCCCGCCATCTTGTGGATGGGGGGACCCAGCCAACCCAGGACAGGCTCCTGCCCCCCTCCCACTGGAGAGTGGCAGAGTAGGGGGTGTACCCACCCCAGGGAAGGGACCCATTGGTCCCTGCCCTTTACCTACCTGTAACGCCCCTAAATTCAGTATTTAGGGGCACCCTGAACCTTCCTTCCTCAGATCCCGATTCCGAAACAACAAGAAGAACAAGAAGAAAGAAGACCAGCCGTGCAGCTGCTAACAAGAGGACGACACCAACTGACTTGGCCCCAGCCCTACCGGCCTGTCGAACCTCGAACCTGCTCCTGGTAAACCCCGGCCTCTTCAGTGGTCAGCAACCTCGAAAACCCCAGAGGACCTTACTGCCTTGCTCAACTAAAAGACTGGGACTCCCACGAGCAGTGGTTCTGCTCAAACATCTGTAACCCCTGGCCCCGGCCTGAGACCGCGGATCCTGCCCACTCTGCACCCGCCGAGCCCGGCCCGAGCCAAAGTGGACAAAGACCACGAGGACGTCCCCCCGGCGACTGTGACCAAGAATCCAGCACCCAAGGACCCACCTCGACGCTCCTGACGACGCCTGCAGCCTCAACACCAGGGACCCCTCCAACCGCGACCAGCAGAGGGTAAGATTTCTCGACGCCTAAAGATAACCCTGCACCCGGCGACCCACGGCCCCCTGTGCCCAACTCCTGGGTGTCTACCCCTCCTACAGCATCCCAACTTACCTCTCGAAGTGGTGGTCGCACCTGAAGAATCACCGTCCCCGAGTTTGCAGCCTTTGTTCGTCTTGCAGCTTTCCCATTGAAATCCATTGGGCGCCCGACGGCCCAAAAGCCCACTGCACCACTTGCCCTGAGTAAGTGACCAGGACCTTTGCTCCCACAGCCGAGTGGCCTGCCTGCCAGCAGCCACCAACCAAAGGCCCCCCGCCCGCCATAGGCTAACGTTGGGCCTACTCTCTCTGCACCCGTCCGCCCCTGTGCCGCTGAGGGTGTAACAACAGTACAAACCTGAACCTGGGAGACCCCTGAGTCTTGCCCCAGAACCTTAACTCTGCCAGCCGAGTACTTACCTGAAAGCCGATAACTTGCATTTTCTCCATAGGGTAACATTGACTGGTTTTCACTTGGAAATTCTTCTAAGTGTCGAGTTTTGGAACTTTGAAATATTCACTAAAAATCGTCCGAATACCAAAAACGAAATTACTCACCTGTTCTCAGGAGAGATCCCAGTGCTGGATCTAGGTGCCCAGCACTGATTAGAAAAAGTGATTACAACTGTGATTTTCCGATAACTTGATTTTCCTCCATAGGATAACATTGCCTGGTTCTCACCAGAAATTCTTCTAAGTGTCGATTTTTGCAACATACAAATATTCCTTAAAAATCGCCTGTGTAACAAAAACGATTTCTCTCAACTGTTTACAGGAAATGTACCAGGATCCAGCCCTGAGTAAGAAAAACGTTCGTAAGTAATTCTATTGCAGTTTACTTGAAAATCCCATTGAGCTCAATGTTATAGTATACCAAGTATTGTGTTGCCTATTGCAACCCCTGTACTAGATTGCATTTAAAGTCTATTGTTCATTGAAAGTATTCAACAAACAGCATCTTATCTTGAGAAAGTATTTTTATGCAAACCTGTGGTTCTAAAATAAAACAACAGTATATTTTTTTATACCAATTAATTGGCCTAGAGTTCAGTTCTTGAGTGTGTGGTTTCATTTGCTGACTGAGTGTGTACATCAAATGCTTTACACTGTCCTCTGATACTGCCTTACTGCTCGACCAAGCTACCACTTTAGAGAGTAAGGTTCTATCTAACTTTAACCTCTGCCAAACCTCTGGAGACCCTTGGACCCTATACACACTGTACCTCACTTTGGTGCAGTATATATAGAGCCAGTTTCTTACATTGGTGGATCAGCGGTGGGATACAAACTTGCATTTGTTGGACTACTTGGTTACCATCTGATCACACGACAGAACTCTTAAATTGCCTTTAGAATTCTGATTTTTTCAAATTGGCATTTTTTTCCAAACTACTAAAAGTCTTGTTAGGGCCTTGCTTAAGTCCCTTTAGAATTTTAGAAAATAAAAAGTCACTATAGTCAAGGGTAGAGGGGTTAGACCTTTTTGTTAGAATGTCTCAAGACAAGAACCCAGCTATTAGTGAAGATAATAATGACATGCAGGACATGGTTGAGGAGCTCGACCTCACCCCTTACCTTCACTTGTCTTTCAAGGAAGTAAGGTCCTTATGTAAACTTAAAAATATACCAATGGGCCAGCATCCAACCAAACAAGGGCTCCAGGAGCTCCTGGCTGAGTATGCAAAGGCCCACCCCTCTGAGCATGGTGATGACCAAGCAGAGGAGGAAAGGAGTGAGGAGGATGGAGAAAGGAACCCACCTCCACCACTGCCTAGGGAAGAAAGGGTCCCTGCACCCTTATTTCCGAGAATTAACCTCTGGGGACCTAGAGGCCACACAGGTGGTTCAGGTCCCAGGGAGGACATTGAGGACAGCCTCAGTGAGGAGGACAACCTTTTAGCAAGGTTGGCCAAAAGGCTAGATCTAGAGTCCAGACTCCTGGCTCTAGAGAAGGAAAGAAAGGAGATGGGTTTAGCACCCATCAGTGGTGGCAGCAATACCAATAATAAGGATAAAGAGCAATCTTATGATCCTAAAATCTCCAAAGGGATTGTCCCTAAATTTGAGGAGCGTGATGACATCCCCAAATGGTTCACAGCCTTTGAGAGGGCCTGTGACCTGAGACAGGTGAAGAAACCTCTCTGGGGGGCACTCCTGTGGGAACTGTTCTCTGGTAACTGCAGAGACAGGCTTCTGACCCTCTCTGGGCCAGATGCAGGGTCCTATGACCTCATGAAGAGAACTCTGATTGAGGGATTTGGACTCACCACTGAGGAGTACAGAATTAGATTCAGGGGGGCTCACAAAACCCAGAACCAGTCCTGGATTGATTTTGTAGACTACTCAGTAAAGACACTGGATGGTTGGTTAACTGGACACAATGTGCATGACTTTACTGGACTTTACAATTTGTTTATGAAGGAACATATATTAAGTAATTGCACAAATGAAAAGTTACATCAGCATTTGGTAGACCTCGGTCTAATTTCTCCCCAAGAATTGGGAAAGAAGGCAGACCACTGGGTCAAGACTAGGGTGACAAGGACAACCACTGGGGGTGACCAGAAGAAAGTGGTCACAAAACCTCCCCAGGGGAAAGGTGGTGAGAATCCCCAAGATAAAAAGTCTGAGTCTTCCAAAGGGCCCCAAAAACCTGTACAGGGGGTGGGTCCCAAACTAGTCCCTATGTGCCACAGCCCTATAGGGGGAAGAACTTTGATCCCACAAAGGCCTGGTGTAACAACTGTAAGAAGTTGGGACACTCAACTGTAGACAAGTCTTGCCCTCACAACAAGGCCCCTAAGCCCACAAGTACAGCTATTCCTGGGGTGGCAAGTCTACAGATGGGATCAACAGTGTGCCCAGAGCAAATCAGGATGCACACTGAAGCAGTTCTAGTTTCAGAAGGGGAAGTTGAGTTTGCCACTGTAGCTGTGTGGCCACCCAACTTAAAGAAATACTTACAGTACCCTTGGATCAATGGAACTAGGATAGAAGCTCTGATGGATACAGGTGCCAGTGTCACTATGGTGAGAGACACACTGGTTTCCCCTGAGCAATATTTGATTGGGCGTACTTACCCAGTCACCAATGCTGACAGTGTTACCACTAATCATGCTATGGCTATGGTGACATTAGACTGGGGGGGGGGGTTACTGGCCTGAAACAGGTAGTGGTCTCTCCAAAGCTACCAGCTGCATGTCTGCTTGGCAATGACCTGGAAACCTCAGCCTGGGCTGAGGTTGAACTAAAAACCCATGCAGCAATGCTGGACATCCCTGAATTGGTGTGTGTAAAAACAAGAGCACAGAGCAAAAGGCAGGGTGAAGAAATAGTGTTGGAGCCTGAAAGAATGGCCCAACCTACCAAGAGAAAAGGTAAGAAGACTGGGGGACCAGCTTCTATACAGCCAAAGGATCAGGACCCCTCTCCTCAGGGAGAGGACTTGGACACCCCAGAGGGAACTGAGCCCATGGAGCTTGACCCTTACCAGGTTGAACTCTTAGGCCCAGGGGGACCCTCTAGGGAAGAGCTGTGTCCAGGGGCAGCAAGACTGTCCCACTCTTGAAAGCCTGAGGCAGCAAGCTGTTTCAGAAGCAAAGGGAGATGTCAGTGGTACCCACAGAGTTTATTGGGAAGAGGGATTACTGTACACTGAGGCAAGAGACCCCAATCCTGGAGCCACCAGGAGAGTGGTAGTGCCACAGAAGTACAGGGAGTTCCTCCTAACTTTAGCTCATGACATCCCCCTAGCTGGACATCTGGGCCAAACCAAGACTTGGGAAAGGCTAGTTAGCCACTTTTACTGGCCCCAGATGCACCAAAAGGTGAAGGAGTTTGTCAGCTCCTGTGTTACCTGTCAGGCCAGTGGCAAGACAGGTGGCCACCCAAAGGCCCCCTGATACCACTGCCTGTGGTGGGGGTGCCCTTTGAGAGGGTAGGTGTGGACATAGTGGGTCCACTTGAACCTCCCACAGCCTCAGGGAACAAATTCATAACTAGTGGTAGTGGATCATGCCACTAGGTACCCTGAAGCAATCCCACTTAGGACTACTACAGCTCCTGCAGTAGCCAAGGCCCTCATTGGTGTCTTCACCAGGGTAGGGTTTCCTAAGGAGGTGGTTTCAGACAGAGGTTCTAACTTTATGTCTGCTTACCTGAAACACATGTGGAAGGAATGTGGGGTACAGTACAAGTTTACTACACCCTATCATCCACAAACCAATGGCCTTGTTGAGAGATTTAACAAGACATTGAAAGGCATGATTATGGGGCTCCCTGAGAAACTCAAAAGGAGATGGGATGTCCTCTTACCATGTCTGCTTTTCGCTTACAGAGAAGTGCCACAAAAGGGAGTAGGTTTCTCACCCTTTGAACTTCTGTTTGGCCATCCTGTGAGGGGACCACTTTGTCTTGTAAAGGAGGGCTGGGAGAGGCCTCTCCAAGAACCCAAACAAGATATTGTGGACTATGTGCTTGGCCTAAGGTCCAGAATGGCTGAGTACATGGAAAAGGCATCCAAGAATCTTGAGGCCAGCCAGGAGCTTCAGAAGCACTGGTATGACCAAAAAGCTGCACTGGTTGAATTTCAACCTGGGCAACAGGTGTGGGTTTTGGAGCCAGTGGCACCAAGGGCACTCCAGGACAGATGGAGTGGCCCTTACCCTATCCTGGAGAGAAAGAGTGAGGTCACCTACTTAGTTGACCTGGGCACAAGCAGGACACCCAAAAGGGTTATCCATGTGAACCGCCTAAAGCTCTACAATGACAGGGCTGACATCACCATGCTGATGGTGACTGATGAGGAGCAGGAAGCAGAGAGTGAACCTCTCCCTGACCTCCTCTCATACAGCCCAAAAGATGGGTCAGTTGATGGAGTTGTCTTTTCAGACACCCTCTCTGCCCAACAGCAGACTGACTGCAAGCAAGTCTTGCAACAGTATGCTAAGCTCTTTTCCTTGTCCCCTGGTCTGACAAACTGGTGTACCCATGATGTGGACACTGGTGACAGTGCACCTGTCAAAAACAAGATCTATCGACAGTCAGACCAAGTCAAGGAAAGCATCAGAGCTGAGGTCAGCAAGATGCTGGAGTTAGGGGTTATTGAACCCTCTGAGAGCCCCTGGGCTAGCCCAGTGGTTCTGGTCCCCAAACCTCACCCACAGGATGGAAAGAGAGAAATGAGGTTTTGTGTGGATTACAGAGGGCTCAACTCTGTCACCAAGACAGATGCACACCGTATCCCAAGAGCAGATGAGTTGATAGACAAATTGGGTGCAGCCAAATTCTTAAGTACCTTTGACTTAACTGCAGGGTACTGGCAGATTGGCATGGCACCAGGAGCAAAAGAGAAAACAGCATTCTCCACACCTGATGGGCACTATCAGTTCACTGTTATGCCCTTTGGTTTAAAGAATGCCCCTGCCACCTTCCAGAGGTTGGTGAATCAAGTCCTTGCTGGGTTGGAGTCCTTTAGTGCAGCTTATCTTGATGATATTGCTGTCTTTAGCTCCACCTGGCAGGATCACCTGGTCCACCTTGGGAAGGTTTTAAAAGCCCTGCAAACTGCAGGTCTAACTATCAAGGCATCCAAATGCCAGATAGGGCAGGGCACTGTGGTGTACTTGGGCCACCTTGTTGGTGGAGGACAGGTACAGCCCTTACAGCCCAAGATCCAGGCCATCCTGGACTGGGCAGCTCCAACAACCCAGACCCAAGTCAGGGCATTCCTTGGCTTGACTGGGTACTACAGGAGGTTTGTGAAGGGATATGGGTCCATTGTGACTCCCCTCACAGAACTCATCTCCAAGAAGATGCCCAAAAAGGTTAACTGGACAGTTAGTTGCCAAAAGGCTTTTGACACCCTGAAAGAAGCAATGTGCTCAGCACCAATTCTAAAAGCTCCAGATTATGCCAAGCAGTTCATAGTGCAGACTGATGCCTCTGAGCTAGGGATAGGAGCGGTCCTATCCCAGACCAATGATGAAGGCCAAGACCAACCTGTTGCTTTTATAAGCAGGAGGCTTCTCCCCAGAGAGCAGCGTTGGAGTGCCATTGAGAGGGAGGCCTTTGCTGTGGTTTGGTCCCTGAAGAAGTTGAGACCATACTTGTTTGGTACTCACTTCCTAGTTCAAACTGACCACAGACCTCTCAGATGGCTAATGCAAATGAAAGGGGAAAATCCAAAACTTTTGAGGTGGTCCATCTCCCTACAGGGAATGGACTTTGAAGTGGAACACAGACCTGGGACTGCCCATGCCAATGCAGATGGACTTTCCAGGTTCTTCCACTTAGACAATGAAGACTCCCAAGGGCAAGGTTAGTCTCATCATCTTTCGTTTGGGGGGGGGGTTGTGTGAGAAAGTGCCCTCTTTCTTGCATGGTATGCCCCCACTTTTTGCTGAATTGCTGATGTGCTTTGACTGAGTGTGTCCTGGGCTCCTGCCAATCAGGTACCCAGGGCCTGTGTTCCTTCCCTTAAACTGCATTGAAGCCTAAACCCAATTGGCATCTCTGGCCACAGGTAAGCCCCTGGTAAGTGGTACCACAGGTACCCAGGGCACTGTGACCAGAGAAGGCCTCCAAGGGCTGCAGCACTTATTGTGCCACCCTTAGAGGCCCTGTACCCTGACACACACACTCTGCCTCTGCAGGCTGCGTGTCTTGGTGCAGAACAAAGTGAAGAGTCGACATGGCACACATCCCTGTGTGCCATGCCCACAGACCACTGCCCTGGCATACCTCAGTCACCCCTCTAGCTGGGTGCCCTATGCCAGTGGTGAGGGTACAGGTGCATGAGCCCTGTACCCCTACAGTACCCAGGTCCATTCCTGGGCACTGTAAGTGCAGTGCTGCCATTAAGAGTATATGGTGCTGGGAGTTTGACATTACGAACTCCACAGCACCATAATGGCTACACTGAAGACTGGGAAGTTTGGTATCAAACTTCTCAGCACATTAAACCCACACTGATGCCAGTGTGGGATTTAATGTAAAATGCACAACAGAGGGCATCTTAGAGATGCCCCCTGAAACTCGACCAACTTCCAGTGGCCTGACTGGGTGGCTGCCGAGGCTGCCACCACCAGACATGTTTCTGGACCCCTGGGTCGAGAGCTCGCTGCTCTCGGGGGCCTGAAACAATGCACATCCTGGGACGAGGTGCCAAGCCTCCTCCCCCAGGATGGGCAGGGTTCACGAAGGAGAAGCTTCAAAGGCATACCGCCTTTGTGAGCCTCTCCAGACCACTTGCTGTACTCAGCAACTGGTCCCCACTGGTTCTCCCCCCCCCTTTGGGCGGGAGACCCGGCGGGAAAAACAGAGTGAGGAAGAGAGGTGTGCCCACCTCTGCCAACTCCACCCCTAAGGTGGGGGAGGCGAGGTGAAGCACAACCTCGAGTCCCCGCCATCTTGAGGATGGGGGGACCCAGCCAACCCAGGACAGGCTCCTGCCCCCCTCCCACTGGAGAGTGGCAGAGTAGGGGGTGTACCCACCCCAGGGAAGGGACCCATTGGTCCCTGCCCTTTACCTACCTGTAACGCCCCTAAATTCAGTATTTAGGGGCACCCTGAACCTTCCTTCCTCAGATCCCGATTCCGAAACAACAAGAAGAACAAGAAGAAAGAAGACCAGCCGTGCAGCTGCTAACAAGAGGACGACACCAACTGACTTGGCCCCAGCCCTACCGGCCTGTCGAACCTCGAACCTGCTCCTGCTAAACCCCGGCCTCTTCAGTGGTCAGCAACCTCGAAAACCCCGGAGGACCTGACTGCCTTGCTCAACTAAAAGACTGGGACTCCCACGAGCAGTGGTTCTGCTCAAAGCATCTGCAACCCCAGGCCCCGGCCTGAGACCGCGGATCCTGCCCACTCTGCACCCGCCGAGCCCGGCCCGAGCCAAAGTGGACAAAGACCACGAGGACGTCCCCCCGGCGACTGTGACCAAGAATCCAGCACCCAAGGACCCACCTCGATGCTCCTGACGACGCCTGCAGCCTCAACACCAGGGACCCCTCCAACCGCGACCAGCAGAGGGTAAGATTTCTCGACGCCTAAAGACACCCCTGCACCCGGCGCCCCACGGCCCCCTGTGCCCAACTCCTGGGTGTCTACCCCTCCTACAGCATCCCAACTTACCTCTCGAAGTGGTGGTCGCACCTGAAGAATCACCGTCCCCGAGTTTGCAGCCTTTGTTCGTCTTGCAGCTTTCCCATTGAAATCCATTGGGCGCCCGACGGCCCAAAAGCCCACTGCACCCGGCCGCCCCAGTGCCGCTGAGGGTGCACCAACTACCCTGTTCGACTTCCCCACTTGCCCTGAGTAAGTGACCAGGAGCTTTGCTCCCACAGCCGAGTGGCCTGCCTGCCAGCAGCCACCAACCAAAGGCCCCCCGCCCGCCATAGGCTAACGTTGGGCCTACTCTCTCTGCACCCGGCCGCCCCTGTGCCGCTGAGGGTGTAACAACAGTACAAACCTGAACCTGGGAGACCCCTGAGTCTTGCCCCAGAACCTTAACTCTGCCAGCCGAGTACTTACCTGAAAGCCGATAACTTGCATTTTCTCCATAGGGTAACATTGACTGGTTTTCACTTGGAAATTCTTCTAAGTGTCGAGTTTTGGAACTTTGAAATATTCACTAAAAATCGTCCGAATACCAAAAACGAAATTACTCACCTGTTCTCAGGAGAGATCCCAGTGCTGGATCTAGGTGCCCAGCACTGATTAGAAAAAGTGATTACAACTGTGATTTTCCGATAACTTGATTTTCCTCCATAGGATAACATTGCCTGGTTTTCACCAGAAATTCTTCTAAGTGTCGATTTTTGCAACATACAAATATTCCTTAAAAATCGCCTGTGTAACAAAAACGATTTCTCTCAACTGTTTACAGGAAATGCACCAGGGCTGAATCCAGGATCCAGCCCTGAGTAAGAAAAACGTTCGTAAAGTAATTCTATTGCAGTTTACTTGAAAATCCCATTGAGCTCAATGTTATAGTATACCAAGTATTGTGTTGCCTATTGCAACCCCTGTACTATATTGCATTTAAAGTCTATTGTTCATTGAAAGTATTCAACAAACAGCATCTTATCTTGAGAAAGTATTTTTATGCAAACCTGTGGTTCTAAAATAAAACAACAGTATATTTTTTTATACCAAACAATTGGCCTAGAGTTCAGTTCTTGAGTGTGTGGTTTCATTTGCTGACTGAGTGTGTACATCAAATGCTTTACACTGTCCTCTGATACTGCCTTACTGCTCGACCAAGCTACCACTTTAGAGAGTAAGGTTCTATCTAACTTTAACCTCTGCCAAACCTCTGGAGACCCTTGGACCCTATACACACTGTACCTCACTTTGGTGCAGTATATATAGAGCCAGTTTCTTACATTGGTGGATCAGCGGTGGGATACAAACTTGCATTTGTTGGACTACTTGGTTACCATCTGATCACACGACAGAACTCTTAAATTGCCTTTAGAATTCTGATTTTTTCAAATTGGCATTTTTTTCCAAACTACTAAAAGTCTTGTTAGGGCCTTGCTTAAGTCCCTTTAGAATTTTAGAAAATAAAAAGTCACTATAGTCAAGGGTAGAGGGGTTAGAACTTTTTGTTAGAATGTCTCAAGACAAGAACCCAGCTATTAGTGAAGATAATAATGACATACAGGACATGGTTGAGGAGCTCGACCTCACCCCTTACCTTCACTTGTCTTTCAAGGAAGTAAGGTCCTTATGTAAACTTAAAAATATACCAATGGGCCAGCATCCAACCAAACAAGGGCTCCAGGAGCTCCTTGCTGAGTATGCAAAGGCCCACCCCTCTGAGCATGGTGATGACCAAGCAGACGAGGAAAGGAGTGAGGAGGATGGAGAAAGGAACCCACCTCCACCACTGCCTAGGGAAGAAAGGGTCCCTGCACCCTTATTTCCAAGAATTAACCTCTGGGGACCTAGAGGCCACACAGGTGGTTCAGGTCCCAGGGAGGACATTGAGGACAGCCTCAGTGAGGAGGACAACCTTTTAGCAAGGTTGGCCAAAAGGCTAGATCTAGAGTCCAGACTCCTGGCTCTAGAGAAGGAAAGAAAGGAGATGGGTTTAGCACCCATCAGTGGTGGCAACAATACCAATAATAAGGATAAAGAGCAATCTTATGATCCTAAAATCCCCAAAGGGATTGTCCCTAAATTTGAGGAGGGTGATGACATCACCAAATGGTTCACAGCCTTTGAGAGGGCCTGTGACCTGAGACAGGTGAAGAAACCTCTCTGGGGGGCACTCCTGTGGGAACTGTTCTCTGGTAACTGCAGAGACAGGCTTCTGACCCTCTCTGGGCCAGATGCAGGGTCCTATGACCTCATGAAGAGAACTCTGATTGAGGGATTTGGACTCACCACTGAGGAGTACAGAATTAGATTCAGGGGGGCTCACAAAACCCAGAACCAGTCCTGGATTGATTTTGTAGACTACTCAGTAAAGACACTGGATGGTTGGTTAACTGGACACAATGTGCATGACTTTACTGGACTTTACAATTTGTTTATGAAGGAACATATATTAAGTAATTGCACAAATGAAAAGTTACATCAGCATTTGGTAGACCTAGGTCTAATTTCTCCCCAAGAATTGGGAAAGAAGGCAGACCACTGGGTCAAGACTAGGGTGACAAGGACAACCACTGGGGGTGACCAGAAGAAAGTGGTCACAAAACCTCCCCAGGGGAAAGGTGGTGAGAATCCCCAAGATAAAAAGTCTGAGTCTTCCAAAGGGCCCCAAAAACCTGTACAGGGGGTGGGTCCCAAACTAGTCCCTATGTGCCACAGCCCTATAGGGGGAAGAACTTTGATCCCACAAAGGCCTGGTGTAACAACTGTAAGAAGTTGGGACACTTAACTGTAGACAAGTCTTGCCCTCACAACAAGGCCCCTAAGCCCACAAGTACAGCTACTCCTGGGGTGGCAAGTCTACAGATGGGATCAACAGTGTGCCCAGAGCAAATCAGGATGCACACTGAAGCAGTTCTGGTTTCAGAAGGGGAAGTTGAGTTTGCCACTGTAGCTGTGTGGCCACCCAACTTAAAGAAATACTTACAGTACCCTTGGATCAATGGAACTAGGATAGAAGCTCTGATGGATACAGGTGCCAGTGTCACTATGGTGAGAGACACACTGGTTTCCCCTGAGCAATATTTGATTGGGCGTACTTACCCAGTCACCAATGCTGACAGTGTTACCACTAATCATGCTATGGCTATGGTGACATTAGACTGGGGGGGGGGGTTACTGGCCTGAAACAGGTAGTGGTCTCTCCAAAGCTACCAGCTGCATGTCTGCTTGGCAATGACCTGGAAACCTCAGCCTGGGCTGAGGTTGAACTAAAAACCCATGCAGCAATGCTGGACATCCCTGAATTGGTGTGTGTAAAAACAAGAGCACAGAGCAAAAGGCAGGGTGAAGAAATAGTGTTGGAGCCTGAAAGAATGGCCCAACCTACCAAGAGAAAAGGTAAGAAGACTGGGGGACCAGCTTCTATACAGCCAAAGGATCAGGACCCCTCTCCTCAGGGAGAGGACTTGGACACCCCAGAGGGAACTGAGCCCATGGAGCTTGACCCTTACCAGGTTGAACTCTTGGGCCCAGGGGGACCCTCTAGGGAAGAGCTGTGTCCAGGGGCAGCAAGACTGTCCCACTCTTGAAAGCCTGAGGCAGCAAGCTGTTTCAGAAGCAAAGGGAGATGTCAGTGGTACCCACAGAGTTTATTGGGAAGAGGGATTACTGTACACTGAGGCAAGAGACCCCAATCCTGGAACCACCAGGAGAGTAGTAGTGCCACAGAAGTACAGGGAGTTCCTCCTAACTTTAGCTCATGACATCCCCCTAGCTGGACATCTGGGCCAAACCAAGACTTGGGAAAGGCTAGTTAGCCACTTTCACTGGCCCCAGATGCACCAAAAGGTGAAGGAGTTTGTCAGCTCCTGTGTTACCTGTCAGGCCAGTGGCAAGACAGGTGGCCACCCAAAGGCCCCCTGATACCACTGCCTGTGGTGGGGGTGCCCTTTGAGAGGGTAGGTGTGGACATAGTGGGTCCACTTGAACCTCCCACAGCCTCAGGGAACAAATTCATAACTAGTGGTAGTGGATCATGCCACTAGGTACCCTGAAGCAATCCCACTTAGGACTACTACAGCTCCTGCAGTAGCCAAGGCCCTCATTGGTGTCTTCACCAGGGTAGGGTTTCCTAAGGAGGTGGTTTCAGACAGAGGTTCTAACTTTATGTCTGCTTACCTGAAACACATGTGGAAGGAATGTGGGGTACAGTACAAGTTTACTACACCCTATCATCCACAAACCAATGGCCTTGTTGAGAGATTTAACAAGACATTGAAAGGCATGATTATGGGGCTCCCTGAGAAACTCAAAAGGAGATGGGATGTCCTCTTACCATGTCTGCTTTTCGCTTACAGAGAAGTGCCACAGAAGGGAGTAGGTTTCTCACCCTTTGAACTTCTGTTTGGCCATCCTGTGAGGGGACCACTTTGTCTTGTAAAGGAGGGCTGGGAGAGGCATCTCCAAGAACCCAAACAAGATATTGTGGACTATGTGCTTGGCCTAAGGTCCAGAATGGCTGAGTACATGGAAAAGGCATCCAAGAATCTTGAGGCCAGCCAGAAGCTTCAGAAGCACTGGTATGACCAAAAAGCTGCACTGGTTGAATTTCAACCTGGGCAACAGGTGTGGGTTTTGGAGCCAGTGGCACCAAGGGCACTCCAGGACAGATGGAGTGGCCCTTACCCTATCCTGGAGAGAAAGAGTGAGGTCACCTACTTAGTTGACCTGGGCACAAGCAGGACACCCAAAAGGGTTATCCATGTGAACCGCCTAAAGCTCTACAATGACAGGGCTGACATCACCATGCTGATGGTGACTGATGAGGAGCAGGAAGCAGAGAGTGAACCTCTCCCTAACCTCCTCTCATACAGCCCAAAAGATGGGTCAGTTGATGGAGTTGTCTTTTCAGACACCCTCTCTGCCCAACAGCAGACTGACTGCAAGTAAGTCTTGCAACAGTATGCTAAGCTCTTTTCCTTGTCCCCTGGTCTGACAAACTGGTGTACCCATGATGTGGACACTGGCGACAGTGCACCTGTCAAAAACAAGATCTATCGACAGTCAGACCAAGTCAAGGAAAGCATCAGAGCTGAGGTCAGCAAGATGCTGGAGTTAGGGGTTATTGAACCCTCTGAGAGCCCCTGGGCTAGCCCAGTGGTTCTGGTCCCCAAACCTCACCCACAGGATGGAAAGAGAGAAATGAGGTTTTGTGTGGATTACAGAGGGCTCTACTCTGTCACCAAGACAGATGCACACCGTATCCCAAGAGCAGATGAGTTGATAGACAAATTGGGTGCAGCCAAATTCTTAAGTACCTTTGACTTAACTGCAGGGTACTGGCAGATTGGCATGGCACCAGGAGCAAAAGAGAAAACAGCATTCTCCACACCTGATGGGCACTATCAGTTCACTGTTATGCCCTTTGGTTTAAAGAATGCCCCTGCCACCTTCCAAAGGTTGGTGAATCAAGTCCTTGCTGGGTTGGAGTCCTTTAGTGCAGCTTATCTTGATGATATTGCTGTCTTTAGCTCCACCTGGCAGGATCACCTGGTCCACCTTGGGAAGGTTTTAAAAGCCCTGCAAACTGCAGGTCTAACTATCAAGGCATCCAAATGCCAGATAGGGCAGGGCACTGTGGTGTACTTGGGCCACCTTGTTGGTGGAGGCCAGGTACAGCCCTTACAGCCCAAGATCCAGGCCATCCTGGACTGGGCAGCTCCAACAACCCAGACCCAAGTCAGGGCATTCCTTGACTTGACTGGGTACTACAGGAGGTTTGTGAAGGGATATGGGTCCATTGTGACTCCCCTCACAGAACTCATCTCCAAGAAGATGCCCAAAAAGGTTAACTGGACAGTTGGTTGCCAAAAGGCTTTTGACACCCTGAAAGAAGCAATGTGCTCAGCACCAATTCTATGAGCTCCAGATTATGCCAAGCAGTTCATAGTGCAGACTGATGCCTCTGAGCTAGGGATAGGAGCGGTCCTATCCCAGACCAATGATGAAGGCCAAGACCAACCTGTTGCTTTTATAAGCAGGAGGCTTCTCCCCAGAGAGCTGCGTTGGAGTGCCATTGAGAGGGAGGCCTTTGCTGTGGTTTGGTCCCTGACGAAGTTGAGACCATACTTGTTTGGTACTCACTTCCTAGTTCAAACTGACCACAGACCTCTCAGATGGCTAATGCAAATGAAAGGGGAAAATCCAAAACTTTTGAGGTGGTCCATCTCCCTACAGGGAATGGACTTTGAAGTGGAACACAGACCTGGGACTGCCCATGCCAATGCAGATGGACTTTCCAGGTTCTTCCACTTAGACAATGAAGACTCCCAAGGGCAAGGTTAGTCTCATCATCTTTCGTTTGGGGGGGGGTTTGTGTGAGAAAGTGCCTCTTTCTTGCATGGTATGCCCCCACTTTTTGCTGAATTGCTGATGTGCTTTGACTGAGTGTGTCCTGGGCTCCTGCCAATCAGGTACCCAGAGCCTGTGTTCCTTCCCTTAAACTGCATTGAAGCCTAAACCCAATTGGCATCTCTGGCCACAGGTAAGCCCCTGGTAAGTGGTACCACAGGTACCCAGGGCACTGTGACCAGAGAAGGCCTCCAAGGGCTGCAGCACTTATTGTGCCACCCTTAGAGGCCCTGTACCCTGACACTCACACTCTGCCTCTGCAGACTGCGTGTCTTGGTGCAGAACAAAGTGAAGAGTCGACATGGCACACATCCCTGTGTGCCATGGCCACAAACCACTGCCCTGGCATACCTCAGTCACCCCTCTAGCTGGGTGCCCTATGCCAGTGCTGAGGGTACAGGTGCATGAGCCCTGTACCCCTATAGTACCCAGGTCCATTCCTGGGCACTGTAAGTGCAGTTCTGCCATTAAGAGTATATGGTGCTGGGAGTTTGACATTACGAACTCCACAGCACCATAATGGCTACACTGAAGACTGGGAAGTTTGGTATCAAACTTCTCAGCACATTAAACCCACACTGATGCCAGTGTGGGATTTAATGTAAAATGCACAACAGAGGGCATCTTAGAGATGCCCCTGAAACTCGACCAACTTCCAGTGGCCTGACTGGGTGGCTGCCGAGGCTGCCACCACCAGACATGTTTCTGGACCCCTGGGTCGAGAGCTCGCTGCTCTCGGGGCCTGAAACAATGCACATCCTGGGACGAGGTGCCAAGCCTCCTCCCCCAGGATGGGCAGGGTTCACGAAGGAGAAGCTTCAAAGGCATACCGCCTTTGTGAGCCTCTCCAGACCACTTGCTGTACTCAGCAACTGGTCCCCACTGGTTCTACCCCCCTTTTGGGCGGGAGACCCAGCGGGAAAAACAGAGTGAGGAAGAGAGGTGTGCCCACCTCTGCCAACTCCACCCCTAAGGTGGGGGAGGCGAGGTGAAGCACAACCTCGAGTCCCCGCCATCTTGAGGATGGGGGGACCCAGCCAACCCAGGACAGGCTCCTGCCCCCCTCCCCCTGGAGAGTGGCAGAGTAGGGGGTGTGCCCACCCCAGGGAAGGGACCCATTGGTCCCTGCCCTTTACCTACCTGTAACGCTCCTAAATTCAGTATTTGGGGGCACCCTGAACCTTCCTTCCTCAGATCCCGATTCCAAAAACAACAAGAAGAACAAGAAGAAAGAAGACCAGCCGTGCAGCTGCTAACAAGAGGACGACACCAACTGACTTGGCCCCAGCCCTACCGGCCTGTCGAACCTCGAACCTGCTCCTGCTAAACCCCGGCCTCTTCAGTGGTCAGCAACCTCGAAAACCCCGGAGGACCTGACTGCCTTGCTCAACTAAAAGACTGGGACTCCCACGAGCAGTGGCTCTGCTCAAACATCTGTAACCCCAGGCCCCGGCCTGAGACCGCGGATCCTGCCCACTCTGCACCCGCCGAGCCCGGCCCGAGCCAAAGTGGACAAAGACCACGAGGACGTCCCCCCGGCGACTGTGACCAAGAATCCAGCACCCAAGGACCCACCTCGACGCTCCTGACGATGCCTGCAGCCTCAACACCAGGGACCCCTCCAACCGCGACCAGCAGAGGGTAAGATTTCTTGACGCCTAAAGATAACCCTGCACCCAGCGCCCCACGGCCCCCTGTGCCCAACTCCTGGGTGTCTACCCCTCCTACAGCATCCCAACTTACCTCTCGAAGTGGTGGTCGCACCTGAAGAATCACCGTCCCCGTGTTTTCAGCCTTTGTTCGTCTTGCAGCTTTCCCATTGAAATCCATTGGGCGCCCGACGGCCCAAAAGCCCACTGCACCCGGCCGCCCCAGTGCCGCTGAGGGTGCACCAACTACCCTGTTCGACTTCCCCACTTGCCCTGAGTAAGTGACCAGGAGTTTTGCTCCCATAGCCGAGTGGCCTGCCTGCCAGCAGCCACCAACCAAAGGCCCCCCGCCCTCCATAGGCTAACGTTGGGCCTACTCTCTCTGCACCCGGCCGCCCCTGTGCCGCTGAGGGTGTAACAACAGTACAAACCTGAACCTGGGAGACCCCTGAGTCTTGCCCCAGAACCTTAACTCAGCCAGCCGAGTACTTACCTGAAAGCCGATAACTTGCATTTTCTCCATAGGGTAACATTGACTGGTTTTCACTTGGAAATTCTTCTAAGTGTCGAGTTTTGGAACTTTGAAATATTCACTAAAAATCGTCAGAATACCAAAAACGAAATTACTCACCTGTTCTCAGGAGAGATCCCAGTGTTGGATCTAGGTGCCCAGCACTGATTAGAAAAAGTGATTACAACTGTGATTTTCCGATAACTTGATTTTCCTCCATAGGATAACATTGCCTGGTTCTCACCAGAAATTCTTCTAAGTGTCGATTTTTGCAACATACAAATATTCCTTAAAAATCGCCTGTGTAACAAAAACGATTTCTCTCAACTGTTTACAGGAAATGCACCAGGATCCAGCCCTGAGTAAGAAAAACATTCGTAAAGTAATTCTATTGCAGTTTACTTGAAAATCCCATTGAGCTCAATGTTATAGTATACCAAGTATTGTGTTGCCTATTGCAACCCCTGTACTATATTGCATTTAAAGTCTATTGTTCATTGTAAGTATTCAACAAACAGCATCTTATCTTGAGAAAGTATTTTTATGCAACAGTATATTTTTTTATACCAAACAATTGGCCTAGAGTTCAGTTCTTGAGTGTGTGGTTTCATTTGCTGACTGAGTGTGTACATCAAATGCTTTACACTGTCCTCTGATACTGCCTTACTGCTCATCCAAGCTACCACTTTAGAGAGTAAGGTTCTATCTAACTTTAACCTCTGCCAAACCTCTGGAGACCCTTGGACCCTATACACACTGTACCTCACTTTGGTGCAGTATATATAGAATCTCTCTTCAGGTTTCAACAATATAAGCGGAGGTAGGGTTTTTCAACATTTCTTTCCCCATATACGTCTCTCCTTTTTTTTGGTAATGAGATCGCAACCTCCCACTTTTTTGCCTTCAATTTAAAATAAAATAGAAATGTTTTTGCAAAAGGCAGTCCTCACAACCACTATTTGAACCCTGACCCCTGTACAGGGAAATAAATCTGAAAGGTGCAGGAAATTACCACATCCCATTCAAAAAATAGTGAGAAGGCCAGATGGTACCTCACGTGCGCACCACCAATCGGGCTAGCTGGTTGGTACTCACCAGTAATGCCCACTTGTATCATCATTGGTAGCCATCTTGCCTCGAAAAATAATGATTGGCATTACAGATGAGTGCTGATGCATTGTGAGGACTCACAGTGGGAGTCTTTTGCATTACCTGAAGAAGTAGAGCTGGTATGAAGATGGATGGCTCTTCTATGCTCTTGAAAAAAGTTATTTAAGTGTCCAGTACTGGTGCCAGGCGACCTTTCTGCCCTGAAGAAATTGCCTTGAAATAATTGTGGCAATGAAACATGTCGGCTCAGTATGAAGCGGTATGCATGTTAGGCAACCGATTTTTAATTTGAATAAGTGCACAACGAATAAAGAAAGTGGTCATTGAGTAAAGTGCAACTTATTTCAATTTTAAATTCACATGGTCGCATTGTGGGACTTGATTGTTTCACTTCACTTCTTTCTCAGCACTAATCTTTTGTTTGTTTTGGACACTTTTTTGAATCATTATTTTTCGAGGCAAGATGGCTACCAATGATGATACAAGTGGGCATTACTGGTGAGTACCAACCAGCTAGCCCGATTGGTGGTGCGCACGTGAGGTACCATCTGGCCTTCTCACTATTTTTTGAATGGGATGTGGTAATTTCCTGCACCTTTCAGATTTATTTCCCTGTACAGGGGTCAGGGTTCAAACAGTGGTTGTGAGGACTGCCTTTTGCAAAAACATTTCTATTTTATTTTAAATTGAAGGCAAAAAAAGTGGGAGGTTGCGATCTCATTACCAAAAAAAAGGAGAGACGTATATGGGGAAAGAAATGTTGAAAAACCCTACCTCCGCTTATATTGTTGAAACCTGAAGAGAGGTGCCTTACAGACCAGGTCTTTGTGGATATATTGATTATTGAGTGGAGGGCGACCTGGCCTTGTGTTTTTCCCTCTAGAGCTCCTTGTTGTGTGTATGCAGTATATATAGAGCCAGTTTCTTACATTGGTGGCAGCGGTGGGATACAAACTTGCATTTGTTGGACTACTTGGTTACCATCTGATCACACGACAGAACTCTTAAATTGCCTTTAGAATTCTGATTTTTTCAAATTGGCATTTTTTTCTAAACTACTAAAAGTTTTGATAGGGCCTTGCTTAAGTCCCTTTAGAATTTTAGGAAATAAAAAGTCACTATAGTCAAGGGTAGAGGGGTTAGAACTTTTTGTTAGAATGTCTCAAGACAAGACAAGAACCCAGCTATTAGTGAAGATAATAATGACATGCAGGACATGGTTGAGGAGCTCGACCTCACCCCTTACCTTCACTTGTCTTTCAAGGAAGTAAGGTCCTTATGTAAACTTAAAAATATACCAATGGGCCAGCATTCAACCAAACAAGGGCTCCAGGAGCTCCTGGCTGAGTATGCAAAGGCCCACCCCTCTGAGCATGGTGATGACCAAGCAGAGGAGGAAAGGAGTGAGGAGGATGGAGAAAGGAACCCACCTCCACCACTGCCTAAGGAAGAAAGGGTCCCTGCACCCTTATTTCCGAGAATTAACCTCTGGGGACCTAGAGGCCACACAGGTGGTTCAGGTCCCAGGGAGGACATTGAGGACAGCCTCAGTGAGGAGGACAACCTTTTAGCAAGGTTGGCCAAAGGCTAGATCTAGAGTCCAGACTCCTGGCTCTAGAGAAGGAAAGAAAGGAGATGGGTTTAGCACCCATCAGTGGTGGCAGCAATACCAATAATAAGGATAAAGAGCAATCTTATGATCCTAAAATCCCCAAAGGGATTGTCCCTAAATTTGAGGAGGGTGATGACATCACCAAATGGTTCACAGCCTTTGAGAGGGCCTGTGACCTGAGACAGGTGAAGAAACCTCTCTGGGGGGCACTCCTGTGGGAACTGTTCTCTGGTAACTGCAGAGACAGGCTTCTGACCCTCTCTGGGCCAGATGCAGGGTCCTATGACCTCATGAAGAGAACTCTGATTGAGGGATTTGGACTCACCACTGAGGAGTACAGAATTAGATTCAGGGGGCTCACAAAACCCAGAACCAGTCCTGGATTGATTTTGTAGACTACTCAGTAAAGACACTGGATGGTTGGTTAACTGGACACAATGTGCATGACTTTACTGGACTTTACAATTTGTTTATGAAGGAACATATATTAAGTAATTGCACAAATGAAAAGTTACATCAGCATTTGGTAGACCTAGGTCTAATTTCTCCCCAAGAATTGGGAAAGAAGGCAGACCACTGGGTCAAGACTAGGGTGACAAGGACAACCACTGAGGGTGACCAGAAGAAAGTGGTCACAAAACCTCCCCAGGGGAAAGGTGGTGAGAATCCCCAAGATAAAAAGTCTGAGTCTTCCAAAGGGCCCCAAAAACCTGTACAGGGGGGTGGGTCCCAAACTAGTCCCTATGTGCCACAGCCCAATGGGGGGAAGAACTTTGATCCCACAAAGGCCTGGTGTAACAACTGTAAGAAGTTGGGACACTCAACTGTAGACAAGTCTTGCCCTCACAACAAGGCCCCTAAGCCCACAAGTACAGCTACTCCTGGGGTAGCAAGTCTACAGATGGGATCAACAGTGTGCCCAGAGCAAATCAGGATGCACACTGAAGCAGTTCTGGTTTCAGAAGGGGAAGTTGAGTTTGCCACTGTAGCTGTGTGGCCACCCAACTTAAAGAAATACTTACAGTACCCTTGGATCAATGGAGCTAGGATAGAAGCTCTGATGGATACAGGTGCCAGTGTCACTATGGTGAGAGACACACTGGTTTCCCCTGAGCAATATTTGATTGGGCGTACTTACCCAGTCACCAATGCTGACAGTGTTACCACTAATCATGCTATGGCTATGGTGACATTAGACTGGGGGGGTTTACTGGCCTGAAACAGGTAGTGGTCTCTCCAAAGCTACCAGCTGCATGTCTGCTTGGCAATGACCTGGAAACCTCAGCCTGGGCTGAGGTTGAACTAAAAACCCATGCAGCAATGCTGGACATCCCTGAATTGGTGTGTGTAAAAACAAGAGCACAGAGCAAAAGGCAGGGTGAAGAAATAGTGTTGGAGCCTGAAAGAATGGCCCAACCTACCAAGAGAAAAGGTAAGAAGACTAGGGGGACCAGCTTCTATACAGCCAAAGGATCAGGACCCCTCTCCTCAGGGAGAGGACTTGGACACCCCAGAGGGAACTGAGCCCATGGAGCTTGACCCGTACCAGGTTGAACACTTAGGCCCAGGGGGACCCTCTAGGGAAGAGCTGTGTCCAGGGGCAGCAAGACTGTCCCACTCTTGAAAGCCTGAGGCAGCAAGCTGTTTCAGAAGCAAAGGGAGATGTCAGTGGTACCCACAGAGTTTATTGGGAAGAGGGATTACTTTACACTGAGGCAAAAGACCCCAATCCTGGAACCACCAGGAGAGTGGTAGTGCCACAGAAGTACAGGGAGTTCCTCCTAACTTTAGCTCATGACATCCCCCTAGCTGGACATCTGGGTCAAACCAAGACTTGGGAAAGGCTAGTTAGCCACTTTTACTGGCCCCAGATGCACCAAAAGGTGAAGGAGTTTGTCAGCTCCTGTGTTACCTGTCAGGCCAGTGGCAAGACAGGTGGCCACCCAAAGGCCCCCCTGATACCACTGCCTGTGGTGGGGGTGCCCTTTGAGAGGGTAGGTGTAGGAGAGTAGGATCTGCCTCTTATGTTGCCCCCACTTTTTTTCTGATGTTTACACTGGTTTCTGGCTATAGTCTGGCTGGGACCCTGCCAATCAGGGCCCCAGCCTCTCTGTTCTCTCTAAACGACTTGGAGTGCACTCTAGGTGCACTAGTGATTGGATACTGTGGTACCTTATGAGTCCCTAGTATATGGTACCTTAGGTACCAAGGGCATAGGTACTTCACAGGCCTACCAGGGGCTGAAGCATGTATTATGCCACCCCTGGGAAGCAGACTAAATCTGACACTACAGGTCTGCTACTGCAGCCTGGGTAAGGTGGTGCATGCACCCCTTACTGTGATATAGGCTACCTATATCACTACATAGATACACACATATAAACCTATAAGTCACTCCTATGGCAGGCCTTATCAATCCTGAAGGCAGAGTGCTTGGTTCCTATGTGAGAGGGTGCCCCTGCATGAGCAGAGCCCCTCTGCAGCATTCGGAGACCCTTCTCTGAGGCTGTTTGTAGTGCAGCCTGACCATATATTCTTAAGCGCATTATAACCTCGCGTTAAATGCTAACTTTGGGATGGCTGCACGGAAACATGTCGTGTTTGGTGTCAAACATCTTGGAATACTACCCCCCGCCAGTTCTGGCGGCGGGGGTAGCATTCCACCCTTCTAGAGGGATAGACATGTACCTACTGTGGAAACGCGGTAGAATCCTGAAGAGCCCTGGCATCACAAAATGGATGCCACCAGTCACAGACACTGGGCTGCCCTCCTGCTGATGACCCACACTCGCAGTGGAGGAGGCCCAACAATAGGTATCCTGTCCCAGGGAGGTGTGACCACCTCCCAGACAGGGTTTAGTGTATTGGGGCTGGGTGGGTGCATTCCTAGAGTGCTTTGAAGTCCTGCACTGGGGGAGCAGAAGGCTCCTCTGTGCATATGCCAGTTCAAACCAGCTCAGGGGCTACCTGCCCCTGCTCTGGCGCGAAACTGGACAAAGGGAAGTGGGTGTAGCCACCCCCTCCCCTGACCCTCCCATAGGTGGGGTCATAGAGCTAGTCCCTCCCTTCTTTTTAGTATTAGAGGGGGAACCTGTGCATTGCAACCCAGATCTCCCTGGACGACGCTCTTAAGAAGAATCCTGGAACTTCGACGTTCCACTACCTCTGGAAGACTGAAGAATCTCCCTTGGAGTCAAGGAGTGACTCCCCTGCTTGGCAGGCACCAAAAACTACAACGACGGTCGCAAACTATGCCGCTCCAGCCGGAGCCCGAAGTCCCTGCAGCCCAGGAAGAGGATTTCCTGACTTCTCCAAGGCCATCGTGAGTCCCCAGCAAAGCTGAGGCAAGTGGACCCCACGAGTGACGAGGAACCGCAGTCCCTGGGTACCATGCACTATTTTCGAGTGCAACCCCTTCACGACGTTCTACGAACTTGTGCTTTGGACCACGTGTGGTCCCAGCCTCTAGCAGGAATCCCTCCGAAGATCAGAGGCCTACCCCGTCCCGAGTGACCGTGGGCCCCTGTTGAAGGAATCCTCCCGAGGCGTCTTTGCGATCCCTTGCCAGCCGGCTTGTGGGTCCCCTGAAGACTTTTCTACAGAACCAAAGGGCTCCTCTGGTTGCTCCAGGCCTGCCCTGACTCACCCTCGCTGGGTGAGTTCCCCAGACCTTGCTGGTCTGCACCATTGACTTTTTACGCTTTCCCCAAGACTTGCTGTTACCAAGGCTTGTTGGCTCCAATCGAGTCGCCAACACCTCAGTAAGCTGCAGACGTCGTGGGACACACCGAATCCAGCTCCTGGTCATCATCGACACCACCTGGACCACGTGGTCGAAGAGTCAAGACACCCGTGAACGACCTGAATCTGTCGACGACGGTGGGCATTCATCTTCCTTGCCCCGGGTCACTGCCAAGTGACTTTGAACACTGTCCCCTCTGCTTTCAGGTCTTCCTTCTTCCGAATCCAGGCTTGGATTCCACCGGACACTTCTCCTGTCGCCGCAAGCAGCAAGTCTTCAGTGGCTCCCATTGAAAACGACGCCGCGACCCGACACCAAAGGACACCTATGCACCCGGCTTCCCTGGGTGAGGTAACTACAGCACTACGGTGCTCCTGTGGGTGTTGGCCCTAGAACTACTTACCCTGTAAGTGACTTGCTTGTAGCTACTCCCGAAGTGCCCTGAAACTCTTTATTTCCAACCGCGACTTGCCCCATTGAAGTCAACGGCGACCCGCGTCTGTGTTCACTCACTGCACACGTCCCCCGTGGGTCCTGTACTTACCTACCTTGGGTGGTTTCGTGAGGCCCCAGCACTTCTGAAGGCCCTAGGCCTTGTCCCTTTGCAAGTCGTTGTTCTTAAGTCTCTTTTTTAGTATATGGTCTGGTACGCCCCTAGGGCCCCAGCCATATTTGTGCTTAATCTATTGTGAAACGTTGATTTGTGCATATGTTCCTATCTTCTAATCTCACAAGAGATTCGTAGAGAGTTGTTTAGTAATAAATACATATATATTTGATATATATACCTGTGTGGTGTCTTTTCATTTGGTGATTCAAGAGATTGTGTGGTAAAACAAGCTGCTTTACATTCCTCCAAGACTTAGCCTGAAGGCTGCTCTCCACAGCTACCACTAGGATAGCTTTCTATAAAGGTTGTCTTAAACCTACCTACCATAAGAGTCGAATTGTACTGGTGCAAGGTGTCCACTTTAACTAGTGAACAGCATATACCAGGCCAACTTCTCACAGTAGGTGTGGACATAGTGGGTCCACTTGAACCTCCCACAGCCTCAGGGAACAAATTCATACTAGTGGTAGTGGATCATGCCACTAGGTACCCTGAAGCAATCCCACTTAGGACTACTACAGCTCCTGCAGTAGCCAAGGCCCTCATTGGTGTCTTCACCAGGGTAGGGTTTCCTAAGGAGGTGGTTTCAGACAGAGGTTCTAACTTTATGTCTGCTTACCTGAAACACATGTGGAAGGAATGTGGGGTACAGTACAAGTTTACTACACCCTATCATCCACAAACCAATGGCCTTGTTGAGAGATTTAACAAGACATTGAAAGGCATGATCATGGGGCTCCCTGAGAAACTCAAAAGGAGATGGGATGTCCTCTTACCATGTCTGCTTTTTGCTTACAGAGAAGTGCCACAGAAGGGAGTAGGTTTCTCACCCTTTGAACTTCTGTTTGGCCATCCTGTGAGGGGACCACTTTGTCTTGTAAAGGAGGGCTGGGAGAGGCCTCTCCAAGAACCCAAACAAGATATTGTGGACTATGTGCTTGGCCTAAGGTCCAGAATGGCTGAGTACATGGAAAAGGCATCCAAGAATCTTGAGGCCAGCCAGGAGCTTCAGAAGCACTGGTATGACCAAAAAGCTGCACTGGTTGAATTTCAACCTGGGCAACAGGTGTGGGTTTTGGAGCCAGTGGCACCAAGGGCACTCCAGGACAGATGGAGTGGCCCTTACCCTATCCTGGAGAGAAAGAGTGAGGTCACCTACTTAGTTGACCTGGGCACAAGCAGGACACCCAAAAGGGTTATCCATGTGAACCGCCTAAAGCTCTACAATGACAGGGCTGACATCACCATGCTGATGGTGACTGATGAGGAGCAGGAAGCAGAGAGTGAACCTCTCCCTGACCTCCTCTCATACAGCCCAAAAGATGGGTCAGTTGATGGAGTTGTCTTTTCAGACACCCTCTCTGCCCAACAGCAGACTGACTGCAAGTAAGTCTTCCAACAGTATGCTAAGCTCTTTTCCTTGTCCCCTGGTCTGACAAACTGGTGTACCCATGATGTGGACACTGGTGACAGTGCACCTGTCAAAAACAAGATCTATCGACAGTCAGACCAAGTCAAGGAAAGCATCAGAGCTGAGGTCAGCAAGATGCTGGAGTTAGGGGTTATTGAACCCTCTGAGAGCCCCTGGGCTAGCCCAGTGGTTCTGGTCCCCAAACCTCACCCACAGGATGGAAAGAGAGAAATGAGGTTTTATGTGGATTACAGAGGGCTCTACTCTGTCACCAAGACAGATGCACACCGTATCCCAAGAGCAGATGAGTTGATAGACAAATTGGGTGCAGCCAAATTCTTAAGTACCTTTGACTTAACTGCAGGGTACTGGCAGATTGGCATGGCACCAGGAGTAAAAGAGAAAACAGCATTCTCCACACCTGATGGGCACTATCAGTTCACTGTTATGCCCTTTGGTTTAAAGAATGCCCCTGCCACCTTCCAGAGGTTGGTGAATCAAGTCCTTGCTGGGTTGGAGTCCTTTAGTGCAGCTTATCTTGATGATATTGCTGTCTTTAGCTCCACCTGGCAGGATCACCTGGTCCACCTTGGGAAGGTTTTAAAAGCCCTGCAAACTGCAGGTCTAACTATCAAGGCATCCAAATGCCAGATAGGGCAGGGCACTGTGGTGTACTTGGGCCACCTTGTTGGTGGAGGCCAGGTACAGCCCTTACAGCCCAAGATCCAGGCCATCCTGGACTGGGCAGCTCCAACAACCCAGACCCAAGTCAGGGCATTCCTTGGCTTGACTGGGTACTACAGGAGGTTTGTGAAGGGATATGGGTCCATTGTGACTCCCCTCACAGAACTCATCTCCAAGAAGATGCCCAAAAAGGTTAACTGGACAGTTAGTTGCCAAAAGGCTTTTGACACCCTGAAAGAAGCAATGTGCTCAGCACCAATTCTATGAGCTCCAGATTATGCCAAGCAGTTCATAGTGCAGACTGATGCCTCTGTGCTAGGGATAGGAGCGGTCCTATCCCAGACCAATGATGAAGGCCAAGACCAACCTGTTGCTTTTATAAGCAGGAGGCTTCTCCCCAGAGAGCAGCGTTGGAGTGCCATTGAGAGGGAGGCCTTTGCTGTGGTTTGGTCCCTGACGAAGTTGAGACCATACTTGTTTGGTACTCACTTCCTAGTTCAAACTGACCACAGACCTCTCAGATGGCTAATGCAAATGAAAGGGGAAAATCCAAAACTTTTGAGGCGGTCCATCTCCCTACAGGGAATGGACTTTGAAGTGGAACACAGACCTGGGACTGCCCATGCCAATGCAGATGGACTTTCCAGGTTCTTCCACTTAGACAATGAAGACTCCCAAGGGCAAGGTTAGTCTCATCATCTTTCATTTGGGGGGGGGGGGGTTTGTGTGAGAAAGTGCCTCTTTCTTGCATGGTATGCCCCCACTTTTTGCTGAATTGCTGATGTGCTTTGACTGAGTGTGTCCTGGGCTCCTGCCAATCAGGTACCCAGGGCCTGTGTTCCTTCCCTTAACTGCATTGAAGCCTAAACCCAATTGGCATCTCTGGCCACAGGTAAGCCCCTGGTAAGTGGTACCACAGGTACCCAGGGCACTGTGACCAGAGAAGGCCTCCAAGGGCTGCAGCACTTATTGTGCCACCCTTAGAGGCCCTGTACCCTGACACTCACACTCTGCCTCTGCAGACTGCGTGACTTGGCGCAGAACAAAGTGAAGAGTCGACATGGCACACATCCCTGTGTGCCATGCCCACAAACCACTGCCCTGGCATACCTCAGTCACCCCTCTAGCTGGGTGCCCTATGCCAGTGGTGAGGGTACAGGTGCATGAGCCCTGTACCCCTACAGTACCCAGGTCCATTCCTGGGCACTGTAAGTGCAGTTCTGCCATTAAGAGTATATGGTGCTGGGAGTTTGACATTACGAACTCCACAGCACCATAATGGCTACACTGAAGACTGGGAAGTTTGGTATCAAACTTCTCAGCACATTAAACCCACACTGATGCCAGTGTGGGATTTAATGTAAAATGCACAACAGAGGGCATCTTAGAGATGCCCCCTGAAACTCGACCAACTTCCAGTGGCCTGACTGGGTGGCTGCCGAGGCTGCCACCACCAGACATGTTTCTGGACCCCTGGGTCGAGAGCTCGCTGCTCTCGGGGGCCTGAAACAATGCACATCCTGGGACGAGGTGCCAAGCCTCCTCCCCCAGGATGGGCAGGGTTCACGAAGGAGAAGCTTCAAAGGCATACCGCCTTTGTGAACCTCTCCAGACCACTTGCTGTACTCAGCAACTGGTCCCCACTGGTTCTCCCCCCCCTTTTGGGCGGGAGACCCGGCGGGAAAAACAGAGTTAGGAAGAGAGGTGTGCCCACCTCTGCCAACTCCACCCCTAAGGTGGGGGAGGCGAGGTGAAGCACAACGTTGAGTCCCCGCCATCTTGAGGATGGGGGGACCCAGCCAACCCAGGACAGGCTCCTGCCCCCCTCCCACTGAAGAGTGGCAGAGTAGGGGGTGTACCCACCCCAGGGAAGGGACCCATTGGTCCCTGCCCTTTACCTACCTGTAACGCCCCTAAATTCAGTATTTAGGGGCACCCTGAACCTTCCTTCCTCAGATCCCGATTCCGAAACAACAAGAAGAACAAGAAGAAAGAAGACCAGCCGTGCAGCTGCTAACAAGAGGACGACACCAACTGACTTGGCCCCAGCCCTACCGGCCTGTCGAACCTGCTCCTGCTAAACCCCGGCCTCTTCAGTGATCAGCAACCTCGAAAACCCCGGAGGACCTGACTGCCTTGCTCAACTAAAAGACTGGGACTCCCACGAGCAGTGGTTCTGCTCAAACATCTGTAACCCCAGGCCCCGGCCTGAGACCGCGGATCCTGCCCACTCTGCACCCGCCGAGCCCGGCCCGAGCCAAAGTGGACAAAGACCACGAGGACGTCCCCCCGGCGACTGTGACCAAGAATCCAGCACCCAAGGACCCACCTCGACGCTCCTGACGATGCCTGCAGCCTCAACACCAGGGACCCTTCCAACCGCGACCACCAGAGGGTAAGATTTCCCGACGCCTAAAGATAACCCTGCACCCGGCGCCCCACGGCCCCCTGTGCCCAACTACTGGGTGTCTACCCCTCCTACAGCATCCCAACTTACCTCTCGAAGTGGTGGTCGCACCTGAAGAATCACCGTCCCCGAGTTTGCAGCCTTTGTTCGTCTTGCAGCTTTCCCATTGAAATCCATTGGGCGCCCGACGGCCCAAAAGCCCACTGCACCCGGCCGCCCCAGTGCCGCTGAGGGTGCACCAACTACCCTGTTCGACTTCCCCACTTGCCCTGAGTAAGTGACCAGGAGCTTTGCTCCCACAGCCGAGTGGCCTGCCTGCCAGCAGCCACCATTCAAAGGCCCCCCGCCCGCCATAGGCTAACGTTGGGCCTACTCTCTGCACCCGGCCGCCCCTGTGCCGCTGAGGGTGTAACAACAGTACAAACCTGAACCTGGGAGACCCCTGAGTCTTTCCCCAGAACCTTAGCTCTGCCAGCCGAGTACTTACCTGAAAGCCGATAACTTGCATTTTCTCCATAGGGTAACATTGACTGGTTTTCACTTGGAAATTCTTCTGTGTCGAGTTTTGGAACTTTGAAATATTCACTAAAAATCGTCCGAATACCAAAAACGAAATTACTCACCAGTTCTCAGAAGAGATCCCAGTGCTGGATCTAGGTGCCCAGCACTGATTAGAAAAAGTGATTACAACTGTGATTTTCCGATAACTTGATTTTCCTCCATAGGATAACATTGCCTGGTTCTCACCAGAAATTCTTCGAAGTGTCGATTTTTGCAACATACAAATATTCCTTAAAAATCGCCTGTGTAACAAAAACGATTTCTCTCAACTGTTTACAGGAAATGCACCAGGGCTGAATCCAGGATCCAGCTCTGAGTAAGAAAAACGTTCGTAAAGTAATTCTATTGCAGTTTACTTGAAAATCCCATTGAGCTCAATGTTATAGTATACCAAGTATTGTGTTGCCTATTGCAACCCCTGTACTATATTGCATTTAAAGTCTATTGTTCATTGAAAGTATTCAACAAACAGCATCTTATCTTGAGAAAGTATTTTTATGCAAACCTGTGGTTCTAAAATAAAACAACAGTATATTTTTTTATACCAAACAATTGGCCTAGAGTTCAGTTCTTGAGTGTGTGGTTTCATTTGCTGACTGAGTGTGTACATCAAATGCTTTACACTGTCCTCTGATACTGCCTTACTGCTCGACCAAGCTACCACTTTAGAGAGTAAGGTTCTATCTAACTTTAACCTCTGCCAAACCTCTGGAGACCCTTGGACCCTATACACACTGTACCTCACTTTGGTGCAGTATATATAGAGCCAGTTTCTTACATTGGTGGCAGCGTGTCACGTTTCACCATGGGCGCTGTAGACACACGAAGGCATGAATGAGGAATGAATGCGGGGAACTACATCTCCCAGGATTCTGAGGGAGGCGGCAGTCCTATCTCTTCCTCTCCTGTCTGCCCTACTTAAGCTCCTCCTGCACTGCTATCAGATGCTTGTCACCTGATATCGGAGCTTCCTGTATCCAGATCCCTGAACTGCATGTCAGCACTTTCCAGCCGCTCTCTAGCACATTGAGACGAAGGGGCTGAGACGCCCGGCTCCCTCTCCTCGTGGGAGAATCCTTAATAGCGCCGGAGGTGTCCTGTTGAAGACCAAGGAGGTTATTCCTCAAGGCGCACTGCCTTGCACTACCTGCGCGCCGAGACGCGACCTTTGATTCGAGAAGGCGCACGGACGCGCCTGAAAACTTCACCAAGCGCCTGCATGCTTGGAACACGACCTTCGCCATAGAACGCGCACTGAAGCGCCTCTTAGTGGCTTCCAGGAAAGAGCCTCTTATTCCCTATAAGCGCACGGAAGCGCCTCTTGCCTTATTAACCTGTGGCGCCTGGATGATGCCTTTTGTTATACCAAGCGCTTGTATGCGCCTATGGAAGTATTAAAACTGGAGAACTCCCTCTGGGTGAAATTAGAGCCGTTGAGAGGCTCGGAGTTCAAAATTGTTGTTTGTTTAAATGGCGATCTGATTCTGCAAGCAGTATCTTTGGGTAAAAAAGGATCTTACCTTGGATACTTAAAGACACAGTCACCATTTACCAGTGGACTACCTGGTTACAGATAAGTACTTGGTTAATCTGTATACCTAATGTCTCTGTTCTACAGAGAGTATTATATCACTGAAGAATAGTGAAGACAACTCTACTTGATTTCTTTTTCTTTATTTTTACCTTTTGTGCTCTCTTTTCTTGTGGATACGTGCAGCAGCTTTAAACGTAAGTGTAATACCTCACATAGATAACATTGATAGTGAATAGATCAGTGTGGAATCTTATGTGTGATGTGTTGTCTCTTATACAGGAAACACGGGGTTACCATAAGAGTGAGGTTTACAGAACTCTACAAAACGGAGCTCCTGGAGTGTTTTTTACTGCTGCAACTTTATTGTTTCGTTTATCCCTTTTTTCCCTTTCCCCTGTTGTGGTGTACTCTGCTGAGTGTTCATAGTACTCGCAGGTGATTCCATAGGAGGGAGGAGGAAGCATAGCATCTTCCATCGCTCCCGCTGTATCCGGCTGACCAGGTTAGTGTTAACCTATATCCGTGTCATGACAGAGTGACAAGCCCACGGTGCGTACAGCCTGAGCGATGGATACCAACACTGTACTTACTTCAGTGCTGGAAACATTGACCGCGTTAAGAATGGAAGTGGATGCCTTTCGGGGGAGAATTTAGAGCTGAGGAACGAGTTGGGCACAGTGAGAAGGGAGGTAGCAGGCCTGGCCCGTAGTAGCCCTACGAGTACAAAAGGGGTCTCATATATAAAGAATTGGACTCTACCACCTCCAGCAACTCATGACACATCACAGAGCCAAGGAGGGGAGCGGGATCCTCTACGATTCAAGTGATCCAACCCCTTCAGTTGCCACTTGCTCCACCCGAAAGATTCTTTGGGGACCCAAAGAAGTTTGGAATTTTTTAGGGCAGTGTAAGTTACACTTTATGTGTAAACCTGCTGTATTTCCTGACGATCAGTCTAAGACAGCCTTCGTTATGTCATATTTGGGGGAACGCAGCTAGTTGGTCCTTCCCTTTAATAGAGAGGAATGATCCCATGTTACTTGACTTTCCTCGATTCTGTGAAGAAATGCGCAAACTCTTTGACAGAAAGGCGCATCAGCTTTCTCTAGATAGGGAACTCATTACGCTTAAGCAGGGCACGCAAGATTTACTAACGTACATAACCACGTTCAACAGACTCGTTATAGAAACAGAGTGGCCAGAAGAAAAAGAACTTCCTTATACTATCAAGGGCTACGAGGCGAACTAAAAGATGTTTTGGCTCAAGTAGTCCATATGCCAGCTACCTGTGATGAATTGATCAACCTGACAGTTCAATTGGATCATCGTCTGCAGGAAAGAAAGGGAGATAAACAACGTCCTGACTCGAGACCACTGTTTTCTAAACCTAGGGTCCAAACAGAGGAGCGTCTACCATCTACAGACGGGACGGAACCAATGCAAATAAGTGGCATACGTGGTCCATTGAGTCAAGAAGAGAGGAACCGAAGACGTAGCCAGAGGTTATGTATGTACTGCGGAAAGCCTGGACATTATATCAAAGATTGCAAGTCCAAAACCAGGGCGACGTATAAAGACAACCAAGGATCTAGGAACGTGCCTGTGGTAGAATACCTGTTGGAGAACCCGGGAAACTAATAGGCTCAGACAAGACAGAGACCCCTTGTTTGAGGCAAGAAAGCGAAGTGGTCTTCCCTGCCGTGGCTAATACCGTACAAACTTCTGTAGCCCATATGAATGTGTGTGTGACGCTGAAGCTACCGGGAGAAGAACCCATACTGGTACACGCTCTATTGGATTCTGGGGCTACAGGCAATTTTATTGATCAGCGGTATGCACAAGAACTAGGCATACCCTGTATAAGAAAAAAGACACCAGAACCCGTGAAGGCAGTGGACGGAACGGCCTTGACGTCTGGACCGGTGCGTTTTCACACCCACCTTATTTCCATGCAAGTCGGCTTGACCCATTACGAGACCATACAATTTGATCTCATTGACGCCCGAATTTCAAACTTATATTAGGGATGCCTTGGCTTACACTTCATGATCCTCTAGTGCAATGGGCAGCCCGCACTGTTACCATGAACTCTTTGTTTTGTGCGGAACATTGTCACCGAGAAAGAAACCCTATGCCTTCTCACATAACAAACGCCGCTGCTTTCCTTGCTAGTGGTTGCAGTACAACGAGTGTGTGCCTTATCACCACATTACCGAAAGAATATACGCAGTATAAGGATGTGTTTAATGAACAGGAAGCCAGCAAACTGCCTCCCCATAGGGAATATGATTGCGTGATAGACCTGGAGCCTGGTGCCTGCATACCATGCAGCCGTATATATGCATTAACAGAGGCAGAGACCACCTATCTGCAACAATATCTGAAGAAGCTATTATCCTCTGGCTTCATACGTCCTTCGTCCTCCCCTGCTTCTTCACCGCTTTTTTATACCGAAACGTGAAGGAGGCTTAAGGGCGTGCATCGATTACAGGGCGATCAACAGAGTGACTAAGAAGAACAGATATCCTCTGCCCTTGATACCTGTGTTATTGGATCAGTTAAAAGGATCCAAGATATTCACCAAATTAGATCTCAGGGGAGCCTACCATCTGGTGCGAGTGCGGCGAGGGGATGAATGGAAAACGGCCTTTCGCACCAAATACGGGCTGTATGAATACCAGGTGATGCCCTTTGGCCTTTGTAACGCCCCGCCGCATTCCAATATTTCATGGATGAAGTATTGAGGGGATTGCTGGATGTCTCCTGCATAGTTTACATCGATGATATTTTAATCTATTCGGCAACCCTAGAGGACCATGTACATCATGTAACCGCAGTGCTGGAACGTCTTCAACAGTACGCCCTCTATGCCAAGTTGGAGAAATGCCTTTTCCACACTACTGAAGTAGAGTTCTTGGGATATGTCATTGGACCCAGAGGACTCTGCATGGACCAAAAGAAGACAGATGCCATCATCCGATGGGAATCACCCTCTAGCATAAAGACCCTTCAGAGTTTCCTCGGATTTGCCAATTTCTATCGGAGGTTCATTAAGGAGTTCTCCAAAATCATTCAACCCATGACACATCTGCTACGGAAAGGGGCCACATTCCTGTGGACTGATGCTGCGGAACAGGCTTTTCAAACGTTAAAAACATGTTTTATTAGTGCCCCGATCTTACGCCATCCTGATCCCAGCCAACCGTTTGTGGTAGAAACAGACGCCTCTTATTACGCCCTCGGAGGAGTCCTTTCTCAAAGGCATCCAGAGACAGGACAGCTTCATCCTGTTGCCTTCTTCTCCAAGAAACTGTCAAACTGCGAGGTGAATTACAGCATCACCGACAAAGAGCTGTTGGCCATAAAGAGAGCGTGTGAGGAGTGGAGACATCATTTGATGGGGGCTAGACACACGGTGGAAATATACACCGACCATCGGAACTTACTCTTCTTGAAGAGTGCCAGAGCCCTAACTCCGCGGCAGCTTCGCTGGTCTTTGTTCTTTGCGGACTTTGACTTTGTAATCAAATACCGACCAGGACCACAAAATGGTAAGGCTGATGCACTATCAAGACCCATGCCAATCCCAGAAACCAGCCTAGCCTCAGCTGAAGAACCTCCCAACATACTCCAGAAGGCTTCTTTTCCAACGGAAATCGTGGCCGCAACATCATCTACGGCATTCTTGGAGGAGGTAAAGAAACATGTTGAGAACATAGACGAACATGAGTGGGTGACCAGAGAACCTCAACATCGATCTGCCGTGAATGATTTGCTGTTCTACGACAAAAGACTATATATCCCGGAAGAATCCCTACAACGGAAAGTCCTGCAATGGACTCACGATTCCCCCTCGGCGGCCACCTGGGAAAACATAAAACCCTGCAAAACTTGACTAGGTATTTCTGGTGGGAAACCTTGAGGAAAGACACTGATCAGTATGTTACAGATTGTTCCATTTGTATGCAAGCCAAGGCTCAGCACCTGCGTCCCAGTGGACTGCTCAGACCCATACCCGTACCTCCGGCTCCTTGGCACACCGTCTCTATGGACTTCATCGTGGAGATGCCCCCTAGCCTGGGTTATAACACCATCCTTGTAGTTATAGATCATTTAACCAAGATGGGACATTTTATAGCTTTGACTAAATTGCCCACATCCGGAGAACTGGCAGCTACATTCCTACAACACATAGTACGGTTACATGGACTTCCCTCAGTCCTCATTACCGACAGAGGCACCCAATTCACTTCCAGGTTTTGGAAAGCTCTATGTGATGTCATGAAAATCGATGCCAGACTATCTACAAGTTACCATCCTCAAACCGACGGTAAAACTGAGAGGTTGAACCAGACCCTGGAGCAATACCTAAGATGCTTCACATTGCAACAAGGAGAAGAATGGAGAACACTCTTATGGACTGCAGAGTTCGCGTATAATAACGCAGACCATTCCTCGTTGGGTTGTTCTCCCTTCTTCTGTCTCAATGGATACCATCCTAACATGATGCCATTTGAACAGCCAGTCAATTCCACACATCCCACCATACAAGAGCATCATGCACATCTCAAGGCAGTGTTACAGAACGCTAAAACACACCTAGAAACATCCCGAGCACGCGATAAGCAAAAAGCAGATCAGAAAAGGACACCAGAGCCATCCTATAAAGTGGGGGATAAGGTATGGCTTAACACAAAACATCTGAAGTTTAAGGGAAACACCCGGCTGCTACCCAAGTTTGTAGGTCCCTATCCCATCCACAGTATAATTAATCCTGTAGCCATTAAGCTTATTCTCCCTTCCACTTGGCACATCCACCCTGTGTTTCATGTGTCATTTCTGAAACCTTGTCTCCCTAGCGCCAGATTGTCTAAAAAACCGTTGCCTATGGAGATAGAAGGGGAAGAGGAGTACGAGGTCCAAAACATACTGGATTCCAAGTTTGTCCGGGGCGGGTGCTCTATCTCATTGATTGGAAGGGATATGGTCCGGAGGACCGCTCTTGGGAACCAAGTAATAACCTGCATTGCCCTGGCCTTCTGCGGCGTTTCCACACACGGTTTCCTCATAAACCTGGTGGACCGCCGGGACGGCGGTCGTGGAGAGGGGGTTCTGTCACGTTTCACCATGGGCGCTGTAGACACACGAAGGCATGAATGAGGAATGAATGCGGGGAACTACATCTCCCAGGATTCTGAGGGAGGCGGCAGTCCTATCTCTTCCTCTCCTGTCTGCCCTACTTAAGCTCCTCCTGCACTGCTATCAGATGCTTGTCACCTGATATCGGAGCTTCCTGTATCCAGATCCCTGAACTGCATGTCAGCACTTTCCAGCCGCTCTCTAGCACATTGAGACGAAGGGGCTGAGACGCCCGGCTCCCTCTCCTCGTGGGAGAATCCTTAATAGCGCCGGAGGTGTCCTGTTGAAGACCAAGGAGGTTATTCCTCAAGGCGCACTGCCTTGCACTACCTAGCGCGCCGAGACGCGACCTTTAATTCGAGAAGGCGCACGGACGCGCCTGAAAACTTCACCAAGCGCCTGCATGCTTGGAACACGACCTTCGCCATAGAACGCGCACTGAAGCGCCTCTTAGTGGCTTCCAGGAAAGAGCCTCTTATTCCCTATAAGCGCACGGAAGCGCCTCTTGCCTTATTAACCTGTGGCGCCTGGATGATGCCTTTTGTTATACCAAGCGCTTGTATGCGCCTATGGAAGTATTAAAACTGGAGAACTCCCTCTGGGTGAAATTAGAGCCGTTGAGAGGCTCGGAGTTCAAAATTGTTGTTTGTTTAAATGGCGATCTGATTCTGCAAGCAGTATCTTTGGGTAAAAAAGGATCTTACCTTGGATACTTAAAGACACAGTCACCATTTACCAGTGGACTACCTGGTTACAGATAAGTACTTGGTTAATCTGTATACCTAATGTCTCTGTTCTACAGAGAGTATTATATCACTGAAGAATAGTGAAGACAACTCTACTTGATTTCTTTTTCTTTATTTTTACCTTTTGTGCTCTCTTTTCTTGTGGATACGTGCAGCAGCTTTAAACGTAAGTGTAATACCTCACATAGATAACATTGATAGTGAATAGATCAGTGTGGAATCTTATGTGTGATGTGTTGTCTCTTATACAGGAAACACGGGGTTACCATAAGAGTGAGGTTTACAGAACTCTACAAAACGGAGCTCCTGGAGTGTTTTTTACTGCTGCAACTTTATTGTTTCGTTTATCCCTTTTTTCCCTTTCCCCTGTTGTGGTGTACTCTGCTGAGTGTTCATAGTACTCGCAGGTGATTCCATAGGAGGGGAGGAGGAAGCATAGCATCTTCCATCTCTCCCGCTGTATCCGGCTGACCAGGTTAGTGTTAACCTATATCCGTGTCATGACACAGCGGTGGCATACAAACTTGCATTTGTTGGACTACTTGGTTACCGTCTGATCACACGACAGAACTCTTAAATTGCCTTTAGAATTCTGATTTTTTCAAATTGGCATTTTTTTCCAAACTACTAAAAGTCTTGTTAAGGCCTTGCTTAAGTCCCTTTAGAATTTTAGAAAATAAAAAGTCACTATAGTCAAGGGTAGAGGAGTTAGAACTTTTTGTTAGAATGTCTCAAGACAAGAACCCAGCTATTAGTGAAGATAATAATGACATGCAGGACATGGTTGAGGAGCTCGACCTCACCCCTTACCTTCACTTGTCTTTCAAGGAAGTAAGGTCCTTATGTAAACTTAAAAATATACCAATGGGCCAGCATCCAACCAAACAAGGGCTCCAGGAGCTCCTGGCTGAGTATGCAAAGGCCCACCCCTCTGAGCATGGTGATGACCAAGCAGAGGAGGAAAGGAGTGAGGAGGATGGAGAAAGGAACCCACCTCCACCACTGCCTAGGGAAGAAAGGGTCCCTGCACCCTTATTTCCGAGAATTAACCTCTGGGGACCTAGAGGCCACACAGGTGGTTCAGGTCCCAGGGAGGACATTGAGGACAGCCTCAGTGAGGAGGACAACCTTTAGCAAGGTTGGCCAGAAGGCTAGATCTAGAGTCCAGACTCCTGGCTCTAGAGAAGGAAAGAAAGGAGATGGGTTTAGCACCCATCAGTGGTGGCAGCAATACCAATAATAAGGATAAAGAGCAATCTTATGATCCTAAAATCCCCAAAGGGATTGTCCCTAAATTTGAGGAGGGTGATGACATCACCAAATGGTTCACAGCCTTTGAGAGGGCCTGTGACCTGAGACAGGTGAAGAAACCTCTCTGGGGGCACTCCTGTGGGAACTGTTCTCTGGTAACTGCAGAGACAGGCTTCTGACCCTCTCTGGGCCAGATGCAGGGTCCTATGACCTCATGAAGAGAACTCTAATTGAGGGATTTGGACTCACCACTGAGGAGTACAGAATTAGATTCAGGGGGCTCACAAAACCCAGAACCAGTCCTGGATTGATTTTGTAGACTACTCAGTAAAGACACTGGATGGTTGGTTAACTGGACACAATGTGCATGACTTTACTGGACTTTACAATTTGTTTATGACGGAACATATATTAAGAAATTGCACAAATGAAAAGTTACATCAGCATTTGGTAGACCTAGGTCTAATTTCTCCCCAAGAATTGGGAAAGAAGGCAGACCACTGGGTCAAGACTAGGGTGACAAGGACAACCACTGGGGGTGACCAGAAGAAAATGGTCACAAAACCTCCCCAGGGGAAAGGTGGTGAGAATCCCCAAGATAAAAAGTCTGAGTCTTCCAAAGGGCCCCAAAAACCTGTACAGGGGGGTGGGTCCCAAACTACTCCCTATGTGCCACAGCCCTATAGGGGGAAGAACTTTGATCCCACAAAGGCCTGGTGTAACAACTGTAAGAAGTTGGGACACTTAACTGTAGACAAGTCTTGCCCTCACAACAAGGCCCCTAAGCCCACAAGTACAGCTACTCCTGGGGTGGCAAGTCTACAGATGGGATCAACAGTGTGCCCAGAGCAAATCAGGATGCACACTGAAGCAGTTCTGGTTTCAGAAGGGGAAGTTGAGTTTGCCACTGTAGCTGTGTGGCCACCCAACTTAAAGAAATACTTACAGTACCCTTGGATCAATGGAACTAGGATAGAAGCACTGATGGATACAGGTGCCAGTGTCACTATGGTGAGAGACACACTGGTTTCCCCTGAGCAATATTTGATTGGGCGTACTTACCCAGTCACCAATGCTGACAGTGTTACCACTAATCATGCTATGGCTATGGTGACATTAGACTGGGGGGGCGGGGGTGGGGGTTACTGGCATGAAACAGGTAGTGGTCTCTCCAAAGCTACCAGCTGCATGTCTGCTTGGCAATGACCTGGAAACCTCAGCCTGGGCTGAGGTTGAACTAAAAACCCATGCAGCAATGCTGGACATCCCTGAATTGGTGTGTGTAAAAACAAGAGCACAGAGCAAAAGGCAGGGTGAAGAAATAGTGTTGGAGCCTGAAAGAATGGCCCAACCTACCAAGAGAAAGGTAAGAAGACTGGGGGACCAGCTTCTATACAGCCAAAGGATCAGGACCCCTCTCCTCAGGGAGAGGACTTGGACACCCCAGAGGGAACTGAGCCCATGGAGCTTGACCCTTACCAGGTTGAACTCTTAGGCCCGGGGGACCCTCTAGGGAAGAGCTGTGCCAGGGGCAGCAAGACTGTCCCACTCTTGAAAGCCTGAGGCAGCAAGCTGTTTCAGAAGCAAAGGGAGATGTCAGTGGTACCCACAGAGTTTATTGGGAAGAGGGATTACTGTACACTGAGGCAAAAGACCCCAATCCTGGAACCACCAGGAGAGTGGTAGTGCCACAGAAGTACAGGGAGTTCCTCCTAAATTTAGCTCATGACATCCCCCTAGCTGGACATCTGGGCCAAACCAAGACTTGGGAAACGCTAGTTAGCCACTTTTACTGGCCCCAGATGCACCAAAAGGTGAAGGAGTTTGTCAGCTCCTGTGTTACCTGTCAGGCCAGTGGCAAGACAGGTGGCCACCCAAAGGCCCCCCTGATACCACTGCCTGTGGTGGGGGTGCCCTTTGAGAGGGTAGGTGTGGACATAGTGGGTCCACTTGAACCTCCCACAGCCTCAGCGAACAAATTCATACTAGTGGTAGTGGATCATGCCACTAGGTACCCTGAAGCAATCCCACTTAGGACTACTACAGCTCCTGCAGTAGCCAAGGCCCTCATTGGTGTCTTCACCAGGGTAGGGTTTTCTAAGGAGGTGGTTTCAGACAGAGGTTCTAACTTTATGTCTGCTTACCTGAAACACATGTGGAAGGAATGTGGGGTACAGTACAAGTTTACTTGACCCTATCATCCACAAACCAATGGCCTTGTTGAGAGATTTAACAAGACATTGAAAGGCATGATTATGGGGCTCCCTGAGAAACTCAAAAGGAGATAGGATGTCCTCTTACCATGTCTGCTTTTAGCTTACAGAGAAGTGCCACAGAAGGGAGTAGGTTTCTCACCCTTTGAACTTCTGTTTGGCCATCCTGTGAGGGGACCACTTTTATTTATTTATTTATTTATTTATTTATTTAAGAGTTTTATAAAGCACCGGAATCACTCCCGAAGGAGTATCTCTGCGCTAAGCGAACCTACGGGCAGGTGAAGACAGACTAAAATAGGGAGGCTTTAAGCAGTTTCCTGAAACGTAGATAGTCCGGGCATTGTCTGAGTTGTAGGGGGAGCTCATTCCAGTATGATGGGGCGAGGAGGGAAAAAGTTTTCCCACCAAGTCTAGCTTTCCTAACCCTTGGAACCTGTAAAAGAAGTTTACAGCTGGATCTCAGTGTCCTGTGCAGAGAGTAGGGCTTCAGTTTGCACGAGATGTAAGAGGGACCCTTGTTATGGATGGCTCTATAGACTATGCAGCCAGTCTTAAATTTTATCCGCTTACGGACTGGTAGCCAATGAAGTCTGCGAAGCAGCGGCATAGAGGGGGTTCCAGGAGAAGAATTCGTGAGGAGCCGAGCCGCAGTATTCTGGACCACCTGAAGTCTATCAAGGGAAGACTCGTTTGCGGAAAGCAAAAGAGCATTGCAGTAATCAAGGCGGCCCAGGATCATGGTTTGAATAAGAGGTTTCCGTGTGTGATCCGGCAAAAATGGGAAGTCTGCGTAGCATGCCCAACACATGGAAACAATTGCTAACGGTTCGGGAGACATGCTCCTTCAGAGTAAGAGCCTGGTCAAGATAGATGCCCAGATTCTTAACTGAAGTTTTGGGAATAGGAGGTGGCCCAAGAGCGGGCGGCCACCAGTTCGGAGACCAGAGTAGAGGGGCTTCTCCGAAAAGCATTATCTCGGTTTTCCCTGCATTCAGTTGGAGGAAATTTCTCCTCATCCAAGCTGATATAGCAGTCATTCCTTCGACGAATGATGACAGAGCATATGTTGAGGTTTTATCAAAACTTTGTCTTGTAAAGGAGGGCTGGGAGAGGCCTCTCCAAGAACCCAAACAAGATATTGTGGACTATGTGCTTGGCCTAAGGTCCAGAATGGCTGAGTACATGGAAAAGGCATCCAAGAATCTTGAGGCCAGCCAGGAGCTTCAGAAGCACTGGTATGACCAAAAAGCTGCACTGGTTGAATTTCAACCTGGGCAACAGGTGTGGGTTTTGGAGCCAGTGGCACCAAGGGCACTCCAGGACAGATGGAGTGGCCCTTACCCTATCCTGGAGAGAAAGAGTGAGGTCACCTACTTAGTTGACCTGGGCACAAGCAGGACACCCAAAAGGGTTATCCATGTGAACCGCCTAAAGCTCTACAATGACAGGGCTGACATCACCATGCTGATGGTGACTGATGAGGAGCAGGAAGCAGAGAGTGAACCTCTCCCTGACCTCCTCTCATACAGCCCAAAAGATGGGTCAGTTGATGGAGTTGTCTTTTCAGACACCCTCTCTGCCCAACAGCAGACTGACTGCAAGCAAGTCTTGCAACAGTATGCTAAGCTCTTTTCCTTGTCCCCTGGTCTGACAAACTTGTGTACCCATGATGTGGACACTGGCGACAGTGCACCTGTCAAAAACAAGATCTATCGACAGTCAGACCAAGTCAAGGAAAGCATCAGAGCTGAGGTCAGCAAGATGCTGGAGTTAGGGGTTATTGAACCCTCTGAGAGCCCCTGGGCTAGCCCAGTGGTTCTGGTCCCCAAACCTCACCCACAGGATGGAAAGAGAGAAATGAGGTTTTGTATGGATTACAGAGGGCTCTACTCTGTCACCAAGACAGATGCACACCCTATCCCAAGAGCAGATGAGTTGATAGACAAATTGGGTGCAGCCAAATTCTTAAGTACCTTTGACTTAACTGCAGGGTACTGGCAGATTGGCATGGCACCAGGAGCAAAAGAGAAAACAGCATTCTCCACACCTGATGGGCACTATCAGTTCACTGTTATGCCCTTTGGTTTAAAGAATGCCCCTGCCACCTTCCAAAGGTTGGTGAATCAAGTCCTTGCTGGGTTGGAGTCCTTTAGTGCAGCTTATCTTGATGATATTGCTGTCTTTAGCTCCACCTGGCAGGATCACCTGGTCCACCTTGGGAAGGTTTTAAAAGCCCTGCAAACTGCAGGTCTAACTATCAAGGCATCCAAATGCCAGATAGGGCAGGGCACTGTGGTGTAATTGGGCCACCTTGTTGGTGGAGGCCAGGTACAGCCCTTACAGCCCAAGATCCAGGCCATCCTGGACTGGGCAGCTCCAACAACCCAGACCCAAGTCAGGGCATTCCTTGGCTTGACTGGGTACTACAGGAGGTTTGTGAAGGGATATGGGTCCATTGTGACTCCCTCACAGAACTCATCTCCAAGAAGATGCCCAAAAAGGTTAACTGGACAGTTAGTTGCCAAAAGGCTTTTGACACCCTGAAAGAAGCAATGTGCTCAGCACCAATTCTAAAAGCTCCAGATTATGCCAAGCAGTTCATAGTGCAGACTGATGCCTCTGAGCTAGGGATAGGAGCGGTCCTATCCCAGACCAATGATGAAGGCCAAGACCAACCTGTTGCTTTTATAAGCAGGAGGCTTCTCCCCAGAGAGCAGCGTTGGAGTGCCATTGAGAGGGAGGCCTTTGCTGTGGTTTGGTCCCTGACGAAGTTGAGACCATACTTGTTTGGTACTCACTTCCTAGTTCAACCTGACCACAGACCTCTCAGATGGCTAATGCAAATGAAAGGGGAAAATCCAAAACTTTTGAGGTGGTCCATCTCCCTACAGGGAATGGACTTTGAAGTGGAACACAGACCTGGGACTGCCCATGCCAATGCAGATGGACTTTCCAGGTTCTTCCACTTAGACAATGAAGACTCCCAAGGGCAAGGTTAGTCTCATCATCTTTCGTTTGGGGGGGGGTGTTGTGTGAGAAAGTGCCTCTTTCTTGCATGGTATGTCCTCACTTTTTGCTGAATTGCTGATGTGCTTTGACTGAGTGTGTCCTGGGCTCCTGCCAATCAGGTACCCAGGGCCTGTGTTCCTTCCCTTAACTGCATTGAAGCCTAAACCCAATTGGCATCTCTGGCCACAGGTAAGCCCCTGGTAAGTGGTACCACAGGTACCCAGGGCACTGTGACCAGAGAAGGCCTCCAAGGGCTGCAGCACTTATTGTGCCACCCTTAGAGGCCCTGTACCCTGACACTCACACTCTGCCTCTGCAGACTGCGTGTCTTGGTGCAGAACAAAGTGAAGAGTCGACATGGCACACATCCCTGTGTGCCATGCCCACAACCACTGCCCTGGCATACCTCAGTCACCCCTCTAGCTGGGTGCCCTATGCCAGTGGTGAGGGTAGAGGTGCATGAGCCCTGTACCCCTACAGTACCCAGGTCCATTCCTGGGCACTGTAAGTGCAGTGCTGCCATTAAGAGTATATGGTGCTGGGAGTTTGACATTACGAACTCCACAGCACCATAATGGCTACACTGAAGACTGGGAAGTTTGGTATCAAACTTCTCAGCACATTAAACCCACACTGATGCCAGTGTGGGATTTAATGTAAAATGCACAACAGAGGGCATCTTAGAGATGCCCCGGAAACTCGACCAACTTCCAGTGGCCTGACTGGGTGGCTGCCGAGGCTGCCACCACCAGACATGTTTCTGGACCCCTGGGTCGAGAGCTCGCTGCTCTCGGGGGCCTGAAACAATGCACATCCTGGGACGAGGTGCCAAGCCTCCCCCCCCAGGATGGGCAGGGTTCACGAAGGAGAAGCTTCAAAGGCATACCGCCTTTGTGAGCCTCTCCAGACCACTTGCTGTACTCAGCAACTGGTCCCCACTGGTTCTCCCCCTTTTGGGCGGGAGACCCGGCGGGAAAAACAGAGTGAGGAAGAGAGGTGTGCCCACCTCTGCCAACTCCACCCCTAAGGTGGGGGAGGCGAGGTGAAGCACAACCTCGAGTCCCCGCCATCTTGAGGATGGGGGGACCCAGCCAACCCAGGACAGGCTCCTGCCCCCTCCCACTGGAGAGTGGCAGAGTAGGGGTGTACCCACCCCAGGGAAGGGACCCATTGGTCCCTGCCCTTTACCTACCTGTAACGCCCTAAATTCAGTATTTAGGGGCACCCTGAACCTTCCTTCCTCAGATCCCGATTCCGAAACAACAAGAAGAACAAGAAGAAAGAAGACCAGCCGTGCAGCTGCTAACAAGAGGACGACACCAACTGACTTGGCCCCAGCCCTACCGGCCTGTCGAACCTCGAACCTGCTCCTGCTAAACCCCGGCCTCTTCAGTGGTCAGCAACCTCGAAAACCCCGGAGGACCTGACTGCCTTGCTCAACTAAAAGACTGGGACTCCCACGAGCAGTGGTTCTGCTCAAACATCTGTAACCCCAGGCCCCGGCCTGAGACCGCGGATCCTACCCACTCTGCACCCGCTGAGCCCGGCCCGAGCCAAAGTGGACAAAGACCACGAGGACGTCCCCCCAGCGACTGTGACCAAGAATCCAGCAACCAAGGACCCACCTCGACACTCCTGACGATGCCTGCAGCCTCAACACCAGGGACCCCTCCAACCGCGACCAGCAGAGGGTAAGATTTCCCGACGCCTAAAGATAACCCTGCACCCGGCGCCCCATGGCCCCCTGTGCCCAACTCCTGGGTGTCTACCCCTCCTACAGCATCCCAACTTACCTCTCGAAGTGGTGGTCGCACCTGAAGAATCACCGTCCCCGAGTTTGCAGCCTTTGTTCGTCTTGCAGCTTTCCCATTGAAATCCATTGGGCGCCCGACGGCCCAAAAGCCCACTGCACCCGGCCGCCCCAGTGCCGCTGAGGGTGCACCAACTACCCTGTTCGACTTCCCCACTTGCCCTGAGTAAGTGACCAGGAGCTTTGCTCCCACAGCCGAGTGGCCTGCCTGCCAGCAGCCACCAACCAAAGGCCCCCGCCCGCCATAGGCTAACGTTGGGCCTACTCTCTCTGCACCCGGCTGCCCCTGTGCCGCTGAGGGTGTAACAACAGTACAAACCTGAACCTGGGAGACCCCTGAGTCTTTCCCCAGAACCTTAACTCTGCCAGCCGAGTACTTACCTGAAAGCCGATAACTTGCATTTTCTCCATAGGGTAACATTGACTGGTTTTCACTTGGAAATTCTTCTGTGTCAAGTTTTGGAACTTTGAAATATTCACTAAAAATCGTCCGAATACCAAAAACGAAATTACTCACCTGTTCTCAGGAGAGATCCCAGTGCTGGATCTAGGTGCCCAACACTGATTAGAAAAAGTGATTACAACTGTGATTTTCCGATAACTTGATTTTCCTCCATAGGATAACATTGCCTGGTTCTCACCAGAAATTCTTCTAAGTGTCGATTTTTGCAACATACAAATATTCCTTAAAAATCGCCTGTGTAACAAAAACGATTTCTCTCAACTGTTTACAGGAAATGCACCAGGGCTGAATCCAGGATCCAGCCCTGAGTAAGAAAAACGTTCGTAAAGTAATTCTATTGCAGCTTACTTGAAAATCCCATTGAGCTCAACGTTATAGTATACCAAGTATTGTGTTGCCTATTGCAAACCCTGTACTATATTGCATTTAAAGTCTATTGTTCATTGAAAGTATTCAACAAACAGCATCTTATCTTGAGAAAGTATTTTTATGCAAACCTGTGGTTCTAAAATAAAACAACAGTATATTTTTTTATACCAAACAATTTGCCTAGAGTTCAGTTCTTGAGTGTGTGGTTTCATTTGCTGACTGAGTGTGTACATCAAATGCTTTACACTGTCCTCTGATACTGCCTTACTGCTCGACCAAGCTACCACTTTAGAGAGTAAGGTTCTATCTAACTTTAACCTCTGCCAAACCTCTGGAGACCCTTGGACCCTATACACACTGTACCTCACTTTGCTGCAGTATATATAGAGCCAGTTTCTTACATTGGTGGCAGCGGTGGCATACAAACTTGCATTTGTTGGACTACTTGGTTACCGTCTGATCACACGACAGAACTCTTAAATTGCCTTTAGAATTCTGATTTTTTTCAAATTGGCATTTTTTTCCAAACTACTAAAAGTCTTGTTAAGGCCTTGCTTAAGTCCCTTTAGAATTTTAGAAAATAAAAAGTCACTATAGTCAAGGGTAGAGGAGTTAGAACTTTTTGTTAGAATGTCTCAAGACAAGAACCCAGCTATTAGTGAAGATAATAATGACATGCAGGACATGGTTGAGGAGCTCGACCCCACCCCTTACCTTCACTTGTCTTTCAAGGAAGTAAGGTCCTTATGTAAACTTAAAAATATACCAATGGGCCAGCATCCAACCAAACAAGGGCTCCAGGAGCTCCTGGCTGAGTATGCAAAGGCCCACCCCTCTGAGCATGGTGATGACCAAGCAGAGGAGGAAAGGAGTGAGGAGGATGGAGAAAGGAACCCACCTCCACCACAGCCTAGGGAAGAAAGGGTCCCTGCACCCTTATTTCCGAGAATTAACCTCTGGGGACCTAGAGGCCACACAGGTGGTTCAGGTCCCAGGGAGGACATTGAGGACAGCCTCAGTGAGGAGGACAACCTTTTAGCAAGGTTGGCCAAAAGGCTAGATCTAGAGTCCAGACTCCTGGCTCTAGAGAAGGAAAGAAAGGAGATGGGTTTAGCACCCATCAGTGGTGGCAGCAATACCAATAATAAGGATAAAGAGCAATCTTATGATCCTAAAATCCCCAAAGGGATTGTCCCTAAATTTGAGGAGGGTGATGACATCACCAAATGGTTCACAGCCTTTGAGAGGGCCTGTGACCTGAGACAGGTGAAGAAACCTCTCTGGGGGGCACTCCTGTGGGAACTGTTCTCTGGTAACTGCAGAGACAGGCTTCTGACCCTCTCTGGGCCAGATGCAGGGTCCTATGACCTCATGAAGAGAACTCTGATTGAGGGATTTGGACTCACCACTGAGGAGTACAGAATTAGATTCAGGGGGGCTCACAAAACCCAGAACCAGCCCTGGATTGATTTTGTAGACTACTCAGTAAAGACACTGGATGGTTGGTTAACTGGACACAATGTGCATGACTTTACTGGACTTTACAATTTGTTTATGACGGAACATATATTAAGAAATTGCACAAATGAAAAGTTACATCAGCATTTGGTAGACCTAGGTCTAATTTCTCCCCAAGAATTGGGAAAGAAGGCAGACCACTGGGTCAAGACTAGGGTGACAAGGACAACCACTGGGGGTGACCAGAAGAAAGTGGTCACAAAACCTCCCCAGGGGAAAGGTGGTGAGAATCCCCAAGATAAAAAGTCTGAGTCTTCCAAAGGGCCCCAAAAACCTGTACAGGGGGTGGGTCCCAAACTACTCCCTATGTGCCACAGCCCTATAGGGGGAAGAACTTTGATCCCACAAAGGCCTGGTGTAACAACTGTAAGAAGTTGGGACACTTAACTGTAGACAAGTCTTGCCCTCACAACAAGGCCCCTAAGCCCACAAGTACAGCTACTCCTGGGGTGGCAAGTCTACAGATGGGATCAACAGTGTGCCCAGAGCAAATCAGGATGCACACTGAAGCAGTTCTGGTTTCAGAAGGGGAAGTTGAGTTTGCCACTGTAGCTGTGTGGCCACCCAACTTAAAGAAATACTTACAGTACCCTTGGATCAATGGAACTAGGATAGAAGCTCTGATGGATACAGGTGCCAGTGTCACTATGGTGAGAGACACACTGGTTTCCCCTGAGCAATATTTGATTGGGCGTACTTACCCAGTCACCAATGCTGACAGTGTTACCACTAATCATGCTATGGCTATGGTGACATTAGACTGGGGGGGGGGGGGGTGGGTTACTGGCCTGAAACAGGTAGTGGTCTCTCCAAAGCTACCAGCTGCATGTCTGCTTGGCAATGACCTGGAAACCTCAGCCTGGGCTGAGGTTGAACTAAAAACCCATGCAGCAATGCTGGACATCCCTGAATTGGTGTGTGTAAAAACAAGAGCACAGAGCAAAAGGCAGGGTGAAGAAATAGTGTTGGAGCCTGAAAGAATGGCCCAACCTACCAAGAGAAAAGGTAAGAAGACTGGGGGACCAGCTTCTATACAGCCAAAGGATCAGGACCCCTCTCCTCAGGGAGAGGACTTGGACACCCCAGAGGGAACTGAGCCCATGGAGCTTGACCCTTACCAGGTTGAACTCTTAGGCCCAGGGGGACCCTCTAGGGAAGAGCTGTGCCAGGGGCAGCAAGACTGTCCCACTCTTGAAAGCCTGAGGCAGCAAGCTGTTTCAGAAGCAAAGGGAGATGTCAGTGGTACCCACAGAGTTTATTGGGAAGAGGGATTACTGTACACTGAGGCAAAAGACCCCAATCCTGGAACCACCAGGAGAGTGGTAGTGCCACAGAAGTACAGGGAGTTCCTCCTAACTTTAGCTCATGACATCCCCCTAGCTGGACATCTGGGCCAAACCAAGACTTGGGAAACGCTAGTTAGCCACTTTTACTGGCCCCAGATGCACCAAAAGGTGAAGGAGTTTGTCAGCTCCTGTGTTACCTGTCAGGCCAGTGGCAAGACAGGTGGCCACCCAAAGGCCCCCCTGATACCACTGCCTGTGGTGGGGGTGCCCTTTGAGAGGGTAGGTGTGGACATAGTGGGTCCACTTGAACCTCCCACAGCCTCAGGGAACAAATTCATAGTAGTGGTAGTGGATCATGCCACTAGGTACCCTGAAGCAATCCCACTTAGGACTACTACAGCTCCTGCAGTAGCCAAGGCCCTCATTGGTGTCTTCACCAGGGTAGGGTTTTCTAAGGAGGTGGTTTCAGACAGAGGTTCTAACTTTATGTCTGCTTACCTGAAACACACGTGGAAGGAATGTGGGGTACAGTACAAGTTTACTTGACCCTATCATCCACAAACCAATGGCCTTGTTGAGAGATTTAACAAGACATTGAAAGGCATGATTATGTGGCTCCCTGAGAAACTCAAAAGGAGATGGGATGTCCTCTTACCATGTCTGCTTTTAGCTTACAGAGAAGTGCCACAGAAGGGAGTAGGTTTCTCACCCTTTGAACTTCTGTTTGGCCATCCTGTGAGGGGACCACTTTGTCTTGTAAAGGAGGGCTGGGAGAGGCCTCTCCAAGAACCCAAACAAGATATTGTGGACTATGTGCTTGGCCTAAGGTCCAGAATGGCTGAGTACATGGAAAAGGCATCCAAGAATCTTGAGGCCAGCCAGGAGCTTCAGAAGCACTGGTATGACCAAAAAGCTGCACTGGTTGAATTTCAACCTGGGCAACAGGTGTGGGTTTTGGAGCCAGTGGCACCAAGGGCACTCCAGGACAGATGGAGTGGCCCTTACCCTATCCTGGAGAGAAAGAGTGAGGTCACCTACTTAGTTGACCTGGGCACAAGCAGGACACCCAAAAGGGTTATCCATGTGAACCGCCTAAAGCTCTACAATGACAGGGCTGACATCACCATGCTGATGGTGACTGATGAGGAGCAGGAAGCAGAGAGTGAACCTCTCCCTGACCTCCTCTCATACAGCCCAAAAGATGGGTCAGTTGATGGAGTTGTCTTTTCAGACACCCTCTCTGCCCAACAGCAGACTGACTGCAAGCAAGTCTTGCAACAGTATGCTAAGCTCTTTTCCTTGTCCCCTGGTCTGACAAACTGGTGTACCCATGATGTGGACACTGGCGACAGTGCACCTGTCAAAAACAAGATCTATCGACAGTCAGACCAAGTCAAGGAAAGCATCAGAGCTGAGGTCAGCAAGATGCTGGAGTTAGGGGTTATTGAACCCTCTGAGAGCCCCTGGGCTAGCCCAGTGGTTCTGGTCCCCAAACCTCACCCACAGGATGGAAAGAGAGAAATGAGGTTTTGTGTGGATTACAGAGGGCTCTACTCTGTCACCAAGACAGATGCACACCCTATCCCAAGAGCAGATGAGTTGATAGACAAATTGGGTGCAGCCAAATTCTTAAGTACCTTTGACTTAACTGCAGGGTACTGGCAGATTGGCATGGCACCAGGAGCAAAAGAGAAAACAGCATTCTCCACACCTGATGGGCACTATCAGTTCACTGTTATGCCCTTTGGTTTAAAGAATGCCCCTGCCACCTTCCAAAGGTTGGTGAATCAAGTCCTTGCTGGGTTGGAGTCCTTTAGTGCAGCTTATCTTGATGATATTGCTGTCTTTAGCTCCACCTGGCAGGATCACCTGGTCCACCTTGGGAAGGTTTTAAAAGCCCTGCAAACTGCAGGTCTAACTATCAAGGCATCCAAATGCCAGATAGGGCAGGGCACTGTGGTGTACTTGGGCCACCTTGTTGGTGGAGGCCAGGTACAGCCCTTACAGCCCAAGATCCAGGCCATCCTGGACTGGGCAGCTCCAACAACCCAGACCCAAGTCAGGGCATTCCTTGGCTTGACTGGGTACTACAGGAGGTTTGTGAAGGGATATGGGTCCATTGTGACTCCCCTCACAGAACTCATCTCCAAGAAGATGCCCAAAAAGGTTAACTGGACAGTTAGTTGCCAAAAGGCATTTGACACCCTGAAAGAAGCAAAGTGCTCAGCACCAATTCTAAAAGCTCCAGATTATGCCAAGCAGTTCATAGTGCAGACTAATGCCTCTGAGCTAGGGATAGGAGCGGTCCTATCCCAGACCAATGATGAAGGCCAAGACCAACCTGTTGCTTTTATAAGCAGGAGGCTTCTCCCCAGAGAGCAGCGTTGGAGTGCCATTGAGAGGGAGGCCTTTGCTGTGGTTTGGTCCCTGACGAAGTTGAGACCATACTTGTTTGGTACTCACTTCCTAGTTCAAACTGACCACAGACCTCTCAGATGGTTAATGCAAATGAAAGGGGAAAATCCAAAACTTTTGAGGTGGTCCATCTCCCTACAGGGAATGGACTTTGAAGTGGAACACAGACCTGGGACTGCCCATGCCAATGCAGATGGACTTTCCAGGTTCTTCCACTTAGACAATGAAGACTCCCAAGGGCAAGGTTAGTCTCATCATCTTTCGTTTGGGGGGGGGAGGGGTTGTGTGAGAAAGTGCCTCTTTCTTGCATGGTATGCCCCCACTTTTTGCTGAATTGCTGATGTGCTTTGACTGAGTGTGTCCTGGGCTCCTGCCAATCAGGTACCCAGGGCCTGTGTTCCTTCCCTTAACTGCATTGAAGCCTAAACCCAATTGGCATCTCTGGCCACAGGTAAGCCCCTGGTAAGTGGTACCACAGGTACCCAGGGCACTGTGACCAGAGAAGGCCTCCAAGGGCTGCAGCACTTATTGTGCCACCCTTAGAGGCCCTGTACCCTGACACTCACACTCTGCCTCTGCAGACTGCGTGTCTTGGTGCAGAACAAAGTGAAGAGTCGACATGGCACACATCCCTGTGTGCCATGCCCACTAACCACTGCCCTGGCATACCTCAGTCACCCCTCTAGCTGGGTGCCCTATGCCAGTGGTGAGGGTAGAGGTGCATGAGCCCTGTACCCCTACAGTACCCAGGTCCATTCCTGGGCACTGTAAGTGCAGTGCTGCCATTAAGAGTATATGGTGCTGGGAGTTTGACATTACGAACTCCACAGCACCATAATGGCTACACTGAAGACTGGGAAGTTTGGTATCAAACTTCTCAGCACATTAAACCCACACTGATGCCAGTGTGGGATTTAATGTAAAATGCACAACAGAGGGCATCTTAGAGATGCCCCCTGAAACTCGACCAACTTCCAGTGGCCTGACTGGGTGGCTGCCGAGGCTGCCACCACCAGACATGTTTCTGGACCCCTGGGTCGAGAGCTCGCTGCTCTCGGGGGCCTGAAACAATGCACATCCTGGGACGAGGTGCCAAGCCTCCTCCCCCAGGATGGGCAGGGTTCACGAAGGAGAAGCTTCAAAGGCATACCGCCTTTGTGAGCCTCTCCAGACCACTTGCTGTACTCAGCAACTGGTCCCCACTGGTTCTCCCCCCCATTTTGGGCGGGAGACCCGGCGGGAAAAATAGAGTGAGGAAGAGAGGTGTGCCCACCTCTGCCAACTCCACCCCTAAGGTGGGGGAGGCAAGGTGAAGCACAACCTCGAGTCCCCGCCATCTTGAGGATGGGGGGACCTAGCCAACCCAGGACAGGCTCCTGCCCCCCTCCCACTGGAGAGTGGCAGAGTATGGGGTATACCCACCCCAGGGAAGGGACCCATTGGTCCCTGCCCTTTACCTACCTGTAACGCCCCTAAATTCAGTATTTAGGGGCACCCTGAACCTTCCTTCCTCAGATCCCGATTCCGAAACAACAAGAAGAACAAGAAGAAAGAAGACCAGCCGTGCAGCTGCTAACAAGAGGACGACACCAACTGACTTGGCCCCAGCCCTACCGGCCTGTCGAACCTCGAACCTGCTCCTGCTAAACCCCGGCCTCTTCAGTGGTCAGCAACCTCGAAAACCCCGGAGGACCTGACTGCCTTGCTCAACTAAAAGACTGGGACTCCCACGAGCAGTGGTTCTGCTCAAACATCTGTAACCCCAGGCCCCGGCCTGAGACCGCGGATCCTGCCCACTCTGCACCCGCCGAGCCCGGCCCGAGCCAAAGTGGACAAAGTCCACGAGGACGTCCCCCCGGCGACTGTGACCAAGAATCCAGCACCCAAGGACCCACCTCGACGCTCCTGACGATGCCTGCAGCCTCAACACCAGGGACCCCTCCAACCGCGACCAGCAGAGGGTAAGATTTCCCGACGCCTAAAGATAACCCTGCACCCGGCGCCCCATGGCCCCCTGTGCCCAACTCCTGGGTGTCTACCCCTCCTACAGCATCCCAACTTACCTCTCGAAGTGGTGGTCGCACCTGAAGAATCACCGTCCCCGAGTTTGCAGCCTTTGTTCGTCTTGCAGCTTTCCCATTGAAATCCATTGGGCGCCCGACGGCCCAAAAGCCCACTGCACCCGGCCGCCCCAGTGCCGCTGAGGGTGCACCAACTACCCTGTTCGACTTCCCCACTTGCCCTGAGTAAGTGACCAGGAGCTTTGCTCCCACAGCCGAGTGGCCTGCCTGCCACCAACCAAAGGCCCCCCGCCCGCCATAGGCTAACGTTGGGCCTACTCTCTCTGCACCCGGCCGCCCCTGTGCCGCTGAGGGTGTAACAACAGTACAAACCTGAACCTGGGAGACCCCTGACTCTTTCCCCAGAACCTTAACTCTGCCAGCCGAGTACTTACCTGAAAGCCGATAACTTGCATTTTCTCCATAGGGTAACATTGACTGGTTTTCACTTGGAAATTCTTCTGTGTCGAGTTTTGGAACTTTGAAATATTCACTAAAAATCGTCCAAATACCAAAAACGAAATTACTTACCTGTTCTCAGGAGAGATCCCATTGCTGGATCTAGGTGCCCAGCACTGATTAGAAAAAGTGATTACAACTGTGATTTTCCGATAACTTGATTTTCCTCCATAGGATAACATTGCCTGGTTCTCACCAGAAATTCTTCTAAGTGTCGATTTTTGCAACATACAAATATTCCTTAAAAATCGCCTGTGTAACAAAAACGATTTCTCTCAACTGTTTACAGGAAATGCACCAGGGCTGAATCCAGGATCCAGCCCTGAGTAAGAAAAACGTTCGTAAAGTAATTCTATTGCAGTTTACTTGAAAATCCCATTGAGCTCAATGTTATAGTATACCAAGTATTGTGTTGCCTATTGCAACCCCTGTACTATATTGCATTTAAAGTCTATTGTTCATTGAAAGTATTCAACAAACAGCATCTTATCTTGAGAAAGTATTTTTATGCAAACCTGTGGTTCTAAAATAAAACAACAGTATATTTTTTTATACCAAACAATTGGCCTAGAGTTCAGTTCTTGAGTGTGTGGTTTCATTTGCTGACTGAGTGTGTACATCAAATGCTTTACACTGTCCTCTGATACTGCCTTACTGCTCAACCAAGCTACCACTTTAGAGAGTAAGGTTCTATCTAACTTTTACCTCTGCCAAACCTCTGGAGACCCTTGGACCCTATACACACTGTACCTCACTTTGGTGCAGTATATATAGAGCCAGTTTCTTACAAATGGCTATTAGCCCTATTGGCCAGTAAAGAGTTGCAGGCTAGCACCCCAGACCTGCTAACTTCTGAATTGGACTACTAACTTCTGAATTGGGCTATTAAGGTTGACAGTGTTTGGCATCAAATGAATTAGTGCATTAAGTCAGACTTAATGGTTACATCGAATTTAATGTCACTGGTGGGCAAAGTGCAACTTTAGAAGTTGACACTTTAGTTGCCCAAGGTTTACAGTGCCTGTTTACTGATGTACACTGGGCTTGTCCTGCAGACTGCTTTCTGCCCTCCTGCGGAGACGTGCTAACGGCTCCCAGGAAAGGACACAATAGGGGCCTGCATAGGAAAGAGTGTTACCTCCATCCTGCAGGAAGCCACACGGGTGGTAGCCCAAAAGGCGAGCTTCAAAGGAGAAGCCTCCTTTGAAGGGCAAATGGGTAACCCTTAGGAGAGTGGCTGCTCTATTGGTTAGGCAGTCAAGCTGGCACTGGGAACAAGAGAGGGGAAGCTAGTTGTCAAACCATTTTTTCCAGCAGTGTGTCTACCCTTGGTAGCCACACCTATGTGGGGGTGAGATAGGGAGCTCTGCGTGTGAGCGAAGGGTTCCGCCATCTTTTTGAGTGGGCAGAATGGTGCATCTTGGGATAGCCAGTTGCCACACTTCCCAGGAAGTGGTCCTCAGGAGGGAGGGAACCTGCTGGGGCAAGTTGGTAGCCCAAAGTCTTTAAGTCGCTACCAAAACCTGATGCACAGAGTTGCACCCGAGTTTGCTGAGCCCGGGAGTGGTGTCTAAGAGTTGCTGGGACCCTCAAAAGGGAATTTAACGACCCAGGAAGGATAGACCTGTGACCGCGATCTTGGGCGACTGGTAGTCAAGTGGTGAATTACTTCAGCCAGATCGGAGATGACTCTGTTGGACCCCCTCATCACCTTCATGGACAGAGGAATCCCTGCAGGAAGGAATGAGTCACATCCACAGCATCCTTCACCCGTTGCATTAGGACCACTCCATAGGAATCAATTGCAACACTGTTAAAGTACCTGAAACTGCTGAAGGACTGTTCCTCCTGTGAAGGTAACTGATTCTGAGGACCTTGCTGGTCCCTCTGACTAGCTCTCTGCCAGAGTTGGGTGCCCCAAGTACTTCCCACCAACCGCATTGACACTAACCTAAGTTTTCCTTGAAAAAGTTTGTAAGTGCCCAATTCATTGACTTTGCCAAGGCTTGTTCGTTGTTGAGTGAAATTGCATTGATTTATTATTGCTTGTAAAATCCATGTCTCCGGAACCTTCCATTGGATCTTTTTCATTCTAGTGTCAATTCCTATAAAGGTACAGTCTTTTTTCATAAATTGGTGTCTGATTTCTTGAGCGTTGTGTCAATTTCTTCTTCAATTGTTTTGGTGCTGTTTAATTGCTTATCACTTGTTCCTCTGTGTAAGCCTTGCTGCTCAGTGCCACAACTACCCAGGATTGAGCTGAGGGTTTGACAGACAAAACCCAAGGGTCCTAAAGGGTTTGGTAAGTGTATTACACGGTGAGGTCGCATAACCACACCATATAAACCACCCCATTTCCTCACAGTGTTCAAGACTAAGTTTAATAGAAATGTAATGAGCCACTCTGCACTAACCCACATGCAGACACCAACATGGAGCTAATCTAGAAGAGTCCGGTGCACATGAACCCAGTTCCAAGAATGCCATCAATGTGTATGTGCCTTGTTGTGTGGGGGCATATATTGGGATACAACAGGTCCCGCAACAGACGCCAGCCAGCTAGCCCTGCCCAACCAGCCCCAGCCACCTGTCAATCATGAATGAATGCAGAGCTCTCAAGTTTTCAAGACCCATGCATGAGAAGTCAAGTTGTACCTTTGCGTTTTGGGACTCGTAGTCAACGTTTATCCCATAGTAAAATCAATCATAGGTCCATATATTCGATGACTATTACTATCTAGTGGTCATATTCGCAGAGAAACTATCCTGGGCTAAGCAGAAAGTAAAAAATGAAACAACAATGAGCCAATACGCTAATGCAGTTCTACGGTTCACCAACAAATCTGGCCGAAAAGTAATTGAACTTGCTCTTCAATTGAAATGAGAGCTTTGGCTGCAGGTTCCTACAAGGGAGAGCTTTGGGGGTACAAACCAGCCACAGAAATGAAGAGAATTCCGAATTCCTACAGCGCACATCTTGGTCCTGGGACCCCATGTCTGCAGTAGGGACCGAATGGAGCATGACTACTGGTGATTCTCTTTTAGCAAACAAACCGGCTGTATTGGATCCAAATATGGACAAAATCTGAGCTGGCTACCTTCTTAAAAGCCCTATGCGAAATGTGGCAAAGCAACAATTCGAGCAACCTCCCTGGCTTTAACACATTGCATGTAGCCTAGTTGATCTAGGCTGTGAAGAATTCTGGAACAACACTGAATCACTGACCCCTGCAAGCCTTTAATTTGTTAAGGGGAAATACTGGTCCTTCCAGGAAGTCAAGGAAGGGGGCAAACTAATTGCACACCTCCAGGAAAGCAAACCTTCTACCCAGTTTGAATGCTACATGGACCAACTTTTCCCAGAGTTGAAAAGATCATTGTACTTATATTAATAACTGGTGATGAAACTGTTCTGCATTTTATGCTTCTTTGGACCAACTCCTTGCAGACAAGGAAGCTCTACCCCACCCCCTCTTCAAAATGTACAACATAAGACACTGCAAGGACGCAGTATCTTTATGCCTACAAACTGACTCTGAAGCATTTTCTTTATCCTGCTGGTGGCATCCTACCTTTATGCCACCTAAAAATCTACTAGACTTTGTCATTCATAAGTTTATCATCATCACTGAAATAGTGGGACTCGTTTCTTGTGATTTGCTGTGTCTTCCCAAAGATGTAATTTGAATATCATATCTTTATATATACACCGGAGGGTGCAATGGTGGTTTCTGGTACTTCCGAAGATGATGTGCAATTCTCCGGTGGAGTTTCTGTTTTTTCCTGAGATGTGGATAGATTCCATGGGTCTTTAACATCCTTTGGTACTGTAGAGTCAACCTACGCCACATGGCCTGAAGAGTTTCAGAGGTCGGTGGCTCCTGCCGGGCCTATCACAACAATCTGAATCTTTTATCAGACAGTCTTGGTCTCACTCCACCCAGAAACAATATTCTTCATCCTGGAAGAGAGGGGTGGGTTGGTGCAACAAGTGGGGTATGGATCCAGTGGAGGCCCAACTATCATTTGTAGCTAATTTTTTATTGGAACTGGCTGCGAGCAGATTGGTGTACAGGTTAGTAAATAATTTTCAATTCGCTATTTCTGCTGGACATTCTCAAATAGACAGTAAGTATATTGAAGAACATCCTTTCGAAACTAAGGTGATGCATGGAATAAGACTCTCTATCCACTGTTGCCTTGTTATCCTCAGTTTTGGGATGTGAATATTATTCTGAGATTTCTTAATAATTAGCCGACTAATGCAGATTTATCCAGGAAACAAATTTCGGCCAAATTGGCCATATTATTGTGTCAAATGTCATGCAAGAGTGTGTCGATGTATGAGCTCTGGATTTAGCAAGTAGGATTTTTTCTCCCAAAGGAGTTTTTTTTAAAGCTATTTCTAGATGTACCAAGACTTTTACTAAAAGTGTGTCTTATTCTAAATTGTGTATTGTTCAGTGTTTAAAAGCATATGAGGATTGTACTAGGGAGTTTAGACAAGATAGTACAGGCCAGTTGTTAATTGTATTGCGAAAGCTGTTTAAACCAGTTTCGTCAGCCACTTTAGCCCGATGGGTAAAATGGCTCATGTTGGAGGCAGGCATTAATGTCACCATGTTTGATACACTTTTGCATGCTATGGCATCTAAAACGTTTCTGCTGGGTTCTAGATGAAAGGATATATGAAGGCTGCAGCTCTGTCTACGAATTCTACATTCTAAACACTTTACTGTATACTGATAACTGATATTGCTTCTTTCGTGATGGGAAAGCTTTAAAGAAGCATAATCGAAGCCTGCGGTCCTGATCTAGAATAAAAAATATTTCAGCTATTGCGTCAAGAATTTACAGTTCTATTAAGGACATGAAGGCAAGGATTATCTCCCCCAAATGAAATGTATATGGTCATGTATTACTGTGCATTATTGGAATTTTACCTGCCTTTGAATTACTTTGTTGTAATGGTTATGGTTTTTGCAATGGAGATTATGGCGAGTTTTCTGATCCAGGTTCAGATCAGAAGGAAGACTAGACATCCTCACAAGATGTAAGTGGCCGATGCGGCCGGTTGACAAGATGTCAACAACCCAATGTTGATTCTATGACAGGACGCGGAGACTCAATTATGCTTTCAACTTTCTTTACTTCTCACAGCAGCCAAAAGCATACATTTCTATACTGCTTTACTTAGTAGCGAATCCCCAGACACGTGTTTCTGGATTTCTCCGTCATCAGTAGGGAAAAAGTTAGTAGGTTGCTGGACATGCTGCCACTTAATTTTCAAAGGTACAATTCCACTCAGGGCAAGCAGGCGCTCCCAAGCTCGTCAGCTCAAGCGACTCAAGGGAGCCTTTTATTACGGTCAAAGGGGATAGGAGCACACTGCCATCACGTCTCAGAGTCATTACCTCTAGGCATCTTGGTCGATGTAGTACATTGTTTTTCGCTCAGCACAAAGTTCGAAATGATAATTGGCTAATGCCATATTTTTAGTAGCGTATCCCTAGACACGTGTTTCTGAATTCCTCCGTCATGAGTAGGGAAAAATTTTGGAGGTTGCTGGACATGCTGCCACTTAATTTTCACAGGCACAACGGAGCCTTTTAAGACTGAGGGGCAGAACAGCACAATGTCTACACAAGTGGGAGGAGATTTCATCAGATGCATGGGTACTTCAGACAGTACAAGGCTCCCACAAAGAGGTTTGGGGTACCCCAAGACAGTTCTACCAACCACTGCCTCTTTCCTTTTCAGGGGAGGTTTCCACTCTCATAGATTAAGAGATTCAAATCTAGAAACCAAAGTGGCCATAGAAAGATCCTTCCTCCATTCCAAGGGATTTTGAGCAACATTTTCATTGTAAAGAAGAAAGGCAAAGTGGTGTGACATGTAATCAAGCAGCGAGAATTCAACGATTGGTTAGTATATCGTCAATTCAAGATGAAGGGCATCCATCTTCTGAGGAATCTCCTCACACAGGGGGACTGGCTGCTCAGACTGGAATTGAAGGAAGCTTATTTGGCAATCCCCATTTTTCCAGCCCACTGCAGGTGTCTTCAATTTCTTTGGAGATCTCAAATTTGGGAGTCCAAGGCCCTTCCCTTCGGTCTGTCGTCTGTCCCTTGGTGCTTCTCGCAGCTCCTCGGAACCAGCAGTTGTGTAGCTGCTATCAAAGTTGATAATTTACTTGGATAACATGATAATCAAGGCCCAAGACAGAGACAGCCTTTTACATCAAGCCCAGATGGCAGTTCATCGATTGGAGGACTTGGGGTTTGTGATCAACAATTTCAAATCAGATTTGATATCGAAGCACAGAATAGACTTCCTTGCGTTGACCATTGATGCGTTAGCGGTACTCTAGAACTACCGAAGACCAAAATCTGAGCGATCCAGAAGGAACTCAGGACTTTAATTTCATCCAGCCGCATGTCACTTAGCCAGTTGGCTATTGCGAAACAGCCCACTGCAAAGGTTGAAGTGCATCCATCTCCAAAAGGAAGTATCTTATTCGGGGGAGGTACCCTTAACAGAGGAGGCCAGGACGGTGATGAGCTAATGGCTGATTCACATGGAGGTGTGGAAAGGCTGAGCAATTTTCAGATCTGTTCCGGATGTGGTGATTGAATCGGATGCCAACGGCTGGGGCTGGGGTGCCAGATGCAGGGATGTCTCAACCAGGGGATGTTGGTCCAAGGAGGAGCTGCGTCTACATATCATCTGTCTGGAACTACTGGCGGGCTCCTTCGCAATTTGCAACTTGGTGAAGAATAAAGTGGGGTACTCTGTTTCGTTGAGAATGGACAATATCTCAGCGGTACAGATTGTCCACAAGCTGGGAGGCACAAGATCGAGGACTCTAGCAGAGATAGCCAAGGACTTTTGGCATTACTGCCTGGACAGAGAGATTTCGGTATTAGCAGTTAACCTTCCGGGAATGACCAACACAGTGGAGGATTGGAACTCCCGGTTCCTGGCAGACCTCAGCGAGTGGAAGCTTCATCCCCAGGTATTCTATCTCATTTGCGAGAAATCAGCCTTGCCAATCAGGGATCTGTTTGCCTCGAGATTGAATGCGCAAGTTCCTCAGCTGGAGACCAGATCCAAAGCCTCCGGAGTAGATGCTTTTCTTCAGGATTGGAGCGAGGGCCTGAAATACGCCTACCCCCCCTTTCATCATGATCACCAAAGTGGCGACTCAGATCAGACGTCAGCAAGCAGAATTAATCTTGGTGACACCCCTTTGGAGATCCAATGCTTGGTTCCCTCTACTCCTCGAAATGTCAATTGACTGTCCGGTAGTTCTACCTAATTTAAGGATATCTTACAATGACCGCGGGGAGAAGTCCATCCAATGATCAAGGAAGGTCTTCTGACATTGATGGCATGGAGAATATCGGGCGACAATGGAGCTTGCCAGCTCTTTCGAGAACGGCTTCTGCTTTTATTACACAGGCTTGGGCATCAGCGACCCATAAACTACATAAATAGGCATTGGCTGCCTGGAACAGTTGGTGTGTGGTATGACACTTGGATCCCGTGGGACACAGTGCATATCTTAAAAATGTGGGCTGAATTGGCAGAGGTAGGTAGGGCATACTTTACCGTCAACTCTTTCAGGTCTGCGATTTCAGTTGGACACCTTCCAATTGCAGATAAGCCAATCGGGTCTTACTCCTTAAAATGCAAGTTAATGAAAGGCATCAGACTGGCTAATCCTCCAACGGCTACGAACACCCAGACCTGGGATGTTAAGAAGGTGCTACATTTGTTTATGAGATGGCCAGACAATGCTGATCTGTCTAGGAAGCAACTCTGCCAAATTAACCACATTCTTGTGCCTTATATCCTGCAAAAGGGTTTTGGACGTCTGGGCCTTGGATGTAAAAGGTAAGTCTTTTACTCCGGAAGGAGTTATATTTTCTATTTTCAACTGCACAAAAACTAATACACCGTCGGTGTTGTACCCCATGTTCCCGGATTCCCCCAAGTTGTGTGTAGTGCAGTGCTTGCAGGAGTATGAGAGTGTCAGGGGAGTTACAACCCAGGGGAGTGAAACAACTATTGATTGCAATTACGAAACCTCATCAAGCAGTCTCCTCACCCACTATGGCTAGATGGATTAAATGGGTGATGCAGGCATCAATACTCTCCTGTTTGGGGCTATTATGACCAAGAGTGCAATATCCTCAAAAGCATACACATTAGGTGTTTGATTGGAAGATATCTTACGCGCAGCAGATTGGTCTTCTGACTCCATGTTTAAGAGGTTCTATTTCAAGCCAGTCTCCCAGTTAGGTTTGGTGGTGGTCAGTAAGCTTTCAACAAGCATAATCGAGCTTCTGCATGCTGCCACAGAATGAAAACTTTCCTAGCTAGCGTGAAGTAAAATTTCAATTCTATAAGGATACGGAGGCGAAGATTATCCCCCCCTTCTTTCTTTAAGAAACTCTCCTGTGAAGGAAACAGTTCAGGGTCAACGTTAGCATAAGTATTTTTTATTATAAATTGTTCTTAAGTAACAGTCTTAAAGGCTTGTATATTCTTAGTTCTGAATTGTTGCAATTTATCAGACTGTTCTTTATTCTCATACATACCGCATATGGACGTATGGTTAATTATCCTCTGTTCTTTCAGCTAGCAAAGAGAAGCAGTGAAATTCATCTACAACTAGATGATGACTTGCTGCAGCTGCTTTTTGCACAAAGAAAGAGGACTTGTGAAAGATTAAGCACCATTATATACTGTTGTGGACATTATGATTGGTTGGAAACACAGTCATGATTGTTACGATAGGTTAAAGCTCACATGTTATGGTTTACACTGTTCTCGTGGGATATGTAGTTTTTTGTTTTTGGCTGCTGTGAGAAGTAAAGACAGTTGAAAGCATAATCTTCACCTCCGTATCCTTAATAGAAATGAAATTGTACTTCATGCTAGCTATGACATTTTTGATTCTTCAGAATGGGTCCAGTCAGATGATAACAATGTGGTGTGCCATTGCACCGGATAGTGATGGTTTGGAAAATCCTTCTTTAGAGCGGTGGAAACAGTAACAGTTGATGAACAGTTCAAGTTGGTCATTGTTTTTTTCAGCTGTTGATCGCAAAGAAAGAGGCACTAACATGCTGTCATGGCTATTTCATAGAGAATGCAGATGCTGATTGAGGTGTTGGACAGTGACTCATACAAGGGTCATGGGAAATGTAGTTTTTTCTGTTTAGTGGTGATTGGCTGCTGTGAAATAAACAGTAAAGAAAGAGAAGCATAATCCACACCTCTGTGTCCTTAATAGAATTGAAATATTGTGCCGCAACAGCTGGAAACTTTTGTATTGTACTGCCTTAACTTCTTCTTAGCTCAAAAGGCAGTTTTATACATTGCAGGGTTGTAGTATTCAGAGCTCTGAAATTGTACAGCACGCTTACAAATTTAATCAATTTTGACGAACCATAGTCCGTTAGACTTGATATATTTTCATTCCCAGTCTAATTTTTAGACCTATTCTTTTACTAGCGTAAATTCCGGTCAGGAGCAACATTTCACCTTGCCTCAGACCTTGATTTTGCATGATGCCTTACAATCTCTACATCTACCTTAAAAGATAAAAGAATTTAGTTTGTGCCTACTCGTTTAACATTGTTGGCCAGAAAACATATGATTTTAATGATATATCACTCTTTAGACATACGAGGCAAGTTGAATATACTGAATTAATGTTTATTATTTTTTCGGTTGTAGATTTTATTGTGCAATATGAGAATTGCACAAATGGATTGGGTCCACTGAAATTTTAAAGTTATTTGTTAGTATATTCAATCAAACAGCATTTGTAGAGTGCTGCACTGTCACCCTTGGGGGTATCTGAGTGCTGGGGTGTGAGGTCTCCGTCGAAAAAGCCAGTTCCTGAGTAAACAGTGGGAAGAGGGAAGAGACAAGCAGAAAAAGGCAAAACAAATGGAAGAAAAGCGAGCGAGCAGAAAAGGCAAAACAGAGGGCAGAAAAAAGAGCAAAAAAGCCAAACATTGGGCAGAAAAATTAGCAGAAAAGGAAAAATAGAGGGCAGAAAAGGAAAAACAGAGGGCAGAAAAACAAGCAAAAAAGGCAAAGCGGAGCAGAAGAGGGCAAAAGAGAGGGCAGAAAAACGAGCAGAAAAGGTAAAAGAGGACAGAAAAAGCAACAAGCATTTGCAATGCAATAGGTCTCGCATTTACGCGAGTTTAAGCTATTGGCATTATAAATGACAATGCCTTTTATTTATGTTTTAAAAACCAAAACATAAATAAAATGCATTGCCATTACAATGCCAATAGCTCAAACTCACTTAAATGCGAGACCTATTGCATTGCAAATGCTTACAGAGACAAAGATGCACACATAGAGACAATGTTGCACACATAGAGATAGAGATATACACACAAACACAGTGATGCACACACAGACACAGTGATGCACAGACAGAGACAGTGATGCACAAACACACACAGTGATGCTCACACACACACAATGATGCACACACAGACACAATGATGCACACACAGAAACAATGCTGCACACACAGAGACACGACGCGAGTTTAAGCTATTGGCATTATACATGACAATGCCTTTTATGTATGTTTTTAAAACGAAAACAAAAATAAAAGGCATTGTTATTTGCAATGTCAATAGCTCAAACAAAGAGCTGCATGCAAACTACAAGGTATATGTTAGAGCTATATGTTTTTTGCCCAGTCTTTCATTATCCTAATCTTGCGAAAAAGGGTTCGTTTGGGTAGAAAACAGTTCTTATTATTAAAGGGAACCCCTAACAATGATGTTACGTTTTAAATTCTGAATTTGTGCTTTTCCAGAATAAGGACTCTTAAACTTTATTGCCTACGAGTATCAATGGCATACACCTTGTAGTCCTGTCTGATGTAACATTTCCTATACACTGATTTACACACATATGTGTGTGTGATGTAAAGTGCTCTGACACCTTACACTGGTATGAGCGGTGCTATAAAACTAAATTAATCTGAGAGACAGTGGTTATGGAGACTTTAGGGGCACTGTTAAAGGGTGCTAGTGAGGGAATCCGTGGCAGAGGTGGACAATGGAGGGCGCCAACAGACAATCTCGCACAGGGCGCCACCAGTGTTAAAGCCGGCCCTGTATCTATATGCAGGGCTTTAAGTGGGCCGGGTCTCACCGGGTCTGAGCACCGGCAGTTTTTTAAAGGGGGCCTCGAAACGGGTCCCTATCGGGCTCTGTTTTGTGCCCTGGCACAGGCGGTCCGTTTTTTTCCAGACTGCAGTGATAGCAGGCACATCGATGTGCGCTGCTCACACTACTCACTTCTAACTGGTGGAGAAGTTACTGCATGACGTCATGCCAGGTGAGCGTTGTAGGGGAAGGGAATTCCTTTAAAGAGTCATTTTCTCTCTGGACTTCCCTTCTCTTTTTGAAACTTAGGAGCAGCAACATCTTCATGGTGTCACCAGGGCTTTAAGTGGAAACTTTTTCAATATTATATGTAACAAGCCATAGTTGCTGCTTATTTATCTTATGCAACTAACAACCATTGACAAAGCCAATAGTCCTGACTTGTTGTAAGTATGATGTTACTTGTAATATCATATTTCTGGATGCAATGACAGAAACAGCAAAATACAAGTCGGGCGGCACACTGTGCTAAACACAGATTTTTAGTTTACGTGATGTTAAGCCACGCCCTTAAGTACATTGGCCACGCCCCTTTAAGAGACCCCCCAGTTTTTTCATCCCACTTAAAGCCCTGTCTATATGCATCTGCAGCGTGTGTTGAACGCCTCTCACGCAGCCCAGCTCGAGGTGGAAACGCAGACCGTTGAATATTCATGTGCGCCTGCGCCGGCCCCGGGCTGGGCCCAGGAGCTTGGCCGGGCTCCTGGAGGGATGAAAGGAGGCGCACCTGTAAGTGCATGGCCGGGGGCCAGGCAGTGTTACTGCCGCATTAGTGCTGGTGGGAAAGCAGCGACTCCGACATCCACAAGACGGAGAGAGTCAACAACGCCAAGTCTACTGCAAAGAGTGCAGGCCCCGCAGGAGGGGGGCAGGAAGGGGCGACGAGGGGGGAGAGATTACAAGTGGGGGAGGGGAGGGAGATTATGCAAAGCATTAACGAGCGGGTCAACGGAGGGCAGGCAGATACAGGTAGCAGGGGACGAGGCAGTGAGGATGTATTCGGTGTAGCGGTGACTGGAAAATGGTGCTCTGCCCTACACTGGATTTCACGTATTTATTTACTTATTTAGACGTTTTATAGAGCGCGAGCCAGACCAATCAGTCGTCAGACCGCAATACATAGAACTGTCACAATGTTGGAAAGAAAATATAAATAAAACACCACGAAAGCTGGGGAGGGGTTACAGTGGAAAACAACATAAAGGAGTGAAACGTATTGACAGGAGACAACAGGAATCAACTTAAACAAGCACGGAATCGAAACCTGTGGTGCGCGCGCACCACAGAGGAGCCGAACGCGGGAATCGAAACCAGTGGTGCGCACGCACCACAGAGGAACGGGGGGGCGAGGGAGCCTGTCGTCTGTGCCGCGCGCTGATGCGCGTCCTAGACACGGACGGGAATGGGCGGAGCAAAGGCGGGACATGCGCCCGCCTTTGCCCAATTGCGTGCCGTTTTTTTTTTTTAAAAAGCACGCTACAGCCAATGCCAGCCTGCGAAAGCAAAACCACACGCACAAGCGTGTGGTTAGCTTTCTGAAGCCCATACAAGAGGTCTCGCGCTGCGCGAGCAGTGCTACGCACTGCAACGCTAGGCGCGAGACCTAAAAAGGAGGACAGAAAAACGTGCAGAAAAGGCAATTAATGAAGCAAAACAGAGGGCAGAAAAAGGTAAAACAGAGCAAGAAACGAGCAGAGGAGGCACAGAGGGCAGCAGGTAGGCAGGCACCAGAGGGTAGCGGACTACAGCAGCCCTGCCAAGTACCACGCATCAGGTGTTAAACTGATGCATTTTAGTGTGGCGGTCCACATCACCGCACCAAATTGCGAAGTCACGCATTTATAGCGCCTCCTGAAGTTGCAGACAAACGGAGACAGAAGCGCCGCTATTAGCGCTCACTGAGCAAAGCATGGACCGCATGCTGCTCTGGCAGCCCACAGTGTGTTACAGACTGCATTACACTGTGCAGTGCAACAGCACTGCAGTACTCTGCTCTGGTGTTTGGTTCTGGTCGTGCCGGCCAGGCTGGCTCATCTGTGCTCTTACTGGCTGCAGCACAGTGGCGGGGTATGCAACATTGTCCCTTTGCCGCCCGTGACAAACATGAAGTCATTAAGTGGGCGGAAGTTATGTTTGTAAGTTTCGTTCCGAAGCCAGTCACTGCTCGCACCATCGCCTGTGCCTCTCATCATGATGCCCTGCTGTGACCGGACCAGGCTGTTGGAGACTCCTCGTCGCGGCCGTGGGGCTCACAGTCACTCTCAAGACCCCGGGAGGACTCTGGTCCATCGAGGTCAGGTGAGCTTCAATAATCTTAGCTTTGCTTTCAGGATCCTACAAGGGAGAGCTTTGGGGGTACAAACCAGCCACAGAAATGAAGAGAATTGAGAATTCCTACAGCGCACATCTTGGTCCTGGGACCCCATGTCTGCAGTAGGGACCGAATGGAGCATGACTACTGGTGAATCTCTTTCAGCATTCAAACCGACTGTATTGGATCCAAATATGAACAAAATCTGAGCTGGCTACCTTCTTAAAAGCCCTGTGCGAAATGTGGCAAAGCAACAATTCGAGCAACCTCCCTGGCTTTAACACATTGCATGTACCTTAGTTGATCTAGGCTGTGAAGAATTCTGGAACAACACTGAATCACTGACCCCTGCAAGCCTTTAATTTGTTAAGGGGAAATACTGGTCCTTCCAGAAAGTCAAGAAAGGGGGCAAACTAATTGCACACCTCCAGGAAAGCAAACCTTCTACCCAGTTTGAATGCTACATGGACCAACTTTTCCCAGAGTTAAAAAGATCATTGTACTTATATTAATAACTGGTAATGAAACTGTTCTGCATTTTATGCTTCTTTGGACCAACTCCTTGCAGACAAGGAAGCTCTATCCCACCCCCTCTTCAAAAAGTACAACATAAGACACTGCAAGGACGCAGTATCTTTATGCCTACAAACTGACTCTGAAGCATTTTCTTTATCCTGCTGGTGGCATCCTACCTTTATGCCACCTAAAAATCTACTAGACTTTGTCATTCATAAGTTTATCATCACCACTGAAATAGTGGGACTCGTTTCTTGTGATTTGCAGTGTCTCCCCAAAGATGTAATTTGAATATCATATCTTTATATATACACCGGAGGGTGCAATGGTGGTTTCTGGTACTTCCGAAGATGATGTGCAATTCTCCGGTGGAGTTTCTGTTCTTTCCTGAGATGTGGATTGATTCCATGGGTCTTTAACAACCTTTGGTACTGTAGAGTCAATCTACGCCACATGGCCGGAAGAGTTTCAGAGGTTGGTGGCTCCTGCCGGGCCTATCACAACATTCTGAATCTTTTATCAGACAGTCTTGGTCTCACTCCACCCAGAAACAATATTCTTCATCCTGGAAGAGAGGGGTGGGTTGGTGCAACAAGTGGGGTATGGATCCAGTGGAGGCCCAACTATCATTTGTAGCTAATTTTTTATTGGAACTGGCTGCGAGCAGATTGGTGTACAGGTTAGTAAATTTTAAATTCGCCATTTCTGCTGGTCATTCTCAAATAGACATTAAGCATATTGAAGAACATCCTTTCGTAACTAAGGTGATGCATGGAATAAGACTCTCTATCCACTGTTGCCTTGTTATCCTCAGTTTTGGGATGTGAATATTATTCTGAGATTTCTTAATAATTAGCCGACTAATGCAGATTTATCCAGGAAACAAATTTCGGCCAAATTGGCCATATTATTGTGTCAAATGTCATGCAAGAGTGTGTCGATGTATGAGCTCTGGATTTAGCAAGTAGGATTTTTTCTCCCAAAGGAGTTTTTTTTTAAGCTATTTCTAGATGTACCAAGACTTTTACTAAAAGTGTGTCTTATTCTAAATTGTGTATTGTTCAGTGTTTAAAAGCATATGAGGATTGTACTAGGGAGTTTAGACAAGATAGTACAGGCCAGTTGTTAATTGTATTGCGAAAGCTGTTTAAACCAGTTTCGTCAGCCACTTTAGCCCGATGGGTAAAATGGCTCATGTTGGAGGCAGGCATTAATGTCACCATGTTTGATACACTTTTGCATGCTATGGCATCTAAAACGTTTCTGCTGGGTTCTAGATGAAAGGATATATGAAGGCTGCAGCTCTGTCTACGAATTCTACATTCTAAACATTTTACTATATACTGATAACTGATATTGCTTCTTTCGTGATGGGAAAGCTTTAAAGAAGCATAATCGAAGCCTGCGGTCCTGATCTAGAATAAAAAATATTTCAGCTATTGCGTCAAGAATTTTCAGTTCTATTAAGGACATGAAGGCAAGGATTATCTCCCCCAAATGAAATGTATATGGTCATGTATTACTGTGCATTATTGGAATTTTACCTGCCTTTGAATTATTTTGTTGTAATGGTTATGGTTTTTGCAATGGAGATTATGGCGAGTTTTCTGATCCAGGTTCAGATCAGAAGGAAGACTAGACATCCTCACAAGATGGAAGTGGCCGATGCGGCCGGTTGACAAGATATCAACAACCCAATGTTGATTCTATGACAGGACGCGGAGACTCAATTATGCTTTCAACTTTCTTTACTTCTCACAGCAGCCAAAAGCAAAAAAACTACATATCCCATGAGAACAGTGTAAACCATCGGAACAATCATGACTGTGTTCCCAACCAATCCTAATGTGCACAACAGTATATAATGGCACTTCATCTTCCACAACTCCTCTTTCTTTACTGCTCACAGCTGCATCAGATAAGTGCTTGTTCTTTTACCTTATAAACCTCATTGTTAGTTGTTGGTGATATTTTGTACAGGATTTATAGCGTTTCTAAGCCTGTTTTTGGATTTGTAGATGCACCGCTAGCTGCCTCCCATCTCGCTGAGGGGGTTGAGATCGACGTGGCCTGCACTGCTTTTCTCTTTCTTCCGCCCGTCTTCTGTTTATTGATGGTGGCTGGGGAGCAATAGGCAGAAAAGGGAAAGAGGATTCTTTATTCCCTCATTATCCTTTTCTTTGCAGCACGCCTGCCCGAGGCTATTCCCCTCTCGGAGTGGGTCCACTTGTCTGGCAATTGATTGCTTTTCCCTGATGAGACGCATCTGCCATTTTGTATTGGCTGACGCGCTCATTTTCAAACAGACTCAGGGACAAACAGTATGGTAGCACCGCACCACGTCTTGATATTAGTTTTTTTTCCCCCATATATCTTGTTGGGGCTGTAGAGTTAGGTTTGTGTATTTAATGATGGTTGATGACCGTGTGTATGGTGGCAGGAGGAGCAATTAGGGCCATTGACCTGAGGTTGGCAGAATTGATAGACCTTGCGGTCTCCAAGTCTATGGATAACGCTGTGGCGCTGACTTTACAGAAATTGCAAGGCACCTCTACCAAGGACCCTAAGGGTTCAAAATGCATCTTGCCATTGACACACCCTCTGGGTGTAGGTGAGGTCCCCATCAGGGCCAAGGGTTTCCAACCCTCTAAGACTCTGGCAGAGTCGTTTGGGAAATTGCGGCACCTTCTCCAATCTACCAAGTAGACCTTTCCCAGGTGGGTGCGGGTCCTAGTGGCCTTTACCCTTCAGACGACACCCCTTCTGGGATGTCTTGGTCGGATCAGGTCCAAGACTAGGACCATGATGATACAGATTCTCATTCCTCCTTAGATTCTGACAAGGCATCCAAATGGGAGAGAAATTGACAGCCCCATGGGGGTTCAAAAAAGAAACTGAAGACCGATTTGGTCATGGGCCCCGATTACTGGGATCTATCTAAAGGCCTTTTTGATCCCAAAGACATACAACATCCCCACTCTTCAGAGTGGGAACCTTTTGCTAGAGTGGCTTATTACTTCAAGCAACGCCTCAGATACCCCTTGGATAAGGAGGTGGGTAACAAACTTCGTGAAGAATGCCTTAAACCTTCCATAAACTGTAAAGTTGCTGCCACCCCAGAAATGAACTTCACTGTGCTCACCTTATTAAAAACCCCAAGAGGGGTATTGATAGGTCCTGGTGCTCATGGCAGGATAAGTTGATCGATATTGCTGGCCCAATCACAAAAATCCTGGAAATGGTAGAAGACTCTATACGCACAGGAGATCCTGTTGACCCAGAGATTCTCTCGGGTTGGGCCTAGAAGGCAGTTTTCCTTTTGGGCAACGCCAATTGTGCACTCTCTATCGAGCGGAGCTGTTCTCTCCTCATTTGACTGGACCCCAAAATGGGAGAGCTGGCTTCTACGAAGGCAGGTCATGATGCTAAAGGAGGCACCTTTGTCAAAGACCTGGCGAAGTTTGTCCAGGCATTCACAGCACTGGATAAAGTGCAGGCCTCACTCAAAAAGGTATTCAACCTTAGCGCTTTTGGAGGGGCCAGAAGAGGATGGCCGTTTTTTTCTACCAGGGTTCCTGTGAGAATCAAAGCTCCTGACGTTCAGAATGAAACGACCAACGAGGATATAATCCCCCCTTCTCCCCTTCTAAGAACAGATTCAACCAGGGCGGTGCCTCCAGAAAAAGTGGTAGAGAAACCAATATCTCCTCAGATGAGAACCAGATTTTCTTCCCTTGTAACGGTCAAAGGGGATAGGAGCACACTGCCATCACGTCTCAGCGTCATTACCTCTAGGCATCTTGGTCGATGTAGTACATTGTTTTTTGCTCAGTACAAAGTTCGAAATGATAATTGGCTAATGCCATATTTTTAGTAGCGTATCCCTAGACACGTGTTTCTCAATTCCTCCGTCATCAGTAGGGAAAAAGTTAGTAGGTTGCTGGACATGCTGCCACTTAATTTTCATAGCAAAACCAAAGGGGATGATGGACGGAGTGTTGAACATTGCAAGCACTCACCCCCAGTCAACTGATCTGGGTTTAATCCATCATCATTCTTTAGCTCACTCCGCCACCCCAGTTCAGACATGGCCATATGCAAATCAGTCTGACCCTGTGCCTCATGGGAACAGTCCAGCCCGAACTGCCAAGCCATGTCTTCCCTGGACCGGAAACAAGCATCCTGGGACTGGTTTCTGGCTTACAGCCGTCATCAGCCAGGCTATCTTGAATCCAGTGGCAAAGTGAGCAAGGGACCCAAGTCTGGGCATACCCTGCCAACTTAGGGCGAACATAGCAAAACCAAAGGGGATGATTTTTAGTAGCGTATCCCTAGACACGTGTTTCTCGATTCCTCCGTCTTGGTCGATGTAGTACATTGTTTTTTGCTCAGTACAAAGTTCGAAATGATAATTGGCTAATGCCATATTTTTAGTAGCGTATCCCTAGACACGTGTTTCTAGATTCCTCCGTCATCAGTAGGGAAAAAGTTAGTAGGTTGCTGGACATGCTGCCACTTAATTTTCACAGGCACAATTCCACTCAGGGCAAGCAGGCGCTCCCAAGCTCGTCAGCTCAAGCGACTCAAGGGAGCCTTTTATAACGGTCATAGGGGATAGGAGCACACTGCCATCACGTCTCAGCGTCATTACCTCTAGGCATCTTGGTCGATGTAGTACATTGTTTTTCGCTCAGTACAAAGTTCGAAATGATAATTGGCTAATGCCATATTTTTAGTAGCGTATCCCTAGACACGTGTTTCTCAATTCCTCCGTCATCAGTAGGGAAAAAGTTAGTAGGTTGCTGGACATGCTGCCACTTAATTTTCACAGGCACAATTCCACTCAGGGCAAGCAGGCGCTCCCAAGCTCGTCAGCTCAAGCGACTCAAGGGAGCCTTTTAAGACTGAGGGGCAGAACAGCACAATGTCTACACAAGTGGGAGGAGATTTCATCAGATGCATGGGTACTTCAGACAGTACAAGGCTCCCACAAAGAGGTTTGGGGTACCCCAAGACAGTTCTACCAACCACTGCCTCTTTCCTTTTCAGAGGAGGTTTCCACTCTCATAGATTAAGAGATTCGAATCTAGAAACCAAAGTGGCCATAGAAAGATCCTTCCTCCATTCCAAGGGATTTTGAGCAACACTTTCATTGTAAAGAAGAAAGGCAAAGTGGTGTGACCTGTAATCAAGCAGCGAGAATTCAACGATGGGTTAGTATATTGTCACTTCAAGATGAAGGGCATCCATCTTCTGAGGAATCTCCTCACACAGGGGGACTGGCTGCTCAGACTGGAATTGAAGGAAGCTTATTTGGCAATCCCCATTTTTCCAGCCCACTGCAGGTGTCTTTAATTTCTTTGGAGATCTCAAATTTGGGAGTCCAATGCCCTTCCCTTCGGTCTGTCGCCTGTCCCTTGGTGCTTCTCGCAGCTCCTCGGGACCAGCAGTTGTGTAGCTGCTATCAAAGTTGATAATTTACTTGGCTAACATGATAATCAAGGCCCAAGACAGAGACAGCCTTTTACATCAAGCCCAGATGGCAGTCCATCGATTGGAGGACTTGGGGTTTGTGATCAACAATTTCAAATCAGACTTGATACCGAAGCACAGAATAGACTTCCTTGCGTTGACCATTGATGCGTTAGCGGTACTCTAGAACTACCGAAGACCAAAATCTGAGCGATCCAGAAGGAACTCAGGACTTTAATTTCATCCAGCCGCATGTTACTTAGCCAGTTGGCTATTGCGAAACAGCCCACTGCAAAGGTTGAAGCGCATCCATCTCCAAAAGGAAGTATCTTATTCGGGGGAGGTACCCTTAACAGAGGAGGCCAGGACGGTGATGAGCTAGTGGCTGATTCACATGGAGGTGTGGAAAGGCTGAGCAATTTTCAGATGTTCCGGATGTGGTGATTGAATCGGATGCCAACGGCTGGGGTGCCAGATGCAGGGATGTCTCAACCAGGGGACGTTGGTCCAAGGAGGAGCTGCGTCTACATATCATCTGTCTGGAACTACTGGCGGGCTCCTTCGCAATTTGCAACTTGGTGAAGAATAAAGTGGGGTACTCTGTTTCGTTGAGAATGGACAATATCTCAGCGGTACAGATTGTCCACAAGCTGGGAGGCACAAGATCGAGGACTCTAGCAGAGATAGCCAAGGACTTTTGGCATTACTGCCTGGACAGAGAGATTTCGGTATTAGCAGTTAACCTTCCGGGAATGACCAACACAGTGGAGGATTGGAACTCCCGGTTCCTGGCAGACCTCAGCGAGTGGAAGCTTCATCCCCAGGTATTCTATCTCATTTGCGAGAAATCAGCCTTGCCAATCAGGGATCTGTTTGCCTCGAGATTGAATGCGCAAGTTCCTCAGCTGGAGACCAGATCCAAAGCCTCCGGAGTAAATGCTTTTCTTCAGGATTGGAGCGAGGGCCTGAAATACGCCAACCCCCCTTTCATCATGATCACCAAAGTGGCGACTCAGATCAGACGTCAGCGAGCAGAATTAATCCTAGTGACACCCCTTTGGAGATCCAAGGCTTGGTTCCCTCTACTCCTCGAAATGTCAATTGACTGTCCGGTAGTTCTCCCAAATTTAAGGATATCTTACAATGACCGCGGGGAGAAGTCCATCCAATGATCAAGGAAGGTCTTCTGACATTGATGGCATGGAGAATATCGGGCGACAATGGAGCTTGCCGGCTCTTTCGAGAACTGCTTCTGCTTTTATTACACAGGCTTGGGCATCAGCGACCCATAAACTATATAAATAGTGTTAGAAACGGGGTAGCGTGGTGCGGAGCGGGTAGGCTAAACTCCGAAGGATTGTGTAAAGCATCTGCGCAGCACACACTCACAGACGACACACTAGGCACACTACAAAAGAGACTCCACACCAGGTTGCGTAAAAATAGCTCTTGTATTATGAGAACAGATTAGAATCATAACCACAGACGCATGTAATACTGTGCCAGCCGGCACTAGGTAGCACTTTTACGGGGGGGATTATATACAGGGCAGCGCCAATCGGGCCGCTACCAGGACCATCGCAGAGCACAGTTTATAAATGTAAGACCAGCGATAACTGTGTAACGGCCAGTAACTCCTGGCACGAACACCAAACGTTGGAATATCACATTAGCATAAATCAGCGTAGGCATAAAACCAGCCGTGTAGGCCTTAGGGAAACAGCATTATCAGCATCAATGCATTAGGCATACAAACACTTTAGATTAGGCATAGAATGAACGCATCATAGCATGACATTAGATCAGGCCTAAACCCATTATGCATTGTATCAGCATACACCACATTGGGCATAACACATTAGCATGTGGCAGGAACATAAAGCATCCTAACATGGCATTAGGCAGGGACCTGTGGGCATAATCTCCTTAGCATAAATCACAGTATACCTAACCATGTGAGCTTAGAGGCATAAACCATGAGCATAAATCACCTCCTGCATTGGGCATAAACATATGCATTAGGCATCCTCCTGAGGCCGGAAAAACATCCTGCCTAACGTTGGGCATAAACATATGCATTAGGCATGAACTGAAAACATCCTTGCATAATCGTGAGCATAAATCACATTTGCATAAATCAGAGTTGGCCTAAACATATGCATGTGACATAGCACCTCAGTGGCATCAATAACATCAGCATAAGTCCATTACTCCATGCCCTCAGCAGTGCACCTCGGAAATACCAACTGGGTGCATCCCCTTCAGGGCCTTGCGCCCTGACAGAGCATCAGGGGATGACCCCAGGCCAGCTGGCCTTGCCTGGAGCCCAGAATGCCCTTTGCCCTGCCCAGTCAGGGTCCTCAACACGTGGCAGCTGCCCGCGCTCTCGCAGGGCAGCTGTGCAGGTTAGTCTTTGGCGCCACTGCGCCTGGGGAGCCCCGGCTCTGGGACTCTGCAAAGAAAAGTTGCCCCACGTTGCGGCGGCCCGCTACCGCGGTGCCGCTGGGTGTCACCAAGGGTCACTGGCACCTACGGTGCCTCTGGAGCCCCCACTCTGGGACCTCGAGTCTCCAATGCCCAACCGGTGCAGCTGCCCACTGTCCGGGGGGGCAGCTGAAAAACAAAATGAGCGCTGGTACCGGGGGCGGGCACCGGCAATGTGCCCCGACACAACCCCCCCAACTACTGGAAGACTGAGCCCCACTCACCGGGCTCGCTGGACTTCTTCCGGCAATCTCCGGGCACCGGCAATGTACCCCGATAGGCCCCTTCCTGCTGGCAGGCGATGGGGGCAGCCGGAATGGGGCATGCACTGCTCCAGCTTCTTCGGTGTCTGCAGGGCTCTCTTTCTTCCTGCGGTGCAGGCAGCCACTCCGCTCTTCACCCGGGTCCCTCGCCTGGGGCCCGGGACTTCGACATGGAGCCGGCGGGGCTCCGGACGACTCCGGCGGCACTCGGGGCTCTCCTCGTTACTCCGGGAGCCCCCTCCTCCTCACTTCCGGCCCCTCGGGCGAGGTCCCGTCTCCTTCCGGGTCGCCGCAGGCAGAGCGGCGGCCTCAGCTACTCCCTGGGCCGTGGCGGTGATTTCTACTGTGATCTCTGCGAGGTGGGCTCCCGCCTTCAAGCACGCAAAACCGCGGGGTAGGCACCCGCTTTTCTGCAGGCGGCCCCAGGGGGGGAATCCCACACGCCGGGATCCCCTCACAGCATGCTGGCAGCACAGCGCTGCGGGATTCAGCTCCTCACCTCCTTGAAGTACAGGCCAGCAAAATATAGTGCTCGCGAAGCGCTAGGGAGCAGAAGGGCACACAGTCACTTCAAATATAGCGCTCACGAGGCGCTAGGTAGGAGAGCAGGCAGGGGGGGGAATCCCACACGCCGGGATCCCCTCGCAGCGCACAGGCAGCCCAGCGCTGCAGACACCAGCTCTTTCCCACTCCTGGGCAGAAAGATAAAGCGCTCTTCTTGGGCAGGAATAAAGTTGTAGCGCTAAGTCCAGGAATGCAGAGTCAAGTGGTAGCGCTCACTAAGCGCTAGGGGCCAGGGGAACACAGTCCCACACAAGAAAGTAGCGCCCACGCTCCTCACCTCCTTGGAGTGCAGGCAAGCAATTTATAGCGCTCACGAGGCGCTAGGGCTGGAGAGCAGGCAGGCAATACTGGGCAAGATCAGCAGGCAGTGGGCACTCATCAAAACAGGACAGCAGTTCCTAGGAACAGTCAACCCCCATAATGTGGCACTCCTCCTGGCATAGCAGTCTTCACTCCAGCAAAGGGGCTCTCACTGGCCCTGTGGACAGCAGAGGGGTACAGATGGGCTCAGGGGCCAGCACGCAGTCCCTTGCGGCGGTACCTCCTGGCAGAGTGTCCCTTCCAGATCAAAGTCCACGTACACTCTCCCACATGGAGTCTCAGCTCCTCTATATATACACCCCTCACCCCACCTACCAGAAAAGGCCAGAACCTTCTAGAAGGCTCTCTGGGGAAACCGGTCCCAACTGGTTTTGGGGGAGATGTAGGGCACCCTGTCTGCCAGGCTTCCCTCCAAAAGCTGGGGGTGTGTGAGACGGACACACCCCAGGGGGCGGAGCCAGCTTTGGTCACTTCGAGCACTATACCGCCAACCCACCTCAGGCAGGCACAAGCACACAGACAGGGTGACGGTTTAAAAGTGACATTTCTACAATGGTGAAAATAACCCTGCGTCCACCATTGCGCAACATTTCTTATTTTCAGTTCAACCACCAAACATAACATATTTATTGTGTTTCATTTAGGGGTTATCCATGGGGGGGGTTCTCAATGCTAGCCTATGGAGGGCAGAGAGCACAGGCACTTTACACCAAACTCCCGTGCCAAAGTGCTCAGAGTACATAAACCACCACTACCACAGCAGCAAAAAGGCTAGGGGGAAGGCAAAAAGTTCCGGGATGACCCTGCAAGCAGGGCCAAGTCCAACAAATAGGCATTGGCTGCCTGGAACAGTTGGTGTGTGGTATGACACTTGGATCCCGTGGGACACTGTGCATCTCTTAAAAATGTGGGCTGAATTGGCAGAGGTAGGTAGGGCATACTTTACCGTCAACTCTTTCAGGTCGGCGATTTCAGTTGGACACCTTCCTATTGCAGATAAGCCAATCGGGTCTTACTCCTTAAAATGCAAGTTAATGAAAGGCATCAGACCAGACCTGGGATGTTAAGAAGGTGCTACATTTGTTTATGAGATGGCCAGACAATGCTGATCTGTCTAGGAAGCAACTCTGCCAAATTAACCACATTCTTGTGCCTTATATCCTGCAAAAGGGTTTTGGACTTCTGGGCCTTGGATGTAAAAGGTAAGTCTTTTACTCCGGAAGGAGTTATATTTTCTATTTTCAACTGCACAAAAACTAATACACCGTCGGTGTTGTACCCCGTGTTCCCGGATTCACCCAAGTTGTGTGTAGTGCAGTGCTTGCAGGATTATGAGAGTGTCAGGGGAGTTACAACCCAGGGGAGTGAAACAACTATTGATTGCAATTACGAAACCTCATCAAGCAGTCTCCTCACCCACTATGGCTAGATGGGTTAAATGGGTGATGCAGGAGGCAGGCATCAAAACTCTCCTGTTTGGGGATATTATGACCAAGAGTGCAATATCCTCAAAAGCATTCACATTAGGTGTTTGATTGGAAGATATCTTACGCGCAACAGATTGGTCTTCTGACTCCATGTTTAAGAGGTTCTATTTCAAGCCAGTCTCCCAGTTAGGCTTGGTGGTGGTCAGTAAGCTTTGAACAAGCATAATTGAGCTTCTGCGTGCTGCCACAGAATGAAAACTTTCCTAGCTAGCATGAAGAAAAATTTCAATTCTATTAAGGACACGGAGGCGAAGATTATCCCACCCTTCTTTCTTTAAGAAACTCTCCTGTGAAGGAAACAGTTCAGGGTCAACGTTAGCATAAGTATTTTTTATTATAAATTGTTCTTAAGTAACAGTCTTAAAGGCTTGTATATTCTTAGTTCTGAATTGTTGCAATTTATCAGACTGTTCTTTATTCTCATACATACCGCATAAGGACGTATGGTTAATTATCCTCTGTTCTTTCAGCTAGCGAAGAGAAGCAGTGAAATTCATCTACACCCAGATGATGACTTGCTGCAGCTGCTTTTTGCACAAAGAAAGAGGACTTGTGGAAGATTAAGCACCATTATATACTGTTGTGGACATTATGATTGGTTGGAAACACAGTCATGATTGTTACGATTGGTTAAAGCTCACGTTATGGTTTACACTGTTCTCGTGGGATATGTAGTTTTTTGCTACTGTGAGAAGTAAAGACAGTTGAAAGCATAATCTTCACCTCCGTATCCTTAATAGAATTGAAATTGTACTTCATGCTACCTATGTTATTTTTGATTCTTCAGAATGGGTCCAGCCAGATGATAACAATGTGGTGTGCCATTGCACCGGATAGTGATGGTTTGGAAAATCCTTCTTTAGAGCGGTGGAAACAGTTACAGTTGATGAACAGTTCAAGTTGGTCATTGTTTTTTTCAGCTGTTGATCGCAAAGAAAGAGGCACTAACATGCTGTCATGGCTATTTCATAGAGAATGCAGATGCTGATTGGGGTGTTGGACAGTGACTCATACAAGGGTCATGGGAAATGTAGTTTTTTCTGTTTAGTGGTGAGTGGCTGCTGTGAAATAAACAGTAAAGAAAGAGAAGCATAATCCACACCTCTGTGTCCTTAATAGAATTGAAAAATTGTGCCGCAACAGCTGGAAACTTTTGTATTGTACTGCCTTAACCTCTTCTTAGCTCAAAAGGCAGTTTTATACATTGCAGGGTTGTAGTATTCAGAGCTCTGAAATTGTACAGTACGCTTACAAATTTAATCAATTTTGACGAACCATAGTCCGTTAGACTTGATATATTTTCATTCCCAGTCTAATTTTTAGACCTATTCTTTTACTAGCGCAAGTTCCGGTCAGGAGCAACATTTCACCTTGCCTCAGACCTTGATTTTGCATTATGCCTTACGATCGGTACATCTACCTTAAAAGATAAAAGAATTTAGTTTGTGCCTACTCGTTTAACATTGTTGGCCAGAAAACATATGATTTTAATGATATATCACTCTTTAGACATACGAGGCAAGTTGAATATACTGAATTAATGTTTATAATTTTTTCGGTTATAGATTTTATTGTGCAATATGAGAATTGCACAAATGGATTGGGTCCACTGAAATTTTAAAGTTATTTGTTAGTATATTCAATCAAACAGCATTTGTAGAGTGCTGCACTGTCACCCTTGGGGGTATCTGAGTGCTGGGGTGTGAGGTCTCCGTCGAAAAAGCCAGTTCCTGAGTAAACAGTGGGAAGAGGGAAGAGACAAGCAGAAAAAGGCAAAACAAATGGAAGAAAAGCGAGCGAGCAGAAAAGGCAAAACAGAGGGCAGAAAAACGAGCAAAAAAGCCAAACATTGGGCAGAAAAGGAAAAATAGAGGGCAGAAAAGGACAAAAAAGAGGGCAGAAAAACAAGCAAAAAAGGCAAAGCGGAGCAGAAGAGGGCAAAAGAGAGGGCAGAAAAGGTAAAAGAGGACAGAAAAAGCAAAAAGGAGGACAGAAAAACGAGCAGAAAAGGCAAATGAATGAAGCAAAACAGAGGGCAGAAAAAGGTAAAACAGTGCAAGAAACGAGCAGAGGAGGCACAGAGGGCAGCAGGTAGGCAGGCAGCAGAGGGTAGCGGACTACAGCAGCCCTGCCAAGTACCACGCATCAGGTGTTAAACTGATGCATTTTAGTGTGGCGGTCCACATCACCGCACCAAATTGCGAAGTCACGCATTTATAGCGCCTCCTGAAGTTGCAGACAAACGGAGACAGAAGCGCCGCTATTAGCGCTCACTGAGCACAGCATGGACCGCATGCTGGTCTGGCAGCCCACAGTGTGTTACAGACTGCATTACACTGTGCAGTGCAACAGCACTGCACTACTTTGCTCTGGTTTTTGGTTCTGGTCGTGCCGGCCAGGCTGGCTCATCTGTGCTCTTACTGGCTGCAGCACCGTGGCGGCGTTCGCAACATTGCCCCTTTGCCGCCCGTGACAAACATGAAGTCATTAAGTGGGCGGAAGTTATGTTTGTAAGTTTCGTTCCGAAGCCAGTCACTGCTCGCACCGTCGCCTGTGCCTCTCATCATGATGCCCTGCTGTGACCGGACCAGGCTGCTGGAGACTCCTCGTCGCGGCTGTGGGGCTCACAGTCACTCTCAAGACCCCGGGAAGACTCTGGTCCATCGAGGTCAGGTGAGCTTCAATAATCTTATTTTTAATTACATTATTTTATCTATAACTTGAGTGCAGGCTCGACCGCTCCGCCACTGCAGACAGAAAAGCAAACAAAGTTTACCAGGCATGGATTAGGAAAGACGGAGAAGCGAGCGGAAGAGTACTGGTTACCGTATGCCTCACACGCCACAGCCCCAAGGAGCTGGTGAGTGAGACCAGAGCCGAGGAGCACAAGCAAAGGGGAGTGAGAGGCACTTCGCTAAGAGCAGAGAGGATAGCAGCTCCTGTTGTGGGTGGTTACAAGACCCGCATCCCAGCTGCTACTAGACCTTCCTGCCTGACTGCTGGAACAGTTCTGCCGGATAATAGACTGCCTGTTGGACAACAGCTGGATGCTCTTTGGCAAGAACCCCATCCTGTGTCCCCCATACCTGTTTAGTCACCCATGCCTCTTATCCTCCCTTGACGTTACCATCCCCTCCGCCTCTTATAAACCTTGTGCCTTCCTGTAACCAGGAACTTAACGTGGACAGCTTGTAGGCCACTAATGCCGTACGAGTGCAAACTGTGGCACCGCAACAATTTTTAGATTAGCCTGGTGCTGCCACCAATGCTACTCACTGAAGTCATAGGGACTGTGAAAAACCCAAGCTCAGGAGTCAGTTCATAATAAATCCATAATTTACTTTTTTCCTGAATGTGCAGCCTCTATCTCCTGAGGCATACTGGTGCTGCAGCCGCGCTCCGATGTCCTGTTGTGACTAGTAATTATGATAATTTTTTAGCAAGCAGAGATCCCCCTGCTGGGGGGCGGGGGTGTCTCTTTTTCCAGAATCTCACCTGCCTCAGCCTGCTAATAAAGTATGATAATTACTAGTCATGACAGGCTGGCAGACTGACTTGGTCTCGGGCAGTCAGATCCACCTTGAGACCCTGGACAACTCTCTGTGTCAGGTCAGTTAGTGCCCTACCATTTCTGGTGCTTTGCCACTGTTTTAAGAGGATCATAGAGTTTCTTGCTGCTCAAATGGTTGTCATTTCTGATATTTATATGTTTCCCTAGTCTTCATTGGTTGATTTTTGCTCCCGAGTGTCACTCATAGTCGTTGAATGTCACTCATAATTACACTGCAATTATGAAAACGTCACACACAGCAATCTAAAGCCCTGGCAGCTACGCTACGGGCAAGTTGCAAATGAGAACTGTTGCAGGGGGAGCTGACACGAGTTTTGCGTCTTATTTCGAATGGCCTACACCTGTAAAGCTGAAACAACGTTGTCTAATACAAAAAGTAGGACTACATGTTCTATAATGCAAACCACAAAAAGCTGGACTATTTGAGATGACCTAATTCCGCATATGCTGGACTTGGGAGGTATTTGGATGGAGGCGGCTGTTAATCTGCCGTCCACTAGGGAATGCCGAGAACGGGTTCTGACTCGAAATAGGCCATGCCCTAAGATCCCGCGCTTCCCCCGCGCCGCCTTCTTCCTCTCGTCCAAAATCGTAGATAGCAGCAGTAGGCGACGTGTGAGCCCCGAAATAAGACCTCCTTTTAACATCCCAGCACCTCCTGTACCAAATAAAAGAGGTCGGGTTTGACTTTATTTAAAATATTCAGCAGATGAAACTGCTGACTCCACAGCCAATGAGCACTTCCGAATGTTGTACTACGTATTAGGATTGGATAAAGTGCCGCCAATGGTCCAATTCAATGTCATTTTACACATTTCGACTCCTCTTATTGCCGGTCACTTCATAGATATATGCAGACACTGGATTGGCTTTTATATAACCTGGAAGTACTACAATTACTGACAAATATCATCCGTTAAAAGATAAGTGACGGAGAGACCCAACATTAGTCAGATTTCACGGACGTTCGGTGTAGCTAGCGATGTAAGTAGAATTAAGCTTCATAGGCATAGTTGGCATTGTAGGACTCTCCTAATGTACGAAACCCGTTTTGTTAACTCGTAGCAGTATTTGCGAAAATACAACTTTGTCAAATTCGTAGTGTGTTTTGTTGTCAAATTTACGAGTTGTGTGACGTTATTGTTGTAGAGAACATGCTTGCTTTATGTGCCCAAAATAGATTTGTTTTATTGCGCTATATAGATAGTTGCATAAGATGCACACAGGACGTGCTTCTTTATAAGAGCTTTGAAAAACCCAGAGTGTTTGATCTGTATGTGATTTTTCTTTGTTAACTTGCAGGGGAGAATGCCAAATAATCTCGAAATTCTCCAGCTGTTGGCAGACCAGGGCTAGCCCCTGCCTCACAAATCAAACAAGCATTTGCAAAACCAATAGGTCAGGTATACTGACGCACATTTAGCATATTGGAGCGAGACACGTGAGGGAGCCAGCATGAGCGGGAAGTAAGAGATATACTCATAAAGTAGTCCCTCATGCAGCTTCATGCAAGTACTGCATTGAGGGCGGGCAGGTACATCGAAACAGTCTAGCAACCCACATCTCACTTGATAGAGGAGTTAACTTTATGTATATATATAAACGTAGTCTAAATTAGTAGTTCTTCATTTTTTTAATTTTTGTGGACCCCCTCGTAATCATTACTGGAATCTGAGGACCCTCTCTGAATAGTTAGTGGAATTTGAAGCTCCCCATTCAGTCATTCCTGGGAGCACAGGCTAAGCATTTGCAATGGTTTGAACCACAAACCAATGCACAAAAATACAGAATGAAGCGTTCATGAAACCAATACACAAAAGATAAAATATTTAATTTAATTTACAAAGAAATATTTACAAAATATCTAAATTTTAGTGGGAAAGTTGGAGCTTTTCTAAGTTCAATTGTAGCCGCCTAGCATCAATACTATATTCTGTTAGATGCACTTACACTGCTTACACAAATCAATCTAAAGATACTAACCCAATTTTTATCCTCCAATTTCAACTTACTTCACATTTACTGAACATTTAAAATGTTTTAATTCATTTGTATACACATTATTACTCTGTTAATATTTAATTTTGTAAGCAGTCGCAGACCCCCTGAGTAGGCTTTGTGGACCCCCAAGGGACCCTGGAATAAAGGTTTATAACGGCTGGTCTAAATGATTGGACCTCGCCCCCGGAGGCAATTTATAGAATGCTAAACTTCCATCTTTGCTGCCTGGTAGTCCTTCTGAATTCCTAGTGGCAGTTTTTACTATGATCGAATCATACCAGCACAAGACTTAACCACTATGCAGAAGGTTTGAAGGTACTATAAATGTCTTGAACTCTCGAGGATCTGCAGTTGAAAACGAGTAGCTACCATTTTTATTTAAAGGGTGATGTGTTTAGAGCTTTTAGTGGAATGAAAAAGTGGGAGGGAAGGGTCTCTAAAAGGGGCGTGCCTATGTAATTAAGGGCGTGGCTTAAAAATTTAAACAGTTTTTGTGATTCCTTTTGCGTACCACCCGACCCGTAGTTTGGTGCTTCTCCGAGCTTTCTGATATTGCATCCAGATATATACATGTAACACAACAACTGATATACACCTAAACCAGCCAGGACTATTGGCTTTGTCATCGGTTGTTAGCTGTTTAAGATAAATGAGTAACAACAATGATATTCTTGTAAATAATATTGAAAATGGTTCAATTCCGAATTTGAGACTATGAATTAAACATTAGTGAGGCCTGTGCGGTAGTGGAATTCAGTGTGCCAACCACTCCAGTTATGTTCGCTCTGTTAGCAATCGTGGCCAGTGTCGGCAGGACTATAGAGCAATCAGCCAGTGCCCGAAGGGATAGTCTGACAGGTGAGTGTGTGGGCCGGACTTTTATGCTGTTTGTGGGTCTGGTGGGCTGGTGGGCTGGATTTTTCTCTGGTATTAACTCAAACATTGCCTGCAGAAAGCTCAAATGCATGCAGTTGCCCATTTCTTTGCAAAATATAAATACAGCTTGTCTTTAGAAGATCAAAACTATCTTGATTTGCAAATGCAGGGCTATCTTATGTTCCAGTCAGATGCTGATCATGGCCCGTTATAAGCAACCTAAAAATAGCTTACTTAATCTTGCATTTCCTAAGAGTGTTTAAACATGTGAAATATAATCAAAAACTACATTGTTGACATGGAGTACCTTAACGTTTTTTACATTAATTGTTCAGATATTGATCAGTGCTTTTGCCAGTAAGGTTAAGGACATGAATATAGGGCCCACTAGGGACTTGTTTCCATGTCCGCTTTTAATTACTAGTGGCTCTGAGACCTGAATGGACCCCGCCCACTTAAAGCCCTGAATCGGTGTATACAATTTGTTTCAAGCACAAGAAAGAAAAAACCCATGATGCTCGAGATAATTTCTACACCATACTAGATTTTCTCTATTAAGCCCTAAGAACGAATATTATTGCAGATACTGTTTCTGATATATATCCAGACACATTTACACAACAAACCTAGACAAAGCCAAGTGGTATGGGCTATTTTATAGTTTGCAAACACAACAGTCTTTTAGCTCGCTAAGTAGTAGCACGACGGGTGTCACTTATTACAAATATATCTCCTCACGGGCAACCAAACTTTGTGATATGAGTTTTTGCAGCTTAAGTGAAGGTGAGCAACATGTTAGTGCGCGCTTTTAAGCAGCTAGGACTTACGATTTATAAAGTGGAAATCTTACTATCACCTATAAACCAAATGTAGGTAAGCAGTTTAGGCATCTACCAGATTAAATGATTAGCATAAACTAGAGTACTTGGCGTTCACATGGGAGTGTCTGGGACCTCTGCTGGGAAAGGCAGCAGAAAGAAAGTCACCAACCACTCAGCAGTAATCACCTCTGTGTTAAACTTGTTTGCATACATTTCACACACTAATCTGGATAGCTAATTTACACCGACGTGAGCCAGACGCAAGCGGTGCAGAAAATGTGACAGTGTATTTCTTGCCAAATGTGTGTATGAAGGGATGGAAGTGTGTTCGAAAGGCTATATATGTTGGATGTGTGTGTATATATAGTTGGATGGATGTGTGTACGAAGGGAGATGTATGTGTGTGTAAAATAGAAGTAGAATTCAACAATTTGGATCAAGCCTCACACGCTTAATATCTTAAATGTGTAAAGTATGCAAATGTTTGATTTGCAAAATCCATGAGCTGCTTAGATAATATACATATATGGAGCTACATGACATGCATAAATTACACATATGTTAGAAGGCGATGTGTATGCATACCTAAAACATTGTCACATTTTGGCATGTATAATTTACAAACATGTGGGAAGGGGAACATGTACAAATTCATTTATTATCCACATGCAAAGTTGTCAACTAGTTATGACAGAATCAAGTAATGTATTCCTTTACCTTAAGAATCTGCTTTGATATGGGATGTTGTTCGGAATTATTTCTTAGTTTTGCGCAATCAAGTTTGGACCTTTTTCTTTACTTAAGAAAGGGTCTGAAAACCCTGTTCAGGGCTTCATTTCTTTTATCTTCCCTCTTTGGCGATAGAAATTTGCTAAATGTCAAGAAAAAGACAATATTTTTTTTCACCAGGTATGAAGATTTCAGTTTGGTGCAAGAGAATCTATGAAATTGACAGTTTAGGCGGGGCACCGACACACTAGTAAATGCAAGTATGAAATCTTTTCCATGGTGCCGATTAAAAATACATTTGGTGAGCCCTGAGTACCTCGAGGACAGCCGTTAGGAGAGCTGCTATTCTGGGCTTGGTCTCTGTTAAAAGAAGAGGTTTTTCTGACGTTTGAAGATAAGTCAGCCTCTCATGCTACACTGTTCTTCCCTCAGTCTTCAGTCTGGACAATGTCAGCGTAGAGTTGTCACAGCAGTTACTTTTCATGCTAAATTCTCTCAAGTCTGCCAAACGTAACTTTAAACAGTGGCGGCTCCTCTATAGGGGCGTGGGGGCGTCGCCCCACTGCTTTCTCGCAGTGCGAGAAGGCAGAAACATAAAATGGTAAAACTACCATTTTATGTTTCTGCTTCTCGCACTACGAGAAAGCAGAAGTGCCGCATTGGGGGTGGGCGGTCCTGCTCGAGGGCAGGGGGGAGTGGCTTGCTCACTGTTGTGGGTATTGACTGTTAGGTCGGCCCTGGGGCCGACCAAACAGTCAATACCCACAACAGTGGGCAAGCCACTCCCCCCTGCCCTCGAGCAGGACCGCCCACTCTCCCTTTTTCTCTATGTAGGCTGCATGCAGCAGCCTACATAGAGAAAATGGCCCGGGTGGGGCGCGCTCCGATGCACCTCACCAATCACAACGCTGCCATTGCAGCGTTATGATTGGCTTAGGGTAGGGGAGGGAGGCTGCCTGCTGGCTGCTTCCTGTGTTCCTCCAGGATTCAGAAAACGCGGGAGCGGCGCGATACCGGCGGTAAGGTAGGTAACTTTATTTTAATTTGAGTAGGCTAGTACAGCGTGAAGCATAGCGCCAAGACACTGCGACTGCGTCCCTGGTAATAGCTCACTTTCAACTGTAGATTGTACTGTTAGCATTTATGGGGAATAAAGGTCTGAATGAAGAGCAAACTTGACAAAAGAATGAGCCGAGTTGTAGCTTGCTAAAGGGGACAGAGTATACTCGCAGTTCACGCCTTGTAGTAGCATGGGAGGCCCTGGCACTATCGTAATTAGGCATCAAGCACGCTGGGTCTCGCTTATCACTAACTTGGACATTTAGATGTAAAATCACTTCAGAGGAAAGTGCATAATGTCCTTATGATTAAAAATGAGTTTTCAAAGCAAACGAGACGCCGGCTGCGCTTCTGATGCGCACTCGGATGTTGACGTTAAATGGATTGACTATGACTGTACATCAGACATTACACTTGCACCAGTGCTAAAAAAAATAAATGCATTTTGTATCACTCGGTCCGTATAAGTGTTTTCAGACCGGAACAAAATTGGCCACTGTAAATGCTGCTTCAAGAACGGTACAAAAATGGCCAGCACCGCACCGGTGCAAAATTCCCACTGAACCTGGGCAAAACTGGCCGGCTCTGTAACTGAATATTGCAGGTGGACTATTGGAATGCATTCATAGCAAGATAAACGAGCTGTTTTTTGTGGGTACCGTAGAACAAATGTGCTTAAAATATGGATGTATACCGATACCCAACCATTAATTAAACCCCAGGTATATAATATTTAATAAGAGAAAGCATGCCTTGCGCGCAGAGCCCTTTCTCCCAGCTCTCTGACAAGGCCCCCCTTCGCCTGCTGGTGTTCTGCGCGTCCATTTATTTTGAAATCGGCTCAGCCTATTAAGGCATTCTTTCCTCTTCGGATATGACAGCAATTCTCGAAGGACCTACTCATTTCTGAACAATGTACCAGAGACCTGCAGAAGTAAACTGCGATTTCTCTCCCCTGAATAGCGCTCACTGCGCACAAGCCTTGGTAACCTCTCAATGAACTTTGCCTATGGATGTTTATCTACAGCCTGCAAGTAGTATAGATTTATTCAAGTAATATAGCGAGCATTTGGAGATAATGCTGGAAGTAAACGTTACCTTACTGATTTCTTGTAATTTACACCTCGCCATATTTTAATGGATTTTCTTTATGGTGTCCGGTAAAACTTTGTCTCTACTTACGTCGCCATGATCTCAGATATTTGCTTTTAATTACGTACTGTTTGACTAAACAAGATGAATCAACGTTTCATATGTGTTTGGTGGGCCCACATTTTTGTAGCACCTTTTTGTCATTGACGGCCGTGGCTGCATTTCAGAGGTACAAGCTTGAACATTTTTGACTAACTTTTCCCCAGTCATATATTCGCTTCAGAGGCACAGAACTGACATGCGGTTGACTTTGCCTGAGCCCTACCAGCCTTTCTAAGGCACAAGCTGACGTGTGACTTACCCTGCTCTGTCGCTACCGGTTTGGGCCTTCCATAGGAGACCCCTAATTTCCCTACAGACAAGGCCACCTCTGCTTGTCCCTGAAGGCCTCTGCATAACAGCCACTCTGTTACTATCGGATAGTCCAAGCATGCCACAGATGTAAAGCATTCGCACAGGCCAGAGACACAGATAGAGAAAGACAGAGAGAGTGTTTACGGGTTAGAAAGAGAGGGTAAGAGTTAATTATGTGTGTGTGTGAGAGAGAGAGCGTTTTGTGTGTGTGAGAGTAGGAGGGGAGAGGGTAAGGTGTGTGCGCGCGTGTGTGAGAGAGAACAGGTTTGTGTTAGAAAGACCATGTGTGAGAGCGAAAGACTATGATGGGTATGAAAGAGGGAGGGAGGAAGTAGTAAAGTGTGTGTGTTTGTGTGTGTGTGTGTGTGTCTGATACTTGCCTCTCAGGCCCCCAGTTCATGCCAAAAGCACAAACGTTAAATGTTGACAGTTAATTGTGCACACAAAGCTCTGTGAATACTGATTGCAGCACACATTGGTACTGACCTAGATGAACGAGCATGCCTTGCTAATGATGTTACATTTACATACGCTTTTTAATCTGTTGCTATATATTGTGTTAACGTGTTTGTTAACATCGAGAAATTGGAAATTAATTAAAATAATAATCATAAAGCCCGGCAGTGAATATTCCCAGATGTGGACAAACTGCCTGAGTCAGTTCAAAAACATAATTACGAAATGTGCGCAGGCAGGACAGTAAAATATTTAAGCAAATTCAAATCACCGTGGCCATAAAGGAGCAGGGCCCCTGCAGGGAAGGGGTGGCAAAGACATTCAGGGAAAACCTGTGATGCCTGCGAAGGAAGCGGGAGGTCAAGGGATGGCAGAGAGCCCCTGTTGCATCAGGCATAGGGAAGGCAGGTGGCACAAGCATTCCAAGGGCAGGTGTGAGAGGGGAAATAAAGGCAGAAAAAGGGGGGTACACTAACCGAGAGGCAGGAGTGAGATGGAAGGGGGGAGGAGGCTGAGTGTCTGACTATTTGTCTGCATTATAATTCCTATTATAAGATCCGTTTGGGTGTCTCTGCTGTACAGTTTCAAGACTGAGATGTGTCTGCTTGTTAGTTGTGTATTTGTCTGTCTACTTGGCAATCCCCAGTAGAGAGGTGTGTGAGCTGGGTGAAGGTACAAGAGCAAAGCTGGGTGAAGTGAGGGGAGGTGCAGTGACCGATCTATGTTTATTAGGCCTAGCACTAATTGCTTTATTAACCTTCCTGCTTCCTCAAATTTGCTTGAAAATGCACCGTTTGTCCACTCTATTTCCAAACCCCCCATAGGTTGTTCGCGCTCGCTCGCTACGCTCGCTCGCCGCAGTGCAGTATGATAATATTGTTACGCCCCACCACTTTAAAATGTCACCAGCCGCCACTGACTTTAAAGTATCGATTTCAGTTATGAGGTTCTTCTAGATGAATGGGGCAAACCGGTCCACAACTAGGTTATATCTTATCTGAGGACTCCAGGACTGGCAGTTAAAGTGAGTGAAGAGAAATGTATGTGCACGTTTTTAAAGCTACTGGGATGAAAGTGAAGAGACTAGACATGCTATGTGACCGCATCAGAGCTAGAGCAGAGAGAGGCAAGAATGGACGCCTTCATAACGTGTGGGTATAACTTAAAGCTAGGGTGACCAGATTTTGAGAAGCAAAAACCGGGAGAGCCCAGACATAAAAGTAGTACTAAAGCCTTTGGCCTTATTTCTATGTGTGGCCTATACCGATTTTTGTGTAGCCTTGTATGTGTATATGTGCGTATACAGACAGAGTACTTTATTGTTGATTAATAAAAATCATTACAAACAAGAAATATATTAAAAACATTAAATTGTGCATGGACACAACAAAACATTGTAAAATATTATCTAAGATACATTATATTTCAATACAGTAATCACACCATATTTTAGCAGCATTTTGAAGATTTTTTCCCTCCAATTCCAAATTTAAAGTGCCATAGCTAAAGTCCCTTTATATGTAAACATGACAAAAATGTCAACCCTCTCCGGTTGACTTACTATTTCTAGTATTAGAAAGCAGATGTTTCACACATCACAAGAAACGATGCTACATTATATATAAAACGAATAATTAAAATATCTAAGAAATTTTGTAAGAATTGCCTCCACTACCCCGTATTTTAAAATTCAAAGGTTAAAAAAGTCACAATTAAAATGCCGTAAATAAAGTGCCACTGTGCAGTTCATTTTTAAAAGGAGCCTTTCTCAAAGTCTTCTAAGAATTGCTTACACTACCCCCTTTTTTAGTATCAATAAATAAAATGCCATAATTAAAATGCCATAGATAAAGTGCCACTGTGCAAATCCTTTCAAAGAAGCCTTTCTTACATCAATCAACATTATATATAGATATCAGATTATGGAGGTATAGTTGACAACAACATCTTTGGGGCAGCATCGTTGAACAGGCCGATTATTGGTTATCGCAAGCCCCTAACATCAGGTGGCACACTCAATGGTTAACTTTTTTTCTACAATAAGAATAAACTTTACGAACTGTGTGGTCAGATGAGCCGATTTCCCGGAGAGGCAAGTTGTAATTGCTTGGCGGCATGTCCTCACCCCATTTTCTTTAAGGATGGATTTTAATAGGGCTTTCCTCTCTTCTAACAGTTGAGGACAAATGGATAAAATATGCAATAGTGATTCATTATGAAAGCCGCATAACCTACAGCTGTTTTGAGGGCCAATTTTGTACCCATGGAGGGGTTCCTTCCTTTGTGGGATATCTCCCAAGTCGTAGCAGCAAACATTTGTCTCTTATAAATGGTTTTAAATGGGAAATAAGATAAAATTGTGGCTCCAATTTGGTAAATGAATTGATAACCGACCATGCATGGCTTTTTTTTAGCAAGCTCATCCTTATTCAATAAAATCGTTAGGAAATTAGCTGATTGGTTTAGTGTCTGTCTGAACACGGCTTTATTTCTAGCTACATCTTCAAAGGGCTGAGACTTAAAATTGTCTAGGCTCTCCATTAAATAAGATCTCCAACCCTCAGCGTGCGCATACCCCATTATTTCCTGCCAGCAAAAATTCGCGAGTGTACCTGGGTCTGAGCAAAAAAAGGAGTATAAAGATTTAAAAAATGCAGACTGTCTTATTAAAGATTGTCTTTTCAGACCAAATTCCAATCTGACGTTGGCATGCCCGATTATTCTTTGGAACCCTGAAGACTGATTTAAAAACTTTTATCTGTAGATTGTCAAGAATTTTTGAGTCTTTCCCTTGAAAAATCACTGACCTATACTCCAGAGAGGGAATCGGCTTCGCTTTCATTACCTTAAGTAAATGCTCATGGTTAGGACATTCCAACGTGTCTCTGAGCTTTCTAAAAGCAAAAGACAGCGCCATAGCTTTTGCTTTTAAATTAAGAAAATGCTGTTTAAAAGACAATCTGTCGTCAAATGTAATACCTAAAATATTTATAAAATTTTACAGTTTCAATCTTTAACTCATTAATGTTCCAAACTCTCATGTTTGATTTAGTCGAACCAATCGTCATTATTTTTGTTTTTTTGGTGTTCATCAGTAAGCCATTGGCTAATATATAGTTGTTAAAAGAATCTATTAATCTTCGTAAACCTATGGGAGTATGGCTTAACAGTATGGTATTGATCCAGCGATCAGGGATCAATACATTTTCACTAACATAGGCCCATTTACACTACTCGACTAATCCTTTCACGCTGGGGTTCAGTGTGACACAAGTTTATTCCTAGCTCACTAAATATACTTTAGAACCTGCATTTCTCCTTACAAATAAGTGTGTCGACGAACCTTTTGGTGTTGACTAGTTGATGACAATAATTATATACTAATCTATACATTTATACTAAATAAAATAATAATAGACTCTGTGTATAGTTTGTTGTTTATCGTAAATAATGTAAGAAATAAATGCTCATCAAGTACAGTTACACTTAATGCAAATCATGGATTATCACAAAGAGAAAACATTGGCAATGTATAAATTCAAACTCATATCAAATGAAACAATGCATTGAAGGAGTGGATAGGCGAAGAGAGTAGAGTTTCAGAGGCAAATAAATATGCAAATTAAGAAGATTATCTATACTAACCCAAGTAAGATTCAGGGAAACTACCCCACTGGCCAGTTAGGGCAGGAAGGCCACTCGTATAGAGTTGAGTGACAAAGATTAATCAGGAGACAGGAAATCAGGTAGGCCTCTATCTGGAAACAGCAAAACCGACCACAGCGACGATCTCCCGCTAGCTAAACACCAGCCGACCCCCTCCAAAACACACCCACCGGGGACCTTCAATTATACCCTAAAACCTGAATGTCCAACCCACATTTGTTTCAATCTGAGCACAGTATTCATCTCCCATTGGCTAAAATTGGGGGTGTTCTGTCACACCACACTTGTCATGTCCATTTTATTAGACACCCTTTTGTTCAAGCACTAAGCATTACATCAGAATCATCCCTAGAAACAATTCTGAATATGATCATAATAAACATTTCCTGCAGTTCCTTGAATGTTGCAAATCTCTACGCCTCTTTTGTTCGTCTCTGCCATCTCGTGAGGAAGTGGCATTCGCTTCCATTTGTAATCTTATCCTCCTTCTTCCGTAACCTTGGCAGACAGTCAGCATAGCACAAAAGACATTTCCATCGGCTCTGCATTTTCTCCTCATTCAAAGCTCATTTATTTCTTATTTTTCTTTTCAAGGAAATTAACCCAGAACGGGCATGCAGAAGTGTAGGCTCAAGTTTATTTTTTTCTACAAGAACAGAACACAAAATATTTATTATTTTTAAGAAATGTAATTTCACTTTACACACCATCCCAGCAATTGCACTAACCCATGCGCAGCCCATGTTATGTTATTCCTAGCGAAATGTTATTAACGTGCTGTAAGGTTTCGCAGGGATCACACGACTAGTGATGTCGGGTAAATGGATTTATTGCAACTCGAAATCCATAAACAACAAACAAATAGTCCCGAGTTTTCTTGGGGAATTCTTTTTTCTTCTCCTTGAGGCGTCGACTTTTCTCCACCGGGTCCCAGTCGGCCCAGTCAGGAGGGAAGGCACCAGAAAAAATGAAATAAACAAAAGGTCAGCGCGATGCGCCAATACTTAAGTGAGGGAGTGGGGGAGACAACACACCCGTTTAATTCACTCGACAGGGTGCAGTAGAGCAAGAGACCGCCACCGTGAATGCAGAGACTGAAAACGCTCCGTCGTTTAAGGAGTTCCCGAGAGGTTTCCCTTCTCAATACCCCGGGGCGTTACTCCCTCCCGCTTCCCAGGAATCTTGCACGTACCTGTGCAAGCCACGTTCCTCCGGGAACGCGGCTGGGCGATTCTTGATGTCGTTGGCCTCCTGGCTCTCCTCCATGATGTTCACCGCTGGAATCCTGGTTCGTCCGGTCACCTTCACTCCTCGTCCGCCCTCGGAGTTGTTGGGTGTTCTCTCTCGTCCCAGGCGGGTCGATCCCTTCCTTCCGCCTCACTGCTCTCTCCACTCCTTCTCCGGCGTTCTCCTTTTCTTCCGGCGTGGCACGTTCCCAGCTTCAGAGGGCGTGGCTTGTCTCTTCCTCCGCTTCCGGGGGTTTGGATTTAAAGGGCCCGTAATACTGATCGACCGGATCAGCGCCAGTGTATTGTACCTCGTATAGCGATCCCGCGGGCTGGAAAAAAAAACAAAGGTGTGGGCCAGTGAGGCAGACTCTCTTCTTCCTCTTTCGGGTCAGGGTCAACGGGAGCCAGAGCCTGACACACCCCACCCCTAGAGTCTTCCCGATCGGGGAGATACGGGATGCGAGATGGGAAGTCCGCATTTGCATTAAGGGTGCCCTTCTTATCTCTGACCTTGAAGGCATATGGCTGAAGGGATAGGAACCACTGCATCACCCTAGGGTTGTTTCCTTTGTTCCTGCTCATCCACATTAACGGGACGTGATCAGTGCAAAGGATGAAAGGTTTTCCCTCTAAATAGTATCTAAGTTTGTCTATCGCCCATTTGACAGCCAGGCACTCTTTCTCAATCACAGGGTAGTTTTCTCTCCCACTGGAAGAGTTTACGACTGATGAATAACGGGGGTCGTTCCAAGCCCTCTTTGGATTCTTGTGAAAGAACCGCCCCTATGCCTATGTCCGAAGCATCGGTCTGCAAAATAAAGGGTCTGGAAGGATCAGGGGAGGCTAGGATCAGACTGCTGGTTATGGCCTCTTTTAGTTGATGGAATGCCTTGAGGACCGATTCTGAAGGATTCAGGAGGGTTTTCTTGGTTACGTCCTTTTTTAACAGATCGGTAAGAGGGCCTGCAATCTCGGAATACCGAGATATAAACCTCCTATAATAACCTAAGAGGCCTAAGAAAGCTCTCACCTCTCTCTTGGTCGTGGGAAGGGGGGTTCTTATGATGGCTTTTACTTTCTCCTCTTGGGATTCTATACGCCCATTGCCTAAGAGGTACCCCAGGTATCGTACCTTCTGGAACCCGACGCGGGACTTCCTGGCGTTTACATGGAGGCCCGCGGTTTGTAGCTCTTGGAGTATCTGGTGACAATGTACGAGATGTGTCTCCCACGTTGGGCTGAATATGACAATGTCATCCAGAGAAGCCGAAGAGTACGCTTGATGGGTTCGGAGGACTGAATTCATCAGCCTCTGAAATGTGGCGGGGGCTCCATGTAGACCAAAAGGAAGTACTGTGAACTCAAAAAGACCGTCTGGGGTGGAAAAGGCGGTCTTTTCCTGATCCCTTTTTCGCAAGGGTACCAGTATCCCTTTGTAAGGTCCAGTGTAGTTATATACATAGCAACCCCTAGCTTTTCTCGAAGCGCATCAATACGTGGCAATGGATGGGCGTCAAATTTGGATATGGCGTTGACTTGCCGGAAGTCGATACAAAACCGGACGGAGCCATCCGGTTTTGGGACCATAACGATGGGGGAGGACCAGTCACTCTGGGATGGCCTTACAACTCCCATATGTAACATTTTCCGGATCTCCTCGGAAATGGCCTCTCTACGAGCAGCCGGTATCCTGTAGGGTCTCTGTTTTATCACCCGCCCAGGAACAGTCTCGATGGCATGCTCTACCAAAGTGGTCTTTCCCGGCAGATCGGAAAAGAGATCAGAGAAGGGTTCCAGGAGGTCTAACTGACCGGTACGTTGCTCCCCTGTCAGCTCCTCATTTACCACCAGATGTTCTAAGGTACAAGGGTCGGCCGGAGGGGCCAGGGCAAGTTGATTGTTGTTGGGTATTGGACCCAACCACTTCTTTAATAGGTTGATGTGGTAGGTCTGCTGTTTCCTAGGGGTGACTTGAATGCGATATGTGGTTTTGCCAATTGTAGCTACCACCTTGAATGGGCCCTTCCACTCCGCTCTAACCTTAGTAAGGGAGGTGGGCTGAAGTATGAGTACCCAGTCATTTACCTGCATGGTTCTCCATTTTTTCCCCTTGTCATAAAAAGCTTTCTGTGTTTTTTGACTTTTTTCCAGATTGGAATGGGCTTGGTCTCGCAGTTTGCCAATCCTAGATCTGAGGTGTCTGGCGTAGTCAAGGAGTTCACTGGCATCATCCTCCCCTTTCTCCCACGCCTCCCTCGTCGTCTCCAACAGGGTCCTTGGCTGTCAGCCGTACAACAGTTCAAAAGGGGAGCAGCCCAGACTGCTTTGGACCTGTCCTCGGATGACGAACAGGGCGACGGGGAGGAGCCGATCCCAGTTCTTTCCTTCCCCTGTAAGCATCTTTTTCAGGGTCAGCTTGAGGCTCCCATTGTACCTCTCTACGAGCCTGTCTGTTTGGGGATGGTAGACGGATGTTTTGATGTGCTTTACGTCCAACATCCGGCATACCTGAGACATTAGCTTGGATACGAAGGGAGTTCCCTGATCAGTAAGGATCTGGTGAGGAAACCCAACCCGGGAAAAATACTCGATCAGTTTATCTGCTATGTTGGCGGTATTAGGGGACCGTAGGGGAAAAGCCTCTGGGAACCGAGTGGAATAATCCACCAACACAAGAACATATTGGAACCCCTTTGTGGATTTGGGGAAGGGGCCTATTAGGTCCATACCTATCCTTTCAAATGGTTTGCCTATGATGGGCAATGGCTGGAGTGGCACTGGAGGGGGTCTATAGGGATTCTTCCTTTGACAAACGGGACATTCCTGGCAGTATTTTTTTATGTGGGCATAAATGCCAAGCCAATAGAAGTGTCGCAGAAGGTTTTGGGTAGTTTTTAAAGCCCCTGAGTGACCCGCTAGCAAATGGGGGTGGGCAAAGAACAGTATCTGTTCGCGGAAGTCTCTTGGAACCAACAACTGAGGGGATTCGGTTCGTCCACCCACCCGATACAGAAGCCCGTTGGTCACTCTGAAATAGGGATACGTCGGGGAAACCCTGGTCTGTGATTGTCGTGCTTCCTGCCAAGCATTGTACAAGGTTGCGTCGTTGACTTGGGCCAGACGGAAGTTTTTATCTGTCTGCCAGGGTTCTTGGACGATGAGAGCAGGAGAGACCCAGTTTTTGGGGTTTAGCAGTGGGTCTCTTTCCCCCGTATGTTTCCCATAAATAATGACAAGAAGTTTGGGTTGTCAGTCCCGAGTATCAGCTCCTCAGGCAACTTCGATAGGACCCCCACTGTTACCATGGTTTGGGGCCCATCCAAAGGTTGAAGGGGTATGAGAGCTACAGGATAGGTTTTGATATCCCCATGGACACATCGGATCTGTATCAGTTTCTCCGGGAGGATCTGGGTAGCCACAGCCAATTCCTCCCGAACCACGGACTGGCGGCACCCGTAATCCAGGAGAGCTGTTAACTGAGTCTGATTGATTAGAACACTCACATAAAAACAAGCGCCCATTTCCTCCGTATACATAAGGGACTTTGGAACGCAGCTGACATCCATGGGTTCATCACCGGGCTTCTTGTGGGGACAGGTCTGCGCAATATGGCCCCACTCTCCGCAATCGAAGCATTGGGTGCCGCAGTAAGGGGGAGCCTCTGGTTTGGTGAACCGGATTTTTGGAGGCTCGCTGACAGGCCTTATACTCTTCTTTGGCACCGGGTTTCCTCGCGTGGCTTTTTCCATCTCCCATGGAGAGACGCAGGGCTGTGCCCGTGAAAAGGAGGTGGCCATTTCCACCGCTTGCTCAACTGTGAGGTGGGAGTGTTGGCGAAGCCACCTTTGAGTAGGAAATGGTAAGGCTTCCAGGTACTGCTCGAGGTATATAAGGTCCATGATTTCCTCTTTGGTTCTTTCCGTTGGCTTTAACCACTTATCCGCCGCTAGTTTTAATTTGAAAAATAGCGTCTTTGTGTTGTCTCCAGGGGCCCCCTTTTCTTTTCTGAACCTGACCCTGTAAGATTCGGAATCCATACCCAGATGGTCCAGGATGATGGTTTTTACTTCCTCATAAGGGATTGTACCCCCAGCATTGGCGACCTGGTACGCCGCTTGGGCCTCCCCAGACAGGAGGGGAGCCAGAAAAAATGGCCACTTTCCAACCGGCCATCCCGAGGCCTTGGCCGCCCTTTCAAAATTGAGTAGAAACGCATCCGGATCTTCAACAGCTATGTATTTCTGTAGAGAAGCGTTCGGATGCGTCAGAGCGCCTACCCGGGCGCCTTGTTGTCCTACTGTGGTCTGTGTCTGTTCTTCAGCTATTCTTTGTAGGGCATCCACTTGGGACTTAATGATGTCCTTAAACGTATCCCTGTCCGCTTGGGCCGAAGACATCTGGCGTTTAATGGCCCATTCCAGCTTCTTCTGGCCATCCACCAGGTGATGGATTAGAGCTTCCATTTCGTCTCACCAATGGAATTTAAGCTGCCTGCATTCTCCACCATATGTAAGGTTTTGCAGGGATCACACGACTAGTGATGTCGGGTAAATGGATTTATTGCAACTTGAAATCCATAAACAACAAACAAATAGTCCCGTGTTTTCTTGGGGAATTCTTTTTTCTTCTCCTTGAGGCGTCGACTTTTCTCCACCGGCTCCCAGTCGGCCCAGTCAGGAGGGAAGGCACCAGATAAAATGAAATAAACAAAAGGTCAGCGCGATGCGCCAATGCTTAAGTGAGGGAGAGTGAGTGGGGGAGACAACACACCCGTTTAATACACTCGACAGGGTGCAGTAGAGCAAGAGACCGCCACCGTGAATGCAGAGACTGAAAACGCTCCGTCGTTTAAGGAGTTCCCGAGGGGTTTCCCTTCTCAATACCCCCGGTGCGTTACTCCCTCCCGCTTCCCAGGAATCTTGCACGTACTTGTGCAAGCCACGTTCCTCCGGGAATGCGGCTGGGTGATTCGTGATGTCGTTGGCCTCCTGGCTCTCCTCCGTGATGTTCACTGCCGGAATCCTGGTTCGTCAGGTCACCTTCACTCCTCGTCGGCCCTCGGAGTTGTTGGGTGTTCTCTCTCGTCCCAGGGGGGTCAATCCCTTCCTTCCACCTCACTGCTCTCTCCACTCCTTCTCCGGCGTTCTCCTTTTCTTCCGGCGTGGCGCGTTCCCAGCTCCAGAGGGCGTGGCTTGTCTCTTCCTCCGCTTCCGGGGGTTTGGATTTAAAGGGCCCGTAATACTGATCGACAGGATCAACGCCAGTGTATTGTACCTCGTATAGCGATCCCGCGGGCTGGAAAAAAAACCAAATGTGTGGGCCAGTGAGACAGACTCTCTTCTTCCTCTTTCGGGTCAGGGTCAATGGGAGCCAGAGCCTGACACGTGCACAAAAGCAGATTTAGGTTTTATCAAGCTGTTTACGGCCTAGTTTCATGCATTAATACACGCATTAGTTTTGACATGCCCAAAAGCATTGCCCCATGTTTCAGCATTTATTAATAAAAAGATTTTCACTGCACATTGTTAATGTGTTACTGAGGGTTCTATCCGAGCAGGTTCATTTACGTAAAACCCTGCTCCATCAGTATCGCCTGTGTACTGTAAATATTTTATATTTTGTCCTGCAAGGTTAGGCGAATGAGCATTAACATTTTTAACGTGTGAATGTAAATCGGCCATAAAAAGATTAAAAAGACAAGGGGCTAAGACACAACCTTGTTTAAGACCACTGTACGTTTTAAATCGGCAAGTTGTACAGCTACCATCCCCCAGCTTAACCTGGACCCACGTATTGGAATATAGCAATATAATCCTATCTAACAGTTGGTTTGGAATGCCCCATGCAGATAGCTTCGCCCAAAGTGAATTGCGGGGGACGGAATCAAAAGCGGCCTTAAGATCAACAAAACAAATATATAGCTTTTGCTTTTTATGCTTTGCTCTTTCAGATAATAAAGTCAATAAGGTCAAGTTCGTAATTGTTGATTCGCCCCTTCGAAAACCGGTTTGGAATATTGGAATAATATCTTCTTTAGCGGCCCATTTTTACAGATCATTGAGCAGACAACTTGAGAACATTTTTGCCTCCACATCTGTTAAGGCAATCCGCCTATAGTTGGCTGGATCGTCTAGTGGGCCACTTTTATGAATTGGCTGGATTATGTTTCCCTGCCATGAATCTGGGACCATTTTAAATTTAACAATGTCATTGAACAGAAGTGTCAGGATTTCTGACCAAAGATCTGTCTTAGCCTTGAAGACCGAGTTCGGAAACCCCGTTGGGGCCTGGCGCACCATTTGATCTAATCCTGCTTATTGTCATTTTGACTTGATGTACCTTCCATGATTCCATAGCTAACAATTTGGCTTTGTTGTGATGTTGGTCATTTCTGATTGCTCTGCTGTTTCCATTGCTCAATGGACTTAACATAGGATAATTGATGTTATTACTCAGGGCTATGTCTGTAGGGGCCCCATATAAGTTGCGGATAAAGGCTGCCCAGCGTGGTTCAGTAATGTTGGCGCTATTTACTCTTCTACTACCGTTTTCAAGGTTATTTATTAGTCCCCAGAATGCTTTCAGATTTTTCTTTTTGCTGGCAAAGTGCAATTTAGCCCATATTCCCTCATAATGTGTATGTTTGGCTTTCCATATTTCATTTTTGCATTTTCTTCTCAGGAGTTTTAAATGTGTGTATAAATATATAACTTATTTTTACTGAAAATACCAAAGCTTAGAGTAACGTTATAGTTTGATGAATTTGTCTATGACAACATTAACGTTTTGAACTAAAAAAACTCTGAAACGCACTAGATATAGTTAGCAGAGCTAACTATACCTTGCGCCTCCGCCATGTACTGCTTATGACCTCATATATTACATCACTCATGACATTCTATGACATTTATGACATCACTGATGAGTCCACCAAGCGCCTGAACAAACGGTTCTCTAAGTTGGTGAGATCGTTTAGGTTGAGGTCAGAGGGAGGAAGGTTTTTTCATCCAGATGGAGAGAATTTGTCTCCTGAAGGCAATGTCATGTTCGTGGGTAACCTGTTTTCTTTCTTGTGTCAATTTGTCTCTTAGGTGGTGGGGGGTCCAGATGGTCGGTAAACATACTGGCCTGTAACGGGATGAGCTCATGGTTGGCAGGAAGTTTCAGGTCACACTTGCAGGTAACTAAGTAATACACTGATGAGAACTTTGTCAGTGGGACCTCAAAGGGGTGTGCTTGCAGCATTCGGTAGAGAAGCTGCCAGTGGAGGAGTTGAGATAGTCGCTTCTGTGGCCCTAGCCTAGCTGGACGCTTGCGTGGTGGCGCTTTTGGGACACTGCCCCTTTTGGGGTTGGAGAATGCAGTTCGTGCCAGGAGACCAAGCTAGCTGGCTGTCTGATAGGTGCGAGGGTGCCCGAGGCGCAAGCACTGTGGGGCGAGCAGGCCTTGCGCATTTGACTTAAGATCGGCTAGCTCACAGGAACCTCATTTAAGAGAGGCTCAGGGAATTTTCCACAGAAGAGCAAAAACCGTGGGATGGGCAGGGGTGATTGGGAATTAGTCAACCTTTAGTTAACAGAAAACTAGTTGCTGGGGTGTTAGAGGGGTTAGGTGACTCGCTGTATAGCTGACTGTTAAAATCACATGTCTGAATGTAAACTTATGTAAAATATTTGGATTGTGCTGTAGTTAACCGATTACTGAATTTTGTGTAAGGAGTATAAATAAAATACGGCCTGAGATGGTTACAATCTCTAACCGAACAAAATTTGGTCTCGGGCTGTCTCATTTGGGGCGGAAGGGGCTGTGGAGGATGGACTTGGGCACATTGTCTTGGCTGGAGGCTCTTGACGTGTCCTCTAACATATGCAATCACTGCCGATGTTTGTGTGTGGCCAGAGAGTCACAGAATTAAATCCTGGTTGGCACAGTTGGGAATAATGATTTGTGTATTTATAGTGCTGTGAGGTCCAGCCTGTGGTAAAACTCACTGTGCATATGTAAATCATTATTTATAACCAGAGCCACTGGAATTATGTGACAGGCGAGGGCCAAATTATGCAGCACAGGCAAGTAAATTATCCGGCATAATGCGGCACATTTTGTCATAGTGTTACTATATTATTTTGTCATTTTTACAATTGTTAACACTGTCTGGGCATTGGTTGCACCTCATTCATATCAGTTAAACTCACAAATATAGCAATAAACATCAGAAAGGTGACCAGTCAAGCTTTGCAAAGGGCCTTCCACTGCACTGCAACACGTGACGCTGCGTTTTTAGTAACTTGTGAACCAATTGAACTAGAAACAAATTCCTTTTTTTGTTAAAATCTGCAGTTTATGCAGCTGCCGATGGATCATGTGGCAAATCTATAATTTTGTGAAAAACAGCGTCACTGCACAATTTTATTGGCCCTGTTTATATCTATATATTTTAGTAACAAGTAACAGACTATACCTAGAAGCATTTTTATAAGAGTCCATTAAAAGAACACACTCCAGCACTCCACTATAAAACACCCTTAAATTACGTCTCAAGAAGAATAAATCTTTGTCACAGTGGAGGTCCAAGTGACTCCATCAGTTAAAGCATATACTAGCTCCCAAGCAGCCTTTATGTTTGGTGCACAGGACCAAGCGGTATGAAGGGCCACCTAAACCCAGGGTCACTGGAATTATGTGACAGAGTAAGACCAAATCATGTGGCCTAGTTGGTTAAATTATGAGGCAAGAAATGGCAAATAGAGTATGTGATAGTATTACTTCATTATTTTGTCATTTTTACATTTATTAACACTGTCTGGGCATAGATTTCACCTCAATAATACTGGTTTAACACAAATATAGCAATAAGTCACAGAAAGGCGTCAAGTCAACCTTTGCAAAGGGCCTTTTACTATGGGGCAACATATGTCCTTGTGTTTTTAGTAACTTTTGATCCATTTCAGCTAGAAACATCTTTTTTTGTTAAAATCTCCAGATTATGCAGCAGATGATGGATTATGTGACAAATACAGCAAATTCATAATTATGCAAAAAACACTGTGGCTGCAAAATTGCATAATTTGAGTGGCCCTGAATGAACCCCAATTATGGCTGTTTTACTATCTCACATTGCTTGCATGATGGGGCAGTGCACACTTGGTGTACCAGTGTTTCATTGAGCCTCAGAGTAAGGGCCCACGATAAGTAGAGGAAACCCCTTAGGTTGGACATCAGAGAGAAGACCGAGAGTGGGATGGTGCAAGATGGAAGCACATGTTTTTAACAAAGGGCAGCGGAAACAGCCCACTTTGAAAAGCAGTAGCAATCATTAGTGCAGCAGGTATAGTAGTTGTGGGTTCCGGGAGTCTGAGGAGCGCGCTGGATCACAATTATGACTACCTTTTTCTAAAGAAGAAAAGAAAAAAGGGTATGGTGGCTAATTTTCGCTGGTAGCAATAGAGCTGAGAGCACCTTTCCTGCAAAAGGTTGGGGACAATTCTTTTTTTAAAAGGGAGATGTGGCCTAACAGCGAGAACTGCCGACTTTGGAACCGGGTTCAAGTCCCGGTATCAGCTCAGCATTCTGTGATTCTAGGCAAATCACTTAATCTCTCCAGGCCTAAAAAATGAATTTGACCATGTGTAATGTAACTGGTTCTCATATAAACTGTTCTAGTGCCCTTGGACCTAGTCTGGATAAAACTGCAGAAAAAAGGGGACAGAGAGCCTGCTTTAAGATTGGAGTGATGCCCAGGCATGGTGGAGAAGGGGGTCAAAACGGCAGAGAAGAATAGACTGCTACTCAGAGCCGCAGCTATCATGAGTGCAGTAAGTGCAGCGCCATTGGGGCCCAGGAGTGCGAGGGCCTCACAACATACAAATTTTGCGGAGCACAGTTTTTAGCTCCCTGTAACTATCTGTTTTGTTTGCTGAATTTGTCCTATTATAAGTTTCACATTTATTGTGGATTATGAGCTCCAGAAAAAGTATCCATGAATTGATCTCATAAACTCTGTGCCTGCAGTCTGCCCTGCTTCTCCCCTCCCCAATCCTTGCCATAACATTTCTCCAGATCATCCCTCAACTATTCTACTGCAACTTACACCTTTCTAGCCCTGTCTACCACCAGTTTTTGCACTTTTTTCCTGCAAAAGCTACATTGAAACTTCGTTTATCCAAATTTTAGGTCTGGGCTAGAGACTGACTTTGCTGTCCCTCCCTCCGAACTTGATGTAATCAATAAAAAAATAATTCACAATAATACATACAGAGATGAGGCTTTGGGCCAGGCTTTTTCACCCATTAGTTGATTGGAGTGTCCTTTGTGTTTTTACATCAGCCCATAGGGCAGCATGCATAGAGTAGTCAATGGTGTACAGTCACTGGCTGTTTCTAGTATCTGGCTTTGTTACTAGGGTCATTCACATTTTGGGTCAGCCCAAGGACTGCCATTAGATGGTTGGATTATCAGGCAGAGTGAGTGATGGCATTTTGTCCCATTACTGTCCGCTTCCAGGAACAGGGAAGTGGCATGTACACGGAAGCAAAGGAATTCGCTTCCAGGCACTATTATGGCACACCCACATTATCCTTGCTTAGGCGGTTGTTGTGGGTGGTGTAAGCAATGAGGCTAGAGACAGCTGTACTGCCCTCACCAAGAGGGAGATAGCATGGAGTGGAAAAACAGCATCTTCAGGTCCATGGTAATGAAAGGTCTCAACCCGAGCTAGGATGGCCACCTATTTTGCACTGCTCATATTAGGTTGTAGTGTATGCTTCTGGTTCAGGCTGTAAGCAACAAGAGTTGCCATGCATCTTCCTTCCAGCTCTGGGCCCTATGCAGACCTATATGCTCCCCCCTGCTCTACTGGTCTGTTTTGGAAGACCGCAAAATCACTGCAACGCTCCCACCCCCCCCTCCCAGGCCAACTCAACTGTTCCAGCTGAATGGCCCTGTAAATGCCCTTAGACTGGGCCACCAATTCCCCTACTCGGAAAGCCCAATAAAAGGCTAGGCAAAATGCTACCTTAAACAGCTGTGAATAGCAGACCTCGGGCAACTAAGAAACTCCGGGCAACCAGTCTCCGCAGGTCAGTTGACTTTCTCTTGTCTTTCCGCTTTCCCTCAATCCTCTGCCAGCCCATTAAGGCTTTTTTGATGGGAAATGTAAAGGACCAGTCATTTTGCCCACCCAACTTTACAAAGAAAGAGAGGGCTGCCAAATACCTCTCTGCGTAAGCCACTGATCGTCCCTCCACCTTTTAGCTTTGCCAGGAACGCTACCCAGGAGGGTTGCTCCAAAATGTCGCCCTAAGTGGGAAGGGTATACCCAGACGTGGGTCCCATGCTTGCTATGCCACTGGATTCAAGTTAGCCTGGCTGATGAGGGGTGATACCCCAAAACCAGTCCCAGGATGCTTGTTTCTGGTCCAGGGAGGACCTGGCCTGGCAGGTTGGGCTGGACTGTTTCCATGGGGAGCAGGGTGTAGACTGATTTGCATATGGCTGGGCCTTAACTGGAATGGCGTGGCGCGCAAAAAATAAATAAAACTATGGATTTAACCCAGATCTGTGACTGGGGGTGAATGTTTGATTTTTTTTTTTCAGCATTCTGTCCACCATCTGTTCTTCTTGCATTTGTTGCCCTAAGTGAGAAGGGTATGCCCAGACGTGGGTCCCATGCTCTCTACGCCACCAGATTCAAGTTAGCCTGACTGATGAGGGGTGATACCCCGAAACCGGTCCCAGGATACTTGTTTCTGGTCCAGAGAGAACCTGGCTTGGCAGTTTGGGCTGGACTGTTTCTATGGGGAGCAGGGTCAAGACTTATTTGCATATGGCTGGGTCTAAACTGGAATAGCGTGGTGTGCAAAAAAGAAAAGATGGATTTAACCCAGATCTGTGACTGGGGTGAATGTTTGATTTGTTCAGCATTCCGTCCATCATCTTTTCTTTTTGCAGATGACACCGTGGCTTGAAAAATTCGGATATCGCAGGAATGCCCCCTCATAGGCTCTCCTCGACTTAGTAGCTAAGCTGGCTCCCACGAGGTCTGGTAGAATGGGGCACCAAACCTCCAAAGATGATCCAGGAATGGGAACGCTGCTTCCTTTGGATGGTAACGCCTGAACTCCTGCAACTTTAGGCGAAACAAAGCATCAAAAGTGTTATTGAGTACCCCTGGGACATGCTTGGCCCTAAAAGTAATGTTATTTATCAGGCCCTCCTCCACCCTGCCCCACTTCCCCAGCAGGGATCCTGAAACCATAAGTGAAGCCATCCAAAGTACCTGTGCTGCCCTCAGGTTACTGTAACTGTTAAGCCAATGGGTCAAAGCCTGAATGTCAACCGGAGATTGGGCCTTCTGGAAAACGGACAGGGAATCACTGCTTCTTCTGATCCTTTTCTTTACTTTTTTTGAAACACTTGAACTCTGGGTGTGCTGGCATGCCACAAAAAGAGCAATTGTGTTTGAATTTATAGGTCCCAAGTGGTCTTGTGCACATTTTTCTGTTCTAGGCCCAGCAAGCTCCCTTCTTTTCCCCTGTCCCTTGGCCGCGCCCTGCCCGAAAAGGCTGAGGTATGTTGGACTCTGACTTCCTGACCATCATATGGCATAACCAAGAATCGACGCGAGTCTGATCCCAATACAGTGTTTTGTAGGTTACCTTCTTCCTTCTAAATGACCTGTAATAATCTTTCCATGAGGTACCCCCAAATTCATCATGCGCACAGTTTTATTTTGGCCACAAGAAAGCGGAGTCCCCAGTTCAGGGAACTTCTCTACCATGACTGAATGGAAAAATAGTGAAACTTTTTCCCATATTCAACTATGTTTCCTCTACCTTCTGCTTACATGGGGCATGAGAGCAACATCTGGAACGCGAACACTCCTTACAACGTTCAGCATCCTCCCTCATTAGAGTCTCAATATTCTGATCAAATATCTCCACAAACGCCCTATTCCATATCTTTTCTTTCACCTCCGCGGGGAGATAAACCCCCCCCCCTCCCAAAATGATCACACTCAGGTCTCAGGCGGACGCGCGCAGCTGGCCAGGCAAGCTGAGGGTGACTCGTTCCTCTAAGCACTGCTTAGTCACAACTACTTGCATTACCTAACGTGTGTTTTTAAATAGCGCTTTTACTCTTTTTTTTTTTTTTACTCTTTTACCATATTGCTGCTATTTACCTGCTCTTTGCACTTTCTGCCGCACTGCTCCCCGGTCCACCACGGGTTGTCCCGATTGTTGTGGAGGGAGTGCCGGCCGCCTTCATTTCCCTCTTCCGGTCTGGAGACCGGAGGGGGAGGAGGCTCTCACTGTATTTTAATTACATGCCTGTTCTCCCGCGAAGCGGGCGCGCCAAAGGCAAGCCCGTCTGCGCCCGTCCGCGCCCGTCCGCGCCCGACCGGGACCGGGGGCCACAAGCCCTGCCCAATTTCACGACATAGTGACCTACAGCCCCCAGCAGCTTCACTCGCTCAACGATGGACCCACGGACACCTGCCGACACTCCCTAAAGGTTGCTAATGGAGAAAACCATTGTTACTATTGTAGCTTTTCCCTCCAGCCTTCCCTCAAAGAGCCAAACCCCCCAGGCAACTCCTCATTACTAAGGATGTCTCTCTTAAACTGTAGATCGCTTCCCAAACATTCTACTGAACTTGCTATCCTGCTACAAGACCTGAAACTTGATGTGCTATTCCTTACTGAAACGTGGCTCCAAAACGACTCGGACCCAATCCTGGTTCAATTCCTCCCCCCCCCCGGCTACCTAATTCACAGGGTAGACCGCAAGAATGGTAGAGGTGGAGGATTAGCAATTATTGTGAAAAATAAACTTACTTGTCGTATCACAGCAGATCCTTTGGCGGACTGCGAAAGCCTCAGCTTTTGGATAGATGTATCTCCAACCAGCACCTTCTCTGGCATCCTAATTTACCGCCCCCCAGGCCCTTCCAGCCAATTCCTCAATACTCTCCCCACCACTGTCGCTAATCTTGCGCTTGCACCAATCAATTTCACGGTGCTAGGCGACCTTAATCTCCATTTTAATGTTCCATCTGACAAAATGGCCAATTAATTAATTGAGAATCTCCAGGCTCTTCAGTTCAGTGAGAAAGTATCCACTCCAACTCACTGCAAAGGTCACTTACTGGACCCTGTGTTCAGCAACTGTGATGAACTAAGTGTAGGTACCCCCGTTCCCCTCCCATGGACCGATCACTTCCTAATTCCCTTAACCTGGGAAATACCCAGACTTTCTCTTCACCAAACCCCAATCCCCGTGCATGAACGGAACTGGTCTAGCCTCCCCACTGAACAGTGGAAACACGTACTGGAAGCCACTAGACCAGCCAGTGACCCCAATCCCATCCTAGCTACTGAGAAATTTAATCTGTGGATAGAAGGCTCACTAGATGCAGTACTTCCAATAAAACCTAAATATAAAATCAGTAGGCAGAATACCTCTCCCTGGTTCTCCCCCAAACTGAGAGAGCTAAAACAACCCTGCAGAAAGATTGAAAGGAAGTGGAGGAAGGACTTTTCACACTCCTCGAAGTTAGAATATAGGAAAGCAATCAGATCCTATAAACGGGAAATCAAAGCTGCCCAAGCCGCGTTCTATGAAAACAAGATCAATTTGTCTGCAAACTCCCCCAAGGAAATTTTTCGCATCGCTAAAACCCTCACTCAACTGCCAACGAAACCACCCTCACCCGAAGGTGCGCTTACACGTTGTAACAACCTAGCAGACTTTTTTCTGCAGAAAATTCAAAACATCTATCTGTCTTTCCCATCTAGTCAAACCCCTCTAACTATGTCATTTATGCCAGAATCACAACATGGCAGCAAACCCTTACTGAGTCAATTCCCTCCCCTTGACCTGGCTCTGTTGTCCCCAATCCTGATGGAACTGAAATCCGGCTCTCCAACAGATCCCGCCCCCCCTCACATTTTCACCTCTGCCACTGAGATCATCTGTCCTGCTATCCTCGACCTTGTTAATTCTTCAATCTCATCTGGCATAGTCCCGCCGGCCTGGAAATGTGCTATGATTAAAGCCATCCTAAAGAAAGCTAACCTCAATCAGGACGACCTCTCTAATTATCGCCCAATCTCTCTCCTTCCTTGGGTGAGCAAAATTCTGGAGAAACACATTAACACTATAGTGGGTTTTCTAGAATCCAATGACTTACTCCATCCCTCCCAAACTGGCTTTCGTCCAAATTCGGGACAGAGACCGCCCTCCTCGTAGCAACTGAGGAGGCTAGAAGGATCCTGGACCAAGGAGGTAATGCCGCGATTATTCTCCTTGACCTCAGCGCCGCTTTCGATACTGTTAATCATAACACGATGATCCTCAGACTCAGAAGCCTTGGAGTATCCGGCACAGCACTAACCTGGCTACAATCCTTTCTGAGTGAGCGATCCTTCAAGGTCTTTGAAGGAGAAGTGTCCTCTAAGCAGTTGCCCCTAACGTGTGGGGTTCCCCAGGGCTCCTCCCTAAGCCCCACACTATTTAATATCTACATGAGACCCCTGGCTGAGATCGTCCACCCATTTGGCATCAAAATCATTACCTATGCAGATGATACCCAGCTCGTGGTGGCACTTAACCACCCCGATGGGTCATCCTGCAATCTAGGCCATTGCCTAGAGGAGGTTGCCAGATGGATGGAACTCTCATGCCTTAAACTCAACGTGGACAAAACGGAACTCATGCTCCTGGGCAACTCTCCCTCTTTCAACTCGACTACATTCTGGCCCAACTGTCTTGGACCGGCTCCCGCCCCAAAAGACCAGATAAAGAGCCTTGGTATCTGGCTAGACCGCTCCCTTACCTTCAGTCACCAAGCAGCTAAGCTTGCGGCTACCTGCTGCGAAAAGTTCTGCCCCTCCTCCCTTTCCAAGCCAGAAGGATCATGGTCCAGGCCCTCATCCTCTCTTGCCTGGACTATGGTAGCATCCTCTTTCTGGGAGCCCCTCAATATACCATCAATAAGCTCCAGATCATTCAAAACTGCGCCGCCCGCCGGCTTCTTCAGATCCCCCGCCGACAGTCAGCCAGACCAGCCCTGGTGTCCCTGCATTGGCTGCCAATAAAGCAAAGGATCCAGTTCAAGACACTGTGTACTGCCCACAAAGTGTTTTGGAAGACAGGCCCAGCTGTTATCCAATCCTTGATTACCCCATACCAACCTTCAAGAAATCTCCGCTCATCGACCGCCTTTCTCACCCTACCCCCAAAAATAATAAGAGCTAGATGTGGCGGTCGGTCTTTTGCCCACAATGCGGCCATTCTCTGGAATTCCCTTCCACTTCATATTCGAAGTGAACCTAATCTGCTGTCTTTTCGGAAGTGTCTAAAAACGTACCTCTTCAGAAATGGGGTCTAACTCTCACACTTGCCCGTCCAATGGCTGTGCCGTTCTGCAGCGCTGGGAGGCCTTAGGGTAGCCACCGCGCTTTACAAATTTCATTTCATTCATTCATCCAGACCCATACTTGGCAAAGCAGCGGCTGTCGCAACATTACCTTTGGCCATCTCCTTGGCCCTGTCCGGTTGCGCTGGTACGGAGGCCGTCGTCTCTGCTGCAGACCCTTGGCCTTTCTCCCCTGCGGGACACCCCACCCGGCTGGGGAACCAATGCACTGTATTCTGGGTCACTTGCTGAACTGGGTGCAGCTTCCCTTGATCACCCATCCCAAACTGGGAGACCAGCTTCCTTGCCCTCTCTAAAGCCCCGCGTAACACTACGCTGGTGGGCCTACCTATCTTAGAGAGCCGGGGCAGTACACTAGCGAGATTACCTAAATGTGATAAACTGAGAGGTTTAACTTGATGCATTTAAGGTAAATAAATCAATCAATCACAGAATTTGTAGAGCGCACTACTTACCCGCGAGGGTCTCAAGGCGCTGGGGAGAGGGAAGTGGAGGGGGGGGGTGCTGCTACTGGTCGAACAGCCAGGTCTTGAGTAGTCTCCTGAAGGTCAGCAGGTCTTGGGTCTGTCGTAGGCTTAGTGGAAGGGTGTTCCAGGTCTTGGCGGCGAGGTGTGAGAAGGATCTGCCGCCGGTGGTTGTTCTTCGAATGCGAGTGACGGTGGCGAGGGAGAGGTAGACTGTTGTTCGCTTCCCAATATAGATTATACATTAATAGTGCTAAATAAATTCGAGAAATCACGGTGTGAAATTCATCAAAGACATAACATCTACAATACAAGTTATTAAATCATAGTGTTCTGGCCTCACAGCATTCTTGATTTAAAGTGCCATTTCATATGCTCTATTTGATCACTGGACAGAAACACTATTCTGAATTTATACTCCTAAGATTCCGAAGGGACTGTCTCACAATACAATCCTGTAGTAAACCTTAACTGGTCATAGCCCTTTTATGTTAATGTAAGGAAAACCGCCATGTATAAACATGTTTTCAAGTTATGCCATTTTATGATAATTTGTTATCATTTGTATAGACCCAATTATCGATGCACTTGAAAGATTGGCATGTGATGGGACGTCAGATGAGGAGGATGGGAGTTAGGTTGAGAAGTTATCTTGCTGATGAGTTGCCCAAAAGGTGCAATATGGTGCCAATGCTGAATCTAAGGCTTGTGGGAAACTAAGGTTAAGTGGCTTGATTGTGTAGAGTGGCCAAAGTGGGAATGAAGTACAATGTAGTTGTAGGAGATGGAGTGAGGATAAATTATCAGAGTTAGAGAGGATTAAACCATAGGTGTGTGTGGTCTACGAGTGTGTACAAATATGTAAATTGTTATCATCGTTAAGTTTTATGAGTGCGGAATGTGATGTAATTAAGATGCATAAAATTGTGGCTATTAATTGAAATAGAATTATGAGACAGAATGTACATGGTTGGTCGGCTGTGGGAGTTCCACCTGTGTCGTTTGCTACCTGCCTTTCATAAGGTTGCAGTTAATAAACTTACGTGTTTACTCAGTGTCTCCTTGGAACTAGGAGCACTGGTTAAACCAAAGCCCAATGCTTCCAATTGTTAGCTGTGCTTCAGTGGATTGTAGATCTCAGTGGCGGGGAAAGCACTGTCTTTGTATTCTCTTGCGCAGGTTTCATCAGGGCAAATGCCTTTCGGACTTTCTCCTGCTCCTACGTTTTAGGCACAATACATTTTTTAAACTCAAGATTGCAAATTCGTTCACAAAAGTACATTTATGATCAATTTTGTTGTTGTTTTGTATGATTTATACGATTGCTTGCCGTGGTTACAACATATTACATTATTTTTTCTTCCCTCAGCATGCCTAAATCAAAGGAACTCAACACTTCAAGCTCAGTTGAAAGTGACTCGGACAGTGAGGCTGATAAAAAGGTGACTATTGTACCCAGCGCTATGAACTTGTCAATGGATTCTACAAACCCATTTGCCCACCATATGTGATTATTGTAAAACCTTGCTGAAGATGCAGCCAAGTAGTTGCCAAAAGTAGTTGTTTATTCCCATAGATGTGTTTTGGCATGCACCTATATATTGAGCTTCTTTCACCCTAGTAGGCATAAAGTCATTGGCTGTAGTTTCACCTCAGTTCTTTCTTTACCACTGAATGAGCTGTGCCCTGGATCTGTCGTGAAGAGATGTGGCAGTTACTTTCTACTATTTTTGCCAGCATTGAGTGCCTTGTTCTGTGCTTGGGTCCAACTTATATTTTCCAAAATGTTCTTGTACTGTTGCATTTTTTGTTTTCTGTGTTTTAAATGAAGGGGTAGTATATGCTATCTATCCTTGCATTTGAATCATTTGACCTGAATAAGTCATAGGTAAGCACATCCAATAATGTGAACACTGCGTTGTAGTGAAGAGCTGGAAACCTAAATTCCAGCTTAGTTCTTTGTGAGCTTGGACTTTGTCTCTAAAAAATATATTCGCTTCCAGGTGGACTTGTAATTTGCCTTAATCTTGTAGGTGAGAACATTAGTAAACTGGGGATCACCCATGGCAGAATATCGCATGCAGTTTTCATACTTTGTTGGACTGTTCCCCTGAATCATGAGATCTCAAGACCAACTAACCCACTTCAAAAGTGAGATGTGTACCGTTCTCCACTAACCAGGACAGGTTGTTGATCTACAGAAGGGTTGTCAATCTATGAAAGAAAGTTTGCCTAACAAGCCTACTTGATTTTCATTGTAGATATGAAGTGAACATGCAGTCAATGTGAAGCTCAAATGTGGTGCGAGGTTGAGTGAAGATATCACAGTTGCAATAAATTTTTTAATGTCCAGCCAGAATTCTGCGTTTTTGGCAAGACATGAAACTTTATTACGATCTTTAATAAGGTTGCCACATATATATTATTGTGTACAGCAAAAAGCACAGTCAGATACACAATAAAGGAATTTATTATATTTATGCACCAACTTCTGTTCAAGGTAACTAAGTGCAAATGTAACATGAGGGAGTTCTAGTAAAATAAATCTCTTCCAGTGTTTGTAAATTTGTACCTTCTGGGATTACTGCCCGCTGAAAACAATGTTTTGTAAAATTCTAGTATTACAAAACCTGGTAACCTTGTAATTGGTTTGGAAATATTTGCTATTCGGGAGTGCAAAAACTGAAATTTGGCTCCACAAAAATAAAAACGCAGCAGCAAAGTATACGTTGATGAAATACTACCTTAGCAAAGTGCACTGAATTGTCTGAAAGTTTAAAAGAGGAAAACGCGACTAGGAAGATTAGCTTATATTGCAGTTTACAGTTAAAAATTGCCTGTTGCTTATAAAGTGCATATTTTGCAACCTGGGAATCCTGGAGACTCATGATCAGGGGGCAGTACAACATGTGGGAGTGATCAGACTCGAGGGTAGACTGCTGTCTTATTCTGTGATACAAATGATGTGTGAATCACAGGCAAAGGACCTATACTAGGATCATTGTGGCCCTACTTGGGGTCTCCTTAGTCTGGCCTATGAGTAGGCTGTCGAGGTATTGGACCGCTTCACAAAAAGACAGGGTCAAATGATGAAAAATGACAAAAGGTTGTGAAAGGAGGTAGTGTGATCACGAGGCTGAGTCCATATTCTGCTCACCTGTATTTGGAGATGTTGGATTCTAGAGACCTACTTATGTTGGTCTGAAGGTCCTATGTCTGGACTCTTTAGGCTTGATGGGAGCTTCCACCAGTCAGTAGTAGCAGGGCTGGTGCAGAGCGTCAGGCTTGTTCATACCCAATAGGAAATGGGCAGCACTTGACTCCACGTTTGGAAATACCACACCAAGGTTCATGCAAGTCTGTTCGAGATCTGTTGAGTTCTTCAGGCTCAAGTGGAGCTTCAGCATATATGGCCAGTCCCTGGCATTTGTTCAACTTTTTCTGCAAATCGGTGCTAGTGTAGGTTTCCAGTTCGAAATCCAACTAAGTTGGGGTGGCGCTTCTGGGATGGGCACACTTCATCATTCTCCAGATGCATTGTGCTAATCATTGTGCTTATAGGCAACTGGCCATACAGCCTTTTCAACAGTCTGCTTTAGCAGGAAACTGCAGGAAACTTTGTGTGTTTCCCTCCAAAAGGTCCTGGAGGTAGCAAAGGACAAAGTGGAGAGTAGTAGAGTGCTTGTGTTTTCTCTGTGATAGAAGCTATTGCCCATCTTGCGTTCACGGTTTCAAACAGATGTATATGATCAATGGATGGTAATCTTAACAAAAGGGACACTAATGGGGATTGCAAACTCTCTTCCTAACACTCACACACCCACTTTGGTGTCCATGATCATTGCTGCGAATATTCCTAGCAAACACAAAGAGGACAATTTTCCTGAGGCTACTAGATTTAATTTAAAACAGGAGGGCAGTAGATATCACTTGTATAGAGCTACTTCACACCAAAATTCTACAAATGCCAACACCAGCCAGGGCATAAGCAATTGGTACAGTGGGTTACCCCCTCAAGACTACAGAGAGGGAGGAGAGACAGAGAGCGTTTCTCCATCCTCAGTAAAGCAACAAATGTGCCTCTGAGGATCGCAAGGTCTGCAGTTTGTCTGGCTCTAGGGACGAGGGCCTCTGCAAACTGCCAAAAAAAGAAAAACACAGGGGAAAGGGAAAAAAAGGTTGGAGACTTTCATCCTTACACTGGTGCTCTGTTCTCAAGAGCGTTGAGATTCAGGATTTGTACAATGCACACTGGTCATACCATGTATAACTATCAAGTTGCCTGACAAGACCACCTCCTTTTATGAAATTTATGGGTCCGATCTAGTATAATAGAGTGTATATTTCGTTTCGCAAGAGTTCTGCATGTTAGAGAAATCCGAATGATGGGTGAATCATGTATGCCAATGATGCCTTGTTCTACCTTCGGCTACCTAGAGATTTAGTGCCACAACGTAGCAGGCCTTCGGATGAACAAACGTAAGATTATATTATTCATGTTGGGATCATTGTCCAGTTGTTGAGGGGAGAGGCTACCTGAGCTGGAGTTGTGCGTGGGGTTAACAAATTTAGATACCTGGGAATCATGGTGGCACACACCGATCAATCAATACTGAAAATCGATATTGATTCATCATGAGGAGGATCCTAAAGGGTTTGCAAGCATTAATAAAAGTGTCCCTCTCTGTTGTGAGCAGAGTTACAATCGCAAAGATGGTGTATCTGCTGCGTTGTCATTACAACATGCAAAACTCTGTCCATTGCCACCCCACACATTTAAAACCCTGAATATTTAGCTGGTTTCTTTGGTTTGAGCTGAGAAGATGAGCAAGGTTGCTCTTGACATATTAAATTGGAATCAAGAGGACGGTGGACTCTGCTTTCCAGATTTGGAACTATATTACTATGTGGCACGCATTCAGCATGCTTCTAGGTGGTTCACTGAGGAGGATAATTGGGAGAAACAATTGTTGGGGAGAACAAATGGGAATACCTTACTCCTAGAATTATTTATTTGTGGTAGTAATATCCATGGAGAATTTCTCAGTTTGCCAGACAGGTAGGATATGGGAGATAATTGTCAAAAGGGTCCTGAAACGTCCCGCTTTCATGAGTGTGCCTACTTTGTGGGCCCTGTATCCATTTAAAACGATAGACTTGGATATGACAGTGGCTCAATGGCGGGAAGGCGCTGTAATTTGTCTGTAGAAATGTATCTGGGGAGGCCTTCATTACATTTCAGGAGGTGCGATACCCCTTTCGGGTAGGCCCTGGCCAGTTTTTGCAGTACCCTAAGCTGCCAGGGACCGCAAGAGAAATCTGGATAGAATTTCCTAATGCTCCCTCTCCCACTGGAACCTTCGAGACTATCTTGCAATTGGGCATGAGCCGTCATATGGTGACGTTAATGTACAAGGCAATAAAAGCGGATAGAGCAGGACCTCTGTTTAGGGCTAAGCGGTCAGGGAAGCAGACATGGGGTGGGGGGGGGAAACTTGGTGAAAAAAAGTGGGAATAAATGTGTGCCTGAGTGAATGGGGGTCTCGTGTAATGCCGCATTCAATTTGAAAGCCTTCAATTTCCTCGCACTTCAATTTCTATTGGATTTTCCAAGCTCCAGTCACATTGAGCAGCATTTACCATGGCAGGTCAGCCCCATGGCCCAGGTGAGGTGGGGAGGGGGTGTTGTTTTTGTATTTGAAATAGACCTGTGGCACGGTTGCACTCTTTTGGGAAGAGGTGGTCGTGAGACTGAAAAGAGTAAAGGGCCCCTTGTGCCTTACCCAAAAGAAATGCCTATTGGGAAATTTTGCAGAGCCTAGAAAGACAAAGAAAATGCAGTATATATTCTAGCACTGGTGTTGGCGTATAGCAGTTGGCTGGATAGGTACATAGTCTCAGAATGGCGTTGTGGGTTAAGGACGTAAGGGAATGGACGTTAGCTGAGGAGCTGCATAATAATACTGCCAGAAAGGATGGCAAATTTAGGGGAGGACTTGGGCCTGGACTGAGGTGCTGGAAGATGAGGAATTATCGTTGGAGGTGGAAGAATAGATGTGGTATGGGAGTACTGTTGAGCATTGAGGTGTTCTCTCCTCCATTCTTTAACAGGAATGATATTTCAATTGAAGCCAGAATAGTATCGATGAAGTGTAATAAATAATTCTAACTACCCGAGTTGACACTGCGGACACTTTGGATACTTTTGTGTTTGTTCTTGGTGGGGGAGCTGCTGTGACACCTACTGTTATTGTTATATTCATATTGTGAAAATCTTAAAATAAATAATATTTAAAAAATGGTAGGTGAATACAAGCCAGAGGTGGCTTCTTGGTGGTAGTAGTACAGACTAAATGTAAAATGCATTTGTAAAAGTTTAACATCGATTTAACTAGTTCATTTGTTTTTTGCTTTACGTTTTGAGACTTTGCAATGTTGCATGACAATGTTCTGTCTTTTTAGGCAAAACGAAAAAAGCAAGCACCCCCAGAGAAGCCTGCAAAGAAACAGAAGACTGGAGAAAGTTCTAAAGGATCATCAGCTTCTTCTAAACAGAGCAACAAAGCGGATGATAATATGTTCCAGGCAAGTTGGTTATGGTTAAATGTTATTAGGTGTAAATGTAGAAGGTGATTAGGCATGACGTTTTATGTGTACATCGTACGCTGTGCATGCAGTATATAGAGACTACCTTTTCCCCGGCAATATCACCAGTGCAGGTTTGCATGTATGGCTTTGAGGAAAAATAACATTGTGTTCATTATGATTTACTCTGCAATTGCTTTCTGGATGCAGTTTAGAATCTTGCATCATTGGTAGTACACTAGTTAGTGAGCACTGAAGCGGCTCAAACTCTTATTTTTTTTCTTATTAAATTATTTGTTTGTATACTTCTGTTTATGTCAATGATGTAATAGTAGAAAAGTACCTTAATTGTTGTTTCCTGAGTTATGATGCTGGCTTCTCCAAGCTTCCTTCACCTGCTGTTTCATCGATAGTTTGTTGTCTATCAAAACACCTAGATTTCTTGCTGTATTATTAGGAAAGGGAGCAGGGCCGAGCTTGATGGACCACCAATCAGTTGTCCAAAGGGACTGTGCCTTTCCCAACAATAAAATCTCAGTTTTATCCCCGTTCAACTGATGCCAATTTAGGGATATCCACGTAGCAATGTTTCTCATGCATGTAGTAAAACTTATTTTGACATTCTCTATCTCTGGTCCAAGAGCAATGACCAGTTGGGTGTCATCCGCATATGAAAGTATTTCAAAGCCAAAGGACCAAACCAGCTGAGCCAAAGGGGAGATGTAGACATTAAAAGAGTGTGGGGCTCAGGGCCGAGCCCTGAGGCACTCCCCTTCCCAGGGACAGAGTCTTGGATTGGAAAGGACCTAGCGTAATTTTTTGAGTCCTGTCCTTAGTCAGTTAGCCAATTCAATGCTGTGCCATGAATTCCCATCTCGTGCAGATGCTGAATCAGGATGGGATGAGACACGGTATCGAATGCCACCGACATGTCGAGAAGAACCAGCATCATAGGTGTACCTGCATCCAAGATGAGGCTGAGCGAGTCAACTACCGCTACAAGGGTGGTTTCTGTACTAAGAGCCGACCGAAAGCCCGATTGAGAGGCATCCAGCAAATGATGTGTCTCAAAATAAGAGGAAAGTTGTCTATTGACATGAGATTCCAACAACTTTGTAATCGAGGGCAGGAGAGAAATAGGACGGTAGTTTGGCAGGTCCATAGGATTGGCCGATGGCTTTTTAAAAATGGGTGCAACAAAGACGACTTTCCATTCCTTAGGCACTGTGGCTGATGACAAAGATAGGTTATATAGAGAAGTAACCATTGGTGCAAGAGAAGTGGATAGCATGGCTGTGATATGGGGGGGTGAGGGGGGGAAAGGTATGCTGGAGAGCCAGATTTTGTTATAACTAAGAGATCCAGTACTTGAGCATATGTGATGAATTCAAATCTTTCTAATATAGCCTGGGAGTTATTAACTGAAGAATGATCGAGTTCTGCATATATTGACGACAACGTGTTCTTATGAAAATCGCGATAGATGTTATCTATTATTGTTTCAAAGTACAAAGCCAGGGATTGGAGGCATTGAAGATACAGGTACAGTAACTCTATGATGTACAAGTCATGGTCCTTCTACTTCTGCCTTTTAATGATAATGACGCCTATAATTATTACTTTTTCTTGCTGCAGGAACAAGCCACCATGTACTCTTTGTTAAAGCTTCTGGCTTAAAATATAATTATTGAAAGGTTTTTCTGAGTGCAGCAAATTGATGTTCTGCCAGAGGGTGTTGGAGACTTATAAAAGCTCTAGTTTAATTGGGCTCACTTCTTTTTTTGGCGAACTGAGTATTATGTTAATTAATCCACAGAGTAGGCAAGCAGAACAGTGTGAACCTCCTCTAGATTCACCTGTCTGTGTGTTATCCCATCCTCTCAAGCTTTGGCATGGATGTATATCTTGTTTGCTTGAATAAAGTTTTGGTTTTCGACCATCGGCAGTCTTAGAAAGACTCATGACAATTTTAATTTGAAACGCTTGGTGCCTCCCATTGAATTTGGTAGTACAGGTGCTGTCAGGACAGAGCAAGTAAATTGGAGCTCACTGGAGTTTCATCGATTCATGGTTTGGACTTCGAAACTTAGCCTTTTGATATTGTCCCTCATTCTTTCCTCCTAGACAGTCTCGCTAGGTTCGGAGTGAAGAATCTTGCCCTCAGTTGGATATCTTCCTTTCTAGATAATAGAGAACAGGAGGTTTGGCTGCCCCCGTTTGCCTCTGGCAAAAGGCCTATCTCTGTCTGGGTTCCTCAGGGCTCGGCCCATAGCCCTACGCTGTTTAATGTGTACCTTACCCCACTTGCTCTAGTTGTTGAGTCATTTGGTGCTAAGATTGTGTCATATGCAGATGGCACACAGATTCTCCTCTTCTTTATGGAGGGAGAGGTTCTGGGCCTTGACTCTATTAAATCTTGCTTTACAGCAGTTTTTGCCTAGCTGCATCAGAATCAGCTGCTGTGCAATACTGACAAGACCGAAATTCTCTTTTTTGGCACCTCTGTGCCCTCCGACTGGTCTGCTTATTGGCCAGATGGTTTAATTTCTCCTGTGTCCCATGCAGACAGAGCCGGGAATCTGGGAGTTAAGTTTGACAGGTGGCTATCTTTCCAACCCCAGATTGGTGCAGTGACTGGTGGTATGTGTTTTGGCATATTAAGGGCATTGAAAGAAATTATGTTTCTTCTCTCCTTTACTGGCAGGAAAACCGTTATCTAGGCTCTCATAACGTCTCTCCTCGGTTACGCTAATGCCCTATATCTCAGCCTGCCAGAATATGCCATCCATAGGTTACAAGTAGTGCAAAACGCAGCGGCGGCGCTTCTTACTGAATTTACCTAAGAAAGCAGGGATCTCGTGTCCTCTTTCCCTCTGCACTGGCGCCTAGTGAGGAAGAAAATTCAGTTTAGAGCCTTGGTAATGATGTTTCGGGCTCTGCACAATATTGGTCTGGGATACCTGGCTTCCGGTATTCTTTTCTACAATCCAGCGAGGAACATATGATCCAGAGTGCCAAGAGTGGATTGAAGGGCGCTCCATTTCCTTGTTAGGGCCTTCTGCATGGAACTCTCTCCCGCTACATCTGAGACAAGAAACGCCAGAACCTATTCTTTGGAAGGGATTAAAAACTTGGTTATTCACTATGTAATCTGGCTTGCTCTTGGACTAGTGCTGGGACACTCCTTGGAGCATCTGTGCGCTTTATAAAACTGTTTCATTATCATCATAGTAATGACTCCAAAATTTATGTAACTTATGGATTCTATCTGTCTTTTTGGGTGGTTAGTGAACAAAATGCTGTTGAAATGTAACCATCGGTATGCATGGGTCAATTCTACACAAAGCTGTTCAATTTGTGTCTCCTAAGACCATAAACCATAGAGAGAAAAACACGAAGGGGCAGAGTTACTTATATTTGGGGGGCAGATTTACAAATATTTTGTGTAACGGAGCAAGACAACTTGCTGTGCTTCGTCAAATGAAGCGGGCAGCAATATGCCATATCTACTAAGAATTGGTGGATCCCTGTTCTCCTTTTGCGCTGGCATACTTGTGGCTGCCAAGTGCCAATGCAGGCACCCTTGTGCCATGATGTAAGGGTGCCTGTGTTACAGCCAGGATTGTTTTTGTGCAGAGAGGGATAATCTTCTGAGGTTGTTTCCTCTTTCTACATGTGCTGCAGAATGCAGCTCACGTAGAAAGAGGAAAAAACGAGGAGAAATAAACATCTTTCTTCTTGTTGCGCTTCCCCTGGGAAGGTGTATCATTTTGACACATTTCCAGGTTTACTAGTGTTAGTAAATCTGGGAATGTGCCAGAAAACTTGGGTCGACGTGTCAGAACACTTATTCCCCACCCTTGAAATGCCTTCCCAGGGCAGAGTAACGCAAGGCCACGACGTGCTGCTTTGCATTACTCCAGATTTACTATGCCGCGCAGAGCCATGCAAGGTGGCTCTGCGTGGCATAGTAAATCTCACTTAGGGGCTTGCGTTGCCCTTGTGTCACCTTTGCGATGCAAGGGCAACGCAAGCCCTTGCTAAATCTGGCTCAGAGTTTCATTATGATAGCATTGGGGCCATGCTAGACCCCGTTTGGGGGGCTACAGGTCAAACTGGGTCTACTGGGCCTCAAACGTTGGAGTTGAGGTTGTTTGCCTCTGATTTCCCAGGGTCCAGCCTATTATGGCTCTGCAGACTGGCCCAAGTACAGCTTCTTCAGCACTTGACTCTTGGTGGCAGCGATTGCGAGCAGTCACAGGCTTCTCAGGGAGGTAGTGTGGGAGGTGCTCAAGCTCAGCACTCAACAAACATGCATCCTTATAATAGCTGATTTTCTAACCCTGTCCTTGAAAGAAGTTTTCAGTCTAAAACTCAATACTAAACATAAAGCTATGCACACAGTGCAATTTAGTGTCCTGGTGCTTAGTGAGTTAGCGCTCCCTCCGGCTACAGACCCCGGTTCTCCCCCCTCATTGTCCAGATGGTTCCCGCAACAGGGCAGGTACTTAGCATTATTAAGCTGATGTGCAGATTACCACTATACTCACTCTAGTGTTAAGGCACAGTCCTGAACAGTTCTCTCTTGGTTCCCACCCTCAAGTCTTTCTCAGTCTGTGCTGGAGGCTGGCACTTCTTCATAGGCCGCTTGACTGCTCTGGAGCTTGCTCACTCACCAGCTTCTGTACTAAGCACAAACCTGCAGTTTTCCTTAGCATCCTCAGCGGTTGCGTTGGGCGATGCGGCTGTGGTCGGGGTCAGCTTCGTAGGGAAAAGCTGGATCCTCTTTACGTTTAGTGCGGCAGGTGCTCATTGAAGCCCCTTGTGGGCTGTTTGTGTCCGGATTGGTGCGGCATAGCATGGCAGGACTCGGAGTTGGAGTTTTTGCACATGCCTCTTCGCTCCGATGTTGAGCCACGGCTTCAGGCATGCTGCAGTCTTGGTATCACAGCAGATCAGGGTCATGTTGTGACACTTGCAAGTGCAGTGTCTGAGGGGACACCACAGATTCACAATTCAGGTGCAGCTACTCAGGACGAGCTGCAATCTTCACAGCTCTGGCACAGTGGCTGCGGTCACTCTGTGATCTTCAACAGTTCAGCCATAATGGCACAGATCATGCCGCCCCTCTAAGATGACGGCCTCCTTCCCTCCTGGAGGCAGGCATGCTGGCTTCTGAGCACTCCAGGACAGATAATAGCTCTTGTAGCAAGGGGTAGAAGTAGGTGATGTCCCTTTAACTCTAAGAGCTGGCTGTTAGGCAGACACCATCTCTGGCTGCATAGCAGACTTCTTTGTACTCTGCAGAGCTCTCCCTTCCTTGGTCATAGAGAACTTGGACTGGAACAACAAGTGTCCCACTTTTATACAGTCAGCTTAGACAGGAGGTGTAGATATACTGTCTGCACTATGAGAACCTCTTTGGTTTGGAGGCTGCTGTCTTCTGACACAACTGTTTTGTAGAGTGATGCTATTCACAGCATGGTAATATCCAGCCAGGACTACTCATAACAGAGGCACTAAAGGTGTGAGCTTCCTGCACCTGACTTTCATCAGCCACATTGAAGAGTGGTCGGGGAAAAGATAAAAGGCTGGCCTTTCCCAAGGGGACCCGTTCACTTTGAACAACAGAGTCTGCAGTCCCATCCTTCACCTTGAACATCTACCAAATGATAGAGCTACATAAACAGTAATCCGCATCTGCTCTCCGCAAAAGGCCTAAAAGAATTTCTAAAGAAACCTTGTCTTTTCATTCCCAACTTGAGTGTCTAGGTCTCTTACTTCCTGCTTCAGGAATTTAAGCAATACATTTTCTTTCATGTCTGGAAAATAACCTTGCCCTTGTCTTGTGCACAAGAGTAGGCTTGGGGTATCCAAAAAGGATCTCATAGGCCTCCAGAACTCTGGTTCACTCATACACACCATGCATGCACCATCCAGGCTATGCAGACAAACCTGCACCATATACAGACTTTATATGAGTGGGCAGTAGACCTCCACTCCAGTGAAAAGTATGGCCACAATTCTGGATTTACAAAGCACGGTGCGCTGCCACCATCGCTCCATGTGCTAAACAGTAGTCCATACTTGTTGCACTCCTCCAGATCACAGAACAAGCCCAGGACCTCACTCATGTCGCTGGACAAGCGGGTAAGTCCGCAATCAAAAACCTGGATACCAGATTCACACAGTCAAACACTCAGGGCAGGGAAATCATTCTGCACACAACGCAGAGGGCATTTCTGTCCAAAATACCATGACTGTTTTATTATGCGTTCTAAACCTGCTCATCATAGCAAGGCTATTTAATATAATGCTTACATTTGGTTCCAGAGGACAAAGTTTGCCAAGGGCCATACCATTGTTTCAGAAGATGATGCGAATCAAAGCAAGCGCTTGATCTGTTTAAAGACTTGCAAATAGTTTTCCAGTGGTTATACCGACCTTACTATTAGCCGCCTACACTGAAAAGATATAGGCACACCGAGAACTTAAAAGGGCTTGAAAAAAGCTATTGAGACATTTTCAATGCTGTCTGCATTGAGAAAGAAAAGAGACTTGATTGTAACCACACTGAAAGACTCCTTCAAGCAGAGGCTCCTTTTTTTCCTGTTGTCCTATGACGATTGACTTCAAAGGAAGATGTTGAGGTCTTTTAGTGCTGTAAATTTGGAACCAATGAAAAAACCTAAGGTCATTTTTGAAAATGTTCTAGGATCCTTTACAATAGCAAGCACAGCCAAAACTTCCACAGAAGGAGTATGTGTGAATTTCTAAAACGTTCAGACCCCTCCGAATAGGGACAAGGTATACATACCCATCACCACTCCAATCTTGTCAGAAGGCTGAAGGTATTTCTTCACAATTGGTACAAGATAAGTGGGTGCTTAAAATGGAATACTGTATAGAGTTTGACATTATTCAAAAACCGCAACAAACTTAAATGGAAGGAAGACCATATCTGTTATCTACAGGAGATACTAATCAGTGCTACTAAAGTGGTAGATGAGATGCTAAAACAAGAGAGTAGTCGGCAAGGTTTACACTTTATAGCAAAGACCGACCGGACCTTGCACCTGATCCTGGATCTTCATTCACTCATTTGATACACTTGATCACAGTTGAAAAGGACAACTTTGTAGGGCTTCCTTTACCTTCTACAAAAGAATTGATTTTCTGTAAACTATCAACCAGCAGGATGTTCAGTTTCATATTGCCATACTTCCAAACCATGGAAAACAACTATTCATTGCTCTGTAAAAAATCTTTACCAAATGTTCTTCTATGGCTGTAGTTCATCTACAACACAAAGCTATACATGTGTATGAATACTTGTACAATGCCGGAGCATCACAAACAAGAGGAGCCATCTTATGAATCCCTTTAGGCTTCGCTTTCAACTTATGAAAGTCCTTTATATATTCCATGTACCTTCATCTGCACAGAGGATTGTGCCTTATCAGAAGAGAATACCTCTTTGGCAGACGTTAAAGTCTGACAACACGAACCGTGATGAAGCTGCAGGGAATGGTTGAATCATTTTTTTAAAAATGTATATGTATGCAACGCACTCCAAAGTGAACTGGATATACTAAACACTTAAGTGGAATTTCATATGTTCATCAAGAGCGTGCAACTGTAAACAAAGGGTTTTGCCCCACCCTTAAACAAGTATACAATATAAGGAAGAATCGGAGTTAACCAATCCTAGTTACAGTGCACTGCTAAGACCCCGAGGAGTTCGGGAGCCAAAAGTTAACAAGTTTGACAAAATAACAGTAATAATATAAAGGAGGCTGGACTCTGACGTGATGTCACAATATGTTATATTATAAACATTGAGAAGACACCATCTTTACACAACTCATTTTTTTTAACAAAACCTGCATGAACTTCAATATTTGTTTTTTTCAAAAATTTGTTTTTTTCAAAAACTAATTCAATGTCGACCCGAAATGCATTGGGTTTTTGAATTCGTTTTTGAAAAAAACAAATATTGAAGTTCATGCAGGAATGATCCCATGATGATATATTGGTTGTGTCATATTGTTTGCTGCACTTAGGATGCATTATTTAGGTTTTGTTAAAAAAAATGAGTTGTGTAAAGATGGTGTCTTCTCAATGTTTATAATATAACATATTGTGACATCATGTCAGAGTCCAGCCTCCTTTATATTATTACTGTTATTTTGTCAAACTTGTTAACTTTTGAATAATTTTTTTGCCATCTACCACATACATTTCTTTATGTGAGAGGACGTCGGTGATCACATCCCTTGATGGACTTCGTAAGATATAGTGGCTATAACATAAAGTATAAAAGACATATCCTAGTGGACATTGACATTTATTGCTGGGCAGAATGTTCACAGCCCCATCATCACTGTGACCATCACTAGGGACACTTCCTCACAGATTGGGAGTGCACGTGGCATATATGTCAATCAAATAGCAATGCCCAGAAACCATAATCTTGTATCATAATATTGCATCAGTGTCTTAGATTTACAGGCACATTGCCTTGAAAACATTTCAGAGTCAGATACATGAAAAGGTGTTCTTGGAAGGCACCACTACTTCAGTGATCTGTCTCCTTAAGCAATTGGGGCCATCGTCATTCTCTATCCTGGCATGCACAGGCAATTAGGCCCTGGGTGATATATCTCAGAGAACTGAACAACTTCGCACCAGGGAGTTTGAAAACATACTAGACCGGGAGCTGTACATGGTCTTTCTTTAAGACACTTTGTTAGACTGGGGTTATCTGACAAATGGACTATGCCTAGACTTTGGATCCAGGTACCTGCATCTTGAGGCAGGAGTAATGTGTATGGATCAATTGGTGCCAGATATTTTAGTAAGCTTTTTCCCCATTGCCGCTCACATGGGAATGTCATGTTAGGCATTCACATGCACGGATACTGAAGTTTGCCTCATGACTTCTGAAGCAGTAGAGTTTCGGTCTTGAAAATGTGCAGCAAAGAGGCCTTCACATTCTTAGGAAAGCTAGAGAACCATCTGCAAGAACTTGCTGCTAAGCCAAGTAGAAGCGATTTCTATGCTTTCTGTTCTTTACTACAAATGATGCCTTTCCTAACCACAATCCAATATGTTTTTGAATATTTGATAATCTGGTTTATGCACATTAGTCACCTATCTATTGGAGTTTGTTTGCAGCATTGACAGCTTACTTGGAGACATGCATTTTTGAAGGTGCTAAAACTGGTTAACACACGCCTCACCATACCCTGCTACCCACATGGCACCTAAGGACAGTACTCCCTAGATTGATGCCATCACCTCCTGAACCATTTTGCAAATGGTCCCCCAGCACCTGGCATTGACCGTCACTTCATTCATTTCTTTGATCTCACAAAATAGATGAGTATGGTTCAGACTCTGACAGTGAAACATCCATACAGCTTATAAACAGGCTCTGTTGTCAACACTAACCCAATTAGTGACAACCCCCTAGTCACAAATTCTCCATGTCAGTTGAATTCTAGAAAAATCTAAGCTGCTCCCTGGTATTAAAACATCAGCAAACAGATTACACACAATACTGCAGCGAGCTCTTCTATTTTCTAGAGCTGAAGACTTTAGAGAGCCACATTATCAACAAAAATCTGTTTGCTAGTGGTTGCACGTAGCACTGCTATAGTGTGGGGAACACTGCTATGTAATCGGTGCACAACATGTGATGCTAGAATAAGTTGATAAGGGAAAAGTTACTTGTCTGCAACAGTATGATTCTATTCTAGATACTCATGAGACCATGCCACCTCTCATGTGACGATTAGAGCTTTTGCAGTAAAGTCAAATTTATTTAAGTTTGTATACAGTGTCAAGGAAAGCACAAATTGAAGCTGTTTTCTACAGTTAGGAGACTGTGGGTTTTAGTGGCCATCTGTTAAATCATCCTAATGCCTCTTACGGTTGATGACTAAAGCGCCATAGAACTAAATAAGATGGTTATCCTTTACCGTTTCGAACAACTTCTTAATGGGGTAATACACAGCATACAAATTTAAAACAATCTCAGATTTCAAAGGTTTTGTTCATGGTTAAGTTTTTTTCACTTTCATTTAATAGATGTAGATGTGTTCAATTGTATAGTTTCATTTTTTGCATGATATTCAAGGTTATTTAAAGTAACCTTATCTAGTGCGGCAGTTTACGACTTAGAATGGGAGATTTAAAAGCTGTTCATTTGTTTTTCACTGATAAAAACAACTGTAGTTGGAAAATGCATTTAGCTTTTTACTGATGAGACACTAGATCATCCTCTTTCAGTTAAAGCCGAGTATGATGTATCGCCCATATTTTGTTCTTGGTAAATTTACTCAAGTTTGAGTGACAGCTTCTATGTTTTGTTCAACTTGATTGGTTAGGTCTATATTACACGTCTTACAACTTGAGTAAATTACTGAATGTGTTTGTCCTCTTCAGATTGGAAAAATGAGGTATGTCAGCGTTCGAGATTTTAAAGGGAAAGTACTAGTTGATATCCGAGAGTACTGGATGGATCAAGAAGGAGAAATGAAACCTGGAAGAAAAGGTGAACTTTTTTGCACTTTTAATAGTTTGGTTTGATTTTTTTTGTTTTTGTTTTACTTGTTACATTACAAAGTGAATGTTATTGGCCAGTTTGATTGTCATGCACGGGTATGTTTTACAAACTTAGTGTAGTTAGGAAGAAAAATACTATATCCTTTTTATTAACTAAACTTGGGGAAACAATATTTAAAGGGAACTTACTTGCTGGTAGCGATTTAGAGTTTATGGAAAGTTTTGCACGCTCCTGTTGTACTGTCTCAGTGCATTTTAAAGTTATAATTTTAGCTTAATTCTGGTAAAACAATAATAAAAATCTCTCCGCCCTATAGCAGCAGTTGCATTACAATCTAATAAACTGAATAAAATTATCATGAAAACAAAGGAGTATCCTACACAATGCTCCTCATCATTTAAATAGCTCCCATTTCCAAGTGTTACATTTACATTCACTAAGCATTTTGCTCCCAGTGGCCTCATCACTGTGCCATATTCATAAGAGAAAAATACAGCCATTTGTTTAAATGGGAGGAATTTAAAGAGAAGAAACATGCTTCATAAAACATTAAGATATAATTGGCTTAATTTAAAGTGGAGAAACACATTAAGATTTGATTTTTCATAGAAATATTCGTCTTCACTTTAGTTCTCCTATTTGAAAAATGGCTATTTTTCAGTTATAAATATTGCACAATGCCCACTGGCCTCTGGGAGCAAGAGGCCTGCTGTTTGTAAATGCGACACTTTGAAATGGGAGAAAATTAAAATGAGAGTTCACTTAATCATTAAGGTAACATTTTAATTTTCTCCCATTTGAAAGCATTCAGGAACATCATTTTGTTCTCAGCTCCAATATTGAGTTAACAAGAACTTTTATTTAAGAGTTAAATACTTCAGTGCTTCAGTTCTTCACCTCTGTGCCCCAGTGAAGCAGGATTTTCTTTTTGAAAACAAAAAAAATGCTCCCCTTGCCATGCTGCCATAGAAGTTAAGTGTTCTATCTATGTCTTTGGTCATAACTAGATTGAAGTCTCCCCTCACAATCCAGGGACCGGTGGTCTAAGTTGTCAGTGTACATAAGGTGCTCACTAAAAAGGTCTCTTGTCCCTCATTAGGTCATATTGAGGCCACCTGTGGGTAACCCCACACCTACCCCTAATTGCCACCCATCTCTCCTTGGCTGTCCACCACCACAAAGCCTGAGTTGCGGTGAAGGAGCACTGCTGCCCCAGTCACCTTTCTGGGTGCCGAGGAAAAGAACTGCATCAGGACATTGCTTCATCTCATCCAATGCTGATCCGCTTCAAATAGGTCTGTTTCCTGTAGGAGGCAGATATTTGATATCAACTGTTTTAACTCGTGACATTCAAGCCCCTCACATCATAGGAAGCTATGAAGACATATAACCGAAGAAAAGAAAATGTAATATGTACCTTTGCTTTGAGTGTTGTGAATAAATTGACTGACCTGCTGACTATACTGATAATTCAGACACACAATGATAAATTATTTCATTGTTCGATAAATACCATAGGTGTAGATTTATCCCCATAGCTTTCCACGGTTATTGAGCTTTCATATCTAGGCCTAGGATTTATGGGGGGATTTGGGTAGACTCCTTTGCTGTACTGAGAGATCTAAAAGTATCAAGGCAGCTGTGCCCTCTCTATCGAGATGCACACAGACTTCCTTGACAGCCACAAGGGCGACTCGGTGCTGTGTAGTGGACGAAAACCGGATTGAGAAGCATCCAGGAGTTTGTTAGTTTTTTGATAGCGGGGAAAAAGTAAGATTGATTTGTTTTTCCATGATTTGCGCCAGGAAAGGTAACATAGAAAAATGTCTATAGTTAGGTGAGATCTGGGGATCAAGGGATGGCTTCTTTAGCAGCAGAACAATGGTAGTATACTTCAAGACAGCAGGAACAGAAGATGATTGAATGGATGGATATATTCATGAGATCTGTGATCACCGGATAGATGGCCTTTGCTCCTGAAGCCAGAAAATGATGAGAGCATGGTCAGATTTAACGGAATTGATCAAAGTGTGTAGTGATTCAAGAATCATAAGAAGTTGTTCTGTGAGAGAGTAGCCTGCTAGAAAGCTAGAGGACTGTGAAAGTTCTGGAAAAGGGACTACAAAGGATTTAGGGGGGAAAGTAGAGTATATGGTTTCTATTTTTGGCGACCATTTTGTAGTCAAATTGTTCCAGAAATCCTGAGAAGTGGGGGTAGTTGGAGTAGGTGCAGGAGGATCTGTAAGTGATTTAAAAGATTTACCAGGAACTATTAGTGTCAATCATTTTTGTTGGGGTAGTATAATGTACCAATGGAGCAAATAGTTCTATGATCATATTTGACAGCCACTTTGTACTTGGCTTTGGGGGTCATACTTGACTCTATGGGCATGCTCTAAAGCTCTGTATACAGTGCTTAAATTGAGTTGGTGATTGCCGATGGGGCCCACCGGCACTCATTTTGGGGACTGGTACTTATTTTTCCTTATCTGACTTTGTCCCAATACAAACAAGAGACATCACACAAGGGCAAAGAAGGGTGAAGAGAAAGATGGAAAAGCAATGACGATGAAAAAAAGCAAGGATGATAAAGAACTTGAAAGAGTGAGATAAATGGACATAGATTGTCTTGTGGTTGATGGAAGAGGTGGAATCAAGAATATGCAGCCTTGATATTGAGTAACCCTGATAAATAATAACGCCAGCCTTGGGCTTCTGGACTAAACGTTTGGCACCAACACTTATCCTTTTGCCAATTAAGCACTGCCTCCATGTATATTTCAATCTTCTCAGATGGTCATTGTCCCAGTGGGCCTTGAGCTGAGATCTGGTTATAGAATTTGTTTTTAAGGGACTAGCTTTGTCTAAAGCATTCAGTTGGAACAGTTTGCTGTAGCAGCATCAATGTCTGAAAGTATGATGGGAGGGCAATTGGATAAGGTCAAGCAGAGGTCAGTAGGGTTAAATTACGACCAGGTGCAGGAAAGGGCAGGATTGGAACAGGACATCTGTTAGAGGAGGAGCACAACAGAATTTTAAGAAGAATTACAAGAAGGTTGGTCCATAGAAGGCGGATTTTAGAGCTGACCATTAGCTTTAGAGAAGATAGGATCTAGTATATGTCCTACTGCCTGATGGGTAAGGGTGCAGAAAAGTTAGTGTAACTGCATGGCAGCTGTGACTTTAAGGAGATTGCTGTGCTCTAGCTTTCAGTTGATCTACTATTATTACCTTATCATTCAGTGTTCCGCTGCTCTGCTCATGAGTTACTTTCTGCCAAAGTGGATTACTGCATATAGGAAATTTACTTCACAAACCTCTTTCTTTAAGATACCCGAAGGGAAAGATTTCCTAGAGGGCATTAAGAATATATTTTCTCCAACTAGAATTCCTTCTCCGCCTTGGGAAATGAAAATTGTTTGTTCAAAATTAACAGGTTAATTATTTGAATCAATACACAAACCTACCCTGCAGCATTTAACATGGAAGGCCGTTTTTTAGGTAGCTTTTTCTTTCATTCACAGAGAGAACGAAATTTAGGCCCTGTTTTTGCAAGTACCATACACAGTTTTTCATAGGAAAAGGGTGGTAATGAGAGTTTCCTATCAAAAGCAATAAAGGATTTCTACGTAAACTAAACAATCGCTTTACCAACCTTCTTTCTGAACACTTCCACTCCAGTAGCAGAAAGAGTTCTCATTAGATGTTAAAAGATTTCTAAAATTCTATCTGGACAGGACAGAAGATGTGAGGCAATCTGAACACTTGTTTTTAAAATTAAGGTTCTGGAAGGAATAGATTGCCTACAACAAAACAATCTATTTCACGATGGATAGTTTCTAGCATTAAACTGCTTTATCAGCTAGCAAGTAAATCGCTTCCCGAAAGACGTAAGAGACATTCAACCAAGGGAAAGGCTGCCAGCTCAGCTGCTACCTAACCATACATACACTTAACAAACACTATTCTTTGTATTCAAGCTCCATGGTTGATGTTCAAAGGTTGAATGCTGTTTTTCTTTCTTGTCTACACGTTCAAATGGGATGGTCTTTCTACTCTATTCATTGATTTTGACTATTGATGAGGAACCCCTGGAAGAGATGGAAAATTTACTTAACTGTAATCCTAGTGCTCTTCCAGGGGTCCACATCAAAGTCCAGCATCTCTTTTATACACCCAGGATTCTCTTGAATCCGTAAAACATAAACTGACCTAACTGCCACCTGTGGGGCAAGCTGGGACGCAAGAGGAAGCTTGAGGCCATTAAAGGCACTGTCAGTTTTTGCTTTCATGCATTGTATCTGTAAACATTGCCTTTCATTCCCTTTCTTTTTTAATTTTAAAACAAACTTTGTGAAAAATATTTTCTAGTTACTTTTGTAAATGCAGGTACTATGTAATTTAATTGGGTGCCTTTTTTAAATGAAAAATAAATGAAATTTGGCCATTTCTAACCTTTAACAACCACACGTCTCAACTCAAAAGACTTGGGCAGGTATACAAATGTACATTTTATATATATATATTTTAGTAAAGTGCTCTGTGATCCCGCACGTGGGTGGGGCCATTTAGTGCTTATGGCTTGTATCCGGATTCTCCTGGAAGAGAATGTAGGTTTAGTATGGAGCTGAGCTAAGGTATCTAGAACCCATGTGGTATTCATTAGGTTCCTATTAAGCTAGTTTGAACTGAAGTACAACATAAATGTTTCAATGACCGCTTTCTTGCAAAGGTGGACTGTTATAAACCAAAGACTAATAGCAACAAAACTAGGAGAGTTGACACGCATATAAGCAAAAATAAGATCCTGTTGGCGAATAGTAAGATCTTTCTTGAGTAGTTGCATAGTGGCGAAGGAAAAGGTAGTTTTCAAGATTGTGAAAAATGTCATTTGGTGATTGTTACTTATTGTGGCAGAGCCCACCAATGACAGAAGATTCCAAGTCATTGACCACAATCAAATGGCTAATGTGATCAGTCCAGTGATTCCCAGGAAAAAAACTAGTCTAGGGGTACCTGTTTGAGGTTTCTGAGGCTCAGATGGCAAGATGTTTTCGTCAATGAAGATAAATGCACCTACATATGTATCAGAATGACACCAAACAAATGAACTCTCTTGCTGAATAAAACACTAAACAGTTATTTTTATTTAAAATACCTCAATACAGGATTAAAGCTGAACTAAGCTATTAACAGTCTATGCTTCATAACGTTAGCACAAATGAATACGTTTTATGATTCCCAAACTCATCTGAAATTGTATTATGATTCACAAAGTTGTAAACTGGTTTACAAATTGCAAAACAGCATATTGTAATGTACAAAGTCCCTAAATGAGTTAATCGCAAAAAATGCATAGTAAACCAAATAGTTTTGGTAGTCACAAAATGCAAATCTAAATTGTGATTACCAAATTGCGACTCTGTAATCTGCTATGCATTTGCAAATAGCATATTGTCACAAAAATAAGAAATTGCTCTAGCAATATACCATGAGGTCAAAACAGGTGTTGATCATATATAAAATGTAAAAATTCATGTCAAATGAATTTAAACCAACCCAGTACATTACCACTCTGTTAGGTGATGATATCTGGTGCACATCAATGACAAACAATGAAAGGGGATGGGCATAAATAAACGTATTACTTATTACTACCACAGAGGTTGTAAATGCTAAGTAAAATATGTAATGCATAAAAGGATGTCAGGAAGTTATTTGAAGGCTGCACTGCGTCATCATGATCCATTGGCTTAAATGTGACTTAGTCATTGCTGTTGTATGATAAACCATGGCAAATGCTTCTACGTAAATCAGGAAGCACAATACAATGGATGCTATACAACACAAAACAACATTATCATCAAACGATTTTGTGTAATGACTTCAAGACCCTTCCATCTTAATTAGAAATGTGGCTTTACCTGTAGTGTGTATTGTCATTTTGCACAGCGAACGTTCTCTACATTGATCACTTTTCTAAGGCTGAGAATGCAGACAGGGTATATAGGATAATGCCAAGGAAACAGTCCCCATGTAGGGATGTATAAGAACATTTGAAGAAAATAAAATACACAAACAATAGTGTTTATTATTATGATATAGCAAAGTTGAACACCGAGGTGCATGTTATGCTACTGAAACATTAGCTTGTCTTTGTATGAGAGTCGGGGATACAAGACCACCCTGAGAATAGTTCTCATTACAATGTACAATAACTATCGCTTGTGTATTCAATACAATATTATAAGAAATTTGGGTAATAGTTGACGGGTATGAGTACCCTCCTCAAATAATAACCACAGCCCTTCCCAAGGTGAACCCTTTAAGTCGCTAAATTAACTTCAACTCAACCCCCTGGTATCTATCTGGTACAGAAGAGACAGGCTTAACTTGGAGGCAATGTGTAAAGTAGCAGAGGCCGGAAGCAGGGTCCAAGGCATGTCCAGTTGGAACTGGTCAGCTGGGCAGTTGCAGAAAAAGGCCTCTTGTAGCTTGTTGTGTCCTTGAGCTTGAACAGGAGGTCAGCCTTATGGCCCTTGGAGTCCACTTCTTTGTCTTTGTCCTGGGTGCAAGAGAGAGAGCATGGCCAATCTTTTAGGCTCTTCTCTAGTTACAGACAGCAAAACTGGTCCTCTTCTGTTCTTCCACAGGTCCAGAAAGTGTCCGAAGAGGCAAGGGGGAATGCCAATTTTATGCATGGCACCAGCCTGTGAGTGGGGAAACTCTGGTCACTTCCTAACCAATGGGTTAAAAGTTACCACAGATGATTCTTCCCACTTTGGAATAGTTCCTGTGTGCCCTATTACAGACAATCCTACTGTGCTACTCGCTACCTACAACCAAGATAGAAGAAACGTTCTTCCCTTGTGCAGCGCTCCTGTGGCCACCCCACAGGTGTGACCAGGGAAATGAGCAACCTCTCATTTGTGGTCACTCTAAAACATTTCTGGGGTCCGCTCCGCTCCCACTGAGATTGATGCCTGGCTGACAGGGGGGAGGGCACAGAGGGCCCTTGTAGGAGAGTAGGATCTGCTTCTTATGGTTACCCCCACTTTTTGCTGATGTTTCACTGTTTTTCGACTTTAGTCTGGCTGGGGCTCTGCTATCCAGGACCCCAGCCTAGCTGCTTCCTCTCCAAATTGATTCCCTGTACCTTAGGTACACCACAGATTGGATTCTGGGGTGCCCTTATAAGTCCCTAGTATATGGTATACTATGTACCCAGGGCATAGGTACCCCAGAGGCCTACCAGGGGCTGAAGCAGCCTTCCAAAATGACACCACAGGACTGCTACAGCAGCCTGAGTGAGGCGGTGCCTGCACCCCTTACTGAGATATAGGTTCACTATATCTCACCCTATCACTGCACATATAAACCTATCAGTCACCCCTATGGCAGGCCTTATCTATCCTGAAGGCAGGGTGCTTGGTTTTGTGTGAGAGGGTGCCCATGCATGAGCAGAGCCCCTCTGCAGCCTTCGGAATCTATCCTCCGGGGTTGTCTGTGAGGCAGCCTGACCATATACTCTTAAGTGCATTATAACCTCGCGGTAAATGCTAACTTTGGGATGGCTGCACGGAAACATGTCGTGTTTGGTGTCCAACACCTTGGAATCATACCCCCACACCAGTAACTGGTGTGGGAGTATGATCCCACCCTTCTAGAGGGAGAGACATGACAGCACCGGTATACCCGGTACCAGCTAACAGAGCCCTGGCATCACAAAATGGATGCTGCCAGCCACAGACACAAGTCTGGCCTCCTGCTGCTGCCCGAAACTCCGGCAGGGGAGGCCTGGACAATAGGTTTCCTGTCACAGGGAGGTGTTACCACCTCCCAGACAGGCCTTAGTGGATTGGGGCTGGGTGGGTGCACTCCAAGAGTACTTTGAAGTCCTGCACTGGGGGCACATTTGGTGTCCCTGTGCATAGTCCAGTTTAAACCGGTTGCAGGGGCTACCAGCCCCTGCTCTGGAGCGAAACTAGACAAAGGAAATGGGTGTAGCCACCCCTCTTTCCAAACCCTCCCATAGGTGGGTCCCCAGAGTTAGTCCAACCCCTTCCTTGGGTATAAAGAAGGAACCCCTGACTACAGGACTTTAGATTACACCCGGACGAAACTCTGATACAGAAATCCCGGAACTTCGACGATCTATACGACTAGATGACTGAAGAATCTCCCTTGGAGTAAAGGAGTTACTCCCCTGCTTGGCAGGCACCAAAGACGCATCTGCCCGGTCTGCATCTCCGAAGCTCCCGCCGGACGCCGACGACTTTGCAACCCAGGAGGTGGGTTTCCAGACTTCCCAGAGGCTGTCCCGAGTCCCAAGCAAAGCTGAGACCCGTAGCCCTCGTGGGTACCGTGGAACCGGAACCCCTGGACACCGTGCGCATTTGCAAGTGCATATGCTTCTTGTCGATCTTTGAGGCTGTGCTTTGGGTTACTTGTAGCCCTGACCCCGAGCAGTGAATCCACCGAATATTGCTGGCCTACCCACTCCGAGTGACCCGTGGGCCGCCATTTTGTGATTCCTCTCGAGGTCCCTTCGCGATCCCTTGTCCGTCGACTTGTGGGTCCCTGAGAAGGACAACTGTACTTTAATTGGGCTTTCCTGGTTGCTCCAGACGTGCCCTGGCTCTCCATCGCTTGGGTAGTCCCCAGGACCTTGCTGGTCCGCACCGAAGCATCTTTCCTCTTCCTGCGTGGGTTGCTGTTGCCAAGGCTTGTTGTGTCCAATCCGGGCACCGACGGTGCAGCACTCGACATCCTTCGTGGGACAGCTCGAATCCAGCTCCTGGTTGTCCTCGACGCCTCCTGGTCCTCGTGGCTGAAGAGTCAAGCTTCCCCTCCTCGCACCTGAAGCACCCGACATCGGTGGGCATTCGACTATCGTGCCCCTGGTCACTGGCAAGTGACCCAGACTCTGTCCCCTCTGCTTTCAGGTTCTTCACATCTTCGATCCAGGCTTGGATCTCTTCGGACACTTCTCCTCTTCCCGGCAGCAGCACTTTTCAGCAAGCTGCCATTGAAAACGACGACGCGACCCGACACCATTTGACACCTATGCACCCTGCTTCCCTGGGTGAGGTAACACGAGTACTCCGGTGCTCCCGTGGGTGTTGGCCCTAGAACCATCTAAGTCCAAAAGGGTTTGTTCCTAGTCCACTCCTAAGTGTCCCTAAACTTTAAAACTCTAACCGCGACTTTCCCATAGAAGCTGACGGAGTTCGCGGCTGTGTTCACACACTGCACACGTCCCCCGTGGGTCCCCTGTGTCACTACCTTGGGTGGTTCCTTGGGGTCCCAGCGATTCTACAGGCTCTAGGCCTTGTGTCTAGATAAGTCGTGGTTCTTATACCACTTTCTTAATATATGGTTTGGTTCGCCCCTAGGGCCTATCGTATATTGTGCTAATATACTGTGATATTTGAAGTGTAACACATGTGCCTTGACCTCTAGCCTCATAAAGAGACTAGTAAGGTGTGTTTAGAAATAAATACATATATTTTATATATATATACCTGGTGTGGTCTCCTTTCATTTAGCCATTCAAGAGATTATAGACTGGTAAAACAAGCTGCTTTACACTCCTTCAAGACTTAGGCTGAAGGCTGCTCTCCATAGCTACCACTAGAGAAGAGAATACTTTATTGTTTGATTAATAAAAATCATTACAATGATGGACATGCAATATAAAATAAGAAAACAAAAACGTATATCAAATATTTGCTAAAATATTTACACATAGAACAAAAGACAAATGTTATCTTAGTCCTGGGTTTTGCTTACATTATTTCCTCTTAGTATTTTAAAATCCACAATAAATAATAAAAAAAAAAAAAAAAACCTGGAAGTCTATATTTATTCATATTAGTAAAATATTAACTTCATCTAAACAATAAGACTTTTTAAAATACGAATAAGAAACAGTCAAGAACCATAATTGTCCGTTCTAGTTTGGCGTCTACTAAGGCCACAGGACAAGACATTAATTCATGAGGAGTTGATGACAAGTACCACTAATAGTACAATTCCGTTTATAAAATGAGAATCCCTACATACAATAATTTAAAATCCAAGAATACACAAGAAAGCAACATAGTCCATGTGCAAAAGGCCGCAATCAACTACCACTAGGATAGCTTTCAAATAAGGTTGTCTTAAACCTATCATCAATAAGGGGTTGTTTGGACTGGTGCAAGGTGCCCACTATAACTAGTGGACAGCATATACCAGGCCAACTTCTCACATTGGTGTGCAGCGGTTGGATTCAAGCTTGCCTTTGTTTTACCAGATAATCTCAAGTGAGTGACTAACTGAAAACCACTAAAGGTACCTGAGGTACATATAATTCAAGCTTAAAATTACAGTAAGTTCTACTGAACTTAGTTGTGTGTCAAGGGCTTAGCACAACCTTTCTACAACTCAAGAGAGTTTAGTAGGCCACACTAGAGTAGGTAGTGCATACACCACACCTCACTAGTGATGTCTTCAAGGCCAGGAACCAGTGGGTCCCTGCCAGAAGCCAATGGGCTTCTACCATCCAAGTATGACAACCTCCCATTCTTGGAATTGAGAGCATTGTGTAGTACTAGGAGATTGAAGACAGGAAAAAGTGCTAACACCCAACGCGTCATAGAGTTACTGCTGTTGGATGATCTCAGAAGGCCCTCAGGGTCTGAAGGGGTAGGCAGAGAGGGTGGGGCAGCAGATGAGGAAGGGCCAAGGGGTGAAGATACCCATGACCTGACCTCTGAAGCTGACCAGGAAGATGACACTGATCTTAACCTGGGAAATCCAGCTCCCCCTGCAGATGAGGAGGAGGGCCACAATGGCCCCCTCTTTATTCCACCAGGGAGAGTTGAGAGTGTGCCTAGAAGGTCAAGATCTCCTTCTCAGGAGTCTAACCATTCTGACACCTCAATAGGGACCTCTGTTTCCTCTCATAGGAGGGAATCCTCTCATGAGAGGAAAGAGAGACTGCTCAAGTATGAAGAAGCTCAGCTTAGAATCAGAAGAGAGCAGTTGGCTTTAGAAAGGGAGTCCCTAGAGCTTCAGAAAACTAGAAGAAAATTGGGACTAGAGTCCCATGGTGGCAGCAACATCCCTAGTGCTAGGGAAAGGTCTTATGACCATAGAAACCTAAGCAAGATTGTCCCTCCCTACCAGAGTGGGGATGACATCCACAAATGGGTTACTGCACTGGAAAGGGCCTGTAAAGTTCAGAGGGTCCCCCAGGAGCAGTGGGCAGCAATCTTGTGGCTCTCCTTTGCAGACAAAGGTAGAGATAAGCTCCTCACTGTAAGAGAAGAGGATGCTGATGATTACCAAATCTTGAAAGGTGCACTGATTGAGGGGTTTGGCCTAACCACTGAACAGTATAGGATAAAGTTCAGAGATACCCAAAAGGCACAGAATCAAGACTGGGTGGACTTTGTAGATTGTGCTACTAAGGCTCTGGAGGGCTGGTTACTTGGCAGTAAGGTGTGTGATTTCAAAGGATTGTACAACTTAATTATGAGGGAGCAGATCCTTAATAATTGTCAAAATCAGCTGTTGCATCAGTACCTGGTGGACTCTGATCTGACCTCTCCCCAAGAATTGGGAAAGAAGGCAGACAAATGGGTCAGAACCAGGGTGAGGCCGAAGGTTCAGAACCAAGGTGGTGACCCAAAGAAGCAAGATTCTAAGAACTCTGACAAGGATGGGAAAAAGGGTAAAGACCAGAAGTCTTCTCAGGGTCCCCAAAAATCTTCATCTGTGTGGGGGGGGGGGGGTGGGAGTCCCAATATAACAAAGGTAAAGGCCAAAAGAAACCATGGTGTAAAATCTGTAAGCAGAAAACCCATTGGACAAGTGAATGTACAAAGTCCAAAGACTCAACTCCAGCCACCATTGCCCCTAAGGCAACTGTTCCCCCTAGTGCAGCTACAATTGGTGGTACTCAGAATAAGGGTGTAGTAGGGTTAACCCTGGGTTCTGAGATGGACTCTGGCCTAGTCAGAGTTCCAACTCAGGCTGTCCTGGTCTGTGATGGAGGCATGGACATGTCCTCCTTTGTGAGTCCCAGTAACTTGGGCAAATCCAGACAGCAGCCTTTGATAAATGGAAAGGAGGCTTTGGCATTCAGGGACACAGGAGCAAGTGTCACAATGGTGACAAAAGATCTTGTGGCTCCTGGGCAGATTATACTTGGTGAAATGTACCAAGTGACCAATGCTAGCAATGTCAGGACAGACCATTCCTTGGCAGTTGTTAATTTCTCCTGGGGAGTGGTAACTGGCCTCAAGAAAGTTGTGGTAAGTGCAGACCTCCCTGTTGAATGCTTGCTTGGCAATGATCTAGAAATTTCAGCTTGGGCAGAAGTGGAGCTCAGGACACATGCAGAAATGCTAGGGATCCCTGCACATGTATTTGCTGTGACCAGGTCACAGGCCAAAAGTCTAACACTGAACAGGCCCTGGATTCTGGAAGAATGGACCAGGTGCCTCCCAAGAGGAGGAGCAGTAGGGTTAAGGCAGTGCCTTCCCCCCTGACTCAGAATACAGATCAGCCTCCTGAGGGAGATGATCTTAGTCCTGAAGAACGAACTGTCCCAGAGGAGCTTGAACCTGATCAGGTTGAGTTCTTGGGGACAGGGGGCCCTTCCAGGGCAGATCTGAGCCAGGAGCAGCAAAGCTGGCCCTCTCTTGAAACCCTCAGAAAGCAAGCTGCTGATGAGGCTGCTGGGAATGCTAGTGGCACCCATAAAATATATTGGGATGATGGACTCCTATATTCAGAGAGCAGAGACCCCAAGCCTGGTGCTTCCAGGAGGTTGGTAATACCTCTGAAATTTAGGGCTTCCTATTGACACTAGCCCATGATATTCCTCTAGCAGGTCACCTGGGCCAAAACAAGACTTGGGACAGAATTGTTCCTCACTTTCATTGGCCCCACATGTCTGAAGACACCAAGGAGTTTTGTCGCCCCTGTGTCACCTGCCAAGCCAGTGGGAAGGCAGGTGGAACCACAAAGGCCCCCCTGATACCACTACCTGTGGTGGGGGTTCCCTTTGAGAGGGTGGGGATTGATATAGTTGGTCCCATGGATCGTCAGACAGCCTCTGGGCACAGATTTATCCTGGTGGTGGTGGACCATGCCACTAGGTACCCAGAAGCAATCCCACTTAGGACCACCATAGCACCTGTGGTGGCAAGGGCCCTCTTGGGAGTATTCTCAAGAGTGGGTTTTCCTAAGGAGGTAGTATCAGACAGGGGTGCAAACTTCATGTCTAGTTACTTGACTGCAATGTGGAAGGAGTGTGGAGTGAATTATAAATTCACCACACCCTATCACCCACAATGCAATGGTTTAGTTGAAAGGTTCAACAAAACCTTAAAGGGCATGATCAAAGGTCTCCCAGAAAAGCTTAGGCGCAGATGGGACATCCTTTTGCCCTGCCTTTTATTTGCCTACAGGGAGGTGCCTCAAAAGGGGTTGGTTACAGCCCTTTTGAACTTTTGTTTGGCCATCCTGTTAGGGGTCCTTTGTGTCTGGTGAAGGAGGGATGGGAGTTGCCTCTCAAACCCCTAAACAGGACATAGTGGACTATGTACTTGGTCTCCGCTCCAGGATGGCAGAGTATATGAAAAAGGCAACTAAAAACCTTGAGGCTAGCCAGGAATTGCAAAAGGCCTGGCATGACCAAAAGGCTGTGCTGACTGTTTACCAGCCAGGGCAGAAAGTGTGGGTGTTGGAGCCTGTGGCCCCAGCAGCCCTCCAAGATAAGTGGAGTGGCCCCCATACAATTGTTGAACAGAAGGGAGAGGTTACCTACTTGGTAGACCTTGGAACTCCCAGGAGTCCCCATAGGGTACTCCATGTCAACAGACTGAAACCATATGTTGACAGGGCAGACATGGGCTTGCTCATGGCTACTGATGAGGGACAGGAGGAAGAGAGTGACCCACTCCCTGACCTGCTCTCTCAGAACCCTGATGATGGATCAGTAGATGGTGTAGCCTTGGCAGGCAGCCTTACTGTCCAGCAGCAAACTGACTGCAGAAAAGTTCTCAGCCAGTTCAGACATATGTTCTCTCTGACTCCAAGTCAGACCACCTGGTGCACTCATGAAGTGGACACTGGGGACAGTCTGCCTGTTAAAAATAAGATTTACAGGCAACCTGATCATGTCAGGGACTGTATCCGGACAGAAGTCCAAAAGATGTTGGATTTGGGAGTGATTGAACCCTCAGATAGCCCTTGGGCTAGTCCAGTAGTCCTTGTGCCTAAACCTCACACCAAAGATGGCAAGAGAGAAATTAGGTTTTGTGTGGACTACAGGGGTCTCAATGCAGTCACTAGGACTGATGCCCATCCCATCCCAAGGGCAGATGAGCTTATAGATACTTTGGCCTCAGCCAAGTTTCTGAGTACATTTGACTTGACAGCTGGCTACTGGCAGATCAGACTAGCTGATGATGCAAAGCCAAAGACAGCATTTTCTACCCCTAGTGGGCATTATCAGTTTGTGGTGATGCCCTTTGGTTTGAAGAATGCACCTGCCACTTTCCAAAGGTTGGTGAATACAGTCCTTACAGGCCTGGAAGACTATAGTGCAGCATATCTAGATGATATTGCTGTCTTTAGCTCCACCTGGGAGGATCACCTGGTCCACCTAAGGAATGTTTTGGAGGCCCTGCAAAAAGCAGGCCTAACTATCAAGGCTACTAAGTGCCAGATAGGGCAGAGTCAGGTTGTGTACCTGGGCCACCTTGTAGGTGGAGGCCAGGTTCAACCATTGCAGAGCAAAATCCAGACCATAATGGACTGGGTTGCTCCCACTACCCAGACTCAGGTGAGAGCCTTCTTGGGCCTGACTGGGTACTACAGAAGATTTGTAAAAGGTTATGGATCCATAGTGACCCCATTGAATGACCTTACCTCTAAGAAAATGCCCAAAAGGTTCAGTGGACAGTTAGCTGTCAAAAGGCATTTGATGACCTAAAGCAGGCCATGTGCACTGCTCCCATTCTGCAGAGTCCTGATTACTCCAAAAAGTTCATTGTGCAAACAGATGCATCTGAGTTGGGGGTAGGGGCTGTACTGTCGCAGTTGAATGATGAAGGTCAGGATCAGCCAGTAGCTTTTATTAGCAGAAGGCTGACCCCCAGAGAGAAACGTTGGTCAGCCATTGAGAGGGAGGCCTTTGCTGTGGTTTGGGCTCTGAAGAAGTTGAGGCCATACTTGTTTGGCACTCACTTCATTGTTCAGACAGACCATAAGCCCCTCTTATGGCTAAAACAGATGAAGGGTGAAAACCCCAAACTTTTGAGGTGGTCCATTTCCCTACAGGGGATGGACTATACAGTGGAACATAGACCTGGGAGTAACCATGCCAATGCAGATGGACTCTCCAGATATTTCCACTTAGAACATGAAGACTCAACTGGTCAAGGTTAGTTTAATGTCCCTGCGTTTGGGGGGGGGTTGTGTAGGAGAGTAGGATCTGCTTCTTATGGTTACCCCCACTTTTTGCTGATGTTTCACTGTTTTTCGACTTTAGTCTGGCTGGGGCCCTGCTATCCAGGACCCCAGCCTAGCTGCTTCATCTCCAAATTGATTCCCTGTACCTTAGGTACACCACAGATTGGATTCTGGGGTGCCCTTATAAGTCCCTAGTATATGGTATACTATGTACCCAGGGCATAGGTACCCCAGAGGCCTACCAGGGGCTGCAGCATGTATTATGCCACCCCTGGGCAGCCTTCCAAAATGACACCACAGGACTGCTACAGCAGCCTGAGTGAGGTGGTGCCTGCACCCCTTACTGAGATATAGGTTCACTATATCTCACCCTATCACTGCACATATAAACCTATCAGTCACCCCTATGGCAGGCCTTATCAATCCTGAAGGCAGGGTGCTTGGTTTTGTGTGAGAGGGTGCCCATGCATGAGCAGAGCCCCTCTGCAGCCTTCGGAATCTATCCTCCGGGGTTGTCTGTGAGGCAGCCTGACCATATACTCTTAAGTGCATTATAACCTCGCGGTAAATGCTAACTTTGGGATGGCTGCACGGAAACATGTCGTGTTTGGTGTCAAACACCTTGGAATCATACCCCCACACCAGTAACTGGTGTGGGAGTATGATCCCACCCTTCTAGAGGGAGAGACATGACAGCACCGGTATACCCGGTACCAGCTAACAGAGCCCTGGCATCACAAAATGGATGCTGCCAGCCACAGACACAAGTCTGGCCTCCTGCTGCTGACCGAAACTCCGGCAGGGGAGGCCTGGACAATAGGTTTCCTGTCACAGGGAGGTGTTACCACCTCCCAGACAGGCCTTAGTGGATTGGGGCTGGGTGGGTGCACTCCAAGAGTGCTTTGAAGTCCTGCGCTGGGGGCACATTTGGTGTCCCTGTGCATAGTCCAGTTCAAACCGGTTGCAGGGGCTACCAGCCCCTGCTCTGGCGCGAAACTGGACAAAGGAAATGGGTGTAGCCACCCCTCTTTCCAAACCCTCCCATAGGTGGGTCCCCAGAGTTAGTCCAACCCCTTCCTTGGGTATAAAGAAGGAACCCCTGACTACAGGACTTTAGATTACACCTGGACGAAACTCTGATACAGAAATCCCGGAACTTCGACGATCTACACGACTAGATGACTGAAGAATCTCCCTTGGAGTAAAGGAGTTACTCCCCTGCTTGGCAGGCACCAAAGACGCATCTGCCCGGTCTGCATCTCCAAAGCTCCCGCCGGACGCCGACGACTTTGCAACCCAGGAGGTGGGTTTCCAGACTTCCCAGAGGCTGACCCGAGTCCCCAGCAAAGCTGAGACCCGTAGCCCTCGTGGGTACCGTGGAACCGGAACCCCTGGACACCGTGCGCATTTGCAAGTGCATATGCTTCTTGTCGATCTTTGAGGCTGTGCTTTGAGTTACTTGTAGCCCTGAGCAGTGAATCCACCGTAGATTGCTGGCCTACCCACTCCGAGTGACCCGTGGGCCGCCATTTTGTGATTCCTCTCGAGGTCCCTTCGCGATCCCTTGTCCGTCGACTTGTAGGTCCCTGAGAAGGACAACTGTACTTTAATTGGGCTTTCCTGGTTGCTCCAGACGTGCCCTGACTCTCCATCGCTTGGGGAGTCCCCAGGACCTTGCTGGTCCGCACTGAAGCATCTTTCCTCTTCCTGCGTGGGTTGCTGTTGCCAAGGCTTGTTGTGTCCAATCCGGGCACCGACGCTGCAGCACTCGACATCCTTCGTGGGACAGCTCGAATCCAGCTCCTGGTTGTCCTCGACGCCTCCTGGTCCTCGTGGCTGAAGAGTCAAGCTTCCCCTCCTCGCACCAGAAGCACCCGACATCGGTGGGCATTCGACTATCGTGCCCCTGGTCACTGGCAAGTGACCCAGACTCTGTCCCCTCTGCTTTCAGGTTCTTCACATCTTCGATCCAGGCTTGGATCTCTTCGGACACTTCTCCTCTTCCCGGCAGCAGCACTTTTCAGCAAGCTGCCATTGAAAACGACGACGCGACCCGACACCATTTGACACCTATGCACCCGGCTTCCCTGGGTGAGGTAACACGAGTACTCCGGTGCTCCCGTGGGTGTTGGCCCTAGAACCATCTAAGTCCAAAAGGGTTTGTTCCTAGTCCACTCCTAAGTGTCCCTAAACTTTAAAACTCTAACCGCGACTTTCCCCATAGAAGCTAACGGAGTTCGCGGCTGTGTTCACACACTGCACACGTCCCCCGTGGGTCCCCTGTGTCACTACCTTGGGTGGTTCCTTGGGGTCCCAGCGATTCTACAGGCTCTAGGCCTTGTATCTAGTCTAGTCATGGTTCTTATACCACTTTCTTAATATATGGTTTGGTTCGCCCCTAGCCTAGGGCCTATCGTATATTGTGCTAATTTACTGTGATATTTGAAGTGTAACACGTGCCTTGACCTCTAGCCTCATAAAGAGACTAGTAAGGTGTGTTTAGAAATAAATACATATTTTATATATATATACCTGGTGTGGTCTCCTTTCATTTAGCCATTCAAGAGATTATAGACTGGTAAAACAAGCTGCTTTACACTCCTTCAAGACTTAGCCTGAAGGCTGCTCTCCATAGCTACCACTAGGATAGCTTTCAAATAAGGTTGTCTTAAACCTATCATCAATAAGGGGTTGTTTGAACTGGTGCAAGGTGCCCACTATAGCTAGTGGACAGCATATACCAGGCCAACTTCTCACAGCCCTGCCCAGGTATCAGCTAACATTTGCCTGTGACAGGGTAGTCCTCTTTGAAGTTATTCAAGTTCCTGGGCACAGCCCAGATGGTCATCCTGCCAGAAAAAGAGATCACCTCTCCACGCCCAAGGCCTTTGTCTCAGCTCTGTGAGCAAGTTCACACCTCATCAAGAAAAGTATTCAGCTTCCAGGTGATAGTTGAAGCTCATGCAAATGGGCCTTTATAGATTTTAGGCAGGGAAAAGGAAACTTTCTCAAAGTACCTATTCCAAAATATTTATTACAAATCTGACTTCAGCAGTGAATTGGGCTTGTAACGAGTATTTCAATAAGTCCAAGAATGAATTTTGTAGTGGGTTCCTAGCCAAAGATAACATTATTGCATTTAATATTGTATCCCAATGCCTTCCTATGTAACAGTCAACCCTGCTACAGTGAAAATAGCCTTTGGGACATTTTCACTGTAAGAACAAGTTTAACATTAAACTTTTATGTGCCCTACTTTTAAATACCATGTACCCCCCCTTATGGGCAGTAAAGCCATCTTAGAGGTGACTAATTAATATTTTGAAGGAAGGTTTAGGCCTGTTAAGAGGGGTGATTTGACAGGTCAAATTTGCAGTTTTAAAATTGCACAGCTAAGCTACAGTTGGTGGGCCTGCAGTCATGTTTACATTGTCAATGTGGTAGATGGCACAATGGGTGCTGCAGTCCACTTGTGACATTCAAGTTACCGGCCCTAGAAACCTTTTTACCATATACTAGGGACTTAGAGGTAAGTTAAATATGCCAATTAGGGGTATGCTGCTTTCATTATGTTGAAAGGGGGAGGCCAGGCCCTTTCCGACTGGTTAGTACGGGTGAAGTGCCCAGAGTTCTACAATCGGCACAAACTGTCAAGGCAAAAATCTGAGGGTACACCGTGCAAAAGATGGTAATTTACAACAAATATACAAAGAATCCTAAAGTTTAAAACATATAAATGTCTGAACATATGTTATTGATTGTGTGCCATATCTGTACCTAACATGAATTGTGCATGCAGGGGAACACACTGTGTACAAGCTGTTGATTCAACTACATTACAATCTACTCTGGTACACATGCTTAACACTTTAACTACTGTGGCCTTTACTCCTATCCTTAGTGCTAAGCCTGTTTTTTTATGTTTAGATCACTCCACCCTTAAGTTTCATAACGTTTTTTACACAAAAGAGTCTGAGAGCAATTTTGTGTTCTTTTTCACACTTGTTGGGGATTCTAAAGCTACTAAGGGTTGTGGGTTCTGGAGGGAACCAAGAAAATTGCAAAAACTTAGCAAAACTTTGGGCTTTGTTTTGAAAAATGATAAAAAAATGTGCGAAAAATGGTATGTTTTTACATTTTTTTTTTTTGTATAAAATGCATTCAACAAAAGGTTTGCTGTGCTTAGATCATTTTCTTCCTACCTTTTAGGAGCATGCAGATTTGTAGGAAAAAAAAAAAAAACAACAAAAGAAAACCCTTTGTTTGGGGTTCCTACCTACTTGCAGTTTGTGGGGGAAATAGTGTGAAACCCCCAGGTAAACCTGGAAAACTATAAATTTCTGAAACTTAGACAACATTTAGGAAGTACTGATTTGTGTTGATCGTTCATTGGTTTCCCAAAGAATCATTGAATTAAAAAAAATGGAAAATAAGTAGAAAAAAATTATAAATGGGTGACAACATTTTCACCTGTATTTTGTTTTGCTGCGATAGCTGATTAACAAAAGTAATATACCATTACAGCTGTCAGACCGTTTTTGTCGCAGCAATACACAGTGCTTGTTGCTTGTCCTGAAACATGCGATACCCAGAGTCAACAACTGAGCTGCAGCTTATAATGTTATTTGTTTTTTTTATTATTTTGAACTATTAGACCTGACACCCCAAATTGCCTTCACCGCTCCTGTTTTGCTGAAATCGTTTTGTTGGCCTTAGGACTTGTTACTTCACCACTGCTAACAGTGCTAAAGTGCTTGTGCTCATTCCCGAACACATGGTAGAATTGGCCTACACCCAATTAGCACATTAAATTTACTTCGAAGTCCCAGGCCTGCCACTGAAGCCTGTAGTGCAGTTTTAGACTGCTATTTCGACCTGGCAAAAGAAATTAGATTTTTGAAAGTTTACATTTTCTGTGCCAAACCCAGTGTGCCTTACTGTCAGTGTCCTGGGCCACATGACTGTGAATGGTTCTCCTGCTCTGGGATGTGCATTCCTTCCAGATGTAGGGACAAAAGGGGTGTAGGTGTGACTGGACGGGCCATCCTGGCAAGATGCCAGTGTGGGATTTAATGAAAAATGCACACAGAGGGCATCTTAGAGATGTCCCCTGAAAAACGACCTACCACTAGTGTCCAGGCTGAGTGGTTGCTTTCAGCTGCCACCACCAGACATGTTTCTGGACCCCTGGGTCGAGAGCCTGCTTTGGGAGCCTGAAACAATGCACATCCTGGGACGAGGTGCCAAGCCTCCTCCCCCAGGATGGGCAGGGTTCACGAAGGGGGAAGCTTCAAAGGCCGCCTTTGTGAGCTTCCCCAGGCAACTTGCTGCTTTCAGCAACTGGTCCCCACTGGTTCTGACCCCCACTTTGGGCGGGATAACCGGCGGGAAAAACAAGTGAGGAAGAGAGGTGTGCCCACCTCTGCCAACTCCACCCCTCGGGTGGGGGAGGCGAGGTGAAGCACAACTCTCAGTCCCTGCCATCTTGCAGATGGGGGGGGACCCAGCCAACCAGGGAAAGGCTTATGCCCCCCTCCCACTAGAGGGTGGCATAATGGGGGGTGTACCCACCCCAGGGAAGGGACCCATTGGTTCCAACCTTTCTACCTACCTGTAACGCCCCTAAAACTAGTATTATGGGGCACCCCTGAACCTTGCTTCCTCAGACTAGAAACTACAAGAAGAAAAGAAGAAGGACCGAACCGCCGTGCCGGAACTAACAAGAGGAGGATGCCCACTGACTTGGCCCCAGTCCTACCGGCCTGTCTCCACCTCGAACCTGCTCCAGCGAAATCCTGGTGTGTCCTGCAGCCAGCAACCTCAAGAAACCCAGAGGACCTGCCTACCTTCAATTCCAAAGACTCTGTCTCCTGTGAACACCGGATTTGTTCAAACAACAGACTCCAGCTCCGCAAGGATCCGCAAGTTTGCACCACTCTGCACCCAACGGCCACGGCCCGAGTTCGAGTGGCCCAACACCAAGAGGAGGTCTCCCCGGCGATCCTGACCCGAGATCCGGCGACCACTGACCTGCCTCAAGCCTCCAGCCGAGGCCTGCAGCCTCAAACCGGAAGCTCCCCCCAACCGCGACCAGGAGCTGGTAAGAAGATCCGACCCTAAAAGGCACCCCTGCACCCGACGCACCACGGCCTTGGGTGGCCCAACCGACGGTGCCTAACCAACCCCCAAGATCCCAACTTACCTCCCCAAGTGGTGGTCGCACCCAGAAGACCTTCGTCCCCGAGCCTGCAGTGCTTTTACAAACCGGAGACTCCCCATTGAAAGCTACAGGGCTTCCGACGCCAAAACAGCACTCTGCACCCAGCTGCCACAGTGCCGCTGAGGGTGCATCTTTTGTGCTGGCCTAAACCCCCATTTGCCCTGCGCTTAAGTCCAGGAGCTTTGCTCCCACAACCCAGTGGCCTGCTCGTCAGCAGCCACCAACCGAAGGCTCCCTATCCCCCCATTGGATAACATTGGGCCTCAGCACTCTGCACCCGGCCGCCCTAGTGCCGCTGAGGCTGTAACAAGAGTACATCCTTGACCCTGGGGACCCCTGAGTCTAACCCAAGAATACCAACTCCCACAACAAAGTACTTATTTTTAAACTGATAACATTGACTGTTTTTCTATGAAAAGTTTCTAAGTGTGGAGTTGAAAAACCTAAAGAAATCTTTTAAAATTGTACTAAATAACCAAAACTCTTTTACTTACCTGTTTACAGGAAATGTCCCAGTGTAATATCCAGGTATACTGCACTGTGTAAGAAAAGTAATCTGAAAGTAATGTACTGGTAATTTTACTAAAAAGCCCATTCAAAGTATATGTACTGTATTTACAAAGCATTGCATTTCTCAGTAACAATACTGTAAGTCAAAACAAAGTGCATATACAATTACAATCCAAACTGTATTACAACTGTATATTTACTGCAAAGTACTTATCACTTACCTGTGCCAGTCTTGCTTGGTTCTAGGAAATAAAATAACTAAAAAAATATTTTTATACAAAAACAATTGGTCTGAAGTTGTCTTTGAGTGTGTGAATTCATTTGCTGACTAAGTGTGTACAACAAATGCTTATCACTGTCCTCTGATGAAGCCTTACTGCTCGACCACACTACCACAAATGGAGAGTGAGGTGCTATCTACTTTACCTCTGCCTACCTTTTGGGTTCCACTGTGCACACTATACCTCACTTTGGTATAGTATATACAAAGCCAGCTTCCTACAGACCATTCACAAATGGGAAGGGGTCCCCACGGGACTCCTTTCCCTTTGAGATTGTAATAAAATATATATGAGTAGGCAGTGGTCACACAGACTTTAAAGTTGCATTTTTTCTTTTTAAATTCAGTCTGTTTTCCTTTAAGAAAAACGGGCTGCATTTTATTTACTTTATTAAAAAGCAATCGCAGACACGGTGGTCTGCTCACCCCAGCAGGCCACCATCCCTGTGATGGCTATCATTCCTAATGGTTTGCAAATTGTGACCTATCTCATTAATATTCATGAGGTAGGTCGATTTGCGACCCATTAGGAATTACTATTTGAAACTTTTAAGTTTTCTTATACTACAAATTGCGATTTCTTAATTGCGATTCAGTAAGAATTGCAATTAGGAAATTCCAATTCCTACATTTTTTGCATATGGCCCTTTATTAGGTCTCGCCTAGCGATGCAGCGCCATGCGCTGCTCGCTAAGCGAGATCTATTGTTGTCGCTTTCTTAGCGATGCGGGACAGGACATGTGCACGCGTATGGCAAGACAGGAGATGTGCACGCCTACGGCTCGCGGCGTTCTCACAACTCCTGCTCGCACCATACGCGTGAACATCTCCTGTCTGTGCGCGCCGCGCTTACGTGAACACGTGTGGACAGCTTGTTTGTCGTCGACTTGGTCAGGAGATGTGCACGCTCACGGCGTCTCTTTCAGACAGCCGATGTGCACGCTCATGCCGTCTCTTCCAGATAGCGCCCGGACAGCCCATGTGCACGCTCACGGCGTCTCTTTCACCGTGCGCCTGGACAGCCGAGGTGCACGCTCACGGCGTCTTTTTCAGCTTCAGGAATCGTTCCTCTATCCCCCTGCACCGCGGACCCTGCGGCAGCGCCAGGCCGCCTCCCCTTCTCCATGGCGGGCTGGAAGAATGGCTTGGTGCAGGAGAAGTACCGGCTGGTGGTGGTAGGAGGCGACGGCGTAGGCAAGTCTGCGCTCACCATTCAGTTTATCCAGGTGGGTGCAGTATGTCTGGCATGCACAGCTCGTCTCTGCCCCGCCCTCCTTACTCACGCCGGCTGCAGACTGTCCTTCATTCACCCAGAAGCTGAGCCCCTGCTCCCCGGCCTCTGCTCGGCCCCTCTTACCCGGGCTTGTTTTTATTATGTAATCTGTGTGGCCATTTTTTGTTAACCAGATATTCTTATAAACCAGACACCAAAGCGCGTGTTTAAGGTGTTGTTTTCTGCTCTCACACAGGCAGTCTGTTTTTTTTTTTTTTTTTTTTAGACTACAGTGGCAAAATGCATGTTATTGTCCCCGTGCTACTACTGATCACTTTCCAAAAGTACACAAGTTATCGCATTAACTTAGGCCTTCTTCCCCTCTCCTTCCCTCCCTTTTGCCATGTGTTTTAATACTAGCTCACGCAGTTTTCCAAGCACATATACAGGTGCACCAATACTTTGATGTGTTTTCTTGTCGACAACATACTTTTAGTGTTACGCATATTTTTTTTTATCAGTTGTGCAATCTAGTGCTATAAAAGCTGTTTCCCAAATATACTTCGTTCCTTTTGAAATAGCTCGCCTTGTTTTTTAATATCGCATGATTGTGTTAATTTAAAACGTGTACATATTAATATTAACATTCAGTTCATCACGGGGAGGACAGGGGTATTCCGGCAGACTGTGGGGCTGTGCATCGGGGGATTTTTGCCATAAATGATTATTTCAACTTTAGCGGCCCTGCTTAATGACTGGCTGTACTTCAGGAATATGCCCAACACGTTTAAAAACGCTCAAATAAGAGTATAACCGTATCAGCTCCGAGGCCCAAAAGCTTTGTGGGCTGGAAATCAAAAGAAACGGCAACTGTAACACAGAATCGCCTCAGCCTGGAGCAGTTAGCACACAAAAACCGTTGGAGAAATAAAACAGCCAGGTCCTGTCCTGTATGGCAGGGGACATAAACCCAGGCGTGCTTGTGCACAGGGGCTTTCTAAAAACGTGTTGTGTGGCTCATATTTCGTTTTTAAATAAAAGGACCCCCCACCCCGAGGTTGTGGCGTAATGGCTACAGCTGCCAAATTTGGAGCTAAAGAAGCAGGTTTCGGTCTTAGCGTGGGCTTCATAGCCTGTATTTCTGGGCAAATCACTTAATCCTCTGTGCCTACCAAAAATTAAATAAAGTTTCTGGGCAAATCACTTAATCCTCCGTGCCTACCAAAAATGTAATGAAGTTTCTGGGCAAATACACTGGCATGCCTTATTATACACACTTGGCTAAATACTAGAAGCCTGCTTTAAAAATAGCAAAAGGGGCATAATTGACACATTGCACAGTAGTGATGGGTGTCATCTCCAGTCTAATGGTGCATAATTGATAATATATACTGTATACTTTTTAGAAAAAAAAACAATATAATAAACAATATCATTTACAATGCTAAAAGCTTTAAACAATGTCACTGCGAGACCTATTGCATTGTAAATGCTTGTTCTTTTTGGCGCCAGAGTTCACTAAAATATTAAAAAATTCATAACTGCGGTTCTACTAATTGGATTTTGTTCGTTTTTGGTAGTGTTTTATTTATTAAAATGTACTATTATTTTTCTAAATTAGGGTTGATTATACTTTTGTTGTGTTTTCACTGTATTACTGTTTGTGTGCTATATAAATACTTTACATTTCCTCTAAGTTAATCCTGAATGCTTTTGTTCCACGCTACCAGATGGTTAAACACAGGTTAATTTAACAAGGATTGTGTTTATTATGTGAGTGGGGCTGCCACCACTCTACTAATAACCCAATTACTTACTAGTACTGATCATGCATCAATTCATAGGGTAAATTCTAATGAGTGGTTATGAAGGAAGCCTACGCATTTTTTTTCCTTAGAAATCTGTTTATTGAAGATTTTCACAATTCAAAGTAATATACAATACAGGACACTGATAACATAGAAAGGCAGGTACAGTCCCGGGCACACGTAACGAGGATATAATATCAGGAGAAATGTCTCATACTGCAGAAATGTAGAGGGTCTACACCAGAATGATAGTCATAGGTGTTTAATATAGTAACGGAGCATAAGCAACCAGCCAAAACAAAAGCAACCAGCCGACACGTGTTTCGTCACAAAGGGTAGTAACCCGTGACTCTTCAGGGCTGGAAGGCGGTGCCAACAAGGTGGATTCAAGTGACCGTTCAAGAATCCAAAACGGCAATGAAGAGCAGTGCGAACCACTGTAGGTGGACTACTGCCAAATGTAAGGAAAGGAAGACGGATATCGCCGGGCGGCGGATAAGCCAATGAGGACTATTGACCTTCAGAAAAGTCGATGCAGTCTGTGGCGACGAGATTAACCAAGTGCTAAGTAGCACAGGGGGGAATATAGAATTAGGCGTGCCAGGTCAGTAGTCCAGGACGACAACGGCGGATGCGCCGGAGTACAGGAAACTGGGAGAAGTGTTGTTCAGGAAGGAAAATGGTTCCGGAAGATGGCCGTCTTCTGGAACCATTTTCCTACTTAGCACTTGGTTAATTTCGTCGCCACAGACTGCATCGACTTTTCTGAAGGTCAATAGTCCTCATTGGCTTATCCGCCGCCCGGCGATATCCGTCTTCCTTTCCTTACATTTGCAGTATGAGACATTTCTCCTGATATTATATCCTCGTTACGTGTGCCCGGGACTGTACCTACTTCATTTGTGTGGATTTCTATCCATACCATCACGGGGGTTTTAGGGCATATCCCCTGACCTGGTTTGCACCGTTCACACTCCTAGTATAACATAAACTCAGCGCGAATTAGCTTGAGCGCCATTATTCCTGTCAATACTAAAAACCCCACACTGATACAAACATAGAAAGGCATCCACCACATTACCCTATGCATTTTTTTAATGTGTCCAAAATGCTGAGTTTAGGATTAGTGATTATTTGTAGAACTCTAAATTTCAAGTTACCGATACTTTCCTGTGATTCAGAGGGAATTTTGCAAAATGCGTTCTTTCTTGTACTTTGAATTATGTTTGAAGCCAAAAATGGAGAGATATTCAACTGATAACACATGCTCTACTATTCTGTTCCCTCACTTCCCCCGATACAAATGGTACCCCACTTGTGTGCCTAGGCCTATCAATCGTGACAAGAAAGGACCCAAAACACAACTTGGAGATATCAAGATTTTATCTTGAAAATTTACTTATTTTGGCAATGTGGGTCTCTGTGGCATTTAGGCCCGGTACTGGGCTGACGCCAATGGAAACCTATCAAACCCAGACATTTCTGAAAACGCGACACCCAGGGTAGTCTATTGGCATATTACTTTTGTGGTTCCCCTTATGTTTTCTTACCCAGAATACCTGGCAAAAGTCAAATTTAGCGAAAATGATAGTTTTCTCACATTTAGGTGAGGAGAAGTTCAGAATCTGCGTGCTCCACAAAATTTCTAACACTCAGCATTTTCACACTTCTGATAAAAATGCTATAACACAAAAAAAGCTTCCCTAATGTCTAGCGGAAATTCCTTCTCGGGGATTGGGCTGTGCAAAATAGAAATTCATTTGGGAGAGGCACCGCTGGAAAGGGAAGAATCTTACCTTTCCAGCGGTGCCTCTCCCAGTGCCTGGAGGGAGAGTGGAAGGGTAAGTAACCCCACTTAACCAGTCATGCGTTGCTTATCTTCTCCCAGTGGCCACATAATCCAGTGGGTCAGTTAAGTCCGCATTGATGCCATTGATATGTAGGGCCTGGAGACTGGTACGAAAGCAATTCTGCATTTTTATTTATCGGTATTTATTTAAATTGATGAAACCCCGGGGACTTTCCCGAGCACCCCACGGAGGACAAGACGTTCACGTCCTCTGCATTACCTGTGGACATCTCGTCCTCTGCATCAGAGGGGTTAAGCTCCCTGTAGAAATAGCCTCACTCTAGCTGTCACTATACAGCTCGATTAAATGAGTGATCTACACTGTTGGGTCTCCACCTTGAAGAAACTTCAACCTCTGAGTAAGTGACTATGTTGCCTCAGCTACAATGCCTACAAGGTGGTTAAATTTCCAAAGGGCGTCCCTTACAGATGTTAAGACAGAGGTCACACTGTTCAGTTGCACTTATTCTCCAACCAAGCATGTTTATGGCCTGTAACTGTTTCAGTTGCACACTATGCAGTGAATCCAAGTTCCAGGATCCTTGTGCATTGTGTGTGTCAATTTCACAGTGATTGGAAGTTGATGTATGTAACCTCAGCCATCGGTGTAGACTTCTGGGTCCTTTGTTGAGCTGTTCTTGAGGTGTATATGGATGTGTCACGTTGGTATTCTCACTTTCCTGTTCTGCAGGTGTTATTTTGCCAGTGTTCATAATGTCAGTCCCTTCCTTACCTATGGCAGTTGGGAAGTCTACATCACTTGTGTACAAATATATAGTTTCATATTTTCATGGTGATATAATGCTAAACATTAAAAACATTGTTACTGAATACTTCCAAATAATAGTTATGTCACTGTTGATAGCCCAGTAAGTGAACTTTTGTTTGACAAATATAACGGTTACATATGTATTGGAAGATACTCCTGTAATATAGTTTATGAATGCATTTAAGGCAGCAGTGATGTCTGTGAATTGTCCCAGTCCACAAGTGTCTGTGTACTATAGGACTAGATTTACCATTTGATGGACCAGTATTTGCATCATCTTATGTACTTTCGTTCAATTCAGGCTATGCGCTGTATCTGACACCATCGGGTGTTGCTCCATTTCTTATGTTGGTGTGGAAATCGTTTCATTACTTCCTCCTTGTCCACCAGCCAATGCCTCAGACAGTTTTGCAGGTAGCTTGTCCTTGTTACTGACACAAATGCCATACCATCTTTTCCACAACTCTAATATACTACGTTGGCTGTTTTCCACAGAATTTACATGGTCTTGATAGTAGTCTTTGTAGGGAGCTAGCTCTGTATATACTATACCAAAGTAAGGTATAGTGTGCACGTGTGCACAGAGTACAGTGGATCCCCAGAGGCTTACGTAGATAATACTAAAAGCTCTATTTGTGGCAGCGTGGTCCAGTATTTAGGCATATCAGAGGGCTGTGTTAAGCATTTGTTGTACACACTCGGGCAAGAAATAATTACTCACACTCAAAGACTGAATCCAAGACCAATTGGTTTGTATAAAAAGTTATCACTTTATTATATTTTAGAACCAAGAGGAACTCAGTTGCAAGTAAGTAACAGTTTAGCAATAATACCTTTCAAGATGCAGAAGGGATTGTTTTGCAAGGCAATGAAAATGCTTTACAGTACTAGAAATACTTTGGTATTGTCGTTCAGTAACAGCAGAACGTAGCAGTTGTAGAAGACAGACATTTAAATGCATTAGGCAGAAATGAAATGCAATCCTATGGAAAGAAAACAGTTATATGCATTAACAGGTAAAGTACACAACTTGCTTTTCCAGTCTTCGGGGATTTAGACTAACACTGGGCAAGTGTCAGATTGAGGTAGGTACAGCACCACCAGCGGCACTGAGGCAGCCGGGTGCAGACGTCACTGGGCCCAATGTTAGTCAGTGGAGACTGGGGGCACCGAACAAGGTGCAGATTGCAGGTAGGTACCCGTGGTTTCAGGGCACAGGCCCCGGGGGTTAAAGCAAGCGCAGGGGGTACCACAAGGCAGCACCAACCTTACACCACCAGCGGCGCAGGTGCAAATCCGCATCGGGTGCCCAATGCTTTTCAGTGGGGAATCTCGGTTGCACAAAGATGCTGCAGGCTCGGTCCAGGAGGCTGGATGAAGGTGATCACCGGCTGGGCAGGTAAGTTGGGGTGTAGAAGGAGGCTTGGACACCATCAGGCTGGGCTCCCCAAGGTCCGGGGCTGAGGATGCAGTGGTGCCTTTTGGGGTCAAATTTTCATTACCGGAGCCGGTCGCGGTCGGGGGGACCCTTCAAGATGTCTTCGTGGAGTCCAGGCAAGGTCAGCCAACGCTGGCTTCGAGGTCAGGATCGCTGTGGAGACTTCGCTTGATGGCTGAGCCACTCAGACTTGGGCCGTGGGCGTCGGGAACAGAGAGTGCAGGGGTCGCGGATCCGCCTGGATCCGGAGTCCTTGAAGTTGGAGTTTTCTGGACAGGGCTGCTGTCCTCGGGAGATCTGGTCTTTGTTGAAGAATGGCAGTCTTCCTGGGAATCTTGGAAGTCGCTGGCCACAGGACAGGCGTCTTCTTCGCAGGCTCTTTCAGCTGGAGACAGGCCAGTAGGGCTGGGGCAAAGTCAGTCGTCGTCTTCAAGCTTGAAGGTTTATTCACTCAACCCTAGACAAGTTCAGCGTAGTTACTTTTTGTCTCCTACACAAGGCGCTGTGACTTGTTGCAGTAAAATATGGCACTAACTAAATAAAAATGTGTCTAGGAATGCAACTTCCAGCTTGGTCCCTTGGTCTTGTCCTAACACACGGAGCAAATTATGGCAGCCAGGGGATCCGATGCTGCACCACATGAAGTTATCACTGTGTTTCCAAAAACAAGTTGCCCACCTCCAATGATCACCTGCTCATTGGTCATACATTAGATCAGAGGTCTTTAAACTTTTGTAGGTTGAGCCCCCACAGCTGAATTTTTTTTAGATGTCGGGGCCCCCCCACCACCTGTCAGAAATTTCTGTAATCTGATACACTACATAATCGACCGCCACGCCCATATCCCGGGCCATATGCGGCAAATAATATTCAACACAATAAGAGTGTTGTATGCCATCATCAGGTTGTGCTCCACATCCAGTCTTGAACGGTACTTAGTCTTTAATACCGCAAGTGTTGAGAACCCAATCTCACATAAATAGGACGAGCTGAAAGGCAAGAGTTTTGATAGCAGTTTCTCTCAAAGCTGAATATTCTGCAGACATTTTCAGCCAAAACAGTGACTAAGGGAGACAGTGTTATCAGATTTTTCGAGCACTCCCTAGCTCAGAGCTGGTACACAAGGAACAATTCTTCTCTAGAAGTCATTAACCAGCGTTTTAGGCTGCATTATAATGGGATAATTGCCCACCAACCAGGTATGGATCCAAAGACAAAGGTGAAAGTCCACAGAGAGGGCGCTGAACGAACACCTCATTGAGAATTCCTTAGTAGTACGATAAGTTGCTTGCCTGAAGCAGTGGCGGTTTAGGACACATGTCGGGCTTATGTTTAAAAAAATAGAACTAATAATAAATTAATGATTATGCCTATTTTACTTCAGAGCAATCTTGTCTGACAGATTTTGTGGTGGCAGGGACATGTTAAGGATTTTGGGGGCCCTGGGCTAAAACTATTTTGGGGGCCCCTGTTCAGAACAGCTTTGAGCTTATGATTCACTTTCAGCTCTGCCATACCCTCTTTAGCCAGGCTACTAACAGTGCACAGGCACTATGGTTGAAATTCTAAAAGTGTTTACTTCTAATATTCAGAGATAGTGATGTGTGTTTTCACTCTTGTAACACAGCAGCAGCCCTCTAATTTTACAGCGAATAATATCTGTGATATCCTCCAATTTCTCATATGTGAGGACTCGTTTTGATCTAAAATAAACTTTTTTTTTTTTGGTTTTTGCATGAAACCAACATTTCTCTGCCAATAGTAATAGATTTACAAGAATCTGTTTAGGAATTATTCCAGGCCATCAGGGCAAAAACAGAGCTGTCTCTATCAAGGGGCCCCCTGAAAGGATGGATTGCAGTGCATGTAAATGTGTACTTTTGTAATTTAGGATGAAAACCTTGATGGGGTACGACATGCCCATACTTGTGTACAGGGGCGCAACTAGACCCGAACTTCGGGTGGGGGCTAACGCTCCCAGCCAGGGCTGGCCCTAGCAATGGTCGCACACTGCGCAACAGTCTTTTTTGGCGTCTCCTCCCCCATTTTCTTCTTCTCCATGAATTCCCTCACTACCACTCACCAACAATGCTCCTCCTCTCTCTATAGCACCTTTCTGACAACCATTTCATTTTTTGATAGCGCTACTAATAGTTTACTCACACTCAGTTTTTTGATCTGCATGGTACACGTTCTTTGTAGCAGGCATATTCAACCTTTGCGCTGTGTGGGTGGCAGGAGTGCCCATGTGAGTGCATGGTGAGCCATGCGACTGTGTGAGAGTAGGGTAAGAGGAGTGACTGCAGGGTGAGTGAGGTGACCATATATATTTGCGTGCGGATTTGAGTGCAGAGTGGGGCGAATTAATGTATGGTACTGATGGGCTTATTTGAGTGAGATTGCAGATTGAGCAGTGAGGGGGACAGGTGAGTGAAGTGTCACATGAGTGCAGGTTGTGTAGTGTGCTTGTGTGACTGCAGGGTGAGGTACAGGGTGAACAGCGCAAGTGCATTGCGAGTGCAGAGTGATCACTGAGTACAGGTTGAGCAGGTGAATGGTGTGAGTGCATGGTGATCAGTGTGAGTGCATTGTGATCGCTGTGAGTGCAGGGTGAGCGTGAAAGTGAAGGGCGAGAATGAGGAGCGAGTTGTCTGAATGCAGTGTACATTCCCAGACACTTGAAGTAACTCAGCATGTTATTGATGGCAGCGTAAGGTTTCAGTTATGTTAAACTATTGCTATTATTGCATTAACCAGGGATCGAGGGTGGAGGAAATAAAAGCTGATCTTGCAACAAACTTCCAGTTTTATGATTAGGGTTGCCAGCTCATTATTTTGATGTCCCAGGTGGTACAAAAATAAAGAATCACCTAAAGCTGTATTTTCAGCACTTATCTGTGCATACTTTGAACAGCAAATATAAATAGAAAGCACTTTTAATTGTGTTGTCGGGCTGCCTGAACAATACATGACTGATAATAAAAGGGAACAAAGACAGAAAAGTCACATTACAAATGAATACATACGTCTTTATTTATAACCCTATTTAGTGTCAAGACAAGCAATTTGCAGGCTGTTTAAACACATGGCTGGCATTTTTCTTTTGGCAACTTGAAGCCCTTTTAGCCCTGTGTGCTTTGGGCGCCTGCCTGTGCAATTTTAAAAGAAACTTTGTCTCCTTTCTGGGAAGAGCTAACCCTCCCAGGACAGGGTTAAAATCCTAGAGCTGAAATGCTTCAGCAGCAGTGGGAGGCAAGGAGTCTCCTCTGCTATGAAATCCAACGCGAAGGAATAGACAGCTGTCGTCTGTTCGCTTTTGGTTTTAGCAGAGGAGACTCCCTGCCTCCCACTGCAGCTGAAGCATTTCAGCTCTACGAATTAACCCCCTCCTGGGACAATTAGCTCCTTAGCTTGACAAAGGTAAGATTTTAGGGTGGAGTGCGCGCCCCCCCCCTGAGATGGTGTCACGCCCCCCTGGGGGGGCGCGCCCCACAGATTGAAGAACTCTGCATTAGATACATTTCAACAAAAGCGAGAGGCAACACAACAACATGTATGTGCAGAAGCTTTATCCAAAGGGCGAGAAAGACAAGACTAATAGGTCTTTCTTGTACTACCTGACCTACTAGTCTTGTCTTTGTCGCTCTTTGGATAAAGTTTCTGTGCATACATGTTGTTTTGTTGCCTCTCGCTTTTGTTGACCTGTCCTGACACCCATCTCATTTGGGATGCTTCCCCCATTTACAGCACAGAGGACCAGCACCTCCATGCTCCTCTTAGGGCAGTCATGGTCCATCACAGAATTCAACCAGATAATTTACCTTCTGCTGGGAATTCTACCCGAGATTCCGCAATCTGCAACAATTGTTGAATTGTCGAACAGAATTTCATTTAATCTGATAGAATTCTTTGTATCTGGCAAATAAAGCCACTGTCTCCAACAGATTCTATACCTAGCGTATGTCCTCCCGTTGAACAGTCCGCGTAATAAAATGATGTATTTTGTACAGGTCGCCACATTTGCTCACAGGTGGCTGTTACATTTTCTTGCAACTAAAGTTATGCTTTATATGAACAAGACATTTCAGGCCACTTTGCATGACACTGTAAAAATTGTTAAGTCTTTTGTGGTAGTTCCTCATTCTGTACCACAGCATGTATTCATTTTTAAATGCATTTTTTCACATTCTGGGGTTGGTGCCCAGCAGGCTGGTTCCTTGCATGTGTGCATTTCAGTAATGCATCAAGTCTGCTTTCAATGTCAATAAACGTGTTTCATCTACACATGTCTAACTTAATATTGGTGAATTAAACATAAAATCTGTGATACGTAAAACATTGCACATTTTGCATGTAATTTTGTGAATGGACACATTTGTAAATGAAATGAACTAATTCAGATAATGTGGGTAATACGAAAGAAGAATGATCTCCTGGCACACGCAGATAAAGCATGTAAATGATGTTTATTGAAGATACAGGGTAAAGAAAACAGTAGCTTCCCTCTGCTGCTCCATTAACATCTACTGCTTCCACCAAGTGTCACATCAACCTCCCCCACCAAGTTGTAGATATATTATGCGTCGTACACAGGAGTGTGCACATAAATACCACACACCTCCTTTTTTTCCCCCAAACAAGAAAAAACTAATCATAGTGGAAACAGCAACACAAATCCTAACATAGGAAATAAGTTAAAAAAAAAAAAGAAAATATATATATATATATATATACACAGGAAAATATAAACTTGAGAGAAAACATACATACAACATCTTTGTGAAAGAAAACAATTTACTCATAATAATATAGGCAGATTAATCTTTAAATGTTGATGGAAAATTATGAGAACGACAACTTCTCCCTAAAATTTGACTGTCCTCATTAGCCGCCCTTCCCCATTGTCCTTCTCCATCTCAAGATGTGGCATCAACATGCTGTGTACAAATCCTTTCTCTCTGTCACATACGTCATTATCGAGAATGCCCAAAAAGACCTTGCTCTCATCTTTTCTCCTGACATATCCTGAATTTTCCTGTAGTCGCATACTATTGTCACACAAAGACATTATTCCAAGATTCCAAACAGTACTATCTTGCACCCTCACAGCATTACTGAGGCATTCAATAACTTTTACTGGATTTGACCACCTTGATATGTACCTTTACCACAATCAGTAACTTGTTTCAATCTTACCAAATCGCCAACTTTTACCAACTGTTTGCTGCATGTCCATCTTCTCTCATTCATGGACTCCTTCATTTTCTCTTTGCACAATTACACAGCTTTTCTAATAAATTGACTATCACCTTCTGCATTTTTACTGCACTAATGCATTAACCACCATGGTACTAATTTAGTACCAGCCTTATGTCCTTTGAATAACTCAAACGGAGATACAGGGTTGGATGTAGTTCTATAAGTTAGTAATGTAGCTTGTTACGCCTTCTCCGATCAAGTCCACCTTTTGTAGCTAATTGGATAGACTCTTTAATCACGCTATTAAATCTCTCAACCTGCTGATTAGCTTAAGGGTGAAAAACTGAGATTCTGTTATGTACAATACCACATTTGGACAAAATGCTCAATAGATTTACTCACAAATTGAGGACCATTATCCGATACAATAACCTCTGATATACTTTCTCTGCAAAATAATTCATCCAAAAATTCTACACTCACTTTAGAGGTCACCTAAAGTATAAGCCACATCGCACTCAGAATCATTCAGATGATCAATCTCCACATCAGCAGGTAATCTGGACATGCAATCAGCATGTACAGGTACATAGTCCATCTTGTATTGAAAAGCCTGCAATTATGAAGCAAGCCTTGCCAACCTAGCAGTCATCGATCTTCCCCTCCCTGGCAATAACACATGAATCCGTGGCTTATGATCAGTTCTCATTGTAAACATGGTACCCCACAAAAACATCCTGTAATATTCTGCTCCCCAAACACAAGCTAGCCATTTTTATAATGTAATGTGTCATGCTTTTTCAATGTTCTAGATCCATAAGACACAACCCATTCTCTATTCCTATTGTGTTGTGTTAGAACAGATCCCAAACAAAAATGACTGGCGTGAACCCCCACAATACGCTCCTTCTCTACTTCAAAAGGTCTTAAACATGGGCCATTAACCATTTCTTTCTTCAATGATTCAAATGTTTCATCTTGCAGTCTCCTCCAGACAATGTTCACTTTTTTTAATTATAGATCGCAAAGATTCTACTTTGGTGGCATAATTCGGTATGAATTTAGAATAAAATTCTGTCAGCCCTAAAATAAACAGTTATTATTTTCTTCTTGCAAAAAATAGTTAAAACTTTCTTTGAGCTTACCACAATTTGTGAGCGGAACATTCCTGACACAATGTTTTATAGGAACAGCATTCTCCTTTACAATGATGCGATGTTTGAATCCTCTGCATTCACCCAATTTGTCAGTAGACACAGAACCAAAACTGTACTTTCATTTTCCAAAAAGTCTGTGTCAATGTTGGAAAATGATTCACCGTTCATAGAATAGATCACATACACTGGAGGATCAGCTCTCAGATCTAACTTGGTACCCATCGCTATTCATGTGGCCACCCCAACAATGACTTCCCATGTTCTGGCATATAACTTTTCCCACGTGTACGCCTACCAGAAAATTCCAAATCCACCCAAAAGTATCCTGCCAGTTTTATCTTCTGTCCACTGTAACCACCAGGTATCATATCAGGTGATTCTAGTATTCTGTGCCCCCAATTTTAATTTACAACAGTTTTACTCAAAATGGTATACCATGCACAGGAATCAACCTAAAAACAGCCACAGGCCTTCTATCAACCTTAACTGTGCAGGAGGGAGTAGTCTTATGTTTATAGTGGTTATCATCCACACACAAGATGACATTCGTTTCATGCTCAAATCCAGATGCACTAGACCATTTACTTTTGGGCGATTTCCTCGGTGGGTCCCATGGCCAGTGATTCTTTGGATCTGGGCACGGTTCTTGCCCGCAGGCTGCAGTGGACTAGTACCCTTAGTCCAAGGGAGTTCTTGAGTTGCCTTTGGCTTGCAGAGGGATTCCACGTAGTTGTGCATTTACAGGGTGGTTGCCACAGGTGCAGTCTTTAGTTCCTTTTTTTGTGCAGATCCTGAAGTCGCAGACTCCGGTCTCTTCTTTGTCCTTTGGTTGAACAATGGGCTAGTAGCTTCAGCTGCTAATCCGCCCCTGAGGTGACCACATCCAGGGGTGTGTGCCACCTTTTCTACCCAGAAGCCTCTATTCTGCCACTTTTAAAAATGGCAGAACTCTTCTGCCAGTACAGACCAGGTAGCCAACCCTAGGGGTGTGGCTAGCTTTCTGGGGGTGTGTGCCTCCGGACTATTTCATTTTCCTGCCTGCCCGGGTGGCAGATGTGCCTGTGGCAGGGGGTTTGCTTTTCTGCCTCTGGGAGGAAGCCTACTTGCATATCCGAGGCGGTGAGAGCTTTGAAGCTGACTGCTCTGATATGCCACTTCACTAGCCATCCTGTCAGGGAGGGAGGTGACACCTGCCCAAGGAGGCCTTTGTTTCTGACTCCTGGGAGCGTTTACATCTCCTGGCAGGAGGTCAGATTCCTGTCTTCGCTGCATCAGCTGCGGGCTGACAGCCGTGGCACAGGAAAGGCTGGGGCAGCCAGGTGGGCGACCTCTAAGGTTGCCACCTGGGTGCATGCCACATTAAATCCAACTTTGGGGAAAGTCGGGTTTGATGAGACAAGTTGTTTGATACCAAACATGACACTTTTCAGTGGGCCATAGTAGAGCTAGCAACCTGGGGGTGCCCAGGTGCTAATCCATCTTATCCTTTGGCCCCCTGAACACTTTTAGTAGCCTCAAATGGAAGGAGGCTACTATAGGGACATATAAGCTTGCATTTTTATGTCTACACATTTAATATAATGCACCGTGCCTCCTGGGCTTAGGAGGCCTACCCTAAGGGTGACTGGCATATATTAAAGATAGTGCTGTGACCTCGCCACTCATGGTGGGGGAAATTCGACTTTGAGCAGTTTGCACTGCTCATACAGTCTGCAAAGACAGGACTGCTGTCATCTTTTTACTAGGGTCACTCAGTGTGGCACAGTCAGTGCTTCAGGCTCTGGTGATCCCTTTAATTCCCATGCCCTGGGCACCACTTGTACCCCTTACCAGGGACTTATAAGTGTAGGAAGCTGGCTCTGTATATACTATACCAAAGTGAAGTATAGTGTGTACAGAGTCCAGTGGAACCCCAGAGATAGGCAGAGGTAAAGTTAGATAGCACCTCACTCTCTATTTGTAGTAGTGTGGTGAGCAGTAAGGCTTTATCAGAGGACAGTGTTAAGCATTTGTTGTACCCACTCAGTCAGCAAATGAATTCACATGCTCAAAGACTGAACTTCAGACCAATTGTTTTTGTATAAAAATATACTTTTAGTTTTCCAAGAAAAACAGTCAATGTTATCCTATGGAGGAAAATAGTGTTATCGGTTTTAGGGTAAGTATTCGGTAGTGGGAGTTGAGGTTCTGGGGGTAGACTCGGGGGGGGTGGGGGGGGTGGAGGGAGGGGTCCCCCAGGGTCAGGAATGCACTCTCGTTACACCCTCAGCGACACTAGGGCGGCCGGGTGCAGAGTGCTGAGGCCCAATGTTATCCAATGGGGGATAGGGGGCCTCCGGTTGGTGGCTGCTGACGAGCAGGCCACTTGGTTGTGGGAGCAAAGCTCCTGGACTTTAGCTCAGGGCAAATGGGGAAACCAAGTAGCACCAAAGGTGCACCCTCTGCGACACTAGGGCGCCGGGTGCTGTTTCGACGTCGGGCGCCCTGTTTGCAATGGGGAACCTCCGGTTTGCTAAGGCACTGCAGGCTTGGGGACGAAGGTCTTCTGGGAGCGACCACCACTTCGAGAGATAAGTTGGGAAGTTGGGGGTTGGTTAGGCACCGTCAGTTAGGCCACCCAAGGCCGTGGAGCGTCGTGTGCAGGGGTGCCTTTTAGGGTTGGATCTTCTTACCAGCTCCTGGTCGCGGTTGGGGGGACCTTCCGGATTTAGGCTGCAGGTGTCAGCTGGAGGTTTGTGGCAGGTCAGGGGTCACCAGATCTCGGTTCAGGATCGCCGGGGAGACATCCTCGTGGTGTTTGCCAGCTCGGGCCGTGGACGGCGGGTGCAGAGTGGTGCGGATTCGCGGTGTCCAGCTGGAGCCAGAAGTTGGAGATGAACCCCTTTGGTATCGCTTTGTTCGCCCTAAGTTGGCAGGGTATGCCCAGACGTGGGTCCCTTGCTCACTTTGCCACTGGATTCAAGCTAGCCTGGCTGATGACAGCTGAATAGCCAGAAACCGGTCCCAGGATGCTTGTTTCCGGTCCAGGGAAGACATGGCTTGGCAGTTCGGGCTGGACTGTTCCCATGAGGCACAGGGTCAGACTGATTTGCATATGGCCATGTCTGAACTGGGGTGGTGGAGTGAGCTAAAGAATGATGATGGATTAAACCCAGATCAGTTGACTGGGGGTGAGTGTTTGATTTGCTCAAGCGCTCCGTCCATCATCCCCTTTGGTATCGCTCTATAGTTCTCCCAGCGCTGCCAAATTTTCACATATTTTTGGGAGCACCCTTGGGCTTCGTATATAGTTTTTTTTTTTCCTGTCAAGGCACCAGTCCAGGCCCTGTTTCCATTGTGTGATCGGTGGCCATGCGGTATCCTTTTAGTGGCGAGCTGTATCTCGTTTCACTACAGTCTGGCTGAGCCAGAGAAAGGTGGTCGTGTATCGGTCATCCTCATAATCACTCGATATATGGAGAAGGATCAGCCTAGTATCTCGTGGAATGGGGCATCCCAACACCTAGCCCAAACAGTCCAGAATTCGAGTTGAGTATGTTTCTATGGCTGCACAGCTCTACACATATGCAGGAATGTACCCTCTGACTCTGCGCAGCGAAGACAGGAGGGGGAGGCAACCCTGCCCATTACCCAGTGCTCATGACATTTGTGGGGTGGAGGTACTTCAGCTGTTGAGCCGCAGCTGGAATACAATGGCTGCGCCTCGCGGGGACTGCCTAGCCTCTGCCTTATCCTCATTCGCCAAAGCCCCGATATCCCTCTCCAAGGCCTTGCGCAGTGTGACAAATGAAGCGGGCATGTGGTGAACCAGGGACCGATAAACCTGCGTGATTTTATGCGTAGCTAATTCTCCCGAGGAGTAGTTTGGCCTTGAAGAATGTTATATTCAGGGAGTGTCTCCAGACCGCTAATGTGCGGTGGTCAAGGCATTGGCGCAGCTGGAGGTAGCATTGACTTTGATGTAATTGAAATTCGCTCTGGAGGGTGGCATATGATTTTAGTGGAACATCCTCCATGTTACATCCCCCAGAGTCGAAATCCTATAGTATTTCAATTGGAGAAGCCCTCTAGAACCGCCACCGCTGGGAGTGAAGCACCAACCCATAGTGGGGGTATGTGCCGTAAGGGGCCGTTTCCCTCCCATCTTCGTCAGCGCCCCCTCTCCGCTCCATAGCACTACCCACGTCGCCAGGGAAAGTGGAAACCGCTCCCGTCCTCCGTCCAGTAAGTGTTGGATTGAGGTTCCTTGGAGCTCCCACTTCTTGAACGCAAACGTGGGGTTGTCTTGGTTGTCATGCAACCATTCATGATAATTAGTAGATGGTATGCCTGATAATAGGACTCAGTGTCGGGCAAGGCAATCCCCCCGTCCTTATGTGGACTTGAAACATTTAGTGAAGGCTATGTAGGGGTGGTTTTAACGTCTGCCATCAGTACGTCAAGAATCGGCCTGATATTCAACTCCCAGGCTCGGAAAGAGTCTGGGGAGATGTGTACTCCCAAATATTTTAAGCTGCATGTGGTTACTTGGAACCCCATCCCAAGTTCTGAACGTGGGGGGGACCTGGAAGATGATAGACTTGGTCCTATTGCCTTAGAGACCCAAAGTCTCACCGAAGATTCTGAGGATTTGGAGACACTGGTGTCAGAGCTCTCCAGCTAGGTCAAGAAAATGAAAGTGTTAGCGTAGAGCGCAACCCTATCTTCAGGACCTCCATCCCTCGTCCAGCGGTTCTATAGCAAGCACAAAGAGCAGCGGGGAATGTCCCATCCAATGGGAAAGGGGCCGAAGAGGGCAGTACCCACTTATACATGGGCAGTAAGACACGTATAGAGGAGTTTGACATATTTCTGAAACTTGGGTCCAAAGCGTAGCCGGTGAAGGAGTGAGAATAAGTATCTCCAATCCACTGAGTCAAATGCCTTTTCAATATCAGCCAGCAGTATTGCCCATGGACCCTCTAGGCGGTCTGCCAGGGCAAGTGCATTATATACTCTACGGATGTTATGTCTGGTGGCTGGCCAGGGCATAAAGCCCACCTGGTCACAGTGGACCAGGGAGGGGATAACCTTAAGCAAGCGGTTGGCTAGAACCTTGGCCAGGGTCTTGGTCTCCTTGTTTATTAAAGAGATCGGACAATAGGAGGAGCACTGGTCTGGGAATCGGTACGATCTCCGCCCTGCGGAAATCAGGAGGAAGTATTCCTGTGTCAGCCACTTCTTTTGAGATCTGCCATCGGGGTTTCACGGAGCTTGCTTGCAAATAATTTAAAGAACTCACACGGGAACCCGTTGGGGCCCGGCGTCTTACCTGATTGGAGCTCACCCAGGTCAATAGTCGGCTCTTCAGAGGTCAGGTCTTCGTCAAGTGTTATAGTGTCAGTCAACCAGAGGGTCCTGAGGGGCAGGTCTGACACAAACTGAATGATTTGCGTGTCAGGCAGCTGGTCGAGCAGACCATATAGGTCTGCGTAGAAATGAGCAAATCGGTTTATCATAGCATCATCCCCAGAGACCCTGGAGCCCGCAGCATCCAACAGATAAAGGATATGGGAATGATGTCTACTATTGGAGCAGAGATGGTGGAGTAGTTTACTAGCTTTGTCCCCCCACTGATAGAGCCGGGACTAGGAGGCCAGCCACACTGTCTTGACCTCATCGAGCAAGAGAGACACAGTTGGTATTCAACATTAAGTTTATGCCTGAAGAGCCTAGGGTCGGGGTCATGGGTGTAGCGTCTTTCTAACCTGGATTTGTGTCTCCAGTTCCTGGGCCACCTGCTGTTGTTTACATTTTTATGCAGTCAGGTAACTAATAATCTTCTCCTGCAATGTCGGCTTTAGGGCCTCCCACAGAATACCTGGGGACTGTACTGAGTGGCGGTTGTGGGTTAAGTACATCAGGGAGGTGAGGGCCACATCCCGAAGGCACCATGAAGACCAGCACCAGTGGAATGACTGCATTGAGTGGGCTGTACGCTGCGTGAGAGTTACTGGTGAATGATCCGACAGCCCTTAAGGCAGGATTTGTGCGCCCAGAGCTCTATGAAGGTCCGTTTTCGAGAGAAGGAAATAATCCAAGTGGTAGAAGGTATTGTGTTCCCCGAGTAGAATGTATAGCCCCTGTCCTCTCAGTGGAACCCCCGCCACACATCAGCTAGGCCCAACACCTTTGAGAACGGTTGAATCGGGGAGTAGCAACTCGTGAGGCCATCTCCTCCCCTCCAACCCCCCCACCCCCGAAACCAATCCGTGTCCTGCTGTATCACGCCATTCCAATCACCTAGCACCAAGGGTCCCACTGGAAGAGTCAAGGAAGGAGCTGGTGAGTGGGGACAGTGCGTAAACATTCAGCAGGGTCAAGGGTTCCCCACAAAACTGTCCATTGACGACTGCATATCTACCCCATAGATGAATCCAGGTCAGAGTTCCTCTCCTGGCCCGCTATGGTCCGAGGTCACCTTTCCTACGTAGTGCGACAGACCTGGATTCATCTATGGGGTAGATATGCAGCCGTCAATGGACAGTTTTGTGGGGAACCCTTGACGGCTGCATATCTACCCCATAGATGAATCCAGGTCTGTCGCACTACGTAGGAAAGGTGACCTCGGACCATAGCGGGCCAGGAGAGGAACTCGGTTGCCCAGCAAGTGTGTTTCCTGTGAAAATAGGAGGGTCAGCATGTAGGCATTTTGCAGCCCGGAGGACGTTCGCCCTTTTAATTTTATCCAACAGGCCATTGACGTTCAAGGATAGCAGCTGAACCCGGTTGAGCTGGGTAAGGCCACCATCAGCTATTGTGTGTTGAGAATGTGTGAGTCCTAACAATATGCAGGGCAATGATTGTCATGTTGTGGGTGCGCCCTCCACTGAAAGATGAACAGAAAACAACAACACAAGCACACAATATTCAAAAACTCCCCACCCTACCCCCTCTACTCCTAGAACCTGAAGTACCTTTCACGGGGCTGGGCAGCCACCGGCGCCAACAGGGCGACAGCGCCAGCATGCAACAATGGATCCCACCCCAACTAAACCTAAAACCGGTGTCAACCGTCCTGTGCCAAGGCAGTAACCCCTACGGGCGCTAGTGGTTAACACCGGAGGGGGGGCTCCCTTCTGCTGGCCTGCACCGAGGCAGTCCTGCTGGCAGGCCCCAACACAGTCAGAGCTCAAGAAGTTGGGGCCCGTAAGTACTCTTGCCCAGGCATTGTCACAACCGGTTGCATAGTTCTCCAGCCGCATCCCACCGAGTCTATGGTGAGAGGCCCCCTATGACACATCAGGGTCATCGAAGGAGGTAAGGAGGATAATGTCATGGCAACGTCGATGGACGCCAGCATGGATCCGACCAGGTCTCTGTGGGGGTCCGTGGTCTCCGCCCAGACGCTTGGATTCCTGCGACATGAGGAAAGTGAGCGGTTCCTGCGCCTCCTTCTAGTTCCCATGCGTCGTGGGGAGGGCCCGTCAATTGACCTCCGGAGGGATGCCGTTGTTGCAGGGATTCTGCTTGGAAACCGAACTATGCCTGGGACCACATAACATCAGTATGTAGGAACTGAGTCACCATACCACATCAGTACCTATAGACCCAAATCCAGACTAGCTCAGAGTGCCTTACTTGCTCTCCTAACCTTTCCAGAGAAACAAGTAAATTGGCACCCCAGAACACAACATTCAGCGATCGCGGTGGCAGTGATGGGCTATCACCTTTCATTCTTTCATTCATACGTATCCACAATAAACAGAAAAGAGACACGAAAAAAGCTTACAATATTTATTGAAACTATTGTGCTCTATTTTGTAATAACTGTGCTGCAAATAAGCCATATACAGGTCAAAAATTTGATTATCATAATCAACAGACTGTACACAATGAAAAGCCCTGTCATATTGAAAGACCGATCTGACCAAGCCTACCCTCACTATAGAAACACAGTGTTATATTATAGATGTATGGGATTAGTGGGTGACCCCATACCTGGCATACATAGGTAGTTGTTCTACATCTCAGGCAGCGAAGCTTTCTCTCGTCTTGGGGCCCTTGTCTTGGGACCGTTGCTCTGTGAGAATGTGTTCTATCTCTTTTCAAAAGGACAAGCTTATATAACTGCATGTACAAAAAAGCAGCTGGATTTTTCTATTATATCTAGGTGTTAGTGTCCGACCACAGAGAAAACGGAGCATAATCTTTTTCAACCTTGTATGAAATGTTCTGTCTTAATCCTAGCAGAAGAACCAAATAACAAAACATGTGCAGCCTATTTGAAAAATAAATGTGTTGTGTTATTTTGTATCGTGGCAAAGCAAATGCTGGCTATTACGTGCAGTTAGGCTAACATAAGGGAGGAAACACAATGGGCCTCTAGAAAATGCACCACACCATCGGTCGAGTGGGGGGGCAGGGGCGCGGTCGAAGCCGACACCGCTGGTCGGTCCACTGGAAGACTCCAGAATCTCAAAGAAGAAGGTTTGGGATTGAAAGATCACTTGGAGTTTAGCAGGGAACAACAATATATAGTAAATGTTGAGGCTATGGAGCTTCTGCTTCGAGGAATGAGCGACCTTGGTCTTGGACCAGCTTGTTGTAATCCAGGAATATCATGATGTGGAGAGATGGAAACCGGAGTGAGTTGTGCGAACGAACGTGATGGAGGATGGCATCCTTATCTAGGTAGTTGAGGATGCATGCAATCGGGTGGGTGCCCCCGGGGGTGGTCTCTTAGCCAGAGCTCTGTGTAATCTCTCAATGACAAAACAGGAGAATAAGGAAGCAGCGGGCATGATAGAACGGATCGATTAGTCTAGGAACTTTCGGGTGAGGATCCTTTCAGCCCTATGGGAAACCTTCAAAACGAAGGTTATTCTGGTGGGCCCGCCCTCCGCTTCTCCCACTCTCACGGCCAGGCCCCTGGAAACAGAGGATAAGTGTGAAAGATTTCTTTTCATCTCAGACATCGCATTCTCTATAGTGGAGAACCTAGTCTGTGCTTCTGTGATCCGGTCAGCTGCCTTACACAAGTCTTGACTCAGTTACATCACGTCGGATCCCACCGCATCTATCTTCGCCTCCAGAGTAATGTGTGATTGATTTATCCCCTCCAGGATTGCGCTGGTGTCTGAGTTTGAATGTGCCAATTAGGAGTATAGCCAATTTCTACATATTTTAGGGGTCTGACCACCTGCACTGGGCTTTGGACAGCAGTGTTCCAGTGCACAGAGTAAAACAAAAACGTAACATCAGTCCAAACCAAAATAATTGCCATGATCATTCTAAAAATAGGCATTTCCTTTCAGGTAGCCTTTCTGAAATCTGTAAGCACCACAGAGCAGTGTCTACAGTGTAATGAGGGATTATACTTCGTTTATTCATGAGATTTCACTGAACTGATACAAGTTTTACCCACAATGTGTTCAATGTGGACCCTATTTGGCGAGAAGAGTGACTCTAAACGTATTGTGGCTAGGTAATAAGTTTCTATATTGGGCATTTGTAGTCTGATTCCTCATGTCTGGCAATCTTCATAGAGCAATGTAAAATTAAAGTACTGCGTGTTTCGTTGTTTTTCTCTGCAATCTTGCTTATGTGTGTTATATGTTCAAACAAACCTTAGTTATATAAATCTAAACTAGTTTCTTTGTTGCATTATAGGGATTTCTCTGAACCCAGAGCAGTGGAATCAGCTAAAGGAACAGATATCCGAGATTGATGATGCTGTAAAAAATCTGTAAACCATGCTCAATGCGTGCTCCGTTTTAGAAGTTTTAAAAGGACTTTTTACTTTGGCTTTTATTTTCTATCTTTTTTTAAAAAAAAATGTAAAGGTTAATATTTTTTGTGTGCAGTAAGTGTGCACCGAGTGAAACTTGTTTGTGTGTATCTTTTTGTAACCATCATGAACGTACACCTACTTCCCTACCCTCATCCGGAAAACTGGATATTGATTTATGCAGTGATTTAAAGATTTCTGGATGGAGGTCGGGTATGTTTACGTGAGACATCTTAAATATTTATCCATTAAGTATGAGACATTTTGTATGCTGACATTCCAAGATGCTTGTTTACAGGCTTGCATTTACATCACAGGTGGGTGTAGGCTGCAAAATATTACTGTTATCTCCCTACTACACACTTCAACAATGTGCGTTATCTGCGTGTCTGGTAAATATATGGTGCCTCTATTGGAAAATATTCTTTTGTTTGAAATGAGGCATAGTCCACACTATGATGTTTGCCATGTAGAAAGGTATGTGTAAATATTTCCACAGTTTGTTGGTTAAGCCTAGTTCACATAAGGATGGGGTCCATTGTTAATTGACAATGTAGTGATGGAGTTACCCCCATCCCCGTTTGTTTAGTTATTATACTGGACGATTGGTAGGATGGGGCAGAGGGACCGGCAATGTACCTGGGGTAGTACAAGAACCTTGGAGAATGAATGTGAGCTGGATCTGAAATTGTTAGCTAAACAAACAACTTGTAATGGGTTTTACCCTCAACCTGCAATTGTACTTTAATCTGATATCGTTTTGGAATTTGCAAAGTATTGGTTGACAACCATTTCATCTAACAGTACACTTTTCTGTGATCTGTAAATTAAAAGTGAGAATGACAGCCGCTGATATTAACATTATTTCTGATCAGACATTCATCTCATGTAAGGTTACAGAAAACAGAATAAAGGCTTAAAGAAGATGTATTTAGTTTGGCTTAGTTTAACTGCATGATCAGACAAGTTGTTTTTATCAGAACAGAAAATGGAAGATTTGATGTCTTCTGCCATCTCATGCCCCCACTCCAACTAGTGTGTTTCTTTGTGCTTGACCTTTAAGGGGAGTGTAGGACACTGAGATTGCATCACGTGTATTGGAAATTCAGTGTGATGTTGAGATTTTCTAGAAATGCAAACCATTAGCAACTGCTGTAGTCCTACCCAACTGTATCTGGGTATGTAAAACAGTTTCAACATTGCAGCACTGTATCATATACATATAGCTCTTGGTAATGTATAGACTTGCAAAAACATGATGACAGCTCCCTTCTTTTGGAAAATAGTGCTTGACTCAATCATTTTATAATCAAACATGTACTTCATGAAAAAAACTTTATGTACTAAATGAACTCTTGCGTAGATATTAAAGGAGTTCTATCTAATTAAGCTCTCACCAGTCCACAAAGTGACTGGATTAATTTGATATCTAAATGGTCTTCGATTTCAAATTGCCATTTCTCTATTTTGGCTCTGGGAGGTAGAGCTGTTACTGTGAGGGTGGTCAGTAGGTGGAGCATGGATGTCTGCTTTCAAACTTGTACACTGAGTTTAGTATCAGTGACTTTAAATAAAAAAAAAAAAAAGTGATTAAAATCTTTTTCGGATGTGTGAATATACTTTAAAAAAAATGTAATTTTAATAGTTTTGAGGTGTACTTACTGGAGAATTTTTGCTTCTACCCCTTCCCTTGCACACTTCTGCAACACTCCTCGCTTCCCCGACTTTCCTACAAGCCTCATCACACTACCCTATCTCTCCTCTGTCATCCATTACCTATGATGGCAGTATCCTCACTTTCCCCATTTTCCTCTTTCTCTTCTTCTACACAATATAATATAAAACTCCAATGCTGTAGAATGCTCTGTTGCTTAATTGGTAGGCTCATTCTATAGGAGACGTACAACTGCTACAAGTCATAGCACATAGAATTATGTTGTAAAAAAAAGTGCTACAAATGAAGAGCTATATTGTCTTAATTGCAATAGTGCAATACGCAAACATACAGGGCCTGATTACGATGTCGGGCGGACGACAGTTGCGGTTTGGAACTGCGTGACCTTAGGTCGGTGGTTCTGACCACATGTTACTGTGCGACACCCACCCCCCCCCCCCATAGGGCGGTCGCAAACCTCCATTTTCCAATGGAAGCTTATGCGCCGGGCGGAAAAGGCCCGCAGCACAAGCTTCCGTTGAAAAATGGATGTTTGTGAACATCCCTGCACCGTTTGGCACACGGTGCAGGGATGTTTAGGGGTGCACCATAGGTGCCTCCCAGGCCCCATTGCGGAGGGCCAGGGGATAACGGGGCCCTGCTAGGGGCCCCCAATGTCGCTTTCCGACAGTCTTTCTATGTCGGAAAGGCCGACATTGAATGGCTGTCAGAAACTGACATAGTAATCCCAGTGGCGGAACTGCCGTCATTAAGGGATTATGCTGTCTTTCCGATGCACCGACAGGCTCCTTGAACACGTCGGAATCCCCCGTAGATTTAACTCCGACCGCCGTCATCCTAATATGGTGGTCGGACCGTAAACCTACTATGTCGGGCGGAAAGTCTCCGACTGCTGGTCGGAGGGAGGCTTTCCGCCCAACATCACCAGGCCCACAGTGTCCTATCCCTTGTTATGTTATATCGTTTAGAGGTTACTTAAACAACGCTTGTTCACCATAGGTTTCGTAGCTCTAGACTACTAGAATAAAGAACCTAACCTGAGAAGTGGCCTAGAAGGCCTGACTTTGGGATTACCAAGGTCAGATCTGAATTTGATTTAATAAAAACATGTTTGCTATTTTGGATATTATGAACACTTCTGCATTAAAATGACAACATTGCTCTTAACAGAACTTTATTGTTTCTGTGCTTGACACACCGTGGCCTGAATTAGGCCTTAACTGCATTTTTATTTTTGGAAGCAGCTTAACAATGTTTTTATTCTTCTGTTCACCGCATGGAACCAAAATGTGCACATGTAATGCTTTGTATTGACATTCTGTTCTCAAAGAATCATTTCAGAAGCCTTTGCAGCATTCAAGGCTTTTCCTGCCTTGTGACTTCCATTGTTTTGTAACTAGTTTGTACTGCCTTCTCCAATGACATTATATTAGAATAGGACAAATTATTATGCAGTTAGGGGGCTGGTGATAGAATGGTGGCATTAGATGACGTATAATTCTGTATTGTGATTTGTCAGTTCATTGCTACATTTGATCACCTTATGCTGCCTGTGATTTCTATTAACTTCTATGGTGAATTTGGTTATATATTAGCTAAGAACTCTGGAGGCGAGCCAGTCTTCTGATTCATTGTCTGTTCGTTTTATGTTTTTGACTTAAAATATTTTTGCCTTGACTTCATGTCGTTTACTGCTTCATTTGATTGCTAATTCCCTATACTGATTTATTATGTATCTACTTTTTGCCTTTTGTATTGCCCCTGACTTATTTTAATAAACCTTTATGGTTTTCATTTTACTTCTGACTCTTGAGGATTTATTTCCTTGAAATGCTACTTTATTGATTTGTATTTGGGTGCTACTTAGGAACACATTGCCTTATACATGCTTGAGGTGCAAAAGTGCTTTATTTGACAGGATAGCGCCAACACTAATAAGTTAGTTGTGGCGGAATGCAATGTTCTTGTGGTACAGTATCATTTTCATTTGTTTTTTTCTTTGAATGCTGCAGACAGTTCATGCCGGACTCTATGAACAGTACAGACCAGTTTAAATTGAACATGTTCTCTTATAGAGGAGGCGATTGGCATGAAAGAATCTTGAGTCTCTGATGACAAAGCAGACTGCCTCACTTTGAATATGTATTGATTTTCCTCAGTAATTGTAAGCGATAGGATCAGGTAGAAAACACTGAGGCTACACGATCATTCTTGGACAAATCTTAGTCAATTTTAACAAATGTATTCAGGGTAGGGAGATCACACTCCTCATGGAGCAGTAGGTATATAGCCAGAGGTGTGTTTCCCATTAACCACTAGGACTTCAGTTTTGTCTGTGTTTAATTTAAGCCTGTTACTTCCCATCCAATTCCATGCATTGCTGGAAAGAATGGTTTGAAGTTAAATCACCATCTAATCGTACTAGCAGCTCAGTATCATCAGCTTACATGTACATGTTAATTCGCATTGTTTTTTTGCGTGAGCCAAGGTCTCTCATATGTTTTGTAAAGATTAGGAGAGAATGCAGCGCCATTGAAGCCAGTGTTTAGGCTTTCTGGTGTTTGTGTTAACCCACAAAAAGGCAGATTTGAAGCAGGAGCCGCTCATTTATTATTTATTGCTCCGGCAAGGAGCGCCCCATAAGTGCCCATGGCTTTTATAAATTATATATTTTCTTGCTGGTGGTGCCCCTAGAAAAAGATGAAAAAAATATACATTTAAAAAACAATTTCCACTGAAAAAAGCAAAGGATATAAGGACTTTATAGTTAGGTGAATATGTCAGTGACAACATTAACGTTTTGAAAGCAAAAACCACAGAAATTCACCAGTTTTAGTTAGCAGAGCTAACTGTAACTTGTGCCCCCACCCTGCACTGCTTATGACCTTGCATATTCAATCACCCATGACATGTTCTGTGACATAATTTATGACATCACTGATGACATCATCCAATGAGTGTGTTCGTTTGTTTTATTGTTTACATAGTGGCGGGTAACTACTATATTACTTTTCTACATCATTTTGTACAGCCTGTGTCCAGCTAATGGGTGTAAGTGTTTACAAAATGCATATGCTTCTAATGCATCATAGGTGTGTAGAGGTATTGAACAGGTTATATATCTTTGTATTGAAGAGAAGCTCTGTTTACAGGTGACAGTTGACAACTTGTGTTCAGCATGTTCCTCACACGTTTTTTGGCTCTGCAGAAAACGTTTACCTCAGGGCAAAGAGTCTACGTACTACATACAAAGTATTGTAAGTAGCCTTAAGTTATTAGATAGAATCGTCTCAGCCTGAGAATTTCTACATAACATTGAAGATTGTGTGTAACGGGTACTAATCTTTGTACATGTGTATGTTTGATTTCACAAGATGGGCTATCTGTAAAGTTTTCACCACAGTATGAAGGCTGCAGATAGTATGCTCATTAGCGCCTTGAGACTTTGGTTATTTTAAGTGAATAACCAGTCTTTGGGCAAGTTTTGCATAGAACATACACTGTTCTTAGTGGATACTTTTTAATTGATGTATATGTCATGAGAGCTTCACTGTCTGCAAACAGTGTGGTATTGAGTAAACACTGTTTACAGTACCCACTTTTCTACTCCTATCCACTTCATTTCTCAATGTAGTTTCAGTGACTGTGTGGGGTTTGATACAGGTAAAGACTGTAGTAAAGCATTGGTTTTGTAATAGGAACGTGGTTTTCCCTGACCAGTTGTATGCATATTGAACACTGTGTGCAGTACATGTTAGCCTTTTATCTGTGGCTGATAGTCCACATGAACTCAGCTACCCATGAAGTGTATGGTATTGGGTCAGTGTTACACATAACACACGCTTGCTTCACCAATGGGGGTTTTATGTATGATAGCAGTAGTGATGCTTCAAATTATTCTGAGCTATTTTGCACTTACTTTCATAGCTCTAATACCATACCCTGTAAAAGAGCAATGTGTACAAAAGAACCTTGATCGATTTTGTCATCAGTGATGCCATCAATGATGTTATTTGAGATGTTAGTGATATCATAAATTATTTTATAGAACATGTCATGAGTAATGTAATATGTGAGGTCATAAGCAGTGCATTGCAAGGGAGCATGTTATAGTTGGCTCTGCTAACTAAGACTGGTGAATTTATGCATTTTTTGTAGTTCAAAATGTGAATGTTATCACTAGCATATACACCTAAATATACCATCTCTTTAACCTTTGGGTTTTACATTGAATTTCAAGTTAAAAAAACAAAAAAACAAACATGTTTTTATCACACCTAACGGTAACGTTACTTTAACCTTTTTTTTTCCCCATGAATTTCTACATTTTTTTTTTTAACGTTAAGTAGTATTTCAGTACCATAAGTAAAGCCAGCCCCCCTACCGTGCACTGCCTTTGGCAGTGTGCAGGGGGTTGGCTGCAGGGCCTGGCCTGCGGGTAGGCCCTGGGACAAACCCCCTCAGGCAGCCAACCCTACACAGTGCACAGCAGCCAGGTTGACCACAGGGCCTGAATGTGAGCTGGATCTGAAATTGTTAGCTAAACAAACAATTTTTGACTTAACAGGTTTTACCCTCAATCTGTAATTGTACTTTAATCAGATTTCATTTTGGAATTTGCAGGGTATTGGTTGACAAACATTTCATCTAACAGTACACTTTTCTGTGATCTGTAAATTAAAAGTGAGAATAAGAGCCACTGATAATATTACATTTATTTCTGATCAGGCATTCATCTCATGTAAGATTACAGAAAACAGAGTGAAGGCTTAAAGAAGATGTACTCAGTTTGGCCTAGTTTAACAGCATGATCAGGCAAGTTGTTTTATCATAACTGAAAATGAAAGATTTGATGTCTTCCGCTACACCCTATTGCCAAACCCTCAGCAGGCTGCCAACCCAACGCACAGCCTTTGGCCGTGTGCAGTGGAGGGTTTGCCAATGAGTTTGGCCTGCCGCCAGGCCCTCTGTCCAAGACTCCAGAAGGTTGCCAGCCCCACAGCACGCACAGCCTTATCAAGGCGTAGGGTTGGCCTTCGCCCCAGGGTCCCCATCATCCCCAGAGGCCAAAACATATATATTAAATGGAGGGGGCACGCAGCCCTCACCCCGAGCATTAATTGGCCCCAGGGACCACAACACCTGGGGCCAGTTTCAATAAAAGGGAGGGGGGCATAATCTCCCCCCAAACCTTAAAATGCCCGGGGACCCCATCCCCTGGGGCCAAACACAATTGAACAGAGGAGGGGTGCCTGCTGCACCCTTCCTGAGCCTTTTTGGGCGCTGGTGACCCTTTTCTCTGGGGCCAAAATCTAAGCGGAGTCCAAATGCAATAAAAAAGGGCAGGGGGCTGTGTGCCCCCCTCCCTGAGACTTCTTGGGCCCTGGGGACCCCATTCACCTTGGCCAAAATCAAAGCTGATGGGAGCATACAATCCCCCTCCCTGGGCCCTAAGAGGCCCCAGTATCTCCATCCCATGTAGCCAAATAAAATAAAAAAGGTAAGGGTGGCTGCATTCCCCTTCTCCCCAAGCATCATTTTGCCCCGAGAACCCCATCTCCCGGGGCTGTGCATTTTTTTTTTTTTAATGGAGAAGGGTGCTGCAGGGCCCTCTTCACCGACTATTATGAGGCACCGGGCACCCTATCCCCTGGGGCCACATTACATTATAAAGGGGAGAAGGGACCACATAGCCCCCCTCTCCGAGCCTTCATAGGCCCAGGGGACGTCATCTCCCGGGCCGTATTTAATTAAAAAGGGGAGGAGGGCTGTGCGGCCTCCGTTATTTATAGGTGGGTGACCCGCTGCCCACCTGGGGCACCCACCAAGCACAATGCCTGGGGCCACAGGGGGAGCCCCAGGGCACCCACAGCCCCAACCGGCTCCCCGCATGGTGTGAGAATCGGCATTGCTCCCGGTCTGGAGGGAGCAGCTATCATTGCATGCTCCCTCCAGGCCGGGAGCAATATGTTGTTCTGTTTCCCTGCCCACATCAGGTCGGGCAGGGAAACCGAACACAAGTCTGCTCCCAGCCGGCGGGATCATTTTTAAATCTCCCTCCAGCTGGGAGCAGACTTAGTTTTTGTTCCCATTTGGCTGGAGATTTAAAAATGCTTCCGCTTAAAAGGAGCAAACACGTTTCCCTGCCCTTGCCGGTGTGGGCAGGTGCAGGCAAGGAAACTACTGTTTCCCAGAGGTGGTCTCCCCGGTACACAGTAAGTGAATTGGCTCTGGAGGAAGGGTCCCTTGGGCCATTAAAGGCTCAGGGGGGGGGGGGCATGCACCCACAACCACTTAATAAATGCATTGGTCCACGGGGGATGGGGTCTGTACGGACGAAAATGGCTTGTGGAGGGAGCCACGTGCCCCCATCCCCTTAATAAACGCATTTGGATCCAAGGGGATGGGGTCACTGGGGCCGAAAACGGCTTGGGGAGGGGAACTGCGCGCCTCCCTCACCGTAAATATATCTGGCCTCGGGTGATGGGGCACAGGGCCCCTAAATGGGCTAGGGAGAGGGGCCCTACTGATGCCTCCTTCCCTTTCATATATTATAAAATGGTGCCTTTTTTGCTGCAATCCCTTTGTACTCCCGCGGATCACTGTAGAATTTGCTGCTTTTACATTTTGTCCGACGGGGGGGCGGTTGGAGTTAAGAGTCTCTCTGGGTCCCCCCATCTGGCCTAGCTGGCAGGGTGTTCCTACCCTGTCCCCTTATATCATTTTTTTTTTCCACTTCAGGACAGAGGACTAAGTCCCAGAGTCCTATAATGGCTTCCAGCAACATTTTCCTCATGTTGCTGGCAGCCAGTCAGAGCACTCGCTCCCACAGGAGTCTGACTCCCGTAGGAGCAAGATGGCCCAAAGTAAAAAATAAAAAAAAGCTCCCGGGGCCAGTCAGAACACTATGTTTAAATTGGCTCTTCTGCGAGACTCTTGAGAGACTCTTGTGGACCCTCCCGTCCAGATATACAAATATTTCTTAACCATAATTTCTCAAACACTACTAAAATGGATTTACACCAAATCATAACAAGTGCAATCTGCATACCAAGATCTAGCTTCCTGCTGAATTTGTTGTAATTCCGTTGAGCAGTTTTTGCGGTAGCGCTGCCTAAACATGTTTATGGAAAATGTATGAGGATTTTGCATTTTGGGCCCCCCTTTTTCTTAGGCCTTGCTTGATGAATCACCCACAACTTTCCAGGAAGGAGCTGAAGTGAATTTGATTTTTTGGTGGAAACTTTCGTGAAGTTTCATCAAATGGAGCCAAAGCCATTAGCAAACCAAAAAACGCCAGACCTATGGAAAAGCAAACCTAACTACTAACTATAACTACTCGGCAGCGACCGCAACTGGGTAATATAGACACACATATGTGTGTGTGTGAGTGTATGTGTATATATATATATATATATATATACCTCAATTCTACAGCAAGTGCAACGAAGGACACTAACTTGAGGTTGTGATATGTCAGGTGAGTGCATTTCTGCCTGTGACACTAGCAGTACTAAACAACGCCTTCCACCAGCCAATGTGTACTTCGTCCGAAGGACCTGGCTGCCTGTCAGCTCTTTTGAAGTGTTTAGGGGAGGTTGTTGAACAATCCTGCTGTCGGAGATATCCATGCTACATGGAAATGTTATTTTGGAATTTATATTGTACGCACTATAAAAACAAAGTATCCAGTGAATGTTTTGGGTGCTGAAATTCAGAATTTCTGAAAACATTGAAAAATGTCCAGTGTAATTCTAAAAAAAAAAAATACTGAAACACGAAACCATGCTTTAACAGGAACACTGTAAGGAGGCATGTTAAGAGATCGATCTGTTTTTGAACGATTTTAACCAATCTAGGGCAGTACCACTGATTCCCTCTGTTCTATGACCGTTGTGAAAGCTACCATGATCTACTTTAACTACTGTATCAAATGCAGAAGACGAATCCAGTAAATTCGGTGTGATGATCCTGCCTCAGTCTTCCTGTAATCTTAGATCATCTAATACTGCCAGTAGAATGGTTTTAGTACTGTGGGTGGGCTGGAAGTTTGTTTGGGTACTTTCCAGAGCTGTAGTTCATTGCCGGTGTGCACTAGGCTGTTTTTAGGTCTCGCCTACGCAGCGCGCATGCGCTGCATAGGAGGGCCTTTAGCCGTCGCTCTGCTCATTTTCAAGCACACACTCGTGCTTGTGGCGGCATCCACCTTGCGGGAGCGAGCAGGGGCGCGCCACAAGCACGAGTGCAGTGCTTGAAAATGAGCAGACTGCGCACGCACGCACCACTCCCGGCCTCACCTCCTGCTCCTCCTCTCTCTCGCGTGCGCAGCTCTTGCTACTGCCTGGTCGCCTGCTGCCTTTTGTTCTGGTCTGCAAGACACATCCCGTTATCAGCTTGACTTTCAAAAGGGAATAATTTGGGATCCAAATGATGAAAGTTACTGTCAGTCCGGGATCTCTTTGTGTGGCTTCTCGTTATCTTGCACTTTTTTTGCTCTTCCGTTCACGCTTTTATTCTTTCTTCTCTCTATTTCTCTTTCTTTTACCCCTTTAATCAATATACCTTTCAGTAAAAATGAAGTACAGAAGTTACCACACCTGATTCACATAAACCTAGTGATTCACAACACGTCTCTCTCTCTCTACCTCTCTCTCTCTACCTCTCTCTACCTCTCTCTCTCTACCTCTCTCTACCTCTCTCTCTACCTCTACCTCTCTCTCTCTCTCTACCTCTCTCTCTCTCTACCTCTCTCTCTCTACCTCTCTCTCTCTCTACCTCTCTCTCTCTCTACACCTCTCTACACCTCTCTACACCTCTCTACACCTCTCTACACCTCTCTACACCTCTCTACACCTCTCTACACCTCTCTACACCTCTCTACACCTCTCTACCTCTCAACCAGTTGAATTCCGGGAAGCCCAAACCATCAGTATTTCAAATCTGCGCGTGAAACGTGGGTAGGATGAGCATTCCGGGAAGCCCAAACCATCAGTATTTCAAATCTGCGCGTGAAACGTGGGTAGGATGAGCCGTGCAGCTCAGAAAGGGATGTTCTTTTTACATAATTTGTATTTAATAGAATTGGGAAGCAGGAGAACAGTCTCACAGTGAGATAGGGATTCACATACACTGGCAACCGCTTTTGAATTGGCTTTAAAACCATTCAAAGATGGCTGCAGCGTCTACGTGGGATGCGGTGGACTAAGTGGCAGCCGGAGCCTGATAGCACTGCTTGTCCTTTAAAAAAAAAAAAAACCAGCATTGGCATAGCCAATAGGTCTCCCCTTTGGGACCTTATAAGTGTTTAGTTATCCAGTACAATATCCTTGGTGCAACAACATCAAGTGTTGCATGGCTAAACACTTATAAGGTCCCAAAGGCGAGACCTATTGGCTATGCCAATGCTTGTTTTGTTATGTGGCTTTCAAGTAGCTTGGCAGATGCCAGTGGTAGGGTTATTGAAGAAATCATTTTCATAAATTTGGCTAGATGACCGGATTTTTAGCAAGGGTGGGACTATATCTCATATTTGGATACTAATCCCGGATACATAGAAGTGTTGCACAGTTCGTAAGGGCCTTAGTATTGTACTTTGCAGTATTTTTTGAAAAACAAAATGTAAAGGGATCTGAAGGGGTGTCTGGATTTAACTGGGACGAAACATGTCGTTACATGGATAAATATATAGGGTAGAACATTAACCAAATATTACCAAAACTTATACTGACCTAATACCAAAAAGAGTTCATTACAAAATGCTAAATCATTACAGAAAAACAAATTGTATAAAAAGTATATACAGCAGTAGAGAGCTTGTGAGCACCTGATGAAATGGAGGTAGTGTAGTTGTCTGTGGCAAGATTAGTTGCAGTGTCTTGCCTAAAATATCGTTGAAGGAAGAGGGCTTTCAGATAAATTTCGAAAGTAGCAAGCTAGGTGGTTGTGGGTAGGTTTAGGGGTAATGAGTTGCAAATTCTGGTTGCACTACGCTAGAAGGAATGTGCCACGATATGTACCTTTTGAAGGTTGGGTGTTCTAGCAGCAATGCTTCTGTATTTCGCAATGTAGTGTAGAACCTTCTGATAGATTGAGTTTGTCCGTCAGGTAACAAAAAAAACCATTCAGAAATAGTGACAGTATAAAAATTTTGAACATCTCAGCTGAGTTCAAGTAAAGATCGGTGGCCGAATTAGTACTAGGTGCTTTCTTTTTCCTTGTGGATTAGTTGTGGTAGGTTTAAGTTTGTGCTCCTGAGATAGTATGCATTTACTGTATTGTTTTTAAAGAGATAGATCAATTGAAGTTGTATGCCGTCAAACATAGGAGGAAGTCGCAGACCTTTCATATGTCCTGCTCCTGCTCCAAGTCAACAGCGCAGACCTGCTCTCGAGGCCTCTGCGACATGTCTTCTTCACGGTTTAAGTCATCCGGTAGGTCAAAATCCAAATCGAAGAGGGAACAGAAGAAGGCAAAGCTCGAGTCGACCCCCATCCCACCACTTTCTATCTAAAGAGAAGTTGCGAGGGTGTCAAGGTGGCAATCAATCTCGCTCCTGATTCCCTATTGAGGAACAGATTATGCATTTGATCCTGATGCGCCCTGAATTTCTTGGGCCATTGACAATGTAGCAGAATGTCAAGGAATTTCAGTAGTCCATGCTGCTTATTTTTGGGGCTCTCCTGGCTTGCTCTGGTGCACCTTTGGGCACAAGGACTGGCAGGGGCCTCCAGTCCTATTACCACTGGCAGATCGGTCTTGAATCACCTGAAACCCTAATGCCCATCTCGGGTTCCACACAGACTTCAGTGGCAACCTCCATTCTGGCTCCAGTATCTGCGCTGGTTCCACCAGCGCCAGAGGTGGATCTGATGCCAACTCTGATTTCCGACCCAGACTTGGATCCATCTTGACATCGACCAAGGTTCCACTTCAAATCCACTTCAGTGCATCTGGTTCCTATACAGCTTGATTGAGACAATATACTTCCACTACTGCAGAACTGCCCTCCGAGGTTCCATCATCTTTTTGGTTATAATTCTGACCAGGGTTTACCATCGACCGGAGATGTCCATGGTAATGATAGGGATGATCTACCTCCATATTATGATGATGTCCGTTTATACATGAGTCCATGGGCTTGATACTTCCACTGATACATGGTTGTTTCCCCCCCCGCCCCCTTGGGCCGCCAACAGAAGAGAGTTCTTCCTTTGCTTTGGTAATTCGACTTACTGCTGAGGTCCTGAACATACAACTGCCTTCTGCTGAAGTTAAGACAAATGTCCTCACAGGAGTCCTGTTATCTGGCCCTGCTTCCTCTTAGCTCTTACTCCCATTCAATGAAGCCCTAGCTGACATTGTGATGGGCATCTGGTCTAAGCCTTCCTCTTGCCCACAAGCGAACAGACAGGTAGCTAGACATCACAGGCCAGCACCTGGCGACCCTGATTTTCTTATCAGGGGAAAGAACCAAGCTAATCACAAGTATAAATGTTTAAAATTAGACAGGACAACATACACATAATCAATTGACATGATGCTGGAATATTATCACAAAATATATTTTTATTATTTAATATTTCATTTCGTATAAAAAGATTTTTTTCATTTTTTGTCAGGATCTCAAAAAATATATATATGATTCAATACATTTTATAAAATCCCAATGCAGTGACACATATTAACATATAGAATATGATTAAACTAAATGAGAACTTAGAGCATAAAAATGCTCTTATCTGATAATACAATCTTTTTTTCTTTTTTTCTTTTCTTCGAGTGTTTCTAACAAAGTCACAGATCTTATGTGGACTGAAAAGAGGGTCAGCGGTAGATGGAACTACGCGCGTTTCGGCAAGTTGCCTTCGTCAGGACACCGTCTCGACTTTCTCTATTGCTCTTTCCAAATGCGATTGGATGCTCACTCCAATTTCACTATTTTACACAGATGGAAAATTCATTAATTCCCCGAATCTTAATGTATTGATAGCAGCATCTTTATCGTCAATAGACTATTTCAAATGTTACGATTTTACCAAATCGCTTTGACCAAAAATGTTCGGTCCAGTTTCAGATGTGATAATCTGTAAGGATCCCTGTATGGCCAAGGTATCCTGATAATGGATAGTATATATTTTATTTTAGGCCATCTCTTGTCAGCAATACGGGGGCTCACGATCAAGCGGCGTGCGGATATTCGCAATGGTCTGATTTTCTTACGCAGCATCTTACTCCTGAGAGTTTTAGTCCAAGCTTCAAACAGCAAAATGGATTCTAGTTCATTCCTATGATCTCCTGGACAGGGAGTCCAAAAGGATTGAGGCATTCGGAAAGCAAATCTTGTTTCAGCAAGCCTAGCCTTGAGGTAGATTAAAGCTGATTGCCTATTAGGACGATCAATCAATCAGGGTTTTTACAGCGTGTCAAATCACCGGATCTCAAGGCTCTGGAGTTGCTAGCTGCTTTGCGGGGAAAGCAGTGAAAAACAAGGCAAAAGCAGGAGAAAGCACTTAGAAAAACAGGGGAGAGGAAGAAGAAAGCAGAAAAAACTAGGCAAAAGCAGGCGAAAGCACTCAGAAAAACCGGGTAAAAGGACAGAGAAAGCAGTAAAAAATGAGGTGAAAGCAGAAGAAAGAACACAAAAAACGGAGAGGAAGAAGAGCGGTGCATCAGCACTGGAGAGCTGGGCCTGCTCAATGGGGTCGTGCTGTGGTCTCCATTAAGTAGGCCCTGGGAGGAGGGGTGGGCAGTACTAGACAGGAAAACGGGCGGCAGGCGGGAGCTGCAAATGAGGAAAAAAACAAGGAGAAACAGTGAAAAGCAGGAGAAAGCACTCTTGAGAGAGGAAGGAGAAAGCAGTAAAAAACTAGACAAAAGGAGAAAGCACTCAGAAAAATGGGTGTAAAGGAGGGAGAAAGCAGTAAAAAACGAGACAAAAGGAGAAAGCACTCAGAAAAATGGGGGCGAGGAATGAGAAAGCAGTAAAAAAAACTAGGCAAAAGCAACAAATAGCACTCAAAAATGGGTGAAACAAAGGAGAAAACAGTAAAAAATGAGGCAAAAGCAGGAGAAAGCACTTAAAATGGGCAAAAGGAAGGAGAAAGCAGTAAAAAACAAGGGAAAAGGGGGAGAAAGCACTAAGAAAAATGGGGAGGAAGAAGAGTGGTGCAACAGCATGGGCGAGCTGGGCCTGGGGCGATATCACAGCACGGCATCAGGGACATGGCCAGTGAGATCATGTCAGTGGTCCCAGAAGAATTTAGGGCTTCCATGGCTCAAACCATTCATGATGGTCAGAAAGCAGCCAAATACGTCATTTGTGATGGCATGAATACTACTGATTGCTTCGGGCGAACAGTCAGCACTAATGTGCTCTGTTGTCCTGTGTGGGTGCAGTCCACAGGTTCTTCAGGAGATATGTAGGCATCCCTTATGGATATGCCTGTTGATGGATCCCACCAGTTCAGCGAAAAAGCTGACTGCCTTAGAAAGCTTTAAGGAAAGTTGGACCACAATGCTTTCTTCGGGCCTCTCGAGCCCTGCCAGACAGTTTCCCCATCTTTTTCGAGATTACTTTAGACGGTTGGCACACAGGCATCTCCGGGCCTCCGCCCCAATTGCAGTCATCACAGATCTTTTGTGGCCGGTGACTGGTATCAGGGGCATAGATCTTACAAGTTCCCCTCTTCTGTGGCATCACCATCTAAACCGCTTTAGTTCCCCATTTAGTGGAGCACAACCGCCCTGTGGGAGGCGTGAGCCAACACTTTCTCCCACATGACAGATGGGTCCTCTAGATCATTCAGCATGCCCTTCTGTTCTTTTCCAGCCTGCCGTAGCTTCCTACTGGTGCTCAGAGGAGCACCAGTCTTACTGCAATAGGTGGGAGCTCTACTGTCAAAATGGGCTATTGACAGAGTTCCTGGAAACTAGAAATGGGGGCAGGTTGTTATTTTTATTATTTCCTTGTGCCAAAGAATGATGGAGGCCTTTTGTCCTATTTTAGATCTTTACTCTCTGAATGTCTTCTTGCGGAACGACACCTTCAAAATACTCACACTGACCCGGGTTCTGTCTGCCCTGGATCCTGGGGACTAGATTGTAGACTTGGACCTGCAGGATGCGTACTTTCATGTACCCGTACTGCAGTCCCACAGAGGTTACCTACGGCTCGCTGTTGGCCAAGAGCATTTTTCAAATTGCTGTCCTCCCATTCAGACTTACCAGCGCACCTTGGGCATTCACGAAAGTGATGGTGGTGGTCAACGCTACACTTCGGAGGTTGGGGATACCAGTTTCCTCCTACCTCGACTACTGACTGTTGAAGACGGTCTCACCACAGTCCATTGTAGACCACCTCCAGATGAGGAGAAACTCCTGACATTGTTTGAATTCTCGATCAACGAGCTGAAGGCACACCTGGCTCCTTTACAGAGACTTTCTTTTATAAGAACTGTCTTGGACACGCTGCAGTTGAAGGCCTTTCCTCTATCGCAATGAGTCCAGGACTTTCAGGCTATAATCCCGATGTTTCAGCCTTGATCCTGGATCATGGTGAGAGTAGCTGTGCAGCTCTGAGAATTCTGGGCCTGTTATCTTGCAGCCTGCTAATCTACTTTGCCAGGTGACATACGGGGTCTGCAGTGGAATCTGAACACTCAGTGGGCGCAGAACCAAGCAAACCAGGTTTCCAAGGAGACTGCACAAGATTTGTAGTGGTGGCTGTTAGACGGCAACCTGACCAGCAGCAGACCCCTCACCCAACTCCAACCAGAGCTGTTGGGGGTGACTAATACATCACTACTGGGTTGAGGAGGTCACCTGGGAGAGATGGAGATCAGAGGACTCTAGTCTATGGGGGAAGCCCAGCTTTGTATCAGAGATTCGGGCCATTCAACTGATGCTGATGGCCTTCCTACCGTCCATCAAGAAGATGCTGGTGCAGGTTCTTACAGACCACACCACCATCCTGTGGTAACGCAACAAGCAAGTCTGAGTGGGGTCCTGGACCCTGTGCCAGGAGGATTTGTGCATTTGGAGGTGGTCGGAATGTCGGGGCATCTCCCCGATTGTAAACCAGCTGGCGGGATCCTCGTATGCTAGGGTGGACTAGCTCAGCAGGCGGCAACTGGCAGATCATGAATGGCAGCTGTACCCCAAGGTGTCACAGGGCATCTTCTGACAATGGGGAGATCTCTGGCTAGATCTTTGTCACCGCAGAAAACGCAGTGTCCAAACATTTGCTCATTAGAGTTCCTGGGAAGGGTCTCCGTAGGAGACGCATTTCGTATGGAGTGGAACATGGGACTCCTGTATGCCATCCCATCTCTGCCGGTCCTACCCAGAGTTCTGAAGATCAAGAATGAGTGGAACATGGGACTCCTGTATGCCATCCCATCTCTGCCGGTCCTACCCAGAGTTCTGAAGATCAGGAATGATCGGGCCAAGTCATCCTTATGGCCCTGGATTGAGCCAGGTGAGTGTGGTACCCAGACCTTCTGAACATGTGCGTCTGCCCTCCAGTCAGGCTACCTCTTCAGGATGAATTTCTGTTGTAGAAGCAGGGTTCTTCACCCAAACCTGCGCAATCTATACCTCCATGCATGTAGATTGAGTGATGGCAATTGACTGCTTTGATTTGCCAACTGAACTTGTGGATTCCATAATGGCTGCCAGGCGCCCGTCAATGAAGTCTGTTTACATTGGACAAATTTGTGGCCTGGAGTGAAGCCTTTAGGTACACGCTTTGCAAGCCAAACGGTTCAAAATTTTATTTGTTTTGCCTTTGGCCCATCAAGATCTTACAATGGGCACTATTTAATGTTATTTATAGGCCATTTTGACTTTTAGTGTTTACCAGACCAACTGTCTTTATTTAAATCACCTGTTGTGGTTTGTTTTTCTTAAGGGTTTGACACACATGTTCCCTCCCAGACTGTTTGTGATGCCACAGTGGGATCTTAATTTGGCCCTGACATTTCTCATACGCACTTCCTTCAAGCTGATGAACAGCTGCTCATTTTGCCTTCTGACCCTAAAGATTGTCTTCCTTGTCTCTGTCACTTCAGATCATTGTGTGAGTGAGGTCCAGGCTCTTGTTCCTTCCATCCTACACCCCTTTTTTCCAGGCAAACTGATGCTGAGGACCATGGTGGCATTCTTGTCAAAAGTTGGATTGTTCTATTTGAGCAGGGTCAAGGCTGTTTTGTATATGGCTGGGTCCAAATTGAGGTAGCATTGTGTGCAAAATAACAATGGACTGGGATGCGGCTAGAGGAAATAATAGTGGCTTTAATTAATTGAATCATTCCACTGATGACTGTTTTGTATACTGCCTTTTCAAGTTTGCTGATCCATCAAACTCCCAACATTCTTTGCCTTGCCTCACGCCTTGAAAGAGGAGGAGAGACTCCATCAGTCTGCCCCCCTAAAGAGCTTTAAGCTTTTACATTCATTGTGCCCAAGACCATGAGGTGAACACTCTGCTTTTTATAGGGTTCTCTGGAGCAAGGAAAAGTAAGGCAGTGCAGAAAAGTACTCTGTTGAGGTGAATCGTCCTTTGCATTAGGATCTCCTATGTATAGGCCAAAAAGCAGCTTCCAGAAGGATTGAGAGTCCATTCCGCCAGGCTAAGGCTGCTACCACTGTGTTGGCACGTGGAGTGCCTGCCCTTGACATCGGTCAGGCCGCAATCTGGACATCTTTGCACACGTCCATTGTAGGAAAGTGCACCTTTTTGCATGGTTACTGCCTAACTTTTTTGCCAGATACCTGATGCCATCATGACTGAGTGTGCCCTGGGTCCCTGCCAATCAGGTTCCCAGGACATGTGTTCTTTCCCAAAACTGTACCTTTGTTTCTACAATTGGCACAGCTATGGGACACATGTAAGTCACTTGTAAAAGGTACTCCTGGTACCAAGGGGCTTGTGACCAGAGAGGGCCTCTGAGAGCTGCAGCATGTATTATGCCACCCTCAGAGACCCCTCACCTTAACATCCACCTACTGCATTGCAGGCTGCGTGTTTTGGTGCAGACCAAACTGAAGAGTCGACATGGCACACATCCTTGTGTGCCATGCCCACCAACACTGCCTGTGGCATGGGCAAGTCACCCCTCTAGAAAGCCTAACATCCCTAAAGGCTGGGTGCACCATACCACAGGTGAGGGCATAGCTGCATGAGCAATAGACCCTAAAGTGCCTGTGCCATTAACAGACATTGTAAGTGCAGTAAAGCCATTTTGAGAACATGGTCTGACACTTTGTCAACACGAACTCCACAGCGTCATGATGGCTTTACTGAAAACTGAGAAGTTTGGTACCAAACATCTCAGCATAATAAACCCACACTAATGCCAGTGTTGGCTTTATTTAAAAATGCCCTCAGAGGGCATCTTGGAGATGCCCCCTGAAAAATGAAGAACTTCTAGTGTATTGGCTGACTGGTCTTTGACCTCATGGGGTGAGAGCCTTTGTGCTCTCGGAGGTCAGAAACAAAGCCTGCTCTGGCTGTAGGTGCTTCACACCTCCCCCAGGCAGGAACAGCAACACTTGGCGGTTAGCCTCAAAGGCTCTCACCTTGTGATATGCTGATTTGGGCAGCTCCAACTAGTGGAGATGCCCGCCCCCCCGTCCTGGCCCCACTTTTGGCGGCAGGACAGGCAGGAAAATTAGTAGGCAGCGAATGAGTGTCCCCCTTGGCCTGGAACACCCCAAAGGTGGCCAGCAGCTGAGGGAAACCCCTCTCTGAAAAAATCTCTATCTTGAATTGGAGAATTAGGCCAATAGGAACAGGGCTGTGCCCCTCTCCCCAAAGGTAGGGGGCACCTAGAAGGGTGTAGTCACCCTAGGGGACAGTAGCCATTGGCTACTGAAACCCGACCTCAGTAACGCCCTTAAATTTAGTATTTAAGGGCTCTCCTGAACCTTGTTCTTTAGATTACGACGACCTACACAGAAGGACTGAAGAGTCGTGCAGCAGTGGAGAAGATGACAACTGACTTGGCCTCAGCCCTACCGGCCTGTCTCCTCCTCCAGCGACCCTGCTCGAAAAAACCGCCGTGTCCTGCAGCCAGCACCTCTCCAGAGACCTGAGCTGACTTCAACAAAGACTCTTTTCTCCCATGGACACTGATTGTCCAACAAAGAAACTCCAACCTCAAGGACTCCGGATCCTGGCGAATCCGTGACCCCTGCACACTCGGCACCCGACGCCCATGACCCGAGTTCGAGTGACTCACCTATCCTGTGGAGTCTCCCTGGCAATCCTGAACTCGTCTGCATCGGTGGCTGACCTCTCCAGGACCCACCCCCCTCGATGCCTGCGGCCTCTGTTCGAAGGGTCCCCCCGACTGCAACTGGAACCGCCTGAGAAAACCTGACACCAAAAGATACCCCCTGCATCCTTCACCCCCCTACTCTGGGGAGCCCAGCTGACTGTGCCCAGGTGTCCCCCAGATACCCAACTTACCTGACCAGCTGTTGGTCATGTCCGTCCAGCCTCCTGGTTCAAGCCTGCAGCGTCTTTCTGAAACCGACGACCTCCATTGGAAAGCATTGGGTGCCCGACGCTGATTTGCACACTGCACCCGGCGGACCCTGTGCCGCTGGTGTTGTATCTTTGGTGCTGCTTTGTGGCCCCCCCTGTGCTCACATCGACCCCCGGGGCACTTGCCCTAAGACCACTGGTACCTACCTGCAAACTGTGCCTCTTTGAGGTACCCCCCGGTTCCATTGGATAAAATTGGGCCCAGTGACCTGTGCACCCGGCCGCCCCAGTGCTGCTGGTGGTGCAATACCGATCTGGTCTTGAACACTGCTCTGTGTTGTCCTAAACCCCCGAAGCCTGGGGAAGTATGTCGAGTACTTACCTGCAAACTGTTTAACATTGTTTTCTTCCATAGGATTGCATTGTAAGTCTATCTATTGCATTGAACTGTCTAACTTTATCACTGCCAAAGCATACAACTGTACTTGATTGATATTTACAGAAAACATTCTTAAAACTGTAAAATATGCAACTGAATTTACAAAACATTACTGCATTCTTGAAAAGTATTGCTACTTTACAACACTCTAAAACGTACCTGCACGAAGTGATTCTTGGTTCTAGAATAAAATAAGAAAGTAACAACTTTTAATACAAACAATTGGTCTGGATTCAGTCTTTGAGTGTGTGCTATCATTTCTTGCCTGAGTGTGTGCAATAAATGCTAACCAGAGCCCTCTGATAAGCCTAACTGCTCAGCCCAGCTACCACTAAATTGAGAGTAAGCTATTCTCTAATCTATCCTCTGCTATACCTCTGGGGATCCACTGGACTCTGTGCACACTATACCTTACTTTGGTATAGTATATACAGAGCTAGTATCCTACATTCATGAAGCACTACTGCCCGGAAGCCAGGTCCGATCGTGCTGGACATTTTGGTCTGAGTCCACTCCGCAGACCTTCCACCATGGGGGAGGTAATGCTTTGGTGTCTATTCTAAAGTTGAGGAATCTGCGTTAGAAGTATCCATCAGAGGATCGGTTATGATCAGGAGCTGCGAGGGCTGCCATGCGTGGTCTTGCGTTGTGCTGCATCGGTTCTGATCTGTGGCTGCAAGGGCTGCAATGCGAGGTTTTGCGTTGTTGCGTCACGCTCTGTCTGTTTCAATGAAGCCGTCGATTAAGAGCTGCAAGGTGCTGCAATACGGGGTCCTGCGTCGGGTTGTATTGCGCTGATTGGTGTCTGAGGTCCTATCAGTCATTGATTTACTGAGCTCCGGAAAGGTGTCTGCATGAAGTCTTGGTGGTATATATGTGGAGCAGAGATTCGGGGCCCGACCCTCCCATGTTCCTGCTAGCGCCACATATCTACCCAGGGGGTCATGCCATGTGCAGCCTGCCAAAAAGGGTACCAAGTTCTTCACCAGGATAGCCACCCCCCTGGAGCCCGATGTAAACCCAGCATGAGTCAGAAGGGTAAAAGCAAACCTATTCAATTCCAGATAGTGGTTTCCCTTCAGATGGGTTTCCTGCAGTAGGACTATATCTGGGGATTGTCTCCGTAGGTATCGTAGGACGGTGGTGTGTTTAATTTTGTCACCAAGCATGATGTTCCACGTCAGGATTGTCCGGGCCTTCACTGGTTGTACCACTATGTCTTAGCTAAAGTAAAGAGTGTGCCCTTCTCCCACGTTCCCCCACCATCCCTCCCTCAACCCCACTGTATCTGAGTGATTGGTGCACGTTGATCAAGTGTGTCCAGAGCATTAGCAATAATCACATAATACAGGCATAAATCAAACCTGAGTAAACATTTCCCATGTGAAACACCCCCCTCTGTTACCCCTGCACCATAGGTCTAAAACTACCCACGTCCCCAATTTGCAGAGCGCCTGTCGCCCAGACATGACTATTACCATAACCAGGGGTTAGCTAGCACCGCTGTAGTTGACCAGTTAGCAGTCCCTTGCCCCCTCGTGTGTCCACTTGGCATTTTGTGTCCTGTTACGCCGCACAGTTTTCTTTTCTGCACTTACATGCATGGTACATTGACAGGAAGTCCAGCGTCCATACCGCAGATCGGCCTCTGGTGCAGGCGCCCGGGAAGGCCGTCACCGGACCAGAACCCCCCACCATCGAGTAGCAGCCCTATGGAGTTGGAGGAATGTATCCCTTCTTGATCACTTTGGCGGGCTCGGGAAGCGCACCTCTCGATTCGTCCCCTCATCTACGACATCTTCCTGCAACCCTTGTGGACTGTCCTCCTTTCTGTCTCGCCGCCGCCTCCGCTCCCGTTCTGGTCTCTGTTGTCTTGTTGCTGCTCCATTCTCCCCTCGAGCCAGTCAAACACCTCCTCCGGGGTCATGAAGTACCAGGACCTGCATCATCCAGCATCCTGAGCTTTGCTGGGAATAGCATCATGTATTTGAGGTTTTCTGCGCGGAGTGCTCTCTTGACCTCGTCAAATGTGCCCCGTTGCCTCTGCACCTGCAGAGTAAAATCTGGAAAAAAACTGATAGTGGCGTTCTCGTGTACCAAGTCTCCCCGCGTGCGGGCAGTCTGCAGCACCGCTTCCCTGTAGTTGAAGATTCTGGCTATTATTGTTCTGGGAGACATCTGGTTTCAGCGGTGGGATCGGTGCCTATGCGCCCTTTCGACAGTGAAAAATGTAGACAGACGTATTTCAGTTTATTGAGGATAAGATCTTCCAAAAAGAGGTCCAGGCTGGGCCCTTCTGCCCCCTCTGGGACCACCACCACTCTTCTGTTGTTCCTGCGGGCCCTGCCTTGGTCTTTCAGTTTTGCAGCCATTATTTTGTGTTGGTGTGGCAGCTACTGCACCGTTTCTCCAGCTTACGCGCCTTGGATTGAAGTACGCCAATATTGTTCTCTGCCTCTGTGACCTTCCCCAATATCTTGTTCACATCTACTCGGAGGAGGTTAACGTCTATGGTCACTTTATCCAGCTTGGGATCAAGGGTGGTTTTTAAATCAGTTATGGCCGCCATGATGGCCCCCAAAGAGGGATCCGCCGTTGGTTGACTCTCTGCGGCTGTTGCGCCCTCTTCTGCCACTTGTGTGGGCACTGCATATTTGTCCATCTTGTTGGTTTGGGCCTGAGGTGCCCCTTTCGGTCTCATCATTATCCCCTTCGTGTCCCCTGGTTCTGCAGGCTTTGCCCAGGCCTCTGCCAGCCTCCCCCTGCGACGTGCTTCGATCCAAGCACCGGCTGCATGGGGGGGCCTGCAGTTCCACCCCTCCCTGTTACCAATGCGTCTTTGAGCTATAGGGGCCACTCTATCTTCATGCGGCTACTCCTCCACCTGTCTCACTGGGGGAAGGGGTAAAACCCTGTGGCGCCTTAGAGTATATCCAAGTCCGGGGCACACACACCTTCCGGCTCACTCTGTCACATGCGGTGGCATCCGGGCCGTCCCGTCCAGAACACCCTGAGTGGCTCCCAATCGTGTACTGGGCCCGGGCCCCTCACCCACGTCGCAGCTGTCCGCGGTCGGGGAGGGGGCTTGAGGGACACCAGTCGTTCGCCTGTCGCCCCCACAAAGTTCAATGATTGGCCTCGGGCCCTCTGAGGCCTCCCCTAATCATCAGCACTCTGGCCACTGCTGCACATTACCTTCCTGTGGTGGAGCTCCTCTTGCACCCGCACGGCGACACACACACGGGGCGTGGGGTGGGTAGGGAACAGCCACTCTCTCCCAACGCCACTACACAGGTCTCTGGGCCTCCAGGACTCTGTCGTCGGACACTTAGGGGTCCGTATCTGCTGTACTCGTTAAGCTCCTCCGTGACCACACCGGCCTCGGGTCGGCCTCCTCCTACACCTACTGTTCAGCGGGCCGGCTTCCTTGCTCCCCTTCGGACGTGTGCCACTATTTATTATTGCCAGTGAGGGGGGCAAAACTCTTCCGTCAGGCCTTCCAGGCGGCCACGGTGCTATCAGGCCCCTGCATGTGGTCCTCACTGTCGGCCAATGGCCGCTCCACACAGCGTTGACGCACGGCCCGTCCTGGCCCTCTAGTGTCTCTAATGCGGCGAGAGACCATTTCCGCTGTCAAACATTTCCAAGCAAAAAACAGTTGCAGCATTTCTCCCGAAGCTGGAGACTCTAAGAGTTGAGTATAGTATAAAGAGCATCCTGTGGAACCCGAAACAGGTTGAATAGATAATGAAACCTATTAATGCTAAGAGGGGGACACAGGGCCTGCTGGCAGATAAAGGAAGAAAATGGACTTGCATTGATGGAATGAAAGTGGTTTGGGAGAAAGTATCTTTGCTGAGGAGATCCAGTCAGGGGTGAACAGTTTTGCAGCTGTCAACATACATGAACTCCGTTAATACTTATGGCCTTATTATGAGTTTAGCGGTCCGACCACCTTAGGACTACGTCCGCCCCCGGCAGCAGCCCACAGCTCTGGAGGTCCAAAGACTGCCGTATTACAAGTCGACCTCTGGGCCGGCGGAGTGGAGGCGGGGATCTTGCAGCGGTGGTGATTACTATTACCAAATAGATCGATGCCTGTGTGTGCTTTTCAACTGCATATGTGTCGGATGCACAGATGCATGATATATGTTGGACATTACCATATACCCATTACTGGAGTTCGGCCCATATGTGGGCAGTCCTGGCAATGGGTATATGGTATGAAAAGGACTCACCTTTAGATCGCTGCATACAGGGTTGTAATCCTCGGGGTGGAGATCCTGCTGTGAAGGGGGGACCTGGAGAAAGTGATCCATGTTGGAATCTGCCTGGAATAAGAAGAAGGGAGTGAGTATGCACCCCAAATCCTTCCTCAACCCCACCTTGAAGCTGGAGGTCAGACTGCCTTGGTCCGCTCGTGGAACAGGCAACTCTTAATATGCACTGCAGTGCAGCTCCCCTGTGGCAGTGGCCTTTCCCCGACCGCAAACCTGGTGGTTGGCAGTCTGCTGGCAGTCTCGGCGGTCCAGCGGAGGTCTTCTGAAAGCCAATCCACCCAGCTTGTAATATGCCGGTCGGACTGCCGAGCTTACCGCGCTTGGACCGCCACAGTAGATACGGCGGTCCACGAGACTGCCAAACTCGTACTAAGGCCCTTAAACTGTACCATCAAAGGTCACCGCTTTTGTATCCCACACCTATGCAAGTATTGACTCCGAGCCATTCACATTTATATTTCCACGCTGCTTCAGGCATGACAGTGCTTACCTTTAGAGGAGCGCCTAGTGGGAAGCCCACAGATCCAGGAGCACAGCAGAGTACTTCCGCAGCAGGGAGAAGGCGTACTGATGAGTATGGCTGCATGTGGAAAAGTAAACAAGTATTGACAAAGCCAGTAGGTCTCGCCTATGCAAGAGTTATTGGCTTTGCCAATGTGTTTTAGCCATATTGTACACCAGCGTGGCTGCAGTTCAGCATAGCTAAAAGTTAGTGGCGTAGAGTGTCCTAGAGTGGAATGTCGAATAGTAGAAAAGAGTGTTGTGGAGTGGCAGAGTGTGTCGTGTATTTGAGTGGCATAGTGTGGAGTCACGTAGAGTGGCACACACTGGAGTGGCATAGAGTGCATTAGCATAGAGTGTTGCAGAGTATAGTTATGTTATGTTATTGGGGATTTGTAACGCGCACGGCTACTCAAGAGTGTCCCGGCGCGAGCCCAGCAAATGAGAACAGTAATCAGAAGGAAAAACAGGCTTAATTGAATAGGAAAGCTTTAAGTTTTTTCCTGAACTGAGAGAGGTTTTGCAGGCTACGCAGCTCCAGGGGAAGAGAGTTCCACGACTTAGCCGCCAAATAAGACAGTGAACTGCCCCACTTTCTTTTCAAACGGATTTTGGGTACAGAGGCCAGGCACGTATTCGAGGAGCGCAAGAGTCTGCCCGGGACATAGAACGAAAACGTTTCCTCAGATACACCGGACCGTATTCATAGAGTGCCGCATGGGCCGTAACCAAAGCCTTGAACAAGACCCTAGCTTTTAACGGCAGCCAGTGCAAATTGCGGAGATGTTGCCTCACGCTAGTGTGTTTGGGTAAGTCCAGCAGCAGCCGCACAGCGGCATTCTGCACCACCTGCAACTTATCCATAAGGAAGCCAGGGAGACCTACATACAATGCATTGGCGTAATCAAGACGGGAGGTAACTAAGGCCCATACAACTGTTTCTTTGGCAGAGAGAGGTAACAGGGGCAGAAATTTTCTGAGCATCTTCAAAATGCCGAAACATGTACCTGTCGATTTTCTAATCTAATTGACAAAGCTAAGTTTTTCCTCGAACCAGATCCCCAGATTTTTCACAGGAAGACCCGAAGGGGATGGTCGCGGGGCATCAGCAGGCCAGCAGTCATGCCAAAACAGCGAAGGAAATTCCCCAAAGAACAGTATCTCTGTTTTATCTTCATTGCATTTCAACTGGGCCGAAGTGAACCAGTTGAACACAGCAGACAGACAGGTTCTGACGTGGGCCGTAGCAGACTCGTGCTTTTTCCAAGTGAATAAAAGCTGGGTATCATCAGCATATGCTACTACGTTAGCGCCCAGATCCTCGGCAAGCTGGATTAGAGGGGTCATATACAGGTTAAATAACAGAGGACTTAGTATGGATCCCTGAGGGACCCCTGTTTGCACAGCTTGGATAGTAGATGCGAAAGGGGGGATCCAAACTTGCTGGGTTCTACCGTCAAGGAAGGACTTTAGCCATTCCCATGCTGCACCAATGATACCGAGCCTCTGTAATCGAGCCAGGAGAAGAGCATGGGGAACAGTATCAAAGGCGGCAGATGGGTCCAAAAGGACCAAAACTGCCCTGCCTCCAGCATCTAGCGTCTCCCGGATGGCCTCTGAGATTTCCACCAAGGCAGACTCAGTGCTATAAGAAGCACGGAATCCAGATTGAGCTGGGTGCAACAGACCCTGCTGTTCAATGTAGGAGGTCAGTTGTTTATTCACTAGTTTCTCACAGACTTTGGCCACGCCCGGAAGCAAAGAGATAGGACGATAGCTAGAGGGGATGTGGGGGTCCAGCGTAGGCTTTTTTTATAAGAGGGACCAGCATGGCATGCTTCCATGCGGGAGGAACCGAGGCTGACCCTAAGGATGCGTATAGTGGCATAGAATGCAGTGGCATCGAGTGTACTGGCCTTGAATTTAGCTGCGTACAATGCTGTGCCATAGAATGCAGTTACATAGTACAGTGGCACAGAGTGTAGTGGCATATAGTGCAGTGACAGAGTGCAGTGGTGTAGAGTACAGTGGCATAATGGAGTGGCATAGAGTTTAGTGATGCAGAGGGCAGTGGCGCAGAGTTGAGTGGCATAGTGTGCAGTGCTGTATAGTCGAGTAGTGCAGAGTAGAGTTCAGTGGCAGAGTGCAGTGTTGCATAGTAGAGTGTCAGAGTGCAGTGGCGTGGAGTGGAATAGACTGCAGTGGTGTAGAGCACAGTGATGCAGAGTAGAGTGCAGTGGCAGAGTGCATTGGCGTACAGTGCAGTGATTAAAAGTAGAGTGCAGTGGCATAGAGTGGAGTGGCGCAGAAAGGAGTAGAGTGCAGTGGCGTAGAATATATTGTTGAGTGTGGTGGTGCAGGGTAGAGTGCAGTTGCGTAGATGGCATAGAGTGTAACGGAGTAGAGTAAAGTTGTGCAGAGTGCAGTGGCATAGAGTGCAGTGGCACAGAATAGATTAGAGTGGTGTACAGTGGATTGGTGTGGAATGCAGAGGTATAAAGGGGAGTGTTACAGAGTAAAGTGCATTGGTTTAGAGTATATTGGCATAGAGTGTAGTGGCGTAGATTGCAGAGTTGCATAGTGGCGTTGTGAAAAGTAGATTGGTGTGGCCTAGACTGGAGTGGTGTAGAGTGAAGTGGTGTAGAGTGAAGTGGTGTAGAGTGAAGTGGTGTAGAGTGAAGTGGTGTAGAGTGAAGTGGTGTAGAGTGAAGTGGTGTAGAGTAGAGTGGCGAAGAGTGCATTGGCATAGAGTAGAGTGTTACAGGGTAGATTAGAGAAGCGTAGAGTGCAGTGGCATAGAGTACAGTGGTGTGGAGTGGTGCAGAGTGCACTGGCGTGGAGTGGTGTAGAGTGGTGCAGAGTAGAGTGCAGTGGTGTGGAGTGGTGCAGAGTAGAGTGCAGTGGTATGGAGTGGAGTGGCAAAGAAAGGAGTATGCATGGTGTGGTAGCACACTGCCATTACAGACAACACATTTTCAATTGAAATGACAATTGGATTTGAACAGACATACTGTTTTAATAATAAAACCATACAGTGCACAGACAAAAGTGGGGAAATTGCATCACCTAGTGTGTAATGATTTGTTTTGATCATATTAAAGTATTTGTTTCTAACACACTTCAGAAATAACAAAAAATGTGCTTCATTTGTGCTCCTAATGCTGATATAGTCTGAAATACTTACACAGTTCATTTAAGTATTATGTGCTAGAAAAAAACGTTCCTACCCCCAGTATCCAGCAAGATTGTAATATAAATCCTCTCACTTTGAAGTCAGAGAAAGAAAAGTAACTGATGCTCATGTTAAGATCTCCAATACCTTCCGGTGGTGTTCGTGTTACATAAAACTGCAACAAAAAAAAAGGGAAAGTCAGGGTCAGGGGAGTAGGTGAGCTTGGGAGGAGGAGGAGGGAATCTGTGTACAGTAATGGGATTTCAGCAGGGGCAAGCAGCGACAGGCGGGAGGTGGTGCTGGGGTTACGGGCACCCAACAACAAATGAGTTTAATTAAGTGATTTGCTCGTAATTTAAACACTGGGGAGTAGGGCGATAACAAGAGGGCAGGAGAGAGACTGCTTGCAAATGCACTCGTATGTAGTGCTTGTTTGTAAATGAAAAGAAAAAGTACCTGCAGTGTGAGTAGCCAGTGGAAAGACACTGGCCAGTGACTGGAAGCTGTACTTGGCCCAAGCTCTACGCCACGGCATGGAAAGCAAAGCAGAGCAGGAAATAAAAGCAGATGATGTGCCTGGCCAATCAGAAGCACGTAAATTAGAGCAACGTTGGAATCAACGAATGCTAAGTTCAGGTAAGTAAGAAGCGGGTTTCTATACCCCTTTTAAGATTTCTTTTTTCCTACAAGTGATTTCACAAGCACAGTTTAAGCGAAACCTAAAAACCGCCACCATGCCTGTAGCACCTGCCCATCGGTGACAACCAAATCTTATCCTCTACTTACCCTCTGCCCCGTCTCACCAAAACAAGCCTAACCGAAACGCTAAATCTTAAACAAAACCAATTGCTTGGGTGGGAGGGGAAAAACTCATGCTGTCCCCAACGACTGGCATGCCACCTGTCTTATGAACAAAAGGAGAAGTCATCACTAACAGCCCTAGGCTTTGAAGCCTTAGACCCTTTCCCCTGCCCTTGACCACCGATGATGATGTCCAACCTGTGACTACCGGGCTACTCCACCTGCTCGAAATCTCAGGGGGGTTCAGGCTAAATTTGTCAACACTCCATGGACCCATTGTGCATATGCTGTCCCTCTTAGTTCAATACAGAGGGAGAAAGGTTCAGGGCCCCATAAATGTAAGTTGATCAATAGGGTCACCACAGCTGTTTGCTGGGTGATCTTTTTATGCTATTGCTCCACAAACATTGGCAAACTGCGAAATCCAGTACGTTTGGTATTGATTGGTACATGGACACAAACACACAAAACGCATGCAGAGGACATGTACAGAATAGTCCAACGAACAGAATAGTCCAGGCTGCCATGCCCACAGATCAACACTCACACATAGTTCCAAGTAGCAGGGTGCACAGCCTCAAAGCAGCAGGGGAAGATGGAACACCGTATGACCTGCAAGAAAGCAATTAGAACATCTTCGTTCTAAGTTTCCCTCCATATTCCTGTTATCTCAGGTCCAGGGGTATATAGTGCTATACAAATCTACAGAAGGGCAGCAATGGTCATGAACACGAGGGCAGGATTAGTGATGTATCTCTGTGGATCACTGGATAATGCCTCTCATGGGGGCACTGAGTGGTGTGCCGCATGGAGTATGTATCTCTGTGGATCACTGGATAATGCCCTCATGTGGGCACTGAGTGGTGTGCCGCATGGAGTATGTATCTCTGTGGCTAACTAATTAGTGCCCCTCATGTGGGCACTGAGTGGTGTGCCTCATGGAGGAGGTATCTCCGTGGATCACTGGATAATGCCCTCATGTGGGCATGGAGTGGTGTTCCTCATGGAGGAGGTATCTCGGTGGATCACTAGTTAGTGCCCCTCATGGGGGCACTGTGTGGTGTGCCTCATGGAGGAGGTATCTCCGTGGATCACTGGATAATGCCCTTATGTGGGCACTGAGTGGTGTGCCTCCTGGAGGAGGAATCTCTGTGGATCACTGGATAGTGCCCTCATGTGGGCACTGAGTGGCGTGCCTCATGGAGGAGGTATCTCGGATCACTGGATAATGCCCTCATGTGGGCACTGAGTGGTGTGCCGCATGGAGTATGTATCTCTGTGGATAACTAGTTAGTGCCCCTCATGTGGGCACTGAGTGGTGTGCCTCATGGAGGAGGTATCTCGGTGGATCACTGGATAATGCCTCTCATAGGGGCACCGAGTGGTGTGCCTAATGGAGTATGTATCTCTGTGGATAACTAGTTAGTGCCCTCATGTGGGCACTGAGTGGTGTGCCTCATGGAGGACGTATCTCAGTGGATCACTAGTTAGTGCCCCTCATGTGGGCACTGTGTGGCGTGCCTCATGGAGGAGGTATCTCAGTGGATCACTGGATAATGCCTCTCATAGGGGCACCGAGTGGTGTGCCTCATGGAGGATGTATCTCTGTGGATCACTAGTTAGTGCCCCTCATGTGGGCACTGAGTGGTGTGCCACATGGAGGAGGTATCTCCGTGGATCACTGGATAATGCCCTCATGTGGGCACTGAGTGGTGTGCCTCATGGAGGAGGTATCTCCGTGGATCACTGGATAATGCCCTCATGTGGGCACTGAGTGGTGTGCCTCATGGAGGAGAAATCTCCGTGGATCACTAGTTAGTGCCCCTCATGTGAGCACTGAGTGGTGTGCCTCATGGAGGAGGTATCTCGGTGGATCACTGGATAATGCCATCACGGGGGCACTGTGTGGTGTGCCGCATGGAGGAGGTATCTCGGAGGATCACTGGATAATGCCATCGTGGGGGCACTGTGTGTCGTGCCTCATGGAGGAGGTATCTCCGTGGATCACTGGATAATGCCTCTCATAGGGGCACCGAGTGGTGTGCCTCATGGAGGATGTATCTCTGTGGATCACTAGTTAGTGCCCCTCATGTGGGCACTGAGTGGTGTGCCTCATGGAGGAGGTATCTCCGTGGATCACTGGATAATGCCCTCATGTGGGCACTGTGTGGTGTGCCTCATGGAGGAGGTATCTCGGTGGATCACTGGATAATGCCCTCATGGGGGCACTGTGTGGTGTGCCTCATGGAGGAGGTATCTCAGTGGATCACTGGATAATGCCATCATGGGGGCACTGTGTGGCGTGCCTCATGGAGGAGGTATCTCAGTGGCTCACTGGATAATGCCTCTCATAGGGGCACCGAGTGGTGTGCCTCATGGAGGATGTATCTCTGTGGCTCACTAGTTAGTGCCCCTCATGGGGGCACTGTGTGGTGTGCCTCATGGAGGAGGTATCTCCGTGGATCCCTGGATAATGCCCTTATGTGGGCACTGAGTGGTGTGCCTCCTGGAGGAGGAATCTCTGTGGATCACTGGATAGTGCCCTCATGTGGGCACTGAGTAGCGTGCCTCATGGAGGAGGTATCTCAGTGGATCACTGGATAATGCCCTCATGTGGGCACTGAGTGGTGTGCCGCATGGAGTATGTATCTCTGTGGATAACTAGTTAGTGCCCCTCATGTGGGCACTGAGTGGTGTGCCTCATGGAGGAGGTATCTCGGTGGATCACTGGATAATGCCCTTATGTGGGCACTGAGTGGTGTGCCTCCTGGAGGAGGTATCTCAGTGGATCACTAGTTAGTGCCCCTCATGTGGGCACTGAGTGGTGTGCCTCATGGAGGAGGTATCTCGGTGGATCACTGGATAATGCCATCATGGGGGCACTGTGTGGTGTGCCGCATGGAGGAGGTATCTCGGTGGATCACTGGATAATGCCATCATGGGGGCACTGTGTGGCGTGCCTCATGGAGGAGGTATCTCAGTGGATCACTGGATAATGCCTCTCATAGGGGCACCGAGTGGTGTGCCTCATGGAGGATGTATCTCTGTGGATCACTAGTTAGTGCCCCTCATGTGGGCACTGAGTGGTGTGCCACATGGAGGAGGTATCTCCGTGGATCACTGGATAATGCCCTCATGTGGGCACTGTGTGGTGTGCCTCATGGAGGAGGTATCTCGGTGGATCACTGGATAGTGCCCCTCATGTGGGCACTGAGTGGTGTGCCTCATGGAGGAGGTATCTCGGTGGATCACTGGATAATGCCATCATGGGGGCACTGAGTGGTGTGCCTCATGGAGGATGTATCTTTGTAGATCACTGGATAATGCCCTCATGTGGGCACTGAGTGGTGTGCCTCATGGAGGAGGTATCTCTGTGGATCACTGGATAATGCCCTCATGTGGGCACTGAGTGGCGTGCCTCATGGAGGAGGAATCTCCGTGGATCACTAGTTAGTGCCCCTCATGTGAGCACTGAGTGGTGTGCCTCATGGAGGAGGTATCTCGGTGGATCACTGGATAATGCCATCATGGGGGCACTGTGTGGTGTGCCGCATGGAGGAGGTATCTCGGTGGATCACTGGATAATGCCATCATGGGGGCACTGTGTGGCGTGCCTCATGGAGGAGGTATCTCAGTGGATCACTGGATAATGCCTCTCATAGGGGCACCGAGTGGTGTGCCTCATGGAGGATGTATCTCTGTGGATCACTAGTTAGTGCCCCTCATGTGGGCACTGAGTGGTGTGCCACATGGAGGAGGTATCTCCGTGGATCACTGGATAATGCCCTCATGTGGGCACTGGGTGGTGTGCCTCATGGAGGAGGAATGTCCGTGGATCACTGGATAATGCCTCTCATGGGGGCACTGTGTGTTGTGCATGATGGAGCACTCAGTGATGCACCATAGGGGAATGCTCAGTCTTTTTCAGCCTTTTTCTCTTTTAAATGTATTCGAGGTATTTGTTTGGAAGGCAGGTAACAATTTGTGAACTGATGCTATGTTTCAACAGACTTCCATGTACACAGACTGGCACTACAAAGAGATACACATACAGACACCTATAACCACTAATCAGGCACGTATGCACAGCAGCATAGCTGCAAGAGTACCCATCCCACCTGTTATGTTATTATTTCTTATTAAGCGCGACAAGTCACCTTAACAGAGTCTCTAGGCGCTGCTCTTTTCAACAGGTTGAAAACAGCAGAATACGGGGCAATTAAAAATGTAAAGCTCTGTGACAACTTTAGCTAGTCCTAGGTTTTCAACCAGCAGCATTTGATGTGCTGACAATTTTAAACTTTTACTTATGATGGTAAAAGCAAGACTACAAGTCTGAGGATGGAATATTCTGTGGATAGAAAGCCTCAACTGGGTGAAGGTATCGCACATATCTTAGGTCACTTAGCAGTTATGCTGAAGTAAAAAATAGCTGAATTTCCTCATTTCTGTGATGACAATTTGACTTGTTTTTGGTTTCCTAAATAAAACTATTTACTGCTGCTTTGTAGATAGTTAAAACGTGTCCTAAGTTTGTTAGTTTAATTTACCACGGTCTTTTGAAATGTTTTCATTATAAGTGTTTCCTATGAACTCAGGGCCGAAGCATCCCACTGCATAAATTATTGTTATGAGTCGTGCAAAAATGAATTACATTCAATGGACTACCCTGCTCTAAAGGTTTCAATAAAGATTGGCGTTTTTTTAGGTCGAGCCTGGGCAGCGCATGCGCTGCTCTGCGAGGCATGCTGTATTGAGGTACGGCATAGAAGCGCCGCCCATTTCACACCCATCTTTTCAACTGTCCTTGCGAAATCATTGCTTTTCATTTGTAAATAGGCTTAATAGTTCCTGCTTGGTACCGCCTTTTCTGCAATTGTAACCTCCCATAACGACTGGACTTTTTACTTGTGTTGTTACACGGTCTGCTTTATAAGTCGGTGAACACTATTTCCTTTACTGGTGTTCCCCTATTCCACCCACGACATCGCAGCACACTGCACGCTTTTAGTATTTAACTTACAGCGCGGTCCGCTTTAACTATAGCAGCTGTACTTATTTAATTATTTAATTTAAGGCGCGGTTCACTTTAGCGGCCTTTCTTATTTAATTATTTATTTTACAGCACAGGCTGCTTTCACATTAGCGGCCTTGCTTATTTATTTAATTAACAGCTCGCGCCGCTTTCACTTTAGCGGCCGCACTACAGAACCTTTCTAAATTAGTAAATGTTTTTAACTTTGAGTGAAAGAGCCCCATACGCGCTTTCACATTAATGTTGGCCATGCCCCTTTCTTTAGACGCTGCTCACTGTAACCTGAATACGGCGAGCAGCGTTTAAAAAAGGGGCGCGGCCACCATTAAAGTGGTCACGCATTTGTGAGAGTTTGAGCTATAACAATGCTTTTTATATATGTGTTGGTTTTAAAAACACATAAATAAAAGGCCTTGTCATTTACAACGCCAATAGCTTAAACGCTCGCAAATGAGAGACCTATTGCATTGAAAATGCTTGTTCTAATAGCGCCCCAGCACGCCATCCTTTGCAATAGAACTGATATTGTGCAGACGCACTGCGCTGGCAGCCCGACCTGTAAGAAAGTCACCAACTGCACCACTTAGTTTATATCCAGCGCTGCTTCCAATTTTAGGCTTGAGAGTATGAGTGACGCAAGCAGTAATCAGAGCTGGGCACATAAAGTTGCCTGCAGTCACAAAAGTAATAATACTTTTAATAGCGAAGAGAATAACTAGAACTTTTATAATGATATGCAATTATGTTTTTAGAACTTTAATGTACTCCACTTTAGGGAGCGTTTATCTATGTAATTATTGTTATAATGTAAAAGAGCACTCATGTCTGTACTTAGTGTAGACTGGCCACGTAGGGATCGGAAACTTGTGACCTCTATGCCAATGACCGATCTGAGTAGCGAGTGCTTAACCAGCTAAGCTTAATTCAATTATATAGGCCTATGTTTAATAACCGTAAAATATAACATGAAGGATTAAAGTCAATAACAGTCCCCGAGTGCTATAAAGATATTCTTTTATAGGTGACTGGAAGGAATGCTCCCTGGATGTGTACACAAAATAATATCTGCGATTGGAAGGTAGGCCCACCCCACTAAAGTCATGGACACCACAGGGCTGTGATGCCACATAATATTACATCCTTTCCTGTGACACCATGAGCATTGCATATGCTAAAAGGTTAGATTAGATTATTGTCCACCAGTTCTCTTTTTATTATTTGGCTCTTGCCTTTAGGGGACCCGATTAACAAAGATTTTGATGCAAATATGTACGACTTATTCTTGCAGCATCTAGGCCTTACTCCTGAATTCGAAAGGGAAGCCAGGAGTATGCGAGATTAGTCTTGTTTTAATACTGCAATTCAGGAGTAAACCAGGAATACTGCAATAGTGAGTCACAGCAAGCTCTTCGTAAATCGGACACTTTGGGCCCCTTGCGCAGCTGGTACGTCACTTTTTCCCAAATTAAAACTGACGCACTGGCGGCGCAAGGGCCTTGCAAATAAGTCCCTTTATCTCTGCGCAGGAAAATGTCCTTGTCTAAAAGCGCCTATTTACTGAGAGGAATGAGTGGCAGAATCTACATTCGCTAGTATATATTGCCATCTACAGAGCAGAGCTAGTACTGCGGTGCACCATATTCTTTTAGGTGATGTTCGTATTTATTTATGTCCAATGGCCAATTTACTTGTGAGCATTATTTAGAACACAATGGGGCCTACTCATAAAGGCATTTTAGAGTACGTGAAGTAGTACTCTTTTACGTACTCTTAAGTGCCTTTGCGAATTGGCCTCAAAACTTTGAAAATAGGATTAGTCGGGGATTATTCATATAAAATTAGTGCAAATAGAAAGAACTGTTTTCTCATCGTACCTTTACTAATACGGATGTTTCTGGGTCAATTCACAAAGGCATGTAAACGTAGGTAAAAGAGTACTCCTTTAGTACTACTTCCCATACTCATAAATGCTTTTATGAATCGGCCCCTATAATTTTGTCACATGAAATTCTGACTACAATATTCTGCTACCACATCATTGCAAGGTATATTAAAACATCTAAGCCACATAGGGCCTGATTCACAAAACTAAACTTAGACTTTTGTGTGAGTTTTTTTTTTTTGGTATTCAAGAAGAGCGAGTGTAGGAGGCTGGCTTAGTATACGGTGCTCACTTATGTAAGTGTAGCACCCTACACTAATCCAGAGAACCCTTATGGTTATTTTAGTGGTTTTAGACAACCTTAGGAAGCTCTCTGTGGAGAGCAGCCTTCAGGCTTATTCCAGAAGGAGTGTAAAGCAGCTTGTTTTACCAGATGTTAATCTTATTGGTATAGGTTAAGTGAAAAAGAACCACACAGTGTAGTTATAAAAATAGGTATTTATTATAAGACACTCCCTAACACAGAATAATATCTGCTACCCGGAGATGTAACACAATGCACACAATACTTTGCAATAAAAACAGGTAAGTAGCACAAATACACAGTGGTCGCCAAGGGAAGACCAGACCATATATTAAAATAGAAGGATGCGAATCATGACTCGAGTCGAGACTGTACCCAGAAGATGTAGAAGTGCTTGGGACCCAAGGAACCACCCGAGGTAAATACCCAGGAACCCCATCGGAGGCCGTGTGCAGACTGGGAACACGACCGCGTGCTCAATTCAAGTCAATGGGTAAGTCGGGTTGCAATTTTAAAGAAGAAGGACCCTTCCCAGTGGACCCTGAAGAAACCTGTGGAAGACAGAAGGTTGGAGAGCCAACCCACCCGTGGATAACCTAGGAACCAGGATACCTACACCAGGGAAGCTGGGTGCATAGGTGCGAAGTGGCGTCGGAAACCGCAGTCAAACTCAATGGAGGACTTCAGGAAGATGCCGCTGGCGAAGAAGGGGAAAGTGTCCGGTGGAACCCAAAGGTGGATTCAAGATGTGAAGTACCTGCAAGCAGAGGGGGCAGAGTCTATGCCTCTCAGGAGTAACCAGGAGGCACTGAAGACGAATGCCCACCGATGTAGGGTGATGCAGGAGAGTTGACGATGACCTTGGAGCTGCAGCTATGTGGCCCAGGCGATGCTGAGGAAGACCAGGAGCCAGTCGCAAGCTGTCCCATGTTGGATGTTGAGAGTTGAGGGGTCGGTGTCTGTCGGGAGCACCAACAAGCCTTGGCAACTGCAAACAACGTGGCGTGCGAAAAAAGGTGCAGAGTCGGGACCAACAGGGTCCAAGGGACCCACCACATGCAGGGGAGTCAGAGTAGGCCCCAAGCAATCAGGGGAGCCCACTGGAGTCAAATAATACCCTCGAAGGGACCCACAGGCCAGAGGTACAGGAGTCGCTAGAGGACCTCGAGCAGCTCACAAAAGATGCAGGCCCATGGTGCAATAGATGTGGTGAGGACAAAGATCTTGGTCATAGGAAATGCTTGAGGCTGGATCTTCTTGGAGCCCGAAGATCTCTGGTGAAGAGAGCCAACAAGCCTTGGTAATGGCAAGTGAACGCGGTGCACAGGCGTTTGGTTTCTGCGGTCCCGACAAGGGATATTGGCCTCAAACCTAGTGAGAGGACAGTGCAGGCCTCGAGGGAGTTGTAGAACTACTGTGTTGCTGAGCCTTTCAGAGTCTGTGGGAGCCCAGGAGAAGCAGACCAGTCCGCTTGGTTGCGGTGCCTGCAGATGCAGGGAAGTGACTTCTTCACTTCAAGGGAGATTCCTTCAGGTGTCTTGGATGCCCACGGGCCTTGGAAGGATCCTGTATGGAGCACAGGCACGGACGTTGCAGCAGACAAGCAGGACGATGAGACCAGGAGCAGCAGGAGTCTTCCCAATTGCAGTCTCGGTGCCCAGAGCAGAGTCCAGCGAAGTCCAGAGTGCCCAGACGGTCAAAGATGAAGTGGTGTCTTGGTCTGAATTTTGTCCCTCGACAAATCTAGAGACCCACCCACAGGTAAGTACCCTAAGGAGATGGTTGGGGCAATTCAGGGGTCCAACAGCTCCCTGAACTGGTTTGAACTGGAGTATGCAAGGAGAGCACCAAATGTGCCCTTCAAGCAGTCTCAGTGGCACTGGCAAGTGCCCCCACCCTGCCCCAATACACTAAACCCTGTCAGGGAGGTGGTCACACCTTCCTGTGACAGGATATCTATTCTGCCTTCCCCTGCTCAAGCTTGGCTCAGCAGCAGGAGGGCTAAAACATGTCTCTGGTCGGCAGCAGCCCTAGCTTGCTGTCCGGTTTTGGAAGACTGGTACCGGGAGCACTGAGGGCCTCCCAGAGGAGCTTTACAGTGCATGGAATCATACCTCCTACACTGTTTACTGTGTGAATCATACCTCCCACACCGTTTGTGGTGTAGGGGTATGATTCCAACATGTTTGATACCAAACATGCCAGGGTTCGTTACAGCCAGTTTAGAGATGGTCATCGTGTAATGACGCATGGCCCCTCGATATGTCGTAATGGCTGATGCACTTGCAACCCGGGAGAATGGACTCTGAAGGTTGTAGGGGTGTCCTGCTCATGCAGGGGCACCCTCACATTTAGAACCATGCACCCTGCCTTCAGGATTGAAAGGCCTGCCTTAGGGGTGGCTTATAGGTTTTAAGTGTAGTGACCTCAGATATATGGAAACCTATATCTGTCGTAAGTGATGCTAGCACCACTCACACAGGCTGCAATGGCAGGCCTGTAGTCACAATTTGAATGGTCCCCCATGGGTGGCATAATACATGTTTCAGCACATGGGGGATCGCTGGTGTACTGATGCCCTCGGTTCCTCAGTATCCTATACTAGGGACTTACAAGGGTACACCATTAGCCAATCTGAGGTGTACATAGGTCATCACCATATCCAATTTAGGGGAGAAAGCACAGAGACTGGGGTCCTGATTAGCAGGATCCCAGTCAGACTAGTCAGAAACAGCATAACACCAGGCAAAAAGTGGGGGGTAACCATAACGGCAGATCCTACTTTCCTACACCCCCCCACCCCCCAAACGAAAGGAGATGAGACTAACCTTGCCCAGTTGAGTCTTCATATTCTAAGTGGAAATATCTGGAGAGTCCATCTGCATTCGCATGGCTACTCCCAGGTCTATGTTCCACTGTAAAGTCTCTTTCTTATCTTTACCCTTGTCCCCCTTTATCCTGAGATTTAGAAGAATCTTGCTTCTTCTGGACACCTCCATTACCAAGGTTTTTCTGCTTAACCCTGGTGTGGACCCATTTGTCTGCCTTCTTTCCCAATTCTTAGGGAGAGGTCAGATCAGAGTCCACCAGGTACTGGTGCAAATGTTGATTCTGACAGTTAAGGATGTGCTCCCTCATTATCAAAGTGTGCAATCCTTCATAGTCTTGTACCTTGCTTCCATGAAGCCAGCCTTCCAGAGCCTTAATAGCACTATCAATGAAGTCTACCCAGTCCTGCGTGTGTGCCTTCTGGGTGTCTCTGAACTTAATCCTGTACTGTTCAGTAGTTAAGCCAAACCTATCAATGAGTGCACTCTTCAGAACTGAGTAATTGTCAGCATCCTCTTCTCTAACAGTGAGGAGCTTATCGCTACCTTTGTTAGCAAAGGAGAGCCACAGGATAGCTGCCCACTGCCCTTGAGGGACCCTCTGAACTTTACAGGCCCTCTCTAATGCAGTGATCCCTTTCTGGATGTCATCCCCCTCCTGGTAAGGAGGGACTATCCTGCTTAGGTTCCTAGTATCAAAAGAGTTTTCCCTAACTCTAGGGATACTAGGGCTGCCACCATGGGACTCGGCCCAGATTTTTCCTAGCTTTTTGGAGTTTCAGGGCCTCCTTGTCAAGGGCCAACTGATCTCGCCTGAGTTGGAGTCTAATCTTCTCAAGTTTGATCAGGTCTAATTCCCTCTCCAAGGAGTCCTCTCTCTTACTAGAGATTGAGGTCCCTATGGACTGTCCTGAAGCACTGGACTCAGCAGAGGGAGACCTGGATCTCCTCGGTCTGCTTTGCACCCTTCCAGGTGGAAGAAAGGGGGACCTACTTCTAGGGACACCCTCTGTGCCATTTGCACTATTCCCTTGATCAGAGTTCACCAAGGTGGAGTCCTCAGACTTCTCTTGGTCATGCTCAGTATTAGGGTCACAAGGAATAACTCCACCTGACCCATCTACTGGAGCTTCCCCACCCACCTTATCCTGATCTTCTGTCCTATCAGGGTTTTGGAGATCATCCAAGATAAAGCTCTAAGAGATGCTTGGTGGTTGGATTACTACCTGTCTTTAACTTCCTAGAAGTACACAGGGTCCTTAGTTCCTGGAACTTAAGGCCACTGTATCTAGAAGACTGGGGTGCACTAGCATCCCAAAGTAAAGACATGGTTACTAGGTGTAACGTGCTGTTGCACCTACCTAACCTAGTGTAAACTAAACTCTCTAAGGTTGGAGAAAGGGTTGTGCTAGACCCTTAACTACCCAACCCCAAGCTCAGTAGAACTTACTTCTTTTAAGCTGTATTATTAGCTGACCTACGATACAGCACGGACAATGGCACAGTCATTAATGACCTAATCTTCTACACCAGAAGAACCTCCTCTTGGCGCAAAACCTTCGCGCACTTCCTCAATGTACGTGCAACCAGGAACATTCCACACGGCACTAAGCTTACAATAGCACCCTCCGCAACCATGCGAGCTAACCTCACAATCACCCTCTACAAAAGCGGCATAGTCCTGATCCAAGCCTCAACAAAAAACCTTAACAAATTTGCAAACATTTTTACCGTCCTCAGTAACCATATGCGCGACACTAGCAGGGTAACTAACACCTGCCCCGACAACCCTCTGACTAGCCTGTCTAGCGTCCCTAGCCATCCACAAACCACCCCCCAAAGGGCTTCCAGCACAGATCATCATCCTACCCCCTCTTCCATGGCCACACCAGAAGAATCGTCCCTACACCCTCGATCTCCTCCTCACTAGCTCCCCACTCTAATTACGAGACCGGTTCACCTCCAAACACCTTTGATGCAGGTAGAGCCTGCCCGTCCAGCCCACAAACCACCCCCCTTAGAGTCTGTACCACTGATCTTCCCAACCTTGCTAGCACATCTCCCAGCTCTGCCAATAGATTCGTCTCTAGACCTTTGGCCTCCTCCCTGCTAGCTCCCCTCGCTGACCGTGAGACCGGTTTGCCGCCAAAAACCTATGATACAGGTCAAGCTACCCCTTATACCCGGTCTCCTTTGCATGCCGATAGTATTGCCCCAGAACTAATGCCCCCCTGCCCGCTAACGCCTCCCTCCAACAGGGATACCGATAGTACTGCACCAGAACAACTGCCCCCCTGCCCTCTAATGCCTCCCTCTTATAGGGATTTCGAAACCCTGCATTCCAGAGCTGCCAAACTAACTCAGATCATCCGCATCTCCATACTGGATCTAATGAACCTCCTTCACCTCGCGGAACTCTCCCTCGCCAACCTCAAAACCCAGCGGAATTCCACCCCCCCCCCCCTTATCACAGAGATCCCGAAGCACCCACTACCACTACCGCCCTCCGAACCCTCCTTCGCCAACCTCAAAACACAGTGGAACTCCACCCCCCCCATATCACAGAGATCCCCAAGCACCCACTACCTCTAGCCTCGAGACACTTTCGCAAGCAACCCTGCCACCTCTCCAAGGAAGAAACTCTAGCTCTCGTCCTCTCCTACAGCTCTACACCTGCCACCCCTTCCCCGCCAGACCTCACTGAAGAGGAAATCCTTGCCATCCTCCGCGATTACAACTCTGCCCCAATTACCCGTTGCCCTCTAGACGCGAGTGCCGAACATGCCATCTGCACGGTCACTATCAACCCTAACAGATCGGCTACCCTCCGCAACAGAAGTGTGGTCAAAAGCAACCTAGCGCCTGTACACCTATCCACCCCCACTCCCAACACTCCCCCCGATTCCTATCTGTCTGGCCTCTTAATCAATTGCCGATCAGCGTTCAAACACGCCGCCGATATTGCTGAACTCATCCTGAACAAAAATTTCGACTTAGCAATCCTAACAGAGTCATGGCTTAACGACTCTTCATCTCCATGCCTAGACCTCTTAGTCCCCCCCAACTACAACATTGCCAGGCTGGACAGGCAATCTACTAGGAAAGGAGGAGGCATCGCCTGCATCTACCGTTCTAACCGCAGTGTCACGGAACTCCTGGCGGATTCCTCCGAGTTTTGCGAATACCTCGCACTTTCCATTTGCAGCAACTCCACCCTACTGTGCAACATACACATCATCTATCACCCCCCAGGCAGGAACGACTCCTTCATGGACCAACTCTTGGAACTCATCACAACTAAGCTCTCCTCCATCGATAAAGATATTTTCCTGGGTGATTTCAACCTGCACTGGAATGACCCCAAGGACCCCCATGTCAACGCCATCAAAGACCTCCTGAATGATCAAGCCCTGATCCAAGCCTGCTCACTCCCAACACACTCAAAAGGGGCCACCCTTGACTGGATCATCTCTAAGGAACCAACAGTCAAGCTTATCTCTATAGACCCTTGTGACTGGTCTGACCACCACGCCATCACATTCCTACTACCGGGCACCCACAAGACAAGGGCATCGCAACCAGTGTTGCCTAAACGCTGGGTTAGAGACACTAAGAACCTGGACCACATTGAACTGGAGGCTCGCTGCAAATCTGACATCCCCCCCTCCCCCCCATCTATGGATGACCTAGCCCCACTAAAGCTAAAAAGAACCCAAATCAAAGACAGGAACCCCTGGTTCACTGGATCCCTCAATATCGAGAGGAGATCCCTCCGGCAATCCGAGAGAATCTGGAGACAGCACCCCTCTGCCGCACATCTGAAACTTCTCCGTCAGGCCAGAAATGCCTACAATAGGAACATCCTCAACTCGAAAAAAGAATTTTTCAGATATGAACTTGATAACGCCAAGAATAGACCCCGCAAGCTCTTCGAACTGGTCAAACACCAATCCAATAAACTGGCCAAAACTTCGAAAGAAACCCCCAAGTCCTTAATTTCATCGGAGGAGTTCTCCTCCTATTTCGCCGACAAAGTCGCAACCTTAGGAAATGAACTTAGTGCTGCCACATTCGCTCTATCCCTCCCTGACCTGCTTCCTCCTCCTGCGATGCCCCCACAGATCTCACCTAAAAATCAAGCACTCTGGACCGACTTCAAACTCTATGACGAAGACTCCGTCTCCAAAATCCTATCATCTATAAACCCGAATAACCATTACAACGACCCGCTCCCCTCCAACTGCCTAGCGGCCGTCGCCCAGTCCATTATTCCCAGCTGGACTGCAATAATCAACGCCTCTCTCCGGCAGGGATCCATTCCTGACTCTCTGAAAGCCGGCCAAGTCCTCCCCATTTTGAAAAAGCTATCGCTGGATCCAGCCTCCCCAGACAACTTCAGACCGATTTCCAACATCCCCCTCTTAGCAAAAGTGTTGGAGAAGTGTGTGCAACAGCAGCTAAGCCAACACATCAACAACTTCCACCTTCTTGATGACTTCCAATCTGGATTCAGACCTGGGCACAGTACTGAAATGACCATGCTCCACATCGTTGACGATGCCCTCCAAGCCCTTGACCAAGGGAAAACTTGCCTTCTAATCCTCCTAGATCTATCCTCGGCCTTCGACACGGTCAACCACGAAAAACTTCTCGAACGCCTCAAACTCAGGATGGGTTTGGATGGCTCTGTTCTAGACTGGTTTAGATCCTTTCTCCAAAACCGATCACAGCGATTCCTAATCAACGGCAACCTATCTGCTCCCTCTCCAGTCACGATCGGAGTCCCTCAAGGATCAACCCTGTCCCCTACCCTCTTCAACCTTTACCTTGAACCACTTGCCGAAGTACTTCGCTCAGCGAATATCTCCTACCATATGTATGCTGACGACACCCAGCTCTACATCAAAACCTCATCTCTCGAGGAGATTCTCTCCCTGAATGAGGCCCTGAAATCAACCGTCCACTGGCTCACCTCCAATCAACTCAAACTCAACGCAAAGAAAACAGAATTTCTCCTAATCTCCCCTCCAAAAACCAATCCTGAGATGCAGATATGGATCAAGGCTATCACAGCCTTAGATTGCCCACCGACCATCGTGGACTCAGCAAAATCGCTGGGAATAACCCTGGACAGCAAATTGAACATGCGGGACCACATCAAATCGATGGCCAAATCAGCCAGATTCCACTTGAGCTACCTCAGGAAACTGAAACCCTTCCTCGACGCCGCCGACCTAAAAAGTGCAGTCCAAGCACTAGTAATCTCCAGACTGGAGTATGGCTGCTCCACCCTCTCGGGTCTACCCAAGATCTCCCTGGCACCTTTAAAAGCTTGCCTCAACGCTGCCGCCAGACTTCTTACAAGTTCAAGAAAATTCGACCATATCTCTCCACACTTGAAAGCCTTGAACTGGCTTCCCCTGGAGGCTAGAATACAACTTAAACTGGCCTGCATCACACATAAGGCTTTATACTCAAACTCCCCGGCTTATCTTGCACAGAAACTTGTGGTATCCGGCAGAATCAGAAACTCCCGGTCCGCCAAAGACCTCTTACTCCAACCTGCACTTTCCGAAAAAAAAAAACCTCCAATCGGGCTTTCTCTGGGGCTGCTCCAAGAATATGGAACTCTCTCCCGCCCGCCATCAGAAGAATCCCTTCTCTTGCACGTTTCAAAAAGGAGGCCAAAACTTTCCTTATGGGTAAATTCCTCTCCTAAATGTTGCCTCCTACCAACACAGAGACCCTGACCAACTACCGACCATCGCCACCCATCTGAGTATCGAGCTACCTCACCAAGAATCCTGGGGCCTTATCTCAAGTAATCATAAATGTAATCTGTACATACATGTCCTCTATCCCCTATGTACCCTGCACCCCCGCCCCTCTTTATCCTTTGTATTTTGTGTTTCCATGCCCATTGTACACTCTTTGATCCATGTAAAGCGCTCTGATACCCTAACGGGTCAAGTTCGCGCTCTATAAAAAAAAAAAAAAAAAAAAAAATTATATGTGCCTAATGTTAGTGGTGGTTTTTTAATTAATCCACACCAAGATTAGCTGGTAAAACAATGCAGGCTTGAATCCCACCACTGCCACCAATGTAGGAGGCTGGCTTAGTATATGGTGCTTACTTATGTAAGTGTAGCACCCTGCACTAATCTAGACAACCCTTATGGTGATTTTAGACAACCTTAGAAAGCTCTCCAAGTGGTAGCTGTGGAGAGCAGCCTTCAGGCTTAGTTCAGAAGGAGTGTAAAGCAGCTTGTTTTACCAGATCTTAATCTTATTGGTATAGGTTAAGTGAAAAAGAACCACACAGTGTAGTTATAAGAATAGGTATTTATTATAAGACACTCACTAACACAGAATAATATCTCCTACCCAGAGATATAACAAAATGCACACAATACTTTGCAATAAAAACAAGTAAGTAGCACAAATATACAGTGGTCGCCAGGGGGAGACCAGACCATATACTAAAATAGAGGGATGTGAATTGCGACTCGAGTCAAGACTGTACCCAGAAGACGTAGAAGTGCTGGGGACCCAAGGAACCACCCGAGATAAGTACCCAGGAACCCCATGGAGGCCGTGTGCAGAGTGGGAACATGACCGTGTGCTAAATACAAGTCAATGGGTAAGTCGCGGTTGCAATTTTAAAGAAAAAGGAGCCTTCCCAGTGGACCCTGAAGAAACCCCGTGGAAGACAGAAGGTTGGAGAGCCACCCCACCCGTGGATACCCTAGGAACCAGGATACCTACACCAGGGAAGCCGGGTGCGAAGTGGCGTCGGAAACCGCCGTCGACTCCATGGAGGGCGTCAGGAAGATGCCGCTGGCGAAGAAGGGGAAAGTGTCTGCTGGAACCCAAAGGTGGATTCAAGATGTGAAGTACCTGCAGGCAGAGGGGACAGAGTCTATGCCGCTCAAGAGTGACCAGGAGGCACGGAAGACAAATGCCCACCGATGTCGGGTGATGCAGGAGAGTTGACGATGACCTTGGAGCTGCAGGTGTGTGGACCAGGCGATGCTGAAGAATACCAGGAGCTGGTCTGCTGTCCCACGTCGGATGTCGAAAGTTGAGGGTTTGGTGTCCGTCGGGAGCACCAACAAGCCTTTACAACTGCAAACAACATGGCACACGAAAAAGTTGCAGACTCGGGACCAAAAAGTTCCAATGGATTCACCACAAGTAGGGTAGTTGGAGTAGGCCCTGAGCAATCAGGGGAGCCCACTGGAGTCAAAGCAGACCCTAGAAGGGACCCACAGGCCAGAAGCACAGGAGTCGCAAGAGGACCTCGAGCAACTCACAAAAGATGCAGGTCCACGGTGCAATAGATGCGGTGAGGATGAAGATCTTGGTCGTAGGAGATGCTTGAGGCTGAAGCCTTTTGGACCCCGAAGATCTCTTGTGAAGAGAGCCAAAAAGCCTTGGTAACAGCAAGTCATCATGGTGCACAGGCGTTTGGTTCCTGCTGTTCCGACAAGGGATACTGGCCTCAAACTCAGTGAGAGGATTGTGCAGGCCTCGCGGGAGTTGTAGAACCACCACCTGTGTTGCAGAGCCTTTCGGAGTCTGTGGGAGCCCAGGAGAAGCAGACCAGTCAGCTTGGTTGCGGTGCCTGCAGATGCAGGGAAGTGACTCCTTCACTTCAAGGGAGATTCCTTCAGGTGTCTTGGATGCCGACAGGCCTTGGAAGGACCCTGTATGGAGCACAGGCATGGACGTTGTAGCAGACAAGCAGGACGACGAGACCAGGAGCAGCAGGAGTCTTCCCAGTTGCAGTCTCGGTGCCCAGATGTGAGAGGCTGGCCTGGTAAATGATGTCCACTAATGTAAGTGGGCACCTTGCACCAGTCCAGACCACCCTTATGGTGACTTAAGAGGTCTTGGACAACGTTAGAAAGCTCTCTAAGTGATAGCTGTGGAGAGCAGCCTTCAGGCTTAGTACAGAAGGAGTGTGAAGTAGCTTGTTTTACCAGAATGCAATCTTTTAGTATACATTAAGTGAAAAGAACCACACCAAGTATTCATAAAAATATGTATTTATTATATAATACTCTCTAGAATGTTCCAGTACCTCCAACACGGAGATAAACACAATGCACACAATACTTTAGCAAAGAAACACAGTTAATTGCACGAAATACACAGTGGCCCCAGGGGGGTGGGGACCAAACCATATACTAAGAAAGTGGTATAAGAACCACGACCCGGATCAAGACCGTGTCGAGAGGACGTAGAATTGCTGGGGACCCACAGAACCACTCCAGGTAAGTAGATAGGGACCCCACAGAGAGCGTGTGCATTGTGGGAAATCGACAGCGTGCTCCATACAAGTCTATGTGCAAGTCGCGGTTGAATTTTTTAAAGATTAAGGACCCTTCCCAGTGGACCCTGAAGAAACCCAGTGGAAGACAGAAGGTTGGAGAGCCACACCACCCGTGGATACCCTAGTACCCACGTTACCTACACCAGGGAAGCCGGGTTCATACGTGTGAAGTGGTGTCGGAAATCGCTGTCAAACCCAATGGAGGACTTCAGGAAAGTGCCTCTGCTGGAAGAGGAGAAAGTGTCCGTGGGAATCCAAACATGGATTCTTGAAGAGGAGTACCTGAAAATAGAGGGGACAGAGTCTATGTCACTTAGGGGTGACCAGGAGACTTGGAAGATGAATGCCGTCCGATGTCGGGTGCTTCAGGATAGATGATGATGAGCTTGACTCTGCAGCTGTGAAGACCAGGCGATTCTGAGGAAGACCAGGACCTGGATACGAGCTGTCCCACAAAGGATGTCGAGTGCTGAGGGGTCGGTGTCTGGCAGGAGCACCAACAAGCCTTGGCAAAGGCAAGCCACGCAGGATTCAAAGAAGGAGCAATCTCGGGACCAACTAGGTCTAGGGGACTCACCAAAGGCAGGGGAGTCAGGGCAGGCCCCAAGCAATCAGGGGAGCCAGAAAAGAATCAAGTGTGACACTCAAGTGGACCCACAGGCTGGAGGCACTGGAGTCGCGAGAGGACCTCAAGCAGCTCACCAAAAGATGCAGGCCACGGTGCACACGATGCGGTGTGGCTGAAGATTCTGATCACAGGAGATGCTCGAGGTTGGGGCTACTTGGAGCCCAAAGATCTTCTTGCAAAGAAGCCAACAAGCCTTTGCAACTGCAAGTTGGACGCTGTACAGAGGGGTTCGGTTATTGCAACCCCAACAAGGAATACTGGCCTCAAACTTGGTGAGAGGGTAGAGCAGGCCTCGGGAGCTGTCGAAAAGCACCACCTGTGTTGCAGAGCCCATGGAGTCTGGAGGAGCTCAGGATCTGCAGACCGATTGTCTTAGTTGCGGTGCCTGCAAATGCAGGGGAGTGACTCCTTCACTCCAAGGGAGATTACTTCAGGTGTCTTTGATGCTTCACAGGCCTTGGAAGTTCCTGTATGATGCACAGGCACAGACGATGCAGCAGACTGGAAGGGAGACCAGCGAAGTCCAGGGTGCCCAGACGGTAGAAGTGCTGTGGTGTCTGATCTGAATCTTATCCCACAACGAATCTAGGGACCTACACCCAGTTAAGCCGTTAAGTACCATAGGGAAAGCGTTGGGAAGATTCAGGGGACTGGACAGGGGGGAGGTTACTCCCATGTCCTTTGTCCAGTTTCGCGCCAGAGCGGGAGGCAACGGTTCCCAGAACTGGTTTGAACTGGACTATGCACAGGGACACCAAATGTGCCACTCATGCAGACTTTCTGGTGCTGGCAAGCGCACCCACCCCGTCCCAATACACTAAATCCTGTCTGGGAGGTGGTCACATCTCCCTGTGACAGGATGCCTATTGTTCCACCTTCCTCTGCTCGAGCTTGGCTCAGCAGCAGGAGGGCAGAAATGTGTCTCTGGTCGGCAGCAACCATTTTGTGCTGTCCGGGTCTAGAAGGTTGGTACCGGGAACACTGAGAGCCTAACGGAGGGCTCTTCCAGTGCTTGGAATCATACCCCCACACCGTTTATGGTGTGGGGGTATTATTCCAACATGTTTGATACCAAACATGATAGGATTCGTTGCAGCCGTTTTCGATATGGTTATCGCGTAATTACGCGGTGCCCCTCTATATAGTATATGGCTGCTTCACTGATAACCCGGGAGAATGGACTCCGTAGGCTGCAGGGGTGTCCTGCTCATGCAGGGGCACCCTCTCACTTAGAACCAAGCACCCTGCCTTCAGGATTGCAAAGGTCTGCTATAGGGGTGACTTATAGTTTTTAAGTGCAGTGACCATTAGATATAGGGAAGCTATATCTTAAGTAAGTGCTGCAAGCACCAACTTACAAAGTCTGTAATGGCACGCATGTAGATCCATTTTGCATGGTCGCACATGGGTGGCATAATGCATGCTTCAGCCCATGGGAGACCTCTGGGGTACCTATGCCCTGGGTACCTTAGTACCATATACTAGGGACTGATGAGGGTACCCCAGTATCCAATCTGGAGTGTACCTAAGTACTCAACACAACAAGTTTAGGGAGAAAGCAGATAGACTGGGGTCCTGATTAGCAGGATACCAGTCAGACTAGTCAAAATACAGCTTAGCACCAGGCAAAAAGTGAGGGTAACCATGCAGAAGGATCCTACCTTCCTACACCAGAGCAGAGTCCAGCGAAGTCCAGAGTGCCCAGACGGTCGAAGATGAAGTGGTGTCTTGATCTGAGTCTTGTCCCACGACGAATCTAGGGACCCACCCACAGGTAAGCCCTTAAGTACCCTAAGGAGAGGGTTGGGACGATTCAGTGGTCCCTCCCAGAGGAGGGGCTGGACGGTGGGGAGGATACTCCCATGTCCTTTTTCCAGTTTCGTGCCAGAGTGGGAGCCAACGGCTCCCTGAACTGGAGTATGCAAGGAGGGCAACCAGTCTCAGTAGCACTGGCAAGTGCCCCCACCCTGCCCCAATACCCTAAACCCTGTCTGGGAGGTGGTCACACCTTCCTGTGACAGGATATCTATTGTTCTGCCTTCCCCTGCTCGAGCTTGGCTCAGCAGTAGGAGGGCAGAAACATGTCTCTGGTGGGCAGCAGCCCTAGCTTGCTGTCCGGTTCTGGAAGACTGGTACCGGGAGGACTGAGGGCCTCCCGGAGGAGCTTTACAGTGCATGGAATCATACCTCCCACACCATTTACGGTGTGGGTGTATGGTTCCAACATGTTTTATACCAAACATGACAGGGTTTGTTACAGCCAGTTTCGAGATGGTCATCGCGTAATGACGCATGGCAACTCTAATGTCGTAATGGCTGATGCACTTACAATCGGGGAGAATGGACTCCGAAGGTTGTAGGGGTGTCCTGCTCATGCAGGGGCACCCTCACACTTAGAACCGTGCACCCTGCCTTCAGGATTGAAAGGCCTGCCTTAGGGATGACTTATAGGTTTTAAGTGTAGTGACCTCAGATATAGGAAAAAAAAAAAAAATCTGTCGTAAGTGATGCTACCACCACTCTCACAGGCTGCAATGGCAGGCCTGTAGTCACAATTTTGAGTGGTTCCCCCATGGGTGGCATAATACATGATTCAGCCCATGGGGACCCCTGGTGTAACTATGCCCTCGGTACCTCAGTACCATATACTAGGGACTTAAAAGGGTACACCAGTAGCCAATCTGGGGTGTACCTAGGTACTCACCATATCCAATTTAGGGGAGAAAGCACAGAGACTGGGGTCCTGATTAGCAGGATCCCAGTCAGACTAGTCAGAAACAGCATAACACCAGGCAAAAAGTGGGGGTAACCATAAAAGCAGATTCTACTTTCCTACAATGAGTTAATAGTAAGTTTACGACTTTTGGAGACTCTGCAGTTGGGGCAGAGCACTCCATACATAAAAAGATAGGCCAGTCCTATCTTTTCATAATATCACTTTCTACCCTCACCAGTAAACAACCTTCTACCTTCTCAATTCCTTAAGACACCCTTTTCCTGCTCATTGCATCATCTCTTGAGGAAAGATTTCCTCAAATTAACACAAACAGTTCTGACGTGAAATATTGTGCAGTGCCATATTTACAAAGAGTCTATGCTAAAATAAATGTTTTTGGTCAATGCTAAGCATTGAGCTTTGGCTCAAAGTCAAGTCATTGGTTTCTTGAGTGAAATTTGTACTCGAGGTACAAACTCCAGTCCAAATTTGTACACAATGGCCACCGTTCAATGGATATGCTGCACAAAAGGTGCAATTTTACAGATATCAGGCAATATTCTACTTGTCCCCTTTTTGTGCCTGATTTTATTTGGTGTTAGGATTTCATGCAAAGCCAGATCATGCTAATTTAGTAGATCTGGCTTTGTGTGAAATTCTATGGGTGTTAGCTTTATTCTCACCACCTTACACCCCCTTCGCATAGATAATAGTGGGGATTGGTGTTTTGTGACGAAAAGGTATTTTGTGTTGTGCTCATTTCAGGTTTCCGGGGCAAAATTTATTTTGATGAACACTCTAGGTTTAAATCGGGTTTTATTTTTAGCCGTAAAGTTCAATACAACACTACCCACCTACATCTGCTTGGCCGGTGGTGATCAAATATTGGGGATGGCAAATCTTGGATGCCCAGGGAGTACAGTGCATTGAACAGTGAACAAGAAGAGTAAAAGGAGCAACAGGAAACTGGGAAAGATAGAAAGTTGCCCAGTAGTAGAGAAGTCCGCGGGGGTGTGTTCAGGTGGTCTGGTGTTCTGCAGGTGCCTCTTCTGGTACTAAACGCAGGACGCGGAGATAGCGGGGATAGGACAATTTCCGGAATTCAGTAGAGAGGTATGTCAAGGCGGGCTGCCACATTTTGTCAAAGAGGAGAAGGCGGTGCATTGCTACTGCAGTTAATTTCTCCATGCCTATTATGTCCCACAATTTGGTAGCGGTGTTCCATTTACTAAGAAGGAGGTGTTTAGCCACCCCAAGCGCAAGGGTAATGGCCCTACCTCTGGGTGACCGTAACGGATAGGTGAGACGGTTTGGGAGGCATAGTAATATGCCGTCGTGTAAATGGTGTTTATGGCTTCTAGCACTCCCTCCCAGAAGGGCTGAAGCTTGGGGCAGTGCCAGAGTAGGTGGGTGAGTGTGCCCTACTGTCCACAGTCCCGCCAGCAGCGGTCACTCCTGTTCGAGTTTCAAACTGCCATTTTAGCTGGTGTGGATACCAGTAGTGGGTGATTTTTAGGAACATTTCCTTGCTGGCGGTCTTTAAAGCGGACGTTCGGGCTCGGTGTAGTATGTCACTCCATTCCCTATCTGTGAATGGCCGCTCACATTCCCTTTCCCATCTGTACCGCCCTGGTGATCGCAGTGGTGAATGCATTGTATTTAAAAACGTCAGAGAGTATTCTCTTGTCTGAATGTCTTGTGAGAAGCCATTTCTCGAAGGGCGTCAGGGTTCTGCTAGCATGCGGTCGAATCCACGGTTGCAACACCCAGTGCGCAACTGCCACATATTGCCATTTTGCGGTCTCAGGCAGACCATAGGATTCCTGGAGCGTAGGAAAGCCCATAAGTCCCCCGGGGTCAAACAGATCCCCTATACGTTTGCAGTTGGCATCTTGCCAGGCTTGAAATGCCCCCCCGGACGCTGCAGGTGGAAAGTCGGGGTTGCCTATCAGTGGGGGTTTGGGGTGATATGGGGGTTGAGAGCCCACGCTGCAGTTGGACACGGTCCCACACACCAACTGTAGTGCGTGTCACCGGTGAAACATAGACACATGCCGGCCTGAAGGGTTTCGGAATACAAGGTATCTTCCAGATATGCATGCCTGCAATAGCCTGGTCTATAAAGCACCAATGTTTTTCCGTTTAGGTGCGGGACCACTCCACCAAAGCGCAGCTGCGCAGCTTGGTAATAGCAGCATAAGTTTGGAATTCCCACGCCGCCCGCTTGTACAGGCAAATAGGCACAGGAATTTGGCTATCCTCGCATGCTTGCCTGCCCAGATGAAGTGCCATATAAGTGTCTGAAGTTTATCTACCAGAGTCGGGGGAGGCTGAAGTGGGAAGTCTGCATCACATAAAGAATCTTGGGTAATAGCGTCATTTTAACAGCGGCTATGCGCCTAACCCAGGACAGATTATGAGCCTTCCACGCAGAGAGGTTGGAGCGCGTGGTAGTTAACAGGAGACCATAATTTTGGGCAGCTATGGACGGAAAAGTGGCGTGGATCTGGAGTCCCAAGTACGGAATCCTGCCCTCAGACCATTGGAAAGGTGTGAGGGGTGCCAAACGGGCCCTCTCTGTTCCGGGGATAGCAATACCAAGTGCTAGTGACTTTTGCAGGTTGGTTTTAAAGCCTGACACGGCCGTGAAGTCGGCTAACTCGGCTACAATGGCTTTTAGTGAATGTTCGGGGTCGGTAAGGGTCAAAAGGACATCGTTGGCGTAGAGCATGATCTTGTGCTCTCTACCAGCCATTCGGACACCAGCAATGTCGGGGTTATTTCATATGCACTCCGCTAGGGGCTCCATATAGAGCGCGAAGAGCAGGGGCAACAGAGGGCAGCCCTGTCGCGTCCCACTTGCGATGGGGAAGGTAGTGGATTTCATTCCATTAACCTGTACCCTTGCCCTGTGGGCCTGATAGCATGCTTGGAACCACCTGCAGAACCGGGCGCCCAAACCCACCCCCTGCAGCACTAAATGCAGGAAGGGCCAGTGCACCCGATCAAAGGCCTTTTCGGCTTCAATTGATAGGAGAACTGTGGGTGTCTGGGTGCGTTGTACTTTGTCCACCAGACAACACAAGCATTTAGTGTTGTCACTGCAACCCCGTTCCGGGATGAACCCGGCTTGGTCGGGGTCCACTAGACCCTGCACATAGGGAGCCAACCTGCGGGCAAGAACGCTGGTAAAGAGTTTGGTACCGACATTCAAGAGGGAATTGGGCGGTAGGGTCCTTGCCTATTTTGGGGATTACCGTAATTGTGGCCATACACATTGAGTCAGGCAGGGCGCCTGTATCACTTAAGGGTATTAAATAAACGGGTTAAAGGGGGAGCGAGTTGCGGGGTGAAGGTCTTGTAGAATTCCGCGCTATAGCCATCCGGCCCTGGTGCCTTACCAGGCTGTAAGTGTTGGATGGCAGTTAAAACTTCCTGTGTGGTAATCTCTTTGTCCAGGGCGGAAAACACCGGCGTCCCTGTGTTGACTTGAGGTATGAGTGCTAAGTAGGCGCGAGCCTCCGGGTCCGAAAGTGGGTCCGCCGTGTATAGGGACTCGTAAAAGGCACGGAAAGCTTCGGCGATCTCCTCGTCTCAATGGAGGGGGACTCCATCTGCTCCAACTACCTCAGAAACGCTGCGCTCAATGGCCTGCGCTCAGAGGCGGTGTGCGAGCATCCGCCCTTCTCTGTTACCCCCAGCGTAGTATTTTGGCGGCTGCGGAGCAGGGCGTACTCTGCCCTACCCATGTCCACCTCCTGGAGTAGTTTCCGAGCTGCAGTTAGCTGTCTACGTATTGCCACTGACCCGTAACTTGCTCCTCTGGCTGGCCACGTTTAGTCCGCCTCTCCCTGTTATGGGCCGTGGCCATAGCGATAAATTGTCCCCTAATCACTACTTTAAGTATTTCCCACAATGCGGCTGGGGTAGTCGCTGGTGTATCATTTATATCTAAAAAGGTAGTTAATGCGGTCAGTATGTCCCGCCGTGTCTGGTCATATGTGAGGAGTCTCGTGTTAAGGCACCAGTGTGGTGTGGTGCTTGTCTGTCCCGGTAGATCAAGATGGAGGAGGATGGGCAAATGGTCAGAGAGGGCTGCCGCCCCAATACTCACTGAGACAGTATCGCACGTGAGTTCGGGTGTTGTGAGGAAATAGTCAATGCGCGCATAGGTTTGGTGAGCGGCCAAAAAAAAGGTGTATTCCAGCAATATAGGATGTCTGTGTCGCCAAACGTCAATCAGGCCTACCTCCTCCAACCAGAGCCGTGTGGCCGCAGAGAGTCCCCGGGACTGCCCGCCCTGGGTGTAGTGCGATCCCTGTGAGTGTCCATTACAGCATTAAAGTCTCCCCCCGACTGGTATCCCTTTGTCCGCCTTCTGCAAAAGTTGGCTCACGGTGTCTCTAATAAAGGCTTCCTGGCCATCATTTGGGGCATAGATCGTGGCGATTGTGTAGGTGGTGCCCGCAAAGAGAATCTGCAATGCTAACAGTCTACCCGGGATGTCTAGTAAGGTATTCTCGACCTTCCCAGCGAAGTGTGTGGGAAACAGGACAGCCACCCACGCCCTCTTGGAGCTCCCTGAGGAGAAAAAACTGGGGGTCAAACCACCAGGAGCGGAGCCTACGCCAGTCATTTTGCAGTAGATGCGTTTCCTGCAGCATGCATATGTCGCACTTAGAGTCCCGCAGGTAAGAAAAGAGTGCCAGCCGTTTAGACAGTGCATTAACGCCTTGCACATTGAGGCTAAGGATGTTTAGCGCCACCCCATTATTGGAGCATGGTATTAAGAGAGTATGATCCCCAGGGAAAAGCACCACAGACTCAGAAGGGAGCATGTTAGGGCAACAGTAGGGGGGGAATAGAGAAAAGAACCACAGAAGGCAAAGAGGATAACGTACCAAGAGGAGAGGGAACAACAACAGAAACATTCCCCCACCTGGGGTCAAACCATTGGTATGCGATAGGGTCCATGTCGTCGGCTTGATCACAATCTAAGTGACAGTTGTAAGGAGGAGCCCCGCCGGAAGATAAAGTCTACAACTGAGGGCCAACACCAAATCATGACACGTATCCCTCGGTGATCGGAGCACAGCAAGAGTGTTGGGAAAGGGGTGGTGGAGGAGTGAGGCAACGATAGACAATCAAATGCCTCCATGGGTTTGGTCAGATTTGCCGTCTCTCTGAAGCTGCTGGATTAGCTTGTTGTGCGCTTCTCGACTATCTGCTTCAGTTGGCTTGCTCAGGACCTTCACTCGTCATCGGCTGGAGCGCCGCGCGGCCTGTGCCACCGCCGCGGGATCCCGTCGCGGGGAGGCAGCCCTTGAGGAAGGGCTCAGATCCGGCATCCCAGGAAGTGCCCGCGCGTCCTCCAGAGACTTCACGATGTGGGTCTCCTCCCGCCAGACAAATTGGAGTCAAAACGGGTGTCCCACCTTGTATTTAATGTTCTTATCTCGAAGAGGATCTGTGAGGGGCTTAAGCTCCCTTCTGCGCTGTAGTGTCAGTGGGGTAAGGTCCTGGTAAAGCCACAGGCGGTGATCCTCAAATGTGATGGAGGGTTGCTCTCGTGCCGCTGACATGATCGTTTCCTTCTGGTGGTAGGAGTGGAGGCAGGTCAGTATGTCTTGCGGTTGTCTTGGTGCAGCGGACGGATGACCAGTGTGGTGCGCCCGATCTAAGATGATCTCCTCATCGTGCAGCGATGGGGCAACCTGTTTGAAAAGTCGAACGAGGAAGCCGTCTTGGGAACCCAAGATTGCTTGGAGTGGAACGCCCCTGATCCATACGTTGTAGCAGTGGGATCTGTTTTCCAGGTCTTCGAGGCAGTAGCGGAGATCCAAGTTGGTGTCGCGGAGGACCAACAATTCCTGCCGATGACCCTCCAGCTCCTCTTCACGTGCGTCCTGGCCCTTCTCCAGTGCAGCCACTCTGGAACCTACTGTTTCTACGTCTTGCAGCAGTTCTCTGATGTCGGTTGCGATTTCCCGCTTAAGACTAGCTAAGTCTTCCTGTAGTGTTCCAAACAGGTGCTCCAGAAAGGTTTTAGTGATAGGGGAGTCATCCCCCTCTGCACCACTGACACCAGCAGCATCAGTTTGTGGGTCTGAGTGTACGTGGCCACTCGCTCCGTCGCCCTTCTTTGGAGCAGATTTAGCAAAGATGTCCTTCACCGAGGGCTCCTTCTTTGCATTCTGAAGGGAAGACATACTGATGCGGCGGGATGGCGCCCCACCCACCACCGTCACCCGCACTCAGCAGGGGGCGCCTCGCTCAGAACCAGTGTGATCTCTGCGTGGTACGGAAGGGCTGCACCACCGCCACCAGTGAGGGCAGACTGCGGGCGGGGACACCACCAGTTGGCAGTCAATTATGCAGGATTGGTGCTTGACAACTCGTGGCGCCTGGGTCACGCCGCAAAGACCAAATGTAGTTGCTCCACGTAGGAGCCGGGGGGGGGGCTTCCGCTGGTCACAATGGGGCCGTCTCCAGTGTTTGTGCCAACCGGGAGCGCCAGGGAGGAGGCTCTATGAGTTTAAGGCGGGCCGGCTCACCCCTTCTGCGCCGTAGAAGGTCACACACGCAACCCTCGCCTTCTAAGCCCCACTGGTAGGTCGTTGGGCCGATCCGTGGAGGTCTGGCCAGACCAGTACAGTTGATGCGCCCAGTCTTCTTCGCGGACTGTTGCTGCCACTCATCCACCTTTGGTCGATCTCTACCACTGTCGCAATCCGTGCTTCAGGGTCTGTGGGCTGGCGTGCTCCCCCACTTCTACAGGTCTGGACAACGGGATCCCCCCCAAAAGAGGTGCCCGGAAGGAGCAGCAGAACCAAGCCAACCGCGCTACAGACGCCGGGGGCTATCCTCTCCGGGGCAGACGCCAGGACTCCTATGGGCCCGCCCCGCCCCGCACCCCCAACAGGGCATCCACCTGAGGGCCTCAAGGCTCCCGGACACGGCGGTGAGGATAGGGGCGCGAAGGGTCCCACCCCAGCAGCCCACCGCAGGAGTGTCCGGATTCTGCGGGGTCCAAGTATCACTGCCTGCTCGCTGGTGCTACGCTCTGCCCCGTCTGGCGGCCGCACTATGTCCAGAGGCAACTTATCCCACCGGGGGGGGGGTGTGTTACGATACCCCACTCCCCAGGCAAGCCGCCTCAGGAGCCCCCGATACAAGGCTCACTCAGTCCCTTCACCCCGCGCCTCTCAGCCCCCCGGCCCACACATACTCACTTCAGTGGGGTGAAGGCCACAGGGGTTTCCTCAGGAGAGGCGCCGGGAAGACAGTGCAGGCTTGGGCCATTCACCACTGAGCCACCGCCAGCTACGCCCCCTCCGAGGACTGCTGGCGTGCGAAAACAGCTGGTCTGCTGGGCCCCCAGATGCGACGCTGTGATCGGGAGTGGGCGGGCCCCTCCCCCGCTATGCCGCTGAGGCAGCCTCCGTGAGGGGCGAGCCCTACGGCCCACACGGCGTTGCCCCGGCCAGCGTCTCCCCAGTGCTCCAAGCCTCCAGAGGGCCCCTTACTTCTCGGGAGGTGTTGCGGTAATGTCCCCTGCCCGGGTCACTCTAATTGCTGGCTAAGAGTGATGCCGGTGCGGCTCTTGGCCTGCAGGGCCTACAATGCCCGGCAGAGCTCCGGGATATGCGACTTAGCTGGTCGCCATCTTGGACACGCCCCCGATAAACACTCTTGAATATGAGCTCCCATGCTAAATAATAGTCATTCGGGATCTTAGTTGGGTATGCCACTGTGAGTTTTGGAAAATTTCAGGCTCACCCCCTGCCCCAATTTTACTGACTAAGCTACTCCCCTGTGTGCAACCTACCAATGCCTTTGGGGGATTTCAGCAAATACTACATAGGTCACAGGAGCTGTGCAGGCCCACACAATAGCCCAGCACTCAAATGGACTGAATAGTTCCTTGGAGTAAGGTGGGAAGTTACAGGTGGCCAATGAGACACATACGGCAGTCTGTTTAGAGACTCCAGAGAGTCTCAGGTGCCCAGGCATTGTGGTCTCTGGCCTTGCAATGAGAGAAACACACTCAATATTGTTGAAGGAAATATCTTTAGAAAGATGATATTTTAGAGGCCAATGATAGCGATTAGCGGTTATAGTATTGCAAAGTATGTCTATCAGAGAAACGGCCACTGCGGTTGACTTTTCCTGTGCTGATGGGTAACCATAGTGGGGTATCCTCCATAGTGGTTGCTCCCATTGCCTATGACCCCCCTCTGTACCTTGGGACAATAGAACGTTCCGACATGACATTCCAACTGTGGAGAGAGTGTTCCCCTCAGTGAAGAGCTGTACCTGTGCTGTGGCTGGGGTGTTACTAATAAACCTCTCTTCAAGCACATCATCCTCTTGGTCATTCATTCAATGTTTCTACCTTGGTGACAGAGGATGGGATTGTGCTGAAGAACACCCAAGTACTTGGCATGGGTTTGACTGATCCTTGGAAAGTGATCGGGGAGAAAGCGAGAGATCATTCATGGCAACTTTCCCGGTGAGGCTGTACATGTCTTAATAAGTGCGCGTTAATTTAAACTGTGCTTGTGGTCCTTCAAACACTAGATGGAAGGTGGCTGGTGAGCAGTGCACTGTTTTCAGGAGCCAAACTTTGACTAATGTCTATATAAAAGCTTGTCGGGACGCTATCACCACTAGGGCTCTGTGTAACTCTTAGCGCTTCCCAGCCTTAATCTCACTCTGAAGTGCCCCAGCAATTATGACTGTGACTATCATCTGCACCTGGAATTGACATAGGAATTGGTGTGTGGGCCGCCTGCCGGTTGATTTACTATTTTTACACAGAGCTAACGCATGCTCGTATCCAAGAGCGTTGCCTCTCCCAAGCCACTCCCTGAGCCCCTCCCCGCAGTCATCGCTGCCCTCAATATCGGCCCCAAGGCAACGCGGGTCATTTAGAATGTTCATGCACACTGAGAATTCCTGTCAGCCTTGACTGACTCTGCAGGCCGAAAGCGAGCTGGTGAACTCGACGATGGCTCTGGTACTGCTTCGTGACCTGCTTGGCAGTTATTGCCACTGCCTTCACACACTCTTACCGGCTGTGCTTCTGCCTCCTAGCTGCTTTGCCTCACAATGTCCTCTGCCTGCCACTTCAGGAAGGCTTGAAGAAAAAAAAAATACAAAGTGTTATTGCGCCACCTGTTGGAACTCAGTGCACTTTTGTCATTATTCTGGAAACCAATAGAAATATGTCAATAATCTATGTATTGGTCTGTGTCAGTAATCCAGGTTTTGGCTTCTCTAAACACAGTGAATCACACGACAAGGAACAGTGATTCACACACTATTGCTCAATGAGTAAGCAATGCATTATAATTGATATCAATTACTTCAAGGATCCACACTGGCCAAATTACCCTCCAAGTACAGTGGCTCACAAGACAAGGAACAGTGATTCACACACTATTGCTCCAGAGACTCAGGGTGTACAGTTCATGATTCTCATACTAATGCTCTAGAGCAGAGGCCTTCAAACTGGAGGGCGGCCCCCCCTGGGGGTGGGGGGGGCTCAAGTGATCCCAGGGGTGGCTCCTGGCTCTTGTCAAAAGAAGCATTATCCTGATAACAGTACTTTGTTTTCAGGGGGGAAAAAAATGAGCGGCAGTAAGCCGCTCTGTGTTGGGTCATCACTAACATCTTTTGTCATTTATATCCTGGCTGGGAGTAGGTGTCAAAAGGGAAGGAACTACAAATATTCTTCAAAACCCCCACCCCCATTTCTAATAATTACACTGTGTGAGAAAGTGCCCTCTTTCTGCATGGTTGCCCCCACTTTTTGCTGAATTGCTGATGTGCTTTCACTGAGTGTGCCCTGGGCTCCTGCTAATCAGGTACCCAGGGCCTATGTTCTTTTCCTAAAACTGCATTGAAGCCTAAACCCAATTGGCATCTCTGGCCACAGGTCAGCCCCTGGTAAGTGGTACCACAGGTACCCAGGGCACTGTGACCAGAGAAGGCCTCTAAGGGCTGCAGCACTTATTGTGCCACCCTTAGAGGTCCTGTACCATTACACTCACACACTGCCTTTGCAGGCTGCGTGTTTTGGTGCAGAACAAAGTGAAGAGTCGACATGGCACACATCTCTGCATGCCATGCCTACAACCCACTGCCCTGGCATAAATCAGTCACCCCTATAGCTGGGTGCACTATACCAGTGGTGAGGGTACAGGTGCATGAGCCCTGTACCCATACAGTGTCTAAGTCCATTCTTAGACATTGTAAGTGCAGTGCTGCCATTAAGAGTATATGGTGCTGGGAGTTTGTCATTACGAACTCCACAGCACCATAATGGCTACACTGAAAACTGAGAAGTTTGGTATCAAACTTCTCAGCACATTAAACCCACACTGATGCCAGTGTGGGATTTAATGAAAAATGCACACAGAGGGCATCTTAGAGATGCCCCCGGAAAACTAACCCACCACTAGTGTCCAGGCTAAGTGGCTGCTTACAGCTGCCACCACCAGACATGTTTCTGGACCCCTAGGTCGAGAGCCTGCTGCTCTCTGGGGCCTGACACAATGCACATCCTGGGACGAGGTGCCAAGCCTCCTCCCCCATGATGGGCAGGGTTCACGAAGGGGAAGCTTCAAAGGCTTGCCGCCTTTGTGAGCTTCCCCTGGCCACTTGCTGCTTTCAGCAACTGGTCCCCACTGGTTCTGACCCTCACTTTGGGCGGGAGAACCGGCGGGAAAAACAAGTGAGGAAGAGAGGTGTGCCCACCTGAAATGAAATGAATGAAATGAAATGAAATGAAATGGAGATTTATAGAGCGCAAACATTCACCCAGGGGTATCATGGCACTTGCTCAGCACAAGACATACCGGACCAATACAAAGCAGCCTCAAAGATTGAAAAGCCACGTCTTTAGTGCCTTCCTGAATGGCAACAGATGAGTTTCTTCCTTTAGCCGCACCGGAAGAGAATTCCAAAGTTTGGTCGTGCCAACCAGAAAGCTCCTGCCACCCCAGGCGCACTTTTTAAACCTTGGAACTACCAGGTTGTGAGAGCGTGCTGAGCGAAGCTGGCGGGCAGGAACATAAGGCAACAGATTCTGTTTGAAGAATACTGGCCCTTTATCATGTGTGGCTTTGAGCGCAATGCAGAGAGCCTTAAACTCAATCCGCCTTTCCACTGGCAGCCAGTGAAGCAATTTGAGCGCTGTGGAGGCCGATTTATGTTTCGGGATATTCAACAATAAGCGCGCTGCAGCATTTTGCACTATCTGCAACTTATTGAGGCATTTTTTACGAAGGTTCATGAAGAGACCATTACAGTAATCGGCTCTAGATAATACAAGAGCCGAAACCACTAATTTCCTCAACTCAGCTGGGATGAATGGAAGAATCTTTCTCAGTATTTTTAAGGTGTAGAAGGAGGCAGATGTAGAAGGAGGCACCTCTGCCAACTCCACCCCTCAGGTGGGGGAGGCGAGGTGAAGCACAACTCTCAGTCCCCGCCATCTTGCAGATGGGGGTACTCAGCCAACCAGGGACAGGCTCATGGAGGGTGGCATAATAGGGGGTGTATCCACCCCAGGGAAGGGACCCATTGGTCCCTACCTTTTACCTACCTGTAATGCCCCTAAATCTAGTATTTAGGGGCACCCCTGAACCTTGCTTCCGCAGACAAGAAGAAACTATAAGGAGAAGAAGAAGAAGGACCGAACAGCCGTGCAACAGCTAACAAGAGGAAGACGCCCACTCACTTGGCCCCAGCCCTACCGGCCTGTCTCCACCTCGAACCTGCTTCTGTGAAATCCCGGTGTGTCCTGCAGCCAGCAACCTCGAAAACCCCGGAGGACCTGCCTGCCTTCAACTACAAAGACTGTGTCTCCCGTGAACAATGGATTTGTTCATCTGCAACCTCTGGTTCCGGCCGGACACCGCGGATCCGCCCCACTCTGCACCCGCCGTCCACGGACTGAGCTCGAGTGGGCAAACACCACGAGGAGGTCGCCCTAGTGCCGCTGAGGGTGCACCTTTGGTGCTACTTTGTTTCCCCATTTGCCCTGAGCTAAAGTCCAGGAGCTCTGCTCCCACACCCCAGTGTGCAGCCACCAACCGGAGGCCCCCTATTCCCCATTGGATAACATTGGGCCTCAGCACTCTGCACCCGGCCGCCCTAGTGCTGCTGAGGGTGTAACTAGAGTGCATCCTTGACCCTGGGGACCCCTGAGTCTACCCCCAGAACCTCAACTCCCACTACCAAATACTTACCTCAAAACCGATAACACTATTTTCCTCCATAGGATAAAATTGACTGTTTTTCTTGGAAAAGTTTCTAAGTGTGGAGTTTGAAAACCTAAAGAAATTCTTTAAAATTGTACTATTTAACCAAAACGATTTTACTTACCTGTTTACAGGAATGTCCCGGAGTAGTATCCAGGCATACTACTCTGAGTAAGAAAAGTAATCTAAAAGTAACTTACCTGGTATTTTACTGAAAAGCCCATTCAAGTCTATGTACTGTATTTACAAAGTATTGCATTTCTCTGCAACCATTCTGTAAGTCAAAACAAAGTGCATATACCATTTCAATTCAAACTGTTTACATACTACATTACTACTGTAAAGTATTTATTGCTTACCTGTGCCAGGCTTGCTTGGTTCTAGAAAATAAAATAACTAAAAGAATATTATTATTATTTTTTTTTTTGTCCTCATTCGCCTCCAACCTCACTGGACAGACAAGCCGTTCGTACCAATACCCAGTAATCTGGGAAAAGTAGGCCTTTAGTTGGAATCTCGAGAAGCGCCCGCCTACAGGTACTATGACAGACTTGAGTGTCGCTGACCCCGACAAGGGGAAGAGGTTACTCTTCGACAAGGTCCAAATGAACCTGGTGACAATCGTCGTTGGCCAACGAGATACCTGAGGGTGCCAGACGTAGTCCGAAGAGTGTCAAAGAGACATAATCATAGGACCCACTGATTGTTTATGTGAATATTTAAACCATTGTATATCTACCTACAGATTAGGCCCTGGCCCATTTTATCAGCCAGTCCCGAAATGCAGTCTTTTTTCTGCCACAGGCTCTAGACAGATCCATTTTAGAAGTCTCAAAAAGTGAGGCCAGCCAGTCGGAATGCGTGGGGGGAGAGTGTTCTGTCCATCGTTTACATATTTGCCTCCTGGCTAATAGAATGGCATAAAATAGAAAGAGTCTTGCAGTTCCTGTAACTTGGTTAGAAAAGCCAAAAATAATCAAGGCCAAATTTATTTGAATTGGGAGGCCCAAGATGTCCACCAGAGATTTCTCCACTGCTTCCCAAAAAACTGCAATGGCTGGACAGTCCTTAAACACATGTACGTCCGAAGCTTCAAGCAGGCCACACTTTCTACAGCTGACTGGAGACCCCCTCGAGATTTTAGTCAACTTCAATGGAGAGAGATAGGCCCTGTGTGTAGTGAACAGGTGTTTCTCTTCAGCCAGGCTGGTTTTACGATATCAAAGAGGATCTGAAAAGAATTTTGCCACAACTGCTCACACTGTTCGTTTGGTAGAGATTCTCCCCACAGTTCATCGGCCAGTTTAAAATCACCATCCACGGCCTCCTCCATGGCCCAATACCAGCAAGAAACCTCCCTCTTTCCCGCTGGCCTGGCCACTAAGTGGTGTTCCAAGATGTTACCCTCGCCTTTGGTAATTCTAAGAGTTTGCTGAGTTTGGGCCCAACTCCGCAGCTGAATGTACTTAAACCTTGAAAGACCAGCTCCGACTCTTTCACTGAGTTGTGCCCATGACAAGAGTGTACCCTCATAGGCGAGGTCCCCCCAAACCATCAAACCAGGTTCTCTAAGAGGTAAAGCCAGCCTGTCCCTTAAACACTCCGGTGAACCCGGTGAGTCCCAGAGAGGGGCTAAACTTGAGAAGTAGTTAAGGCCGGCGAGTCGCTTAAGACTGGCCCACGTTCTGGCCATTGCCTGGAGAACTCTAAGCCTAACCTTTTAAAAAAATGTTGGCTCTCCATATTTAAACAGAAAACCCTCCTCAGGTAAGCTGGCACCTTTTAACATAGCCAAGAACATATCCCCCGCCCCGGTGCTTACTGGCATTTTTAACAACATCCGTGAATGTGAAAGCTGAAAGGCCCATGCATAGTATTGCAAGTCTGGCAAAGCAAGACCCCCTTTTTCTCTCCTACGCCTCAGCTTTTTCCAGGCTATTCTGGTAGATCTATAAACCCAGATAAAAGAGTTTATGGCCTGCTGGAGTTTATCTAGAGCCGGTTTATTGAAGTGGAGAGGAATAGAATTGAAAAGAAAGGTAATCTTAGGGAGTACCACCATCTTAACCAAATTAACCCTCCCAAAGATGGTTAGAGGAAGATGGGCCCAGGATTTCATCTGTTTCAGACACTCCCTTGAAACAAGCGCTAAATTATCCTCTGCAATCTTAGCAATATCCTGGACTATTCTAACCCCCAGATATCGCATATTAAGACTGACCTGATGCTGGCACCCCTCAAGATTCCACGTCATGACCTCAGTCTTTCCGGCATTCACCTCATACCCCGAGACCTGCGCAAAGTCCTGTGCCAATCCAATCACAGCGGGGAAAGTAGTTGCCAGGTCTGCAGAGAGAACCAAGATATCATCTGCATACATGGCCACCTTCCTCTCCCAATCTCCGTGCCTAAATGGCACAATGCTAAGTTCTTCCCTGAGCCGCTGAGCAAAGGGCTCAATGTACAGATCGAAAAGGAGAGGGGAGAGGGGGCAGCCCTGCCTGGTCCCTCTTGTAATCTTGAAAGGTTTGGTCAGGTTGCCATTAACCAGAAGTCTGTCTGATGGCTCTTGGTATATCAGCTGAACAGTTCGACAGAACTTCCTGCCCAAGTTAAATTTCCCCATGACTTCCGACAGGTAGACCCAATAAACCCTATCGAAAGCCTTTGTGGCATCGAGTGTTATGGCAGCAAGAGGGAGTGAATAGGTAGAGGCGATATCTATTGCCCCAATAAGATCATAGGTAAGGTCCGATAAGTGCCTTCCCTTAACAAACCCCTTCTGGTCAGGGTGTAAGATATCGCCGGCCACAAGGCCCAGCCTGGCCGCCAGGATCGCAGCAAAGATTTTATAATCCGCGTTCAACAGTGAGATGGGCCTATATGACCCACAGCTCGCTGGATTTTTACCAGGTTTCAAAATTAAAGTAATTATAGCATCATTCCAAGATCCTGGGGGCTTAAGGCCGTCCGATAAGATCTCATTAAATAATTGTGTCAGAACCGGGATTATCACTTCACCCAAAGACCTGTAAAGCTCAGCTGGCAGCCCATCAGGCCCTGCAGCTTTCCCTCTCTTGCAGGCAGCAATGGCCTTCCTCACCTCTTCCTGCGTGATGTCCTGCTCCATATCTTCTTGCTGCTTGGAACTCAGGGACATGAGTGTAGTCCTACCCAGCCAATCCTTAGCCTTGAGCTTATCTACGACTCGATCTTCTTGGTAGAGGTCTTGGAAGAAGTCGAAGAAGGCGTCGCCGATCTCTTCATCCGAAGAAACAACGGCTACCCCATCGTCTATGACGATTTCTTTGATCTGATTACGAAGCCTGTCCGACTCAGCCTTCCATGCCAAGAGCTTACCTGCCCCTTTCCCATACTCAAAATGAGCGATCTTACTTGGGGAGAACATGGCGGCTGCTAGCGACTGCTAGCTGAGCTGCCGCGAGCACCCGGAGCACCCGGTTCGCGTCCTTCGTCTTACCGCCTCACTGCCTCGCCGTCTCATCGTTGCGGAGCTGCTGGGATGTTTTCTTAGGCTCTCCTCTTGGGCTGCCGCGCAGGGACTGTTGGGATGTGCGTGGGGAGACGGGCGGATCGCCATTTCTCCTGCCTGTCTCGTTGGACCAAGGCCGCCCTGGAGCTTAGGAGGGGCCGCAGAGCAGTTGCTCGCGGGCTCCTCCGGGGCACAGGGGGCAGCGTCAGCACCTGTTGGCACCCTCATTCACAGAAACACGACGGGGGCGAGCGGAGGAAACTGCAGGAGCCGGCTCCAGTAAAAGTGGACATTCTGGAGCAGATTGAGTCGTCCGGGCCGTCTGCGGAGTTATCGGGGCAGCTATTGAGGGAGCCACAGGTTCTGGAAGCTCAAGAGGCTCAGGTTTGTCTCCAGGTTTGTCCCACATCTCAGGTGAGATCGACTTTTGCTATTCAAACTAAAGGGCAAAACATAAAAGGAAAAAAACGCGGGGGGCTACCCAAGGGTATGCTAAACTTAAATTGGGTGCGAATAGTAACAAACAGCCCCCAGAGGAGCAGGGAAGAGACGGCCTGGGTAAAAGTCAGGCTCTGGGCGGTCCCCCTATTGCAGAAATATTTACCAGTAGTTCAGCCTTTCAAACATACCAGGTTAAAGGCAGAAGCAATAAGCCTGGGAAGTCTAAAAGTAATCCCTCTGTAATCAAGGTTAAGATCACCCCGTTTTTACGGTCATATTTTAGAGTACAACCAGAGATATTGGACATTACGAAGTAGGGCGAGGTCCTCAGAAGTGGGTCAGTAGGGCAATCATCAGCGAAATCAGTCCCTGAAAGTATGGAGTCCGTGGGTAGCCCACTTATCCCGGCAGCAAAATTAACTCCTGCTACTGAGAGTTCGCTAATGGTGGGATCTGATAAAGAGATGGACCCTGTAGGTCAGGTGGCAGTAGTTGACCAAGGCGGGGGAGGGACAGAGAATGGCTCCAAGGATCAGGAAAGGAGTGGCCCCTCAGTAGCTTCTTTGGAGGTCCTTTCCTCCACATTATCAGAGGATATAAAGAAGGGTTTTGCGGTATCCGCCGCAAATCAGGGTGAGATCAGAAATTTTTGTGAGTCGTTGGAGAGGAAGGTGGATCTTTTGAACTCCAGAACTGAGACCTTAGAGAATACTGTTGGAGAATTAAAAAACCATCTTGGAGCGGCTGAGGCTGACATTCAGGTACTTAAAAAGGAGGAAGAGGCCCTGCGTGGCAGAATGGAGACGTTGGAGAATAACTCCCGCAGGAATAATCTTTGCCTTTTGAATATTCCGGAGGGGAGTGAAGGAGCCGACCTTAAGCTATATATCATCTCTCTGCTTAAAGCCTCTTTGCAGCTTACTGAATCAGACGAGACCCTGAGTAATGACATACAGAGAATACATAGGGACCAGTTTCGTAGGAATCCCAATCGAACCAAGCCTAGGAAAATACTCATCAACTTCCTTACCTACTCTTTAAAGGATAAGATTCTCAATATGGCTTTAAAGGCCAAATCATTGAAAGCCAGGGACTTTTCCTTTGAAATCCGCTCAGACCTTGCCAGAGTAACTCTTGATAGGCAGTGGGAGTTGGGGAGGAAGTTGGATGATTTTAAAAAACTTGGTGCCGTTGCTCAGTTGAAATTTCCAGCATCTCTTAAAGTTATGTATAATAACAAAATGCACAATATAAGATCAGTTCAGGAGGCAGACGAGTTGCTTGAAATTATGGGGAAGGGTGGTTCCTAATGGTTTCCTAATGGCTTCCTAATGGCAGTATTATACTCTCAAGGTTAAGTTTGGGCTTAGCCTCCTCTCCCTAGATCTTGCCTTTTCTCGGTTCCTTACTTAGAATGACATAATGATGACTTAAAACTTTTTTAATTACTCACTTTTCTTCTTTCCTTAGCTGAGGTCGAAATTTCTTCTTTCTTTCTTTTTTTACTTAAAATTTATACACATAGAGACGGGACTGGCTGCTCCGGGTGGCAGCATCTGGACTCCATCTGTCCAGACAAATGGGGGAGGGGTTCTCCAGGGAGTGTGGTGGGGACACGGGGTGTGGGGTGGGGTGCACAGGGGCATAAAACATAAAATTTCCTCATTCGCTTCAGAGTTAGTTCAGATAGTCGCTGTAGGATTTCGACTGGTCTGGTGTTGGTCCCTCACTATTTCTAAGTGGGCCGGAGATTGTGGATTTAAACCGCCATGAAAACAATTCAGATATTGTCCAGAACGTCAATGGCTTGCGCGTGAGGTCCAGAAGGGCTAAAATCTTGCAATATCTAAAAGATTCCCCTGCGCAGGTCATTGTCGTCCAGGAAACACATCTTCTTAAGGAAGATACTATTGAAATTCTTAAAAATAAAAAATGGGTAGACTCCTTTGTGTGCTCGAACCAATCTGCTAATATTAGAGGGGTTCTTATTTTCTTTAAAAAACAAGCTAATGCCCGGATTTTACATTACTTGGTTGACCCATGTGGCAGATGGGTAATTCTGAAGGTCATTATAATGGGTCTCCTGCTCACTTTGGTAGGTTATTACGGTCCAAATCAAGATGACCACTCTTCTCTTAAAACCATCTTCTTGCATCTCCTAGATTTCCCGGACCCGATTATAATGGCCGGGGATTTTAATATTGTTCTTAATCCTAAACTTGATAAATCCGCAAGTAGTAGAGCCACTGTTCCATCTAAGTCACTGGGGTATTTACAGACTATGATGGTGCAAAATGGCCTTTGTGATATCTGGAGAGAAAGATCTGGTCAGCAGCTTGGTGTATCATATTGTAATAGTAAGTACCGACATAAATCAAGAATAGACTATATTTTGGTCAGTCATTCTCTAAGAGGTAAGGTTAAAGACATCGCATACCTTACTTCCCACCTTTCCGACCACTCTGGGATATTATTGGATCTAGACTGGGTGCAGGCCCAGCAGCCCAGAGTTTGGTCTTTCGATAGAACCTTACTTCTTGAGGAGGCAGAGATGTCCTTTTTATCTCAGGAGACTGAATATTTCTTGAGTATAAATTTAGGCTCTGCTGTAACCACCGTGGTCTGGGACTCCCTTAAGGCGTTTCTTAGGGGTCTAATCACGAGTAGGGTGAGCTTTAGGAACAAAAAATATAGAGGGGAGATTGCATCTATAGAGGCAGAAATGAAGGCGGTGGAGTCAGAACTCAATAGTCAGGTTGTTTTGGAAAAGCAGCAAGAGGACCTGGGTAAACTTAGCAAATTAAATGAACAGCTGGAGTTTATTCTTCAAGCAAGGCTTATGCCTAAAAGAATATTTTTATACAAAAACAACTAGTCTGAAGTTCAGTCTTTGAGTGTGTGAATTCATTTGCTGACTGAGTGTGTACAACAAATGCTTAACACTGTCCTCTGATACTGCCTTACTGCTGGACCACACTACCACAAATAGAAAGTGAGGTGCTATCTAACTTTACCTCTACCTACCTTTGGGGTTCCACTGGACTCTGTGCACACTATACCTCACTTTGGTATAGTATATACAGAGCCAGCTTCCTACACACTGTGGATACATTTCCATGACCAGAATAGTATGTTTGGCAATCATGTATTTGATTGCATTTTTAAAATGGTAACATAACTTAACCGCAATGTTTAGATAACTCTAGACATATTTAAAAATTGCCAGTTTAATAGAATAATTGTGAATAATTTTGAGGGGGCGCCCCAAGGTTTTTTTTTCCACCGGGGGGGCGCAGCATTAAAATGTTTGAAGTCCACTGCTCTAGATACTTCGAGTGTACAGCTTATCAAAATTATATAGCACATGGTATTGTATTTGCAATCCTGTAACAACTCACTGTACGAATTACACTGTGGAACAATACTGTTTGTAACCCCTTTAGTGAATATCTTTCACAATGCAAAACATCACACCACCTCCATTCTTCATGAACATGCTGGGTGAACCCCCAAGGTTATGGAGTAAATGGGAAAAGGTTTTCAATAATTACTTCGTAGTGTTTGGTCTGAATATAAATGTTGACAGAAAAATAGTGTTGCTAGCACATTGCCTATGAGCAGAAGGTAAGGAGGTTCTAGGACACCTACCAGATGTATCTGAGGCTGAGGTAGGTGATTCTAATGCTTATTAAATATGTGTAAAGAAATTGGATAAACACTTTTTACCTAGAATAAGCACCATCCTAGACAGATATCACATTGGTAAGAGGAGCCAGAGCCAAGGTGAGAGCATAAAAGAATGTGTGTCTGAGCTAAGAGAACTAGCAGCAACTTGTAAGTTCGGTTCTTCTTTAGATGTACTCATCCGTGATTATTTTTTATTAAATTGTAACATTGAATACATGATGAATTGTGGCTCAAGGATAATCCCCCTTAACAAAGTGTTAATAGTTTCAAAGCAAGTGGAATACATGACCTGTAAGAAAGAACTGAAAGTTGAGAATAAAAGCAATTCACATGAAAATAAGAGGGAAATAAATGTTGTGAAAGAGAAGAAGGAAATATTTAAAACCAATGATCGGACCTTCAAAGGGCAGTGCTTCAGGTATAACAAGACAGGATATGTGCCAACTGGAGGGAATGCCCAGCATGGAAGGCAGTGTGTATTCAGCAGAAAACTAGGATGCCTCAAATCTTGCATCCACAAAATAAAGTTAAAACCTAATGCAAACCATGTGGTATCCAAAGTCTGCATACATACAAGATGTGGTGAGAATGGAATTGGTGAAATTATGTGATCAGAATGTTATCGAACCAGTCGAAACCACGGAATGGTTAGCTCCCATTGAGGTAGTGTGTAAAACAGACAACAAGGTGAGATGTGTTGATCTAAGAGCACTGAACAAAGAAGTAGTGGTGGACAGATTTCCTTTGCCCACAATTACACAAATGTTCACAACCTTAAAGAGAGGCAAGATTTTCTCAATCCTTGACTTGGCTTCAGCTTATTACCAGATAAGGTTGCACCCTGATTCACAAGATCTCACTGCTGTCATCACACCCCTAGGTGCTTACGGATTCAAACGTATGCCCTTCGGGTTAATAGCTCAAAGACATTCCAGGACTGTTCTATTACCGGGATGATGTATTGGTTTGTGGGGCAACCAATGCAGAACACAATGATAGGGTCGAGAAAGTACTAAAGAAGTTTGAAAGTTTTGGTTTCACGGTGAAGGCTGACAAATGCAAACTCACATTTGAAGAAATAACGTACCAGGGGCACAAGATCTCCAAAGGGATTAAACCAAAAGATGATCTGGTGATCTCCATCATGAATTTAGGCTCTCCAACCAACAAAGATGAACTCTGATAGTTCCTTGGCATAGTGGAGTTTTACAGCAAGTTCATCAGAAATTTTGCAAACAGAACATTCCACATGAAGTCGCTTATCAAATCAAAGCTGAGTTCATCTGGGACAACACGTGCTAAAGGGAGTTTCAAGATGTCAAACAGTGTCTAGAAAATGCACCACAACTCAGATCCTGTGTATCAGGCAGAGCAGTGATTCTAACCACAGGCGCCAGTACGAATGTATTGGGAGTGATACTCTCCCAAGCAGAAGGAAAGGATGAGGTAACAGTCGCCTTTGCATCGAGGTCATTACGGGGGCAGAAGCTAACTACTCCGTAATAGAAAAGGAAGCTCTAACAGTATTCTGGGCCATACAAGAGTTAAAAAACTTTGTTTGAGGTAGTGATTTCAAGATCAGGACTGACCACAAACCACTGAAAGATATCTTTGAGAGAAAAGGCTTAGACTCAGTATCTAGCTGCATCAGGAAATAGATTGTCAACCTACAGGAATACACATTCAAAGTTGAATACATCCCCGGAGTAAAGAATAAGGCGGTGGATTGTCTCTCCAGGCTACCTCCCAACATGAGCCGTCGTATAAATGATGAAACATAGAATGACGAATAAGAGGTAGCCTTATCGAACGTGTGTGTAATTTCTGACGGTATGATAATTGAGACTGAATGGAAAACAAGCCTCAGGGAGGCTGAAACGCTAAAGGTAGTCAGACTTTTTGTAAACAGTAGTTGGCCAAACGAGAACACTGTCAAGGAGGAATTAAAAGCATATTGGTGTGTCAAAGATGAACTTTCAGAACTGGATGAATGTCTGTTTAGGGCCACCAAACTAATTCCCCCTGGGAGTATGGGAGAGAAACTCATAAACATTAGCACATGAAGGCCACTTTGGTGTTGCCAACACCAAAGAGAGACTCCAAATCGACTTTTGGTGGCCTAGCATGGACATCAAAATTGAAAGATCTGTAAGGGACTGTGTACCATGCAATGAGAGTGACAAGATCTTAATCACAAAGAAACCCCCCATGCATGCACCCCAAACTTCCAAATAACCCATGGGATGAATTGGCCTTGGAGATAATTGGTCAAATAGCTAGGGAAAAGGTGACACCCTACTTTATAGTCCAGTTAGATCTATACTCCAGGTGTGCAGAAATCCGAATTTCTTCAAACATTAGTTCAAAGAGTGTCATAAAGTTTTTGACAGACGTATTTGCTAGTGAAGGGGTACCATCGACTGCCCTATCAGATACCGGAGTACAATTTTGCTCTAAAGAAATGCAAACATTCTTAGAAGAGAATGGCATCATCCATCTGCACTCAGCACTATATCACCCAGAAACCAACAGAGCTGTAGAATGCTTCAACAAATAAGCGATGGAAGGAATACAATTAGCAAAAGTAACCAACCTTATTTGGAAGGTGGAAATTTTCAAGAGATTTTCGTCTAACTCCACACCAAAGCACTCTGAAATCCCCATTTGAGTTATTAAGGGTGTAGGAGGCTGGCTTAGTATATAATGCACACTTAAAGGAGTGATGCACCTTGCACTAATCCAGGCAGCCCTTATGGTGATTTCAGTGGTCTTTGATAACCTTAAAGCTCTCAAAGGTGTGGCTGTGGAGAGCAGCCTTCAGGCTTATCTTAAAGGAGTGTAAAGCAGTTTGTTTTACCACATTTAATCAGTAGTGTAGATTAGATGAGAAAGAACCACACAGTGTTTGAAAAATAAGGTTATTTATTACACAGCACAATCACTATCACTTGGTATATCTCCTATCCGGAGATATCAATAATACACATAAGAATACTTAAAAGAAATCAGGTAAGTAGCACAAATATACACTGGTCTCCAGGGGGAGACCAAACCATATACTAAATAAGTGGAATGTGAACTGCAAAGGAGAATGGGACTTGGACCAAAGGATTTAGAAGAGCTTGGGGAACCAGGAAACACCCAAGATAAGCACCCAGGAATCCCAAGGAGGCTGTGTGCAGAGTGGAAACACAGCCACATGTTCAACAGAAGTCAACGGAGAAGTCGCTGTTGCAGTTATAAAGAAAAAGGACCCTTTCCAGAGAACCCCGAAGAAGCCCTGTGGAGGACGGAAGGCTAGAGAGCCACCCCACCCGTGGATGCCCCTGAACCAGGTTACCTGCACCAGGGAAGCCGGGTGCATGAGGTGAATTGACGTCGGAACCGCCTGTAGACAACAATGGGAGACTTGTGAAGAAATGCCTCTGGAGAAGTCTGTGAAATAATCTGGTGGAATCCAAGGGTGGATTCTTGAAGAGGTGAACCTGCAAGCAGAGGGAACACAGTCTATGCTACTCAGAAGTGACCAGAAAGCATGGAAGCACAATGCCCACCTTTGTAAGGAAGTTCAGAAGAGTTCACAAGGACCTTGTCGCTGCAGCTGGAGGGATCCGGCGATGCTGTGGAAGAACAGGAGCCATACACGAGCTGTCCCATGTAGGATGTCTGTGTCCAGGTGGTCACTGTTCGGTGGGAGCACCAATAAGCCTTGGTAGCCACAACTGACTGGCGTGGAAGACAAAAAGATGTAATCATTGGGACCAGCAAGGCCCAAGGGACTCACTACATGCAGGAGAGTTAGAGCATCAGGGCAGACCACCAAAGCAAGCAAGGGAGCCCACCAAATCAGAAGAAGACCCTCGAGAGGACCCACACGTCGAAGGCACAGGAGACACAAGAGAACCTCAGGCAGCTCACCAAAGATGGAGGCCCATGATGCAGGAGATGCAGGAAGGATGCTGTTCTTCGAGGGATGAGATGCTGGAGGCTGGAGCTTCTCGTAGCCAGAAGATCTCTGGAGTGCAGAGCCAACAAGCCTTTGCAATCGCAAGTCGACGCAGTACACAGGCGTTTGGACACAGCGGCTCACGAGGGATACTGTCCTCCAAATTGCAGGGAAGACAGGTCAGGCCTCGGGGGAACCACAGATCCACAACCTATGTTGCTGAGCCTCGGAGGTCTGTAGGACGACCAGAGCAGCAGACTAGTAGCTTTGTTACAGTGCCTGCAGATGCAGGGGAGTGACTCCTTCACTCCAAGGGAGATTACTTCAGATGTCCTTGATTCCTACAGGTCCCTGGAGAGCCTGAGAGAAGCACAGACGAGGCAGATTAATTGCAGAAAAGCTAGACCAGGAGCAGCAGTAGTCTTCCTTGATGCAGTCTCGGTTCCAGGCGAAGTCCAAGTGTCCAGATGGTCAAAGAGTGTCTTGGTTTCAGAGATGAGTCTTGTTCCACAATAAATCTGAGGACCCACCCATGGAGGAGCCCTTAAATACCCAAGGAAAGGGTTGGGCCAACTCAGGGATCCCTCCCAGAGGAAGGGCTGGACAGAGGGGAGGATACTCCCCTGTCCTTTGTCCAGTTTCGCACAAGAGCGGGAACCAAGGGTTCCTGAACTGGCTCAAACCGGTGTATGGAAGGAGGGCACCAAATGTGCTCTTCAATGGAGTCAGGTGGTGCTGGAAAGTGCCCCCTAAGCTCAATACACTAAGTCCTGTCTGGGAGGTGGTCACACCTCCCTGTGACAGGAAACCTATTGTTCTACCTTCCCCTCCTCGAGCTCACCACAGCAGCAGGAGGGCAGAACAGTGTCTGTGGTCGGCAGCAGCACTAGCTTTCTGTTGGACCCTGAGAGGCTGTAACCGGGAATACAGGGAGCTCCTCTAAGAAGCTCCCCAGTACATGGGATAATACCTCCGACACCGGAATCGATGTAGGGGTGTGATTCCAAAATGTTTGATACCAAACATGACCAGGTTCAGCGCAGCCAATATATAGTTAGATATCTTGTAATTACTGATGTCCACTATATGTCTTAAAATGGCTGACCGCACCTACAAAGCCTGGAGAATCGACTTCGGGGTTTGTAGGGGTGTCCTGCTTATGCAGGGGCACCCTCACACTTTTAACCAAGCGCCCTGCCCTCAGGACTGAAGGGCCAACCATAGGGGTGATTTATAGGTTTTAAGTGCAGTGACCTCAGATATAAGAAAACTTATATCTGCCGTGAGAGGTGCAAGCACCATCGCACACAGGCTGCAATGGCAGGCCTGTAGTCAGAGTTAGAGTGGACTTCCATGGGTGGCACAATACATGCTGCAGCCCATGGCAGACCCCTAGTGTACCTATGCCCTCAGTACCTTAGTACCATCTACTAGGGACTTATAAGGGTACACCGGTAGCCAATTGTGGAGGTACCAAAGTACTTACCAAAGCCATTTTGGGAGAGAGGGACACACAGATGCTGGGGTCATGGTTAGCAGGATCCCAGCAAACTACAGTCAAAACATACTGACACCAGGCAAAAAGTGGGGGTAACCATAAGATCCTACTTTCCTACAAAGGGGAAGAAAACCCAATTCTCAACTAGTTCTTTCATGGATGAAATGGGGTAAAGGATGGATAGACGTGAACACCAGACAACCCTGGAGACGATGAGAAATGATACACCAGGAGGTCAGAAAAGAAAGATATGACCAAAACAAACACACCAAAATTTCCAATGTAGTATTCGGAGATTGGGTAAAGATTAAGTCTCCGAATGGGGGCGTAAAATACTGCAAGTTTTCAAAAGCCATGAAAGTAATCAAACTGTTTTGCAATGCCATAGAGACTGAGGATGGTAGAATATGGAATCTGGGGAGGGTGACGAAACTCAGTCACCCTATCTTCAGAAAGGATGCCAATCATCAGTCAGCAGGTGGAGACTCAAGCAACGACAATCCTCCTGGCAGAGGGACTGGGTTATTGAATACCTCTCACAAAAAACATCCCAATGGGAGTTTCACTTGTAGAGTACGGACACGTCCTATCGGACCACCAAGATACTTGAAAGACTATATCCAGGATTAAAATGGAACTTTAATTGTGTGTGTTAGATCCTATAAAGCATATCTTATACATATGTTTACAAGACAATGTCTCGGATTATAACAGGTATTATCATTTGTACCTTGTATCCTAAAAGTTGTATCTTATACAAAAGTTTACTCACCTGTTTGTATAGTATTATGCCACCATCAGTGCTCAACCTCAAGACTACACCTTCTCTCGTTCCTTCTTGTTGTCAGTGTGGGCCATCCCCTGCCTTTGTCCTCCTTCCCTCTCCCTTTCACCCTTGCATCTTGTTTGTTGATCAAAGGAGGATGTGTGGTATCCTCCATAGTGGTTCCTCCCATTGCCTATGCCCCCCCTTGTTCCTTGGGACAATAGAATGTTCCGACATGACATTCCAACTGTGGAGAGAGTGTTCCCCTCAGTGATGAGCTGTACCTGTGCTGTGGCTGGGGTGTTACCAATAAACCTCTCTTCAAGCACATCATCCTCCTGGTCATTCTTTTATAATTTCTAAACATAGCCATGGGAGAAGTGGGCAGCAAGATCCAAAAGCCTCATGCTAGTGTGAACTTCAGATGCTCACAACTCTGCAACTGCTGCAAGGAGTGCAATGCAGGTTGAAGTGTTCCACTTAGTACAGCATCCCCTTGCTAGGTGTAATTGAGAGTACTCTGGATTGGAAGCAAAGGAGGCTAGCTCTGATTTAACCCTGAGCCCATACAGTACAGTTTGTACTTTTAGTCCTGCACAGTTATTGGGCAAGCTCTGCTCCTGTGATACTGCAGACCTCATGCAGCTCCCAGGCGTTTTCCAATGGCTTGGCTTAGGAATCCTTACTGCGGTAGGGGCCTCCACTGCAGGGGCGCACCCCAGCGCACCCTCTACTACAGGTAGATTTTCCTCTTATCAAGACAGACAACAAGCACTTCTTCTAGGTCTCTAGGCCTGCTGTCCTGGACTGCATTGGGAGGCCTTTTATCTTGAGGCGATGCAGAATCCACAGCAGCACACACAGGTCCTCAGCCACAGACCACTCAGTGCTGACATTCTGCAGCCACTTAGATCCAAAGCCTATTCCAGGGAGTCAGGATTACATAGTGCTCACTCATCCAGAGGTCATCCAGAGGTCAGTTCAGCAAGGCTGGGAGAGGATCAAGGGACTGAAAAGAGTCAAGTAAAATCAAAGATACAAGCCAATAGTGGCCACACCCACTACTTCTTCAGGCAGCGGTGAACAGCAGAGGTGGTCCTTCCTCTTCTTTCCATGATTCCGTGCGAGTCCACTGTCTTCTCTCTCCGTATGCAAAATGTTTTAAGGAGAGGTGAAGATTTTAACTGGTACTGGAGCCCCACTTAGTCTCACTCTGCAACCTCATCCCTTTTCCAACTTTGCACATTCACAGGAGCCATCCTTACTGGCTGGCCTAACCATGAAGAGCATTCTGAGAAATTTTACGATGGAAGCTTTTCCAAATATAGGGTCAGTTCAGCTCTGTTCTTTTTATCCCCTCTTTTCAGGACTACCCTATTCCCACTCAACACCTCCAAAGGGGAACGAAGGAGGCATGACTTTATCTGCCGCCCCTTGTACAAGTGAGGGCATCTGCTGGCCTAATTTCTTTGAATATACCACAGCAACCTTTGAAAGTCACAGACCAGCCCCTTTCCTCCAGCAGGCAGAAGTTAAACCCCTTTGGAATGTGAGCCTCGGTGTTCAATTTGTAAAAACGTAAGTGCCTGGGCTCTTCTCAGTAGGGTGCTGTGAGCCTACAGTCTACAGCTTTGAACTTGCCAGCACAGAGCAAAGTAATTAACCTCAGTCAGCCTGGCCTGTCAAAAGTGTCCCTCATTGAACAAGCATTGGCATAGCCAATAGGTCTCGCCTTTGGGACCTTATAAGTATTTAATTCTGCAGCACAATATCCTTGGTGCAACATCAACTGTTACATGGCTAAACACTTATAATGTCCCAAAGCGAAACCTATTGGCTATGCCAATGCTTGTTTAGCACAGATACCTGTATGAGGAAAGTGATTGTAACGGTTGGTTTTCATTCAACTATGGCCGATGAAATAGGAGACCAAGGAAAACCCGTGCAGAGCGCTCTAGGCACTCGAACGCTCCTCTCGATGACATCACAGCTGAGAAGTAGAAAGGGCGGCGACGTGAGGAGGTGGGAAGAGAGACACCAGATGAACATTGAGTTTTGGGAAAGTCACGAGAGAACGAACAACAGGAAGGAGGAGGCGTATCAAGGACTCGGAAAGCGCAACCCTGAGCTATCAAAGACCGGAGCTAGAGCTACAGAAGGAGGCAGCAGGGCGAAGACCGCAGTCATCACAAAAGAAGACAAAGAGACAGAAGACCGGCGAGGGTGTGTCAGAATTCAAGGTGAAGAAATCCAGGACGCCACGGCTCTGACTTCGAGCCGTGGCCAGAGGCAAGTCCTGTGTTGGGGATTCTGGAGACGGTGGTGGAGTTGTCGTCCTGGCGGGGACACCCTAAACTGAACAGGAAGCGGGAAGGGTATTAGGGAAGAGGAAGCGCTCCATCACAGTTCTGATTGTGTTTGTTTGTTGTGCACGAAACCACGGGTGTTGGTGACGGTCCCGAAATTAAATCACTGAGTCTCAACCAATCTCTGTGTTTCTTGCTGAGGCACCCCAGTGGCCTGAACCTGAGCATTCAATCCAAACGGATCGAATCCAGTTCCAACGGAGGACCTCATCGCAATGGAAGCACCAGTTCTAACTACTCTGTTCTGAAAGCGTCCCTTGTAATAATATCGTCTACATTTCCTCTTATTCTTAGTGATGTTGTTATATTCACAATAAACCTAGTATAAACATAGCAAAGGGCTTCTGGCATCTTTACTCGCATTGCAGTGATAAAGCTTGCAAATTAGAGAGGAAGTGACTAGATGGATATACAAAATAAGAGACCGAGCAGGAAACAAAAACGAGTGGTGCGCGTGCTGTAAGAATGCGGCGGCCGCGAAAGTGAAAGGAACTACAACAAAGGTTTGAAGAGAGGAGCGCGGGCGAGAGAGCGCGGCAGCCTGCTGAGCTGACCACACGCTCGTGCACCATGGCCTTTTGCTCGCGCGTAACCGCCCGAAAAAGGCCACGACGCACGAGCGTGTGGTCAGCTTCTGAAACCCCCTTACATAAAGTCTCGCCAGAGCAGCGCTTGCGCGCTACTCGAGGCTCGACCTAACAAGGACTAGGAACATTTTAAACCACCTACTACTATAGAAAGTAACCCCTTTGGAGTAAAACTAACTAAAGGTGTGGAGTCGGTGTGTCCTATGTGGGAAATGTTCTGATGTTGTATGTAATGAGTAGTCAAATGCAATTCTCATAATGCTGCAGTTTTGTAGCTGTGCCTATGCTTTTAGTGCAGTGACAAAGAGTAAGAACTGTAGTTGGATGTGTGGTCATGCCCACCATCCTTGAGGGTGGTTGGTCCAGGATCATCCGATGTCTGCACGTTTTTTGTAGGGAATAGAAGCTGTTTATTGATTGTGTGATTCTAAATCCTTTTTTTTGGGAAGAGCTAGGTCTTTACTCCCCTCCAAACCTTTTTTGATTTTTCTCGTCTTTGTTTGAAAGGAATTCCATAACTTTGCAGCATGTGTGGAGAAGCAGGTGTCACTGATGCATTTCTGCAGGAGGGGATGATCAGCCGAGGTGCAACTCTAGAATAGAGTGTTCTGTGAATATCTTTGGAGCTTTGCAAAAACAATGGACCCTTGCCTCGAGTGGCCCTGTGGACCATGCAGCATTCCATGAAGGCAGTGTCTTGCTTTAGGGAGCCAATCAAGCAGTTGCAGCACTAATGTGATTATTTCCCATGATTGAAGAATGTCGGCGCTGTCTTGCTGCTGCATTTTGGACCCTTTGCAGTTTTCAGAGTAGGAAGAGCTGGACTCCTAGGTAAAGTCCATTAGCATAGTTTAGTCAAGACATGACTAGGGTGCTAGTGGCCTGTAGCTTCAGATCATAACCTAGATGGGGGAGACAATGCATCAAAGGGTTTCCTTACTTTACTGTGGAAGCCTTTTTTGTGATTTGACTCTTCTGAGGGTTAAGGGATCTTCTTGAGTCCATAATCATACCAATCTTTCTTACTTCATTTGACGTTGATGATGAGTTGTTGAGCTTCTGGGGCTAGATAGTTGAAGGTTGATAGTTCTTCCATTGTCCACAGGTTAGGATCTCAGTTTTGGAGGATTTACATTTAAAATGGTTAATCAGAACCATTCATTGATGGCTTTGAGGCAGCGGTCAAATCCAGATGAGTATATCTTCTTCAGATATCGGGTATTCTAGTAGGCTGACGTACAAGTGAGATTTGCTGTTCTCATGCATGTTGTGATGTGATTATCAGTTGGGATGTTTGGAGCCAGGCTGGGAGTACTTTACTGGACAATTGGGTTCTGGCTATTGCTCTGGCGACCTGCTTTATTAGAATAGAGACTTTTTCTCATTCATCTCTTGTCTCCTCATCATACAAATTCACAACATTTTTGGACTGGAATTTCCATTGACCCACCTCACCCTTGTAGCAGCACGCTGACTGTTTACCGTCTTCACTGCATCTAGTTGGATCAGTCTTCACTGTCATTTGAGTCACTCCTAGATGCTGCCTGCTGAGACATGTCTGTGCACCAGAGTGGGTTCTTGAGCAGTGGCCTGGTATGGAGTGCATTTGCATTCTACTGCACAGGTTGTCATTGTAACAAAGGCTGCATAACCCATACACTATTATGTGTACCTATTTGCTCACACATGCATGCAGCCAACTTGTAAATTGTCAAATCTCAAAGGTTTCGCTGTCTAGTAGTGTCTGCCATTTTTTGTTTGCGATTGTCTGATTAACGCTATCAGGTTCTCCTGGTTTTCTACATGGCCATTTTGAATTTGGAACATGTTTTTGGCTTTATGAAGGATGTCGATGATGTACAAACCTGTCTCTACTGCATTTTGGATTAACTCTATCTTTAATTTTGGCGGCAGCGAGGTGCATTGTGTTCTACAATACCAGTCACATGTTTTAGTGGTAAAAAGTCCACCATGTAACACATATTTTGGCTAAAAAGAATTCTGGTCAGGCAGCTCTCAGCATTGACATGCACACCATATGGATCACTAGCACAATATCGAAATCAACAATATCGTGTAACACAAATATTGTATCAGAAATATTGTTTACAAAAATATCTTGTCCCTATCCTTATGATGGTAAGTACAAAAATATTTTAAAAAACAGCAGCGGCTGTTTATCATCGTTTTATTTTTCTTGCAGTAGCCAAGGGTTGGGGGCGGGGCCGTCATGGAGGGGGAGTGGTGGGCAGGGCACTGTTGTCAGTGTGCATGATGGTTTGGCCGGCCGTCTCAGGCCAGCAAAACCGTCATGCGCACTGAAGCTCTCTCCAATCCCAGCTAGTTGGAGAGAGCAAGCACAGGCTCCCAGTCTCACTGGGAGCGCAAATCCTTGGCGCTCAGGCCAATCCTGACGCTGCTTTCAGCATCATGAAAGCAGTGTCAGGATTGGCCGCAGGGGATTCTGGGAGCCTGTGCTAGTGAGGACAGAGCAGAATAGCGGAGATGTGGAGATGCAGCAGGTAAGTTATTTTTTTTTGTGTGTCTCCTTTGTTTGTTGTCTGGCCCCCCATCCCACCACCCCACTACTGTGCGGGACCTGAGCCGCTACTGGAAAAAAAATATTGTTTCACACTAATATCGTTAAAAAAACGTACAAAAATATTTTCTTAATATATAGATAGTTTAAAGTAGTAAACCTTAAATATTTTAATAGATACCATTAATATAATGTTAATTAAATAAATCTCACTAATATTTTTTACTATATATAAATATATACTTATATAAACAAACATATATATGTGTGTGTATGTTTATGTGTGTGTATGTTTATATATATATGAATATATGTAATATAACACAATTATTAAAAATATATGTTTTACATTATGATAATTTTTATTTAATTCTTTAAATTCACTACTATAAAAGCACATATATATATATATAAAACCACACATATATATATATATATATATATATTTACATGAAACATAAAACTATTAACAATTCAATTCCAAAACATAAACAAATAATATAAAATTAAAATTATAAACAAATGTTAATAATATATATATATTTAACCAACATTAGGAAAAGTATTGAAGTCTGGGAATAATAGATATACTATTCCCGCTCCAAAAAGCGCAACATTAGGGAAAGTGTTCGATTTCGGAGGGATTAGATTTACTATTCCCACTGCAACCAGGACAACAGTAGAGAAAGTGTTGGACTTCGGAGGAGTTCAATTTACTATTCCCACTCCAGTGGGAAAAGCTTGAAGATTCGAGGGGGTTAGATTTACTATTCCCACTCCAAACAGTGCAATAGTAGGGAAAGGGTTTAACTTTGGAGGGGTTAGATTGACTATTTCCACTCAAAATAGCACAATAGTAGGGAAAATATTGGACCTTGGAAGGTTAAGATTTACTATTCCCACTCCAGTCTGTGCAATAGTGGGGTAAGCAATGGACTTTGGAGGGGTAAGATTTACTATTCCCACTCCAGTCTATTCAACAGAACGGAATGGGTTGTATTTCGGAGGGGTTACATTTACTATTCCCATTCCTGACTAAGCAGCAGTAGTTAAAGCATTAGATATTGGAGAGATTACATTTACTATTCCTACGCCAGTCAGCGCAACAGTACGTAAAGTGTTGGAGTTCATAGGGGTAAGATTAACTATTCCCACTCCAGTCTGTGCAACAGTGGGGAAAGCATTGGATTTTGGAGGGGTTAAATTTACTGTTACCACTTCAGACTGTCAGGCAATTCTTAGCATTGACATGCACACCATACGGATCACTAACACAATATCAAAATCAATAATATCGTGTAACCCATATATCGAGTCAAGAATATAATTTACAAAAATATCTTGTCCCTATCCTTATGATGGTAAGTACAAAAATATTGAAAAAACCATTGTTTCACACTAATATCATCAAAAACATACACAAATATTGTTTCTTAATATATATGTAGGTTAAAGTGGTAAATCTAGAATATTTTAATCTATACCATTAATATGTTAATTAAATATATCTCACTAACATTTAATACTATATATAAAGATATACTTATATAAACAAATATACATATATATGTGTGTATGTTTAGATGTTTGCTTATATATAATATAACACAAGTCTTAAAAATTTATATTTTACATTATATTTTTGTTTAATTCTTTAAATTTACTACTATATAAAGCACATTATATATACACACACACACATATATATGTATATATATATATATATGTATATATTATATGAAACATACAAATATTAACAATTCAATTCCAGAACATTAAGGAAATTACCAAACAATTAAAATATAAAAAATGTTTAAAAAAATGGCATTTACAAAAAATATTATAAAAATGTAAAAACAAATACAAAATATAAACAAATAATATAAAATACAGATTATAAACAAATGATAATAAATATGTTTAAGCAACATTATTAGAGTCTGGGAATAATAGATATACTATTCACAAACAGTAGAGAAAGTGTTGCACTTCTGAGGGGTTCAATTTATTATTCCCACTCCAGTGGGAAAAGGTTGAACTTTGGAGGGGTTTTCATTTACTATTTCCACTCCAAACAGTGCAATAGCAGGGAAAACATTGGGCTTTGGAGGGGTAAGATTTCTATTCCCACTCTAGTCTATGTAACAGTAGGGAAAGCTTGGACATTAGAGGGGTAAGATTTACTTTTCCCACTCCAGTCTGTGCAATAGTAGGGAAAGCGCTGGACTTCGGAGGGGTAAGATTTACTATTTGCACTCCAGTCTATTTAATACTAGGGAAAAGGTTGGACTTCGGAGGGGTTAAAATTACTATTCCCACTCCAAAAAGCACAACAGTAGGTAAAGTGTTGCACTTCACAGTGGTTAGATTTACTATTCCCACTCCAAACAACGCAATATTAGGAAAAGTGTTGTACCTCCGAAGGGCAAGATTTACTTTTCCCACTCCAGTCTGAGCAACAGTAGGGAAAGCGTTGGATTTTGGAGGGGTTACATTTACTTCTCCCTCTCCAATCTGTGCAACAGTAGAGAAAGCATTGTACTTCAGAGTGGTAAGATTTACTATTCCCACTCTAGTCTGCAACAGTAGGGAAAGCATTGGATTTCAGAGGGGGTTAAATTTACTATTCCCATTCCAGTCTGTGCAACAGTAGGGAAAGCATCGGACTTCGGAGGGTTAAGATTTACTATTCCCACTCCAGTCTGTGCAATGGTAGGGAAAGCATTGGACTTAAGAAAGGTAAGATTTACTATTCCCACTCCAGTCTAAGCAACAGTAGGTAAACTACTTCACTTAAAACACATTACATATTTGAAAAACCCTATTAATATATAGAAAGTATAACATTCTTAATATACACATTACTTAACATAATATATATATTAAAACAAAATAAAAAACAATTTAACAATATACAGAATTCATAAACAATGTTATAATTAGTTTTCATTTCATTGTTTTAAATTTAATTATTACTTAATTAGCTTGCCATCTTTTATCCATACAATGTAGCAACCCACACCTAAAATATAACTACAATAAATAAGTGTAACAATTTACATAATTGATAATCAATTATAAAATTAATTAACAATTAATAATTAAGTTTTAATTAATTATTACTTAATTAACTTCCCACCCTATAACCCTACAAACCTAGCAGTCCATGCCTAAAATATAACTAAAGTAAATAATTATTACACAATTTAGATAATTATTAATGAATTAAATATTTAATTATGCATTAATAATTATTATTACATAATCATTACTTTTTAACTTCCCACCCTATACCCCTACAAACCTAGCAACCTGCAACTAATTTATAACTAAGTTAAATTAGTATTACATCATGTACATAATTAATAATCAACTCAATAATTAATAAATTAATAATTCATAAATTGTACCTAATTTCCTTTTGACCATATACCCCTATGAACCCAGCATCCTGCACCTAAAATATAACTAAAATATATGACTATTACACAATTTTACATACAAATAATTAATAATACAATATTAACAACTGTGTTCCTAATGATATTAGTTACCTGAAGAAAACGATATTCTTGACAACGATATTTCTGCATTCCGATATTTTTATATCACAATATTTTTTTCCGATATTTCTGTCTCCTGATATTTGCAACTCAATATTTTGTCAAAACACCCACCATACATTAATGAGGGTTACCATATTTCAGGAATTTCAATTCAAAATGTGTGACATCCCTAATTAAAGTTCTATTTATGACTCCTTCCATATTTTGCGTGTACTATTGGTAATGCCTCCACTTCAAGATAATTTTGACTTGTGGGGTAGAAACAAATCATGCAAATAACGCAGAGCATTCATCCACCTCATTTACTTCTACCCGATAATGCAAGCAAACAATTCAAACTTGGGTCAAAAACGCTTAACATTATTTACATACAAGGAGAGGAACCAGGTGTAGTAGAAAGGGAAAAACATTTTTGCTCATACGTAACATGGGATTTCACAGGTAGGCTCTTTTCGATTAGTTGTTGTCAGCTGAATGAAGTAATAAGGAAGAATTTGATGAATATCAAGAAGCTGTAAAAAGACTCAGGTCTCATTTTGATATCCAACCCAGATTGGTGGTGATGTGCCACATGAATATCACATAGACCCCACTGCAGGAGTTGTCAGCAATTCTCTGTATTCTTGCATCTGACTGCAACTTTGAACGACTCACATCACAGCCAATAGGAGACCAGATAGTTGTTAGATAGTTTAATTTTTAAAAAAGTACAACAAACTATTGTTTATGAAAAATCCATCTATGAGTCTTTGTGTAACACAGAATGTTAATAACTGAAGTAAAATTATCACTAAATGGGAGGATGGTGAGAACATAATATCAGACTAACAATAAGAGCATTTTCTTTAAACAGAAGAATGTATGTTTCCATTGTGGTTATCCTCCACAAAATCTTAGGGCCAGGGGTTTCCTTCAAACAATGTTCAGTTTAAATCATGTGGAATAACAGGGCGCTTTGCTAAAGTTTCTGAAAGTCAAAAACAAAGTAAGAATGGAAACTTAAGGGATGGAGAGGCTGGAACTATGAGTGTAATGGCTGAGGATCTTGTGCTTATTGATTCTGAAGACACAATTGAATGTTTTGATCCTGAAGCAGTTATAATTGTAGATAAGAGTTTACTTATGGATTCAGGAACCAGAATAACAATGATTATGGCAGGTTAAGGGCCTGAGTTAGAGTTTTGTAGATGGGTACTCCATCACAAATGTGATGGATATCCCGTCCTCTCATTACAGGTACATTAGGATATAATGCATTTGTAATAAGGCCCAAAGTCACAATAGGGCACCAGAGAGCTTCAAGCTCTTCATAGGGTGCCTGTTGCTTACGACCACCAGAAAGTGTAACTACTTTATTATTTCGACACAGAATAGTATTGAATATCAATCCCATCTAGTTAAAACAGTAGAAAGGGGGATGAACATTCTTTGATGCCTGAAACCTGAAGCTAAGGAGCAGATTTTATCTGAGGGGCAGATGATCAAATAGATAAACTGTTAGAAGATTTAAGAAGTGTTCACTCCAAAGTTGCTCAGGATAGTGCTGGCAGTGGACGAACCCTAATTGTGTACCCAACTGGTTAGCTTATCTGCAGTTTTCTGCACTGGTGCTCCAGGTACAGGGGTTGGGATCTGTGTAATGCAGTATCAAGCATGAAGTTCAAATCCCCTCCTATCAAGAATGGTTTGTGGAGAGCCCTGGCAGTCATCATAGATAGCGTGTCCAAGTGTGCGACTGGACATGAGTTAGGGTAGTAGAAGCTGAGGTTATACACTTTGCTACCATTAAGCAAAACTGACACGTACACAATCCTCCCTCCATGTTGATCTGTTTTGTTTCTAATAGGAGGGGGACCACTGGGCGCTCTCATATCAAGACCCCCCTGACAGAAGCTGAAAAAGTAGCATAAAACAATTGGCCCATCCATTATAGGGAGCTTTGGCCTTTGCCCTGTGGAAAAATACTATTAATTGCTGATCTTTAGCAAACACCAACTTTGTAGCTTTATCTTTATTTTGATTAACACTCTACAAGGGTCTGGAAAACCTCTACTCATAGATAAAAGTCTAGCGATAGAATACATTTTGGGATTTGATGGTTCAGGCATTTAAATATTCAACAAAATTACTGCTTATTGGAAACAAACTAGTCACTCTACAATCAATCGCAGACTATAGGATAACGAAAAGGTTTAATAAACATATTCCACATTTGTGCAGGTATGGACGAACTGCCTAGAATGTACCCATTGGGTGGGATCAGTCAGAGCTGTTATTGATTTTTATGATGGTGTTTTTACAAATAGGACCTTTGCTACATTAGCTAGTTATTTGGGCATGTTTACAAGAAGGCTTGAACAAACTGATGGCGCAGCTGAAGTGCAACGAGGACAAGTCAGAGGTACTTCTGTATGGATCCTTTCCCCCGCATTTTAGGGAGGCTCTTTGGCCCACTGAATACCCCCTGCCCAATTCTGTTGGTAACCCTGCTAAGAACTTGGGGGTTTGGTTCAGTGAAGACCTCAGATTTTCATTACAGATAAAGAAACTTGCGGGAGTGTGCTTTGGCACGTTGAAATCACTTAGAAAGTTTTTTCCCCTGTTACCTCGACCAGCTAAGGAAATGCTGTCTCGTGCGCTAATCCTGTCACGTATTGACTACGCCAATGCTTTGTACATTGGCTTGCCTGGCTACCATTTAAAAAAATTGCAAACAATACAGAATGCGGCAGCTAGGGTTCTGCTCGGTATCCCACGAAGATCAAGCATGAATCAACACATATGGGACCTTCACTGGCTTCCCGTGGCCCGCCGTGTCCAGTTTAAAGCCCTGACTTTGGCGCATGGAGCTCTACACGGATTGGGGCCACTTTACCTGAGGAGACGCTTCGCCTTCTATGTCCCTTGAAGACGTCTGCGTTCCGCTGCGCAGCGTCTGGTAGTCATCCCCCGTTTCCGCCTTACTCGTATGGGGGGCAGCTCCCTATCTTTTAAGGCGGCTGTAGCTTGGAATTCTCTTCCGTTGGAACTGCGCAACATCCAAGACTCAAGGCTGTTCAAGAAGCATCTCAAAACCCTGCTTTTTGATTAAGCCCAGGTATGCTCTGCCTCCTCTGCTTCCGATAATAGCACTCCGCGCCGGGACACTCGAGTATCCGTGCGCGCTACAAATGCATTATAACATAACATAACATAACATGCATTATAACATAACATAACATAACATAACTAATTTGACTTGTATGGAGTAAAGATTATTATTTAACTTAAGAATATATAGGACTGATGGTGACTAAGATCTATTTTAATTTCAATAATAAAAGGCCCATTACCCTGATAATAGTATGAACAGTAAAACATGCACAGTTTTATGATTGGAAAAGCAGCTGATTTGCTTTTAATATATTGGTTATGGCTTCTATTTAATTAACGTGTACTAATTTATATTTGTATAACTTGTTCGTACTACTTTATATTAGTATACATTTATTGGATAACAATTATTGATAAGTTCTAAAAAGGAACAGTTTTAACACATTTTATAGAGATTAATCACAGTATTACGCTTTATTTTACCTAAAAAAGCAAAAAGGTTAACCATGAACCATTAGACAATAATGGTGAAGAAGAGTATTTGAAGACACTGCCCTTCAAGTTGTAACTGGAAGAACACAGAAGGGTTCCCACATATTCTTGGCTCAGTTGTTGGTCCTGTAGAGCAGCTGCGTTTCGACAAACTAGGTAAGGTAAATCTCTGTGACCAGAAGAGTCTACTGGACACTTCGATATATTGCTTTCATAGCTTGACCTGGCAAATTAAAGAAAATGACACCAAGGCAACATCAACAGAGCACCCCTAGCTTGGGCTCAACAGAAAGACCCTGCTGAACTCATAATCCCGGTTCCCTGATATACCTCCGTAAAAAAATTGTTGTCCAGAGATTTTCATTTTTGATTTGTGTTTTTGGATCATTAGAGAAGTAATTTAGCTTGGGTAGACATTATTGATCCGAGCCGAATTTTTATGAATGACATTTAAAAAAAAGGCAAATGTGCTGCTGTGATGATGTAATATTTTAGGAACCATGAGACCTATATACTTCATTTTGGTGTCAAAACATAGGTTTTGGGAGTCAAGTAGTCTTAAAGAGACACAAAATAACTCCTCAGAGCAACCCTTCCGCCATTATAGAGGAAGAAGGGAGATATATAGAAATGAAACAAATAATAATCCTTTTATGTATACACCAAACAATGTTTATGATCTGAATACGAAAAAAAATTATGTTTATCACTCCTGTTTTAGACACATTTTCATAGCTCACTTTATTTATTTGTTTCAGCAATCGCTCGTGGGACATTTGCTGAACGTTGAACATTTGAGAAGAGCATATCGACAGGGACATCTTTTTGTAGCACAGATTTTGCAAATACATGTACATGTAAGTTCTATGGGTAGAGGCTTAAGAAATTTCTTAGGTTTTAGCACCCCATCAATATCTTCCCAACCAAATTCCCACAGATCTTTCTCCACATATGCATGCTCCAAAATATTTACACATCTTCTGATCAAGTAGAATGCACTTTTAATGTGTCTACTCATAGAATATGACGTCAGTGGAAGGTCACTTAGCCGGACTGATCTCTTGAACTCACAGTACCGAAGATTGTCAAATGTGTGACAGTCAGAACTCATTTTCCACACACGCACAAGGTATTTTTCTACATCTTTAAAGTCACATTTTTCTTCTGTCTCAGCAAATCCTTTTAGAAACTTCACAGGTTCAGCAGTTAAAGCTCCAAGCTTTGTTCCAATTTTGCTCATAGTATCATCACCCGTAAGAATATGTGCCTTGATAAGAACACTGGGCAACTCTGGGTCAAGTTTCTTGTACAGATTATGAAGTGGGATTAAGTGTTTTTTTTCCACCTGTTCCATAACGTATCCATAACTCTGCTAATCCTTGACTTATGAACATTGCAACAAATCTAAGTAGCACAATAATAGCATCTGTGTCACTTGACAGTACAATGACTCAATTGGAACCATTTCAAACAGCGGAGTCAATATTGTGACACAAAATGAAGGTCAGCTTCTTCCAATTTGTTGTTGAATTCTTGAACAATATGGCCTATATCTTTGGAATATATCTCTGCAGGCACCACCTTCCCATTGACAATCATTCCTATTGCAATAATTGAAAATTCAGTGTTCAATGAAGCATCAGAAATGTTTTGGCAAGTTTACATCTCCAGGTTCATCTTGTTCGATGTTATCAAGTTGCACAGGTATATGTGTCAAATTTTCGATGCAGGCAAGGTCAATTGTTCCACTTGTAGACATTTGTCTGATTCTCTCACATTCTTTGACGGATAGTTCAAGATAGCTGTCAAAGACAATGTGCAGTTCTTGTAAGGTGCACACTGACTTTGATATCTGTAGAACAGTCTGAATGACCTCTCTGAAGTGTTGCATGGACAAAATCTTGGCCATTCACGATTATGACATATAGGGGCCGATTCCGATTCGGGCCGGAAAAAGCACCGACCGACTCGGATCCGGAAGAAATACCGACCGACACGTACCCATGGCGCCCGACACGCCATGTACGATGCAAGGCGCGAAAACTCCGACCGACACGTAACGAAACCAAGTCGACTGACCGAGCCGCACGGAAAACAGCAATCCGGCCGGAAAAACACGCGAATCCAACCGACCGACACGCACCCGGAACAAATCCGACCGAAACGTACACGCTAACTCCAAACCACTAAGTACGATGCAAGGCGCGAAAACCACGAGCGAGTCGGACGGAGGCCAAGCCGGACGACCGACACGCATACAAAACCGAGCCGAAGCAACACAATACACCGCGACCGACGCGTACGCAGCATAGAAAACTGCACAAACACAGCGTGAACGAAACGGAGAACACCGTACGAGACCAATGCAGGGTCCGACTCGGTCACAAGAACGTTTCCAACACACACAAACAGCACAAAGGAAAAATCACCCAAAAAAGGCCAAACAAGCAATTACCAAGCCAATAAATACTGGGGGGGTGGGGACAGAGAACAAAGACACACCCACAACTCCACCTATATAAAGGACACAAATCACTACCATGAGCCTTTGCAAATGCCATTCCACTGCCAGCACCCAAGAGAAAGCAACCACACACCCACAGCTCATCCCTCACACAAGCCACACACCATCAGCACACCAAAAAATACCTACCTCACATACACCCAGCAAAACACACACTCACACACCCTCACCTGCACACCAACACACACATCACTCACCATCACCACCCATCACCATGCCCCCAAGAAGAATCACAAGTTCCTAGATTGTGAATTGGAAGTCCTGGTAGACGAGATCCTCAGGGTAGAGCCACAGCTGTTTGGCACATTGGTCCAACAGACCCCCATGTCGCAGAAAACCAAGATGTGGGAGAGGATCATCAACAGGGTGAACGCACAATCACCATGTCTGCGCACAAAGACCGACATCCAGAACAGGTGGTATGACGTGCGCAGGAGGGTCCGGGAGCTGCTCAAGAAAGACTACCTCATCAGCCAATACACCGGCAGTGGCCCTCCTGCCAAGCCAGTATACCTCAGGCCCTGGGAGGAGAAGGTGCGGGCCATCCTTCCGCCAGTGAGCGTATATGGACTAGAGAACATCCCAGAGCCTGGTGAGTACACAACAAATGTACACAATTTTCTGACACAAAACACACACACATCACTGTCAAGGGGAGAGTCAAACCATGCACTCATAGCAATTACACAGCAACCAGAACAGAATCATCCCAAAATGTGTATGTCAATCAGATAAACACAACACATGCCATCAAAAAGTTACATCCAACCGTGCCATCACATGTACAAACACAACTACAACTACAGCTAGGCAGTGGCACAAATAGAACTAACAAACACATCCAGACATGTAGCCACCACAACAACACCAACACACAGTGAAGACCACTCAAAGGAAGGAATTCTGTGTATGCTGGCCAAGTCTGTGTAGCCAATAGCATCATGGGAGTCGCAGTCACACATATTGCCCCCCACAACTGTCCCATCAACACCACCATGAACCATGCGCACATCACAGGGAGTGGAGAAGGACTCACAAGATGGCTGACACTGGCTACTGCTGTGGGGAGCACAAGGCCCTGCTGGCAACTGTGCACCAACAAACAGCAGGACACCACTGACTGACATCCTGAGAGACAACTTCCACTCCCTGCAATGCAAGCACGTTCCATGGTGGGATGGCTGGCTGGGTGGGAAGGGGGACTTGCAGCACTGACTATAGTCACCAGCACCTCCCCTCACACCCCCCAACACAAACTCCACAGTACCCACCTGGTAGAATGCAATGCCCTCCATCCTAACACAAGATCCCACTAAGCACCACCACCCTGGGTTATGTTGTGTGAAGCACAGGGACACTCTTGGGACTCTTAGCCAAACAACTGCCAGGACAACACTCCCAGCCATCCTGTCAGCACAGCCAGCCCACCCCACAGGGAAGCAGAGTCAAAAGGAAGGAAGCATGGGCATGCTGGGAAGGGGGTGGAGGCAATAGCATGATGGGAGTCGTAGTCACAGACATTGCTCAGCCTCACAACTGGCCCATCAACACCACCCTGAACCATGCTCACATCACAGGGAGTGGAGAAGGACTCACAAGATGGCTGACACTGGCTACTGCTGTGGGGAGCACAAGGCCCTGCTGCCACTGTGCACCAACAAACAGCAGGACACCACTGACTGACATCCTGAGAGACAACTTCCACTCCCTGCAATGCAAGCACGTTCCATGGTGGGATATCTGGCTGGCTGGGTGGGAAGGGGGACTTGCAGCACTGACTATAGTCACCAGCACCTCCCCTCACACCCCCAACACAAACTCCACAGTACCCACCTGGTAGAATGCAATGCCCTCCATCCTAACACAAGATCCCACTAAGCACCACCACCCTGGGTTATGTTGTGTGAAGCACAGGGACACTCTTGGGACTCTTAGCCAAACAACTGCCAGGACAACACTCCCAGCCATCCTGTCAGCACAGCCAGCCCACCCCACAGGGAAGCAGAGTCAAAAGGAAGGATGCATGGGCATGCTGGGAAGGGGGTGGAGGCAATAGCATGATGGGAGTCGTAGTCACAGACATTGATCAGCCTCACAACTGGCCCATCAACACCACCCTGAACCATGCTCACATCACAGGGAGTGGAGAAGGACTCACAAGATGGCTGACACTGGCTACTGCTGTGGGGAGCACAAGGCCCTGCTGCCAACTGTGCACCAACAAACAGCAGGACACCACTGACTGACATCCTGAGAGACAACTTCCACTCCCTGCAATGCAAGCACGTTCCATGGTGGGATCACTGACTGGCTGTGTGGGTGGGAAGGAGGTCCGGCTGTCAACCAAACACAAGCAATGCAGACCATGTTCACACCCCAGAAAATACATAGAAATGCCCAAATAATGCAGGACAATGTGCCACACCAATATCAACCCCTGACTGTGACGACTTAGGACAATGCAATGTACAGGCCCGCACCCAGAGGCACAGTCACAACTGTCATGTGTGTCAACCATTGATGCCTGCAGAAACATGACATACATTGTTTGTGTCTCCCAAAAACAGGTGATGATGGGGACACAGCAGCAGACGCTGAGGAGTCCCAGTCCCAGGCTCAAGAGGATGCCGAGCTCACTGGCGTCGTACAGCCTCTGTCCTCCTCGTACGATGAAGAACAACCTGGCACATCCGGTGCAAGTCAACATGCAGCACCAGCAGGACCACCAGCTGCAGCACCAGCAGGACCACCAGCTGCACCCCCTGCACCCACCCCTACAACGACTGTCACCACAAATACCATCCCTGCCGACATGGACAGAATAAGGAGCAACACCAGCACAGTGACCCTGGACCAACCTGGGGCCATGGACACCACCACCACCACCAACCGCCAAGGTGGACCAGGGTTATCTGTGCGTGCCACTGCACACACTGCACATGTCAGCAGGGGTGGTGGGAGGAGTGGGAGACAGAGGTCGCTGCTTGCAGACGTTGCTGGTGTGCATGACGACCCACAACTGGTACGCATAGCTGATGCGTACCAGTCCAGCACCGGAGAGCTCAGCCAGGTAGTGGGGCTCCTCAGAGACATTAAACAGCAGCAGGCTGCCCATCATGCCCGCTTGGACTCCCACATGTCCCACGTGGAGTCACACATGTCCCGTGTGGACTCACACATGTCCCGCGTGGAGTCCAAGTGGGATGCACTGCATGAGATGACGGCGGTGCACAGGGACATTTTACAATGCCTCCGCCAGATGAACAGCAACCAGTCCACACCTCCCTGTGTGCCAACAACATCTGGTGCCGAACAAACTGCAACTGCCACAGGGAGGGAGGAGGACTCTGGCGGAGAGTCCCCTGCACCGCAGCAGCCTGCACTTGAGGGGCCCCCCAAGAAGAGGGGTCGTCCGAGGAGGGAAAAGTGAGAGGCCGATGGCCAAGCGCAACTCCCAGGAAGCCTGAACCAGTTCTGGATGTTCGCCTTTGTGCACAGACTGTTCACCCTGTTGGCGGCAACACTACTCCCACACATTGCATGGGGAGTACAAGTTGGACCAATGTGTCAGACAACTGTGGCCCCGATACTGGGGATCCTGTCTACCCGGACTTTCAATTCACCTAGGAACTTGGGATTGCAAGATTCATGTACAGCACAACCCATCCTATGCACTATTAACACAAATGTATCACAATAAACACACAAATACACCATACTTGCCTCTGTCGTGATTCCAACGTGGGTGCTGTTATGGGGATGATGAACTGCAAAATTACACTGTGTATGCGAACTGCAACAGCAAGGACAACACAGGCATGTGAGTACAGGCAACGTGACACACATGAGGGAGACACACCACCAGGGCTACACGACACATACACACCTAGGCCATCTGACTCATTGCCTACACTGATGTTGCCAGGGAAGACAGTGCAATGCACAGACACCACACCCATTCCCAGTTGTAGTCAAGTAGCCCACTGGTGCAGTAAGCAAATGGCAGTCAAATGTGTGACCACAGACAACGCACATCACAAAGTGAAGCACAGGTTTATTACACAGTTGCAACATGCCGTAACCACTACAGATGCAAGGTAACCCCACCTGGTAGCGGGAACACAGTCAACAACTGTAGACGGAAGGAAGTCCATGGGTGTGGCGCACATCACCTGTAGGGACACAACAGCTACCAGCCTGGATGTGCAATCACGTCGTCGGTGGACACAGTTGACCAAACGAATCTGAAAGTACCCTGTGAAGGACAGAAATGACACACAGTCAAAAGCAATGGAGTACAGGACAGAACAGCAAAACTCATGCACAATACATGTTACAAGATACCCACCCAGAACCAAGTTAGCATGTCAACACTGTTGGGGAGTACAGCCCACCTGTCACCACACATCGCAACACACATCCAGTCAAGTAGCCCATGGACACACTCCAACAGCACCAGAGCACCACCCACACATCATGCCAACTCACATCATTGACATGACACCTCAGGATACTCACATTCAGCTAAAGAAGTTGGTGATGAGCTGTGTGCGGACATCACCATCACCATCATCATCATCATCATCGTCACTGGCATCGTGGTCCAGGCCAGGATCCTCCACAGGTGGCGGATGTTGGTCATTGTCATCCTGGATGAGAGGCAACTCCTTCCGCACTGCCAGGTTGTGGAGCATGCAGCAGACGATGATAACCTTGCACACTTTCGCTGGGGCATATGGGAGGGACCCTCCGGTCTTGTCCAGGCAGCGGAAGCGGCTCTTCAGGAGACCAAAGGTCCGCTCAATCACTCTCCTGGTCCGACCATGTGCCTCATTGTAGCGCATCTGGGCAGGTGTCACAGGGTTCCTGAGGGGTGTCAGCAACCACGGCATGTTGGGGTATCCCGAGTCACCTACGGACAGACAAGTGCACATTAGCTGACTTGGAAAAGTGGGCGGAATACTACAGATCAGATCACACACAATGGCACAAAGTCAGTACACACCGACAAGCCAGGCACGCTGGTTCTGCATCTGTGCCATCATCCTGGGGATGCGACTACTCCTCATCACAAAGGCATCGTGTGCTGAACCAGGGAAACGGGCACACACGTGTGTGATGGTCATGTCTGCAAGACACACCACCAGTGCATTGACCGAGTGGTAGTGCTTGCGGTTCCTGTAGGCCTGCTCCTGGGCCTGTGGTGGTACCAAAGCCACATGTGTCCCATCAATGGAGCCAATTACATGCGGCATCCTCCCCAGGGCATAAAAGTCACTCTTCACGTCAGTGAGTCGTCGCAGTCTAGGGAAATAGATGTACCGGTTCAGGAAGAGCAACATTGCCGCCAAAACATCGCGGAGCACATGGCTGAACATGGTCTGTGACATCCCACCAGCAGTCGCCACAGTATGTTGGAAGGTACCGGTGGCAAAGAAGTGTAGGGCTGCCATCACCTTCACCTTGGGGGTCAGCGCTGTAGGATACGGCCGGCCAAGCTGCAAATGTGGGGACAACTGCACTGCCAAATCCTCAATCAGCTGCCTGGTGAAGCGGTACCGTCGGATGCTGTCCCGTTCCACCATCGTTGCCAGGTCTGGGAATGGCCGATGGACAGCAGGAGCCCTGCAGTGCAGAGGAGAAGTAAGCAAGATTGTCAGTCACCCCACATATGCGGCATTGAACACACTCAAGATCCCAACATACATCATTATGAGGCACAACTACATGAAGTGTGCAGTACCGGAAGGACATGTATGGTACGTACATGGCCAACATCTGTCAACACGGTCCTACAGGTGGCATCAATTTGTCCCAGGTTGGCCCATTGGATATCATGATGCCATGTCACAGTTCCCATCTCCTGCTGCCGTGTCACAATCACCCCCCACAGTGACATGTGAGGACAGATGTGCCCCAGGCACCACAGCTCAACGACAGGTACATTCCCAGGGACCCTATAATGCCACATGGACACTGGCATCACATGGAGTATCATGTGTACACCACAGCAAAACAAACATGACCCCCACAGGTAGTGGCCCTACTTGCCACGGCAGGACAGACATGGATGTCTGTGACACACACGCACAACATCAGAGTCCATGCACACACAACGTGGATGTGGAGACTGTCTCCCATTGTGCACATGAAATCAGAGACATTGTAAACACTACATGCACAAAGACTGTGGAGGTCCATCACTATTGTGCCACTGGGACACCCTGGCTCAAACATACCGTCCCACATGGGACTCACGGGGTATGTGACATGACATACACAAACACCACTGTGAAATGTGACCATGGCACATGCACAGATATGAACAGTTGCACATCACAGTGGTCACGTACACGTAACACCCAGGATCCTGTCCCCATGAACACGTGCACAGCCTGGGGGTGGCTGCCCACAGGTGACACCCACAGGACAACATGTACACCAACATACACACAATAGGAAATGCAGCCTTACATGCCTTATGATAAGGTTTGGACAGGCTGTCGTGATGTAGGTGTGCCCCTCACTCCCTGGGAGCTATCTGTGGCTGGCATATGTCCATCTGAGACAGGCATGCTGACATATGCCAGTCACATGTACAGTGATGCGTTGTACTGCAATGGACCGATCGGTGCCTCCGGCCGGCCCATTGCATTCAATGTGTGCGGGTACGCGTTGTACCCCTGTGCGCGTTGAACTGCAATGGACCGATCTGTGCCTCCGGCCGGCCCATTGCTTTCAATGTGTGCGGGTACGCGTTGTACCCCTGTGCGCGTTGAACTGCAATGGACCGATCTGTGCCTCCGGCCGGCCCATTGCTTTCAATGTGTGCGGGTACGCATTGTACCCCTGTGCGCGTTGAACTGCAATGGACCGATCGGTGCCTCCGGCCGGCCCATTGCTTTCAATGTGTGCGGGTACGCGTTGTACCCCTGTGCGCCTTGAACTGCAATGGACCGATCGGTGCCTCCGGCCGGCCCATTGCTTTCAATGTGTGCGGGTACGCGTTGTACCCCTGTGCGCGTTGAACTGCAATGGACCGATCGGTGACTCCGGCCGGCCCATTGCTTTCAATGTGTGCGGGTGCGCGTTGTACCCCTGTGCGCGTTGTACTGCAATGGACCGATCGGTGCGCACCCATTGACAATGGGCTTGCCTGGCAACGGACGCGTTTTCGAATTCCGAGCGAGTCGGTTGCTGGAAAATCAGTTGGTCACCCACAACAATGTTGCAAAATCATGTATGTCATGAAGTTGAAGATTTGAAGGATGCTGTGGGCGTGTTTTGGTGCTGCTATTCCATGGATTGGCCAGATTCAGAAGATGCAAACGACTTGGACCTATCACTTTGGACACAAGGGACAGTATCTGCCTCTCCAGCACATATATATTGCTGGCTGGTCCCCTGAGAGCCCACTTGCCTGCACTACATGCTCCAAGACGACATCTGCCACTGCACTGCTGCTGTCTCTGCCCCTCTGGACCCTGCAATGGCACGTACTGTGGAGAGAGCCCCAGCCTTCAGCCTTGAAGAGAACCAGGCCCTGCTGGACAGCCTACTTCCACAGTACAGCAAGCTGTATGGGACACCAGGGGAGCAGGTGAGTGTCCTGTGCACTGCCTTTCTGAATGTGCATTTTGTCTGACTAGCAAGGCTGAGAGTCTGCACGCCACTGGCTAGCAGGCTCACTGAGTAGTTGTCACCCCCATAGTGTGTAGTGACTTGCACTGGACAGGTATGGTGCAGTGACAGTGCTTCTGAACTGGGTTTTACTCCCCATGCAATGATACCATGTAGTGACTTCTGGAAAACTGTCCATGGGCAGCCGTGCACTGCCTGTGTACACCATGTGCCCCTGTGATTGCGACATGTAGATGCAACTGTGTCATGCACGGATATGTTGCATGTGTAGTAATGGCCTTATCACTTTGTCATCCTGACAGGCTTCTGCCCATCGGAAGCAGGAGATCTGGAAGGACATCGTCCGGGCTGTCCGGTCCGTGGGGGTCTACAAGCGCCGGATCCGCAACTGCCAAAAGAGGTGGCAGGACCTTCGGGGCTGGACCCGGAGGATTGCACGGGTCCAGCTGAAGCTGTCGCCTCCTCGCAGGAGGGGCGGAACACGGACCCTGACCCCCACATGCTCAGGATCCTGGCGGTGGTCTTTCCAGACCTGGATGGGCAGCTGAAGGCCAGAGAGCAGCAAGGAGGGGGTGAGTCAAAGACTGCACTGTGAACTCTGTCTAACATGCTATGTGCCCTCCTCGGGCCTGGTTAAACTGCCACAGTACAGCAGTCATGTTGTCCAGGAGCCATGTCCCTCTATTGTGCACTGCCCACTCCTCATCTGATACCCAGGTGTGGCCCTTACATGCAGGGAATACTGTCACTTAGGACTGTATCCTTGCAGTTTGCTTGACTCAAGGTGGGAGACAGCATCTGTTTCCCTGACTCTGCGGTGGGCATCATGGGTGGGTCCATTGCTTACACAATGCCTGTATTCTGACATGTATTCAGCGTGTTACTTTGATCTGTGGTCCAATTGCTGAGCTGATCCACCACATGTGGCTGGGGTATCTGGCACACACCCATGCTGCGGGTGGGAACAATGTTTGGGCCCCAGGAGTATGTATATGACGTGTGTCACACATACTTAGCCAGCTGCCTACAGTCCAGGGCTCATCCCTCATTCATGTGGGGCTGGACAGTCATGCCTACTCCAGGCCATACAATACACTCTGTACTCCCACTCCCGTGTATCAGCTGACACATTGTGCGCAGTGATTTGACCCCTCAGGTGTCTGCCTCTGTGTCAGTGTGCTGTGGATTAGTCGCCAGGACTGCTGTGGAGTTTCTTGGTAGGGGCTCAGCATGCCACTGGAGATGTGACCATAGGAGACGATACTTGTGTGTCACATAGGTGTCTGATCAGCTGCCCATGCAGACTGGGGCATGTGAATGTGAAGTTCAGGCAGCTGTTCCCCATTCACAGCAGAGTGTGAGGGGCTCAGGTTCAGAGGGTAGTGTCACAGGTCTCCCATATGTCCAATAGGTATGACCTGGACAGATGAGGGTTGAGAGGATGTGTTGTGGGGGGATGTACATGTGCACTTGTGCAGCTCCAGGACTTGCATTCCCCATGACCTACTATTGTGACACAGTGCAGAGTGTTGTTGTCTGGCTGCCAAGTCATACATCACTGAGACAGTGATGTATGACTTTGCAGTCATGCCTCCGCCATGGCATGTGTCTACTGATTGGTGAGCCTGCAGGGGAGTGACATGTGCTACATGCACACCATAGTGGCGCTGGCTATCAGGACATGGGTGCATCATGGTGTCTGTCGCTGGTATGCATCACATGCATTTCCTATTTGACTCTGGGCATCCCTTTCATCCGGAAACCTGTACTGACTCAGTGGCAAGAGCTGTGATGTGTGCATGTCCACATGCCACACCGTGTCCTCTGCACTGTCCAACTACTGTGTACTTGGTGCATGTGTCCACACTGGGGTGTTGCAATACAACAGACACCAGACAGATGGGTGCAAGGCCATGTGGGATGTGAGTGCCATGCTTGGCATCAGACTGACAATTGGCTTCTCCTGTTCAGTTAGGGCACTTTTAGCAATGTACAACTAATGATGCCAGGGCTTGCTCTGTGATGTGCTGTGCTCACAGTGGTGTGTGCGTTTTGTGCAGGTGACTGATGTCTGTCTGTTTCCCCATTGTTTGCAGATACATCCACGGCCACGGAAGGGGACAGCTCCACGGACCAGGAGGAGCCAGAGAGCCAGACTGGGTCAGCAGCCGAGGAGTGGTCGGAGGGACCCAGTGGCACGGAGGGCGAGGGGAGCCACACCGAGGAGTCCTCAGCAGCATCCACCTCAGCTGAGGACCAGAGCAACTCGGAGGATGACTCCCTTGTGGAGGCGGGTGTCAGCAGCCACCACACCCCAGCTAGTGTTGCTGTCCCCGCCACCACCAGCACCACCACCGCCCTCCCATCGGCTCCCATTCCCCAGGTCCGTGGAGGCTCCCATGTCCGGGAGCGTGTCTCCTTTGGGCCAGGCACCGCAGCCCCTGCCCCTATGTCCCCTGCTGCCCTGAGTGAGGAGTCTGTGTACCTCCTTCGCCAGCTCCATGTAGGCCAGACAGCCATGCTGAGTGTCCTCCATGCGCACACCGCGCTGTTGACTCAGCTGGTGTCGTTCATGGAGGGCATCTCATCGGGCATGTCTGACCTACAGAGGGGCAATAGGTCCATGGACTCCTCCCTGACGGCAGCAGTGTCCCTCCTCAAACGGTCCCTCACCCCTCCTGCCTCTGCTCCATCCACACTCCCCAGCACCTTACCCATCCCAAGCACACACACACCGGCACAGGCACACACCAGCACACACACATCCAGCACACTTACACACACGCCAATGACAAAACGCACACGCACGCACATTCAGGTGACTGAAGCCAGACTCACAGGGGATGGGGCCCTGGAACACACACACGCATCCACATGCACTGCGCAGTCCTCAGTTCCCTCTCCCTCCAAAGCACCCTCCTTTGCCTCACCTGCAACCCCAAAGTCACAGCAGCTCTTCCTCTGTGACCTCGGCCTCTTCCCCACCGATGAAGCTGCTCCAGCATCCCGGGGAAGAGGAAGCCCACCCACACGGAGCAGAGTGCCCCTCGCCCCCGGACACCCTCCCCCAGGCGCAGACGGACTGAGGCCCCCACCCGCAAGTCCCCACGGAGTCCTAAGAGCAAGACCCCGCCACCGCCCTGCAGCTCAAGCACCAGGTCTCCTTCCTCCATCCCTCAGGCCCCCACTCCACAGGTGCCCCCACCACACCCTGCCCCAGGTTCCCCCACCCACAGATATACCATCCCCAAGATGCTCCGGCCTTCTCCCCCTGCCACTTGCTCTCCCAGCACCACACCCCCGCTGCGCTTGTCTGTGCCACTGATGTGGTGAGGGTGTCCTCCCCTCTGTCCAACCCACCTTGCCTGTTCCCCATTCTCCTCCCCTGGAGGTAGGCACTGCAGTGGAGTCCACTACCGCCCTGTCTGACTTGGGCACTGCAGTGGCGGACCTGTCCACTGCATCTGCAGGGTCCACTGCAGTTGTGCCGGCACCCACGACATCTGAGTCATGCCCCCCAGTTGTGCCGGCACACACCATGTCAGACACCTCCACTGCAGTTGTCAGTGGCTCTCCAGCACCCACCACCCCTTCCCTGACTCCCCCTGGTGAGCCCTGATCCTGTCCCTGCGGTGCCTGGCCTGCCCCCGGTTGCCCCTCCTAGTGGATTGTCCCTGGTTTTGTGCAGGCATGCGTAGGGTGACATCTGCCAGTGTCACCCTGTTTGAACTTTGACAATGGACTGGCCATTGGCCTTTGCTCTTTTTTCTGGATGTCGTTTTCATTCAACACATATGCTGAATAAAGCAACTTTCTTTTCTCTAGTGCTCATGCTTCAGATGTACATGTTGTTGGTGCTGCTAACCATGCCCTTGCTGCAGTGATGGTGATATCTGGTCTCATGATTATGAAGTGTTACTGTGCAGGAACCCATGTGGTCCAGGGGGAATGTGTCCTATCATGTGGTGTATCCATGTCATCCATAGCAGCATCTGAGGGTGTCATGTGTTCAGTATTTGGCAATGGGATTTCCTACTTACATTAGCAATTTCATATCTGTGGCTTCCACCCCTGCACATCTGTTGTGCCTTCCATTGTTAGTTTGTCTACTTCCCTGACCGTGTTGCCATCTCCACTGGACATGCAGGTTTGGGCATCAATGGGGAAGGACTCATCCGTGTAGTCAGTGCAACATTGCTATACAAGTGTGTTGGATCTGTGCTGATGATTCCGTTGGCACATCCATGACCAGGCTGATGTGACGGGAGCCCTCATTTGGTGCTAATTGTTGATTGTGTGACAAAGTGCTCAGCTGACATGATGGGGCCCTACTGAGGCAACATATGGCACAGCTTTCCTCACACAGGAGTGGAGTCCCCTCATGGCAGTGTGTACACGTGTGACATTGCCTGCGCCCAAGGTGTGTGTTGTATGTGCATGTCTGTGTGTTCACTTCCATTTATCTGCGCATGCTGTGATCCCTAGTGTTGTACCTGTTTGTGATGCTTGCTGACTTGAGCTATGTTCCCCCAAAGTCTTCTCCCTGTGTTCTCTGTGATGTGGGTGCATGGCACATTACTGGTCATCAGGGTGTCACCCATAGGTGTGTTTGCTGTCAGGGCTGAGTTTGTGTGCAGACGCAGATGGGTCACAGTCAGGTTTCCCCTTGGCACTTGTTGTTTGCCCCTGTCATGTGATTTTCAGTTCGTGTTATCTTTAAGTTATTGTGACACGTTGTGTGTGTGACTGCTGGCACTCCTCAGGGTCCGGGCTGCGATGTTGGTTGTTGTCTATGTGTGTTCTTTGTGGGTGACCTTGGCTTCTTCATTGGTGTGTGACTGTGGCTGGGATCCCATTGGTTGGTGTGGTATCGCCGTCATGTCCATGTACAGCGTAGTGTGCAGTGTGTCAGACATTCAGGAGTCTTGTTGAGTGGCCATGTGTGATGTGTTTCTGCACCTTGGTTCCCACCCACCACCCTGGAATAGTCATGGGTGCATGTGCAATGTCACCAGTGCATGTGTACTTCACTGCTGCACATTGTTGGAGGTCGAGGGGTGTGGTGTTGAGTGTGTGCAGATGGGAGTTGTTGCCCAGCTGGACCCCTGCCTCCATGTTGGCCTTGGCTTACTGGCCATGCTGATTGATTTGTGCTTGTGTCGGTGTGATGGTAGTTTGTTGCTCAGGACACATGACTGTGGTTCACAGTGTGAACCACATTCAGCTTTGTCATCAGAGTGGGAATTTTATGCAGCCAAGGGTCACCACATTGTGGGGGCCCTGGGGGTGGTGCTGTGGTGTGTCTGTGTCTTGCTGTGTCAGTTGTTGTTCCTACGTTCCTGTGTGACATGTGTGTTTTGTGCTCCCTCTCATCTGACAATGCCTGCTTGCCCACATAGGGGATTTGGATCCATGAGTTACCTTAGTGTGGCAGTGTATGCACATCTGTATGATTGGTATTCAGCTCTCCTCATGTGTTGTGTGGTTACCTGGGGACACTGGCACCCCCCACCTGCTGTGTATGATGTCAGTGTTGGTCTGCCTGTTTGTGTTTGTGCATCTGCACCACTGCATTGGCATATCTTGGGTGTGCCATTGGCTGTATGTTGTTTGGTGTGTTTCCCCTGCTGTCCCTGGGACTCCTAGGTCATCGGTCAGCACAGTGATCATGGTTTGTGTGTCCCATTGCTGCCATGGTATGGTATCTGTTCACCTCACATCTGCTGTCTCCACAGGATATCTGCATTTGTGTGCCCATTGGTGCAAATATGTGGTTCTGCATTCTGATGGTCACTTCTGTCATTGTGTCATTGATGAATGTTGACGGTGTCAGCCCCCATGGGTGTTGTTTGTCTGCACATGGCCAAAGGAATGTCTCATTTGCACTGCAGTATTTGGCTCACCCAATTTATGTTGCAATGGGACACATACACTACTTTGCCACAGATGAGTTTTTGGTTCTGTGACCAGGAATGATCCATGCAGTTTGGCAGTTGCAGCTCTTTCTTTGTCAACACTTACCTTTTGGTCACTGTGATGATGGGGGTGTAGACCCCATTGCCACAATGGTCAAAATGTGCTTCAGCTATGGACCCCACACTTCCCTTTTGGTCACTGTGATGATGGGGGTTTAGACCCCATTGCCACAATGGTCAAAATGTGCTGCAGCTATGGACCCCACACTTCCCTTTTGGTCACTGTGATGATGGGGGTTTAGACCCCATTCCCACAATGGTCAAAATGGGCTTCAGCTATGGACCCCACACTTCCCTTTTGGTCACTGTGATGATGGGGGTGTAGACCCCATTGCCACAATGGTCAAAATGTGCTTCAGCTATGGACCCCACACTTCCCTTTTGGTCACTGTGATGATGGGGGTTTAGACCCCATTGCCACAATGGTCAAAATGTGCTGCAGCTATGGACCCCACACTTCCCTTTTGGTCACTGTGATGATGGGGTTTAGACCCCATTGCCACAATGGTCAAAATGGGCTTCAGCTATGGACCCCACACTTCCCTTTTGGTCACTGTGATGATGGGGGTTTAGACCCCATTGCCACAATGGTCAAAATGTGCTTCAGCTATGGACCCCACACTAACCTTTTGGTCACTGTGATGATGGGGGTTTAGGCCCCATTGCCACAATGGTCATGGGCTGCTTGCATTGTGGGTACCACACACATATATGTGTGGCACATGTGCTAGGGGGTCACATTGTATGTTCAAAGTCATGTTCGGTGTTGTAGGCATTTGACACAGCCTACACACGCTTGTCATGGTGGTGGGGGATGTCTTCATCTTGCATTCCCTAGGTTGTGGTGTGCTGGTTGTGTCATGCATTGTCCATCCTATGAGTGGGGGTGGTAGTAGTGGTAGGCATCCTGCCCCCCTGGGTGAGGGTGGTAGTAGTGGTAGGCATCCAGCCCCCTGGCTAAGGGTGGTAGTAGTGGTAGGCATCCAGCCCCCTGGCTAAGGGTGGTAGTAGTGGTAGGCATCCAGCCCCCCTGGCTAAGGGTGGTGGTAGGCATCCAGCCCCCTGGGTGAGGGTGGTGGTAGGCATCCAGCCCCCCTGGGTGAGGGTGGTAGTAGTGGTAGGCATCCAGCCCCCCTGGCTAAGGGTGGTAGTAGTGGTAGGCATCCAGCCCCCCTGGCTAAGGGTGGTGGTAGGCATCCAGCCCCCTGGGTGAGGGTGGTGGTAGGCATCCAGCCCCCCTGGGTGAGGGTGGTAGTAGTGGTAGGCATCCAGCCCCCTGGCTAAGGGTGGTAGTAGTGGTAGGCATCCAGCCCCCTGGCTAAGGGTGGTAGTAGTGGTAGGCATCCTGCCCCCTGGGTGAGGGTGGTAGTAGTGGTAGGCATCCAGCCCCCTGGCTAAGGGTGGTAGTAGTGGTAGGCATCCAGCCCCCTGGCTAAGGGTGGTAGTAGTGGTAGGCATCCTGCCCCCTGGGTGAGGGTGGTAGTAGTGGTAGGCATCCAGCCCCCCTGGCTAAGGGTGGTAGTAGTGGTAGGCATCCAGCCCCCTGGCTAAGGGTGGTAGTAGTGGTAGGCATCCAGCCCCCCTGGCTAAGGGTGGTAGTAGTGGTAGGCATCCTGCCCCCTGGGTGAGGGTGGTAGTAGTGGTAGGCATCCAGCCCCCCTGGCTAAGGGTGGTAGTAGTGGTAGGCATCCAGCCCCCCTGGCTAAGGGTGGTAGTAGTGGTAGGCATCCAGCCCCCTGGCTAAGGGTGGTAGTAGTGGTAGGCATCCAGCCCCCTGGCTAAGGGTGGTAGTAGTGGTAGGCATCCTGCCCCCTGGGTGAGGGTGGTAGTAGTGGTAGGCATCCAGCCCCCACTGGCTAAGGGTGGTAGTAGTGGTAGGCATCCAGCCCCCTGGCTAAGGGTGGTAGTAGTGTTAGGCATCCAGCCCCCTTGGCTAAGGGTGGTAGTAGTGGTAGGCATCCAGCCCCCTGGCTAAGGGTGGTAGTAGTGGTAGGCATCCTGCCCCCTGGGTGAGGGTGGTAGTAGTGGTAGGCATCCAGCCCCCCTGGCTAAGGGTGGTAGTAGTGGTAGGCATCCAGCCCCCCTGGCTAAGGGTGGTAGTAGTGGTAGGCATCCAGCCCCCCTGGCTAAGGGTGGTAGTAGTGGTAGGCATCCTGCCCCCTGGGTGAGGGTGGTAGTAGTGGTAGGCATCCAGCCCCCTGGCTAAGGGTGGTAGTAGTGGTAGGCATCCAGCCCCCTGGCTAAGGGTGGTAGTAGTGGTAGGCATCCAGCCCCCCTGGCTAAGGGTGGTAGTAGTGGTAGGCATCCTGCCCCCTGGGTGAGGGTGGTAGTAATGGTAGGCATCCAGCCCCCCTGGCTAAGGGTGGTAGTAGTGGTAGGCATCCAGCCCCCTGGCTAAGGGTGGTGGTAGGCATCCAGCCCCCCTGGGTGAGGGTGGTGGTAGGCATCCAGCCCCCCTGGGTGAGGGTGGTAGTAGTGGTAGGCATCCAGCCCCCTGGCTAAGGCTGGTAGTAGTGGTAGGCATCCAGCCCCCCTGGGTAGGGGTGGTAGTAGTGGTAGGCATCCAGCCCCCTGGCTAAGGGTGGTAGTAGTGGTAGGCATCCAGCCCCCTGGCTAAGGGTGGTAGTAGTGGTAGGCATCCAGCCCCCCTGGCTAAGGGTGGTAGTAGTGGTAGGCATCCAGCCCCCTGGCTAAGGGTGGTAGTAGTGGTAGGCATCCTGCCCCCCTGGGTGAGGGTGGTAGTAGTGGTAGGCATCCAGCCCCCTGGCTAAGGGTGGTAGTAGTGGTAGGCATCCAGCCCCCTGGCTAAGGGTGGTAGTAGTGGTAGGCATCCAGCCCCCCTGGCTAAGGGTGGTAGTGGTGGTAGGCATCCTGCCCCCCTGGGTGAGGGTGGTAGTAGTGGTAGGCATCCAGCCCCCCTGGCTAAGGGTGGTAGTAGTGGTAGGCATCCAGCCCCCTGGCTAAGGGTGGTAGTAGTGGTAGGCATCCTGCCCCCTGGGTGAGGGTGGTAGTAGTGGTAGGCATCCAGCCCCCTGGCTAAGGGTGGTAGTAGTGGTAGGCATCCAGCCCCCCTGGCTAAGGGTGGTGGTAGGCATCCAGCCCCCTGGGTGAGGGTGGTGGTAGGCATCCAGCCCCCTGGGTGAGGGTGGTAGTAGTGGTAGGCATCCAGCCCCCCTGGCTAAGGCTGGTAGTAGTGGTAGGCATCCAGCCCCCCTGGGTAGGGGTGGTGGTGCGCATCCAGGCCCCTGTGTGCATATGTGGCATTGGTGATGGGCATCCCGCCCCTATAGTGCTGCTGTTGCTGGTGTAAGTATATTCAGCATCCCCGTGTGTGTGTGTGATGTGTCGTGAACGTGTTGTATGTGTTTTGTGGTTGGTGTCTGGCTTACCTTCTGCGCCGTACGCGTCCGTGCTTGTTCCGGTAGTAAATGTAGAATATTGGTATGATCGGGACGAAGGGATTCATGGTTGGTTCGTGTCGTTCGTCCTTCTCGTTGCTTGGCGTCGTCCTTGTCGCTTCGCCTCGTCCTCGTCGCTTCGCGTCGTCCTCGTCGGTGCTGTGTTCGTCTCGGAGCCGTGGATCGTGTTGTGGCGCGAATCGGAGCTTATGTGCGCCTCTCCCGGATGCTTTGACGTGCCGTGCGTAGCGACGGGTTCGGAGCGTACGGAAAGCGCATCGTACTTGTCCGGCCGGACGGGGCTGCATTTTCCCTTCAGTGCGACTCGATTCGGCGTTTCCGGATTCGCCTCGGTCGGAGTACAGGACCTGGTTTGGGTGAGTACGGCTCGGCCGGATTTTTTGCTGTTGTGCGCATCGTACTTGCTCGTTCGGTGTACTGTACGGATCGGTCGGGAAACAGGCTTTCGCATGGCTTTTTTCCCGACCGAATGGTATTGGGTGCGCCTCTGACCGAGATCGGAATCGACCCCATAGTCTACAACAGCAGCAGTTTTCAATGAGGACACCTTTTCAAATTGAAATCCTTCAGGTGAAAGTTTTTTTTGAGCTCTTGTATGAGTTTGTGCTTCACCGGTTTGGTTGCAGAATCTCTATCAAATAATATGTTTGTTGGAAGAAGATCATGCAACAGAATGTCCTTGATATATTCACCCCTTTCTTTTGCTACATCCATATCTCTATGCGCGTGCGAAACTTGTTTTTTTTGTAACCTGTTTTGTAGTGGCTGTTTGGGCGAAACTCTTACTATGGCAATTAAAGCGTGGAAGTTTAGCTTTAGTGATTATGTCAAACAGCTTTTTCTCTTTCAATACAAAACTCTCCTGCTTCAGTTCTGCGTATAGTTTTGATCCATGTTCCAGGACATCTAGTAGATGTGTCTTTATATCGTTATCCACAGATTGTTTGGTCACAAAGTTGTGTAGTCGCACAGGCCCAGTCATTTCAAAGGGGTTTCCTTGCTGCTGTATGAAATGAAGAAGGCTGTCAACATTCCCCTCTCTTTCCCACAAGTTTGTGGTGAGGAACAGTTTCACGATGGTCCATTAACTTTGAATTTGTCATCTCTCTGAAACATTGCAAATAGAAAGGACTTCATGGTAAACTAGTTGCCATTGAGCAACATATTCACTTTTACTTGTCTGACCAACAATTCCTTGGAGCTTTTCTGTGATCTCTAGATCGTCTGCTCCACTTTCATGTTGGGTGGAAACAGGAGGTAGTGTCTGAATATGGATTACAAGTGGTGCACGCTTTCCTCCACAAATGTTGCCAGGGAGTGCCCGTATGAGATCCATTGTATTTGAGTTTTGCATCTCAGAACAGGGAAAACATGCATGAACGCCATTTAGCGGTCGCATTTGTGACCCCTGGCATGCCCCTTGAGACCCCCAGCACTGCCCTTGCGACCCTTATCCTAAGAGATCGCAAAGCCACTGCCAGAAGCGTTAAAACAATGTTTTCATGAGCTTTTTTGTAAAATTATGTTTGACCTGCAGCTAACACTGTGACTGCCAGAAATAAATTCAGCAGTGAATGGGAACTGCACGTAGAGCAAATCTTACCTTTTTTGACCTGGGTCACATGGGCTGAGCTGCTTTTGCAGCATGCATCTCCAGCAAGAACCCAGCACGGTGCCTTTAAAATGAAAAAAACAAACTTGCAACATAATTTGTTGTTGCTGGTTGAGAGAGTCTGATAAAAAGGTGTTTTGATGTCACCTGTCTCCAGGCATGTCAGGGAGAAGGAAAATCCAGCAGAGAGGACAGAAAAAGAAAATGTTAAGAGAGGACACGGGAGTAGCAGAGAGACCAGAAAAGAGGAAGACGACACAACAGATAGGTGAGGTACAGAGGAAAAGGTTAGTGTGTGTCTTTGTATGTGAGAGAGAGATCGCTATGGAGAGAAAGAAAAGTAAAGAAACCACAGAGTGAGATGGAAAGATGAAGCGATATACATTGGAGAGACAGAGACAGACAGGTGTGAGAGGAAGAGACAAGACAGAAGTTCAAGACATGCGAAAAAGAGACAGCTGATGGAAAGACAATGATCTGACAGGCAGAAAAATTAGAACGGCACAATAGAGAAATAGAGGGGAGAGAGGTGTGAGAAAGAGGTGAAAAAGAGGTAGCCGAGAAAAGACAGAGAGAGAGGGGTGACAGGTGAAAAAGAGGCATCTAAGAGGTAGGTGAGAGAGACAGAGATGAAGAGTAGGAGATAGGTGTAAGAAAGGTGATAAAGAAAACATGATGCGAGAGAGCTCAGAACAAAATAGAAAGAAAGAGGGCGTATAGATGAGAGAGAGAGGACAGTAATGAAGAGCCAGAGGGGAAGAAACAACTGAGAGCTGGGGGAATGCACATGTGAGAAATAGGTTATAATGAGACTGCTGAGATGGGTGTAGGGGGAGACAATCTAGAGAGAAGTGAAACATGTAAGAGGCAGCTGAGGGAGAGGTGGGTAAAGAGAAAGGTGAAAGGTATATGATATAGAGAGAGAGAGAAAGAGAGGTGAGAAAGAGATGAGTGGGAGAGTGAGACAGAGGTCTGAGACAAGAGAAGTAATAAGGAGTCAGGTGAGAGACACAGGTAAAAAGAAACAGCTGAGAGAAAGGGTAGGAGGGAAGAAACAGGTGGGAAAGAGTTTGTTCAGAATGAAAGTAGGAGATAATTTAAGGAGAAAAAGAGAAACTGACGTGAGACAGGTGAGAGGGAGACAGGTGAGAGAGTGAGGGTTGATAAAGAGACAGCAGTTGAGATAAAAATTGTTTAGAGAGGTAGGGAGGATTGATAGGTGTTATGTAGGTGACAGATACAGCTGCAAGAGAAGGGAGCCAGGTGAGAGCAGAGGCAAAAATGGAGCGCATTGAGAGAGAGTTCCGATGGGAAGACTTACGAGTGCATTGATAAAGACTCAGATAGATGAAGAAAAATTTGCTGGATGAGAAAGTGAGACCGATGAGAGGCAGATAATAAAGACACAGTGACTAGGGAGAAGGAAACAGTAGAGAGAAAGGTGAGAAAAAGGAAAGGAGTGGCGATAGAAAGATGACAAAGATAGCTAAAAGAGAGACAGAGAATGTGAAGGACAGGGTTAATGAGAGATGTTAGAAAGAGACAACTAGGAGAGATTATAGCAAGCGGGAGATAGAGAGTTGATATACAGACAGGCAAATGTGTGGCAGACAGGTAAGAAAGAGATGGCTGAGGAAGTGAGACAGGAGGGAGACAGGGATGATAAAGAGATAGAGAAGTAAGAAAATGGTAACTGAGATAGAGAGGGAGACAGGTGGGATAGAGAGGTGGTAAAGGCACAGCAATAACTAAGAAAGAGGCAGCTGAGGGAAAGGGGGTGTATAAAAATACAGATACATTTGAGAAAGAGCCCCTTGTCATGGATGAGAAAGATTAGGAATAGAGAAACGTGATAAGGAGTCAGCGGAGCTAGAAAGATGTTGAGAGGGAGGCAGGGGATGCAATAACAGCTGATATTGAAAAGGGAGATAAGAAAGAAGACCAGTTAGATGGGATGGCAGGAAATAAGAGAAAAATGTCCGGAGAGTGGAAGGGGGCAGGAGAGCAAAGTGAGATGAGAAAAACTGCAAAGGGACAAAAAAACAAGAGAATGTATTGGACAGGTTAGGAGAGAGAGACACACAAGATGGTTGAGATGGGAGGAAAGAGATTTGAGAAAAGAGGTGAGAGGAAGAACCACAAAACTTGGCAAAAAAGTTTGTGCTTAATCTGACACAGTAGTACAGTTGTACCTTCCACTATTATGAGATGATGGGCATGTATTCTGCACAACGTTACGAAACCCAAAAGCAGGGTCCCAGTCTATGCCAATGAGCACCTTTTTTGGACATGTTCAGTGCTACCATAACCATCAACTAGAGTCCTAAAAAATGCTCTATAAGCATACATTCACCAATGGCTAGTTATGAAACAGAGGCAATAATAGGGGGGGGGAGGGGGAGAGACGGCTAAAAATAAGGCTTTCTTTGGCTTTAAAAATCGGGAGTCTTCCGCCTAAATCGGGTCTTCTGGCATGTATGAATCAGGCACCGGTATGAACTGAGTCTGCATCTGCACTGGAGAGAGTGCAGCAGTAAAAGACGGAACAGTTTTTTCAAACTGCAGCTCCATGTTTCACTGCTTGTGAACTGGCATGCCTTTGGACGATGCACCCAGGACTCCCAGTGATTGAACTTATCCCCTCAGGAGTGCACTAGTTACATGATACTTCCTAGTTGGCACAATTTGGTGCAAGCTGAAGGGCAAAGGTTTTCTCTCATTTGAATGGGGCACACCTCCAATGAAAAGAGGGATTGCCCTCTTGACATTGGACAAGAGTGGATTGTGCATTTAAGCTATGGGCCTTAAACAACGGGTTCTTCGTGCATCTGCAGCCCCTTCTATTTTACATAAGTGTCTGGTTGATTGGAATGTTATAGGAAATTGATGGGTGAATATTCTGTGATAGAAGAACTGAATATCCTTTGACAGTTTGATGAAATATGTTGTTTTGGTAGTAACATTTTCTTAAAGTTTTTAAAATATAGTAAAATAAAACCGTCTAGGGTTGGATGATGCTTGTAGGTGTGCAGGCCTTGTTTCTGCATATCTGTAGGGGATCAGGCCTCAGTTTGAAACTGGACTCAGTCTGTTGCCAGGGCTTCCCTACATTCAGGGATTGGTTGGGCCCCTTGTGACAACGTCACTGGATAGATGCTTGTTCACTGATACATTCTCAGTGGGTCCCATAGAGCATGCTAACTGCACTTGCTTTAGGGAAATTAATATTTACTTCCTTATGTGTTTCGTCCCCAAGTGGCCATCTTACCTGAGTATTTTTCAAAGCTTTAATGGACCATTTGCAGCCATGTTTAAACTTACGTAGATTGCAATTACGTCTGATGTAGGTCCAATAAGTCCAAGCAAAGTGCTACTCTTGTGGTCTGCTTTTTGCATCTGACCACCTGTTTTTGTAACTGTTGTTTCTTTTATCAGCCTTGCAATTATTGTTTGGTTTGTAACTACAGTTGAGTCAGTTAAATTATGTCATCAGAGTAAAATGTCATGTGATATCACTTCTTAAGATGGCAGTGGGTAAAAGTTCATATGATGTCACTTCCTGTGATGTAATTGGGGGCCAAAGGGCAAGTGATGTCACTTCCGCTAGCCCTGGGATTTTGGTTAATCGATGTCCACAAAAACACGTGTGGTATTATCACGTTTTCCCACATTCTAAGATGCAGAACACAGAATATCATATGGTGGTAATACTGTGCCAGGTAAGTACTCAATCCTGTTATGGCAGTATTGACCAGGTGCGGTCCTACCGTCTCAAATAATTTAAAACAGAGCAGACCTTCTTTTGGAGCAGAGGTAATAGCCACATATCACGGCAACACGACCTAATGCAGACAAAACCACTCTAACTCCGAAAGATATAAGAAACATGCGCTTCTACATAAAAGATAACCTTATAAACATGACGTCACAAACAACACTCATTTCTACATATCTTCGCCCCTTTCTAATGAAAGCAAACACGTTTGAACATTTAAAGTCATAGCAAAACATTTGAAAAATATCTTTGTTCTTTATGAGTCTGTAAGTTACCCGGCTACTCTTGCACGTCGACCAACAATTACTGCAAAGGTGCACTTCCACAGTGTCATCGACACGTGACACTGAGGTTCCGGTCTCAGTGCACATTGAACGTTAAAGACACAAGCAAATCGTGTTATCTGACAGTGATAATCCTATGTGGTTGTAAGTTTGCTCTGCTGAGAATGTACAGAAAATTATAAACCAAGCCCTTAAAGGACACATGGGTACCACCTCTATGAAAATCTCACCTGAATTAATTATTTGTGGTCTAGAATGAGCATTATGGTTGATGAGTGAGTGTGCCCTTGGATGTAGAGAGTTCACCAACTCAGACAAATTGTTGGAACAGGAATGTTTCGCGTCTGACTTTTTGAGTATGCACTACTGCACAAAGTGACCATAGTGGAAATCTCAGGTATTTAGATCCAGTTGCCTGATGGAGGAGCTGCGCTAGGAGAGAAGAAACTGCACAAGTAGGAACATTGAAAGGTAACAGGTGTAGGAAGCTGGCTGTCTATATACTATACCAACGTAAGGTATAGCGTGCACAGAGTCCAGGGCGTCCCCATTGGTATAGCAGAGGCTAAATTAGGTAAATACTAACAGCTCTCTTTGTGGTAGTGTGGGCGAGCAGTTAGGCTTATCCAGAGGGTGTGTTAAGCATTTATTGTATTCACTCAATCAAGACTGATGGCACACACTCAGAGACAGAATCCAGGCCAAATTGGGAAGTATAAAAAAAGGTATACTTTTATTTCTAGAACAAAGCAGGACTTGGTACAGGTAGGTAAAATGTACTTTCCATTGTAAACCTTTACACAGAAATGCAAGTGGGAATGGTATGCAGTTGTTACAGGTTGGTATGTTTTCAAAAAGCAGTTTAAATTACACAGTCATTACTTTTAGGATACTTTTTTATTGCTTTCAGATTACATCGACTACTTGGGGTGGTATACCTAGATACCACACTGAGGGATCTCACAATACAAGGTAAGACTTTTAAAGCTTTACAGTTTAGTTGCTCTTTCTCCATACAAACATCAGTTTAACACAGAACATTTTTAGATTCAAAAACACGTAACATTGATCGCCATGGGAGAAAAATGGTTATCGGTTTTACAGGTAGGTATTCGACTAACGAGTGGGAGTTTTGAGGGAGTCAGGACCAATGTTCACCATTGTCTAGTTAGGCACTAAAGTTGCACCACCAGCGGCACTGGGGCGGCCGGGTGCACAGTGCAGGGGCCCAATGTTAGCCAATGGTGCTAAGGCGGCCTTCGGTTAGGGGCTGCTTGCGAGCAGGCCACTCGGGTGTGGGAGCAAAGCTCCTGGGGTTAAGGTCTGCACTGCAGGGGCCAACGATCAGCACAGGAGCTGCACCACCAGCGGCACAGGGGCGGCCGGATACAGGGTGCCAAGAAGACGTCGGGGACCCTGTGATTTCCAATGGAGCCCTTTGGCTCTGCAAAGTTGCGTCAGGTTCAAACAGGGAGACTTCCTGAAGGGGACCACTGGCTGGAGAGGTAAGTTGGGTTCCTGGGGGATGCCTGGACACCATCGGTTCGGCCACCCAAAGCTGTGGGGCATCAGGTGCAGGGGTGTTTTTTGGCGTTGGGTTTCTTTACCAGCTCCGGTCACGGTCTTGGGGGACCCTTCAGGTTGAGGCTGCAGACATCGTCTTGAAGCTTGAGGGAGGTCGGGGATCACCAGATCCCAGGTCAGGATTTCTGGGGAGACCTACTGGTGGTGTTGGGCCACTTGAACTCGGGCGTTGGGCGTCGGGTGCAGAATCACGGAGCCGCATAGATTCGGATTCTGTGGGTGAGTCTTGGCTTGAGCAAATCCGGTGCTCACGGGAGACGGATTCGGTTAGTTGAGTGCAGGCAGGTCCTGCGGGCTCTGGGGGCTGCTAGACTCACCAGGGTTCTCACTGTCGGCAAGTCGTAGATGGGACAGGTAAGTAGGGCTGGGGCCAAAACAGTTGGCGTCCTCTTCTTCCTGGGTCAGCACGGCTTTTCGGTCCTTCATCTTTTTTCCTCAAATCTGAGGAAGCAAGGTGCAGGGTTGCCCCTAAATACTAAGGGGTGTTAAAGGGTTGTGAAGGTCGGGACCAATGGGTCCGTTCCTTGGGAAGGCTCATCCCAGCCTCCAGTGGGAGGGGGCATGAGCCTCTCCCTAATTGACCGAGTCCCCTCATCTTCAAGATAGAGGGGACTGAGATGTGGGCTTCACCTTGCCTCCCCCACCTGAGGGGTGGGTTTGGTAAAGGTGGGCACACCTCTCTTCCTAGCTTGGTTTTTCCGCCGATTCGCCCACCCAAATTGGGGGGTAGAACCAGCGGGAGCCAGTTGCTGGGGGCAGCAAAAGGCAGGGGCAGCTTCCAAAAGAGGCAGGCCTTTGAAGCTTCCCTTTCGTGGGTCCAGCCCATCCTGGGGGAGGAGGCATGCCACCTCTGCCCAGGATGGCCTTTGTTTCTGGACCCAGAGAGCGGAGGCTCTCAATCCAGGGGTCCAGAAACCTGTCTGATGGTGGCAAATGGCAGGCAGCCATTCAGGAAACACACCAGGGCTGGTCGTTTTTATGGGTCATCTCTAAGATGCCCTCTGAGTGCATTTTACATTAAATCCCATACTGGCATCATTGTGGGTTTAATGTGCTAAGGTGTTTGCTACAAAACTTCCCAATTTTTAGTAAAGCCATTATGGAGCTGTGGAGTTTGTAATGACCAACTCCCAGACCATATACTCTTTATGTCTTTACTACACTTACAATGTCTAAGAATGGACTTAGAGACTGTAGGGGTACAGGGCTCATGCCACTGTACCCTCACCTGAGGGCTGGTGCACCCTACTAGAGGGGTGGCTTACCTAGGCCTCAGGCAGTGGGTTGCAGGCATGGCACACAGAGATGTGTGCCATTTCGACTCTTCACTTTTCTCTGCACCAAAACACGCAGCCTGCAATGGCAGTGTGTGTGTGTTAAGGTACAGGGCCTCTAAGGGTAGCACAATATGTGCTGCAGCCCTTGGATGCCTTCCATGGTCACAGTGCCCTTGGTACCCATGGTACCTTTTACAAGGGGCTTACCTGTGGCCAGAGATGTGCCAATTGTGGGTACAAAGGTACAGTTTTGGGAAAGAACACAGGTCCTGGAAACCTGATTGGCAGGGACCCAGGGCACATCAAGTCAGGTTGCATCAGATGTCAGGCAAAATTTGGGGGGTAACCATGCAAAAAGGGACACTTTCCTACAACAGGGAGATAATATCATGCAAGGATCTATGGTGACCCCCTGTGCTCCTGGCTGCTGAACTGCCTGTTGAAGCCACATCCAACAAGACCTTTGAGAGCATCTTGGTCCTCCGTCCTGGCCATGAGAGTTTGATGGGGATGGTGGATTTAACTGAAACTAATCATTAACCAAGTAAGAGCTCTGCATGTTCCAGAGCTTCCTGTCACTGAGCACCCTCCCCAACTCGCCGAAGTACTTGTTTGACTGCAACCATGGCACTGGTGTGACCTTTGCCCCATTTACCACTGAGACAACTTTAGCCCTCCTATGAACTCCCCATTCATTGGCCAGTGGACACCTACCTTACTTAGCGTATATCTTGGTGGGATTCTCCATGTCTGGGCAGAAGAATTTGTTTGTGTGTGTGACCGTGATGTGTCATCTGTGATTTCACCCAGCTCAGCTGTGACAGACCTGTGAGCCAGCAGAAGTAGAGGATAAGTGACTGGCCAGGCAGCATCAGAAGACCAATGGGATCGTGGACAGGTTCCCCTACACTGCATCATGAGGTAAACAGCCCTGGTGATGGCCATGCTAGAGTAGACTTTCAATAACATATTTTAATCTGTGGTTGGCCTGCCATAGCAATTAAACACAGTGGTATGAAACATATGGATTGATCCTCAGGGTCAAGGAAAGGGCTGCAGCTGTACCACTTATTATACTGTGAGGCCTGATCTGTCTAGTTCACATAGTATTAATATTTTCCCCAAAATGTTAAACTCTAATGATGTGTGCAGTATATTTTACCCGTTGTGTGTAGAATAGTTTATCTTACTGAGTTAAAGTTGGTTGCTGAGTTCTGAGATTCTAACAGTTGCGACTGCTACCTGGAAGCAGCAGTGGGGCGGGTGGGGGGAAAATCGGTTTTAAAAAAAATCACGTACCTCCCGCCGCCTCTCCTGTATCCTCTTCCTGTCTTCTTGGGAGAAACAGGAAGAAGGAAGCACCAGGGTTCCCACTCTCCCCGCAGCCAATCACAACACTTCAATGCAGCATTGTGATTGGTCTGAGCGCCGTGACACGGAGCTCAGCTAGGGGCTGGAGGGGTGAGCATGTTCTCCATGCAGGCTGTAATGCAGCCCGCATGGAGAACAGGGAAAGTGCGCATGACTTCTTTGGGCGGCCCAAGATGTTCCTCCCCTGCTCTGCAGCCCACCCCGTCCCCTCAGGCAAGCTGCTGCAGCAGGAGGACAACAAAAAATGATAATAATATTAGTTATTATAATTTAATTTTTTCCTTTCTTTTGCTGCTTCAAGGCGGTGGGGCAACGCTCCTCCTCCTTAGCGGAGGAGCCGCCACTGGACTCTAACAGCACAGCAACTCCCTGAGTAAGCCTGGGATTGTTCGCCCCATTATCCTCAGGTTTAAATACTAAAGGGGTGTACTTGGTACTCAGTTTTCAGGGCCCTAGTAGGTCAGCCCCAGGACATTAGAAGCAAATAGATTTAATCGACTTGATTGAGGCCTAGTATCTCCTGAGTGCCCTGTGGCTCCCAAAGCAGATGTGATACAAGACATTACACAGTATCATTATGGGCCACTTGTTCCCACACCATCTTCAGAAAGGCTGTGGGAACATTTAGCATTTGATTTTGGGCATGTTCAATATTGTGCCAATCAGCAAACATTACTTTGGTATGCTGTTTTCGTGTTTCGTCCATTCTGCTAACTGACATTTTAGGGAGGCATGAGTGAACAAAGATATCGGGGGCACACCATGTAAAACCAAAACAAAAGAAGTGTGGGAGCACAAAAACAACAAAAAAGGCAGATCGCAGAAACCCACATCAACATCCGGGTCATGGTCTGCCAGGAAAAAAAAAGCTGGCAGCTGCGCTTTCTACAAGAAAACGGAAGAGCAGCAAAAATATTGGCGTCTGGGGTGAAGTGGGGAGGAACCCAAGAAAACCTAGGTAAAAACCGCGGGACAAGCACCCGTACTTAGAGTGTTTCTCCAACAGGGAAATATCCACAAATCCATTATTATTTTCGTAATTTGATTTTTTCACTAAATGGAATGAGGCTGAAGTTAGATTCTTATTTGGCCAACATCTTATCCGCAGGCTGGAGTTAGCATCTTATTCGGCCACCATTTTATTACCAGATTACATTTTATGTAAAATACATCCTTAAAAGCTGCAGCTAACTCCATTTTATCGGACTTTGCATTGCCTTATTATGAATATCTTGTTTTTCAAACACAACACATACTACTATTACGTCTATTAGGATTTAATCTGACACAAGTAACCTTTCCTCCACAACATGGGGCAACTTTGCCACTCTCAAAATTCATATTCATCCTTAGAAATTAACCACCCCTTTACAATATCTGTATGTAAGTTGTCTGAGCCAATCTTACATTTTGGCACTATATGGGTCGTCCTGACTTTATTGCATCTCTAACCAGTTATCTCCGAGTCAGTAATCATACTTTTCCTATAGGAAATTCACATTGGGTCACAAATCTTTCAAACACACCACATCCCCCTACAAGCTCTATAAGGACTTAGACTGAGCCAAAGAATGTTTCCACCTGTACCCCCTGTGCCACCCTCATGCCAAATATTTCCTATGGAGTTATAGACAAATAAGTAACCATCTTGGTAAGATGCCGCCTCTCTGTACAGTGTGCTAAAATGAAGTACACTATGTAGAGAGTGCGATAAATCCCCAGAGGAAGATAGAGGCAACAATTTGGATAATACTAACTCTCTTTTTGTGGTAGTGTGGGTGAGCAGTGAGGCTTATCAGAGGACAGTGTTAAGCACTTGTGGTACTCACAGAGGCAATAAATGAGACACACACTCAAGAATAAATCCGAGACCAATGTTGTATAAAAATAACAAGATTCTTTATATATATTTGAGAAGTAAGACTTCAAATCGGAAATATACTTATTACACTTTCAATATTCTAATAAATGCTTGGAAGATGCTTGAAATATTGAAGGAAATGTTATGCAGTTCAAAGTATGCAGTGCTTTCAGTATCTATGCACTCGGCGGTCGATACTGTCAAATATTTACAATCCCAGTTGGTGGTGAAGCAGTGGAGCTTCTAATGGAGTTCAGTTGACTGCCAGCACATTTACCGTCATGGCCACCGGCAGCAGGTCACTGGAAGCCAATGGAATCGGAACAGCATCAACCCAGCTGTCGTGGTTGCTGGAAGGTGGTGTAGGTTCGGATGGTGGAGGGCCGCTGACTTGGTTACCCTTGCGGTCACTGGAAGGAGGACTCCGCCGCAGAGTTGTGGATGACCCTGGTCCCATGGACGGTCAGGGGTTGTCTTCACCGGAGGGATGAAGGTCTTAGGGGGCCCTGGTTTCGGGTACAGCAGGCAGACGGGTCGTACCTGTGTCGGGAGTACCGGAGTTCGTGGATGCTGATTTCCGAGGTCACCGGCAGCGGTCTGTTCACAGGTGAGATGCAGGGCAAACCGTCATGGAGGAGGGGTCATGCTAACATTGCTGCTTTACGCCGTCGACGCCACTGGCAAGAGGGTACGGGCTCTCAGAAATGGGGCTGTTTCCAGCATCGGTTATTATGCTGAGAGGATCCCATGAGTTGATGGAGGCGTGCAGGAATCTATTCCACAGGACTGGTGAACCAACAAGCCTTTGTTGCTGCAAAGTTCGTTCTTCACTGGTGAGTCGTGTCAACATGGAGTGTGCCGGTCCTCAACCACGGTGTTTTTTTTTGCCGGGGACTAGAGTCTCTAGCTCAAAGGGAGGTTCTTAGTAATTTGCAGAAGACTGGAGGGCTCCGAGGTTTTTTGGAGGCCTCGCAGGTTTCAGGAGAGACAGCAGGTTTCAAAGGTCGAGCCCTTGGCAGCGGCGGGGGTGTGTGCTAGTTTCTTATGTGTTATGTTATGTTATGTTAAAACAACTTATAAAGCGTGCAAATACCCATAGGTGTCTCAGCGCTAAGTGCTACAGAAGGTATGGCCTGGATGAAAAACCTATTAATTGAAGAGCCAAGTTTTTATTTGTTTCCTGAATGACAATAGAGTGTTGGATCTCAGGTCTTGAACTGCAGCGATCTTCTTCCGTTGTCTTCTTGTATCTGTCGAATCTAAAATCAGGTTCTCGGGGAGTCCCCTAAATACTGAATTTAGGGGGTGTTAGAGGGAAGGTCAGGAAGTAGCCAATGGGCTGCTTACCTATAGGGTGCCTACACCCTCTATATGCTCACCCCACGTGGGGGATGGCATATACCTGACTCCTAATGGACTACTATCCCCATCCTCAAAATGGTGGAAACTGAAAGTGGGGTCTACCTTGCCTGCCCCACCTGAGGTGTGGTGCAGGGTGAAGGTAGACCCACCTCCTACTTTACCTAATTTTCCCGCCGGTTCTCCTGCCAAAAGAGGAGCAGGACTGGGGGGTCACTATCTGACAGCAGAGGCTGGGGCAGGGTTCAAAGGTGGCATGTCCTTTGAAGTTCCCGCTTCTGCTAGGCAGATACTTTGTGGGGAAGGTGTGACCACCTCCACCCAGTGCAGGCAGGCATTGTCTCCGGATCCAGAGAGCGCTGGCTCTCTATCCAGAGGTCCAGAAACATACCTGGTGATGGCAGGCTGGCTAAAACTAGACAGGGACAACACCAGTGTTTGGTAGGTTTCAGGGGACCATCTAACAGGGTCTCCTGTGTGAATTTAATAATTGATCCAATACTGGCATCAGAAAGGATTTATTAAGACAAGATGATTGGTACCAAACATCTTAGAAATCAGTGAAGCCATCATAGAGCTAGGAAACTCGTGTACTCTTTATGGCTTCCCAGTTCACTTACAACACCCAGAATGGACTGGATATTGTAGGGTCACATCGGCTCATGCTGATATGACCTCACATAGGATATAGTTAGGCTTTCCTGTTTTCAGTTTCTATTTTTGGTAAATTCTGGTGGGGTTTTTTCAGTCTTTTCAAGTGATTTTAATACGTTAAAAAACAGTGGTTATCAGTGGTTACACATTTTCACGCCATTAAAAACAACAGAAACAGTGTTTTTCCGGTGTTTATGGAACGTTTTGCTTTTATTATTGCTTGCTTTCTGCACTGATAGAGCATGGTATAAAGACAGTGTACATACAGTGTATATGAGGTCCAAATGTTTTAAAAATCAGACTTATTGTAGTACACCATACAATACTTCTGTGAGTCTTTGGTCATGCACGCTTGCTCTTTCCTTCCCATGTAGACTTTTATCTGTGAAAAGGCCCTCTCAGCATTGGCACTTGAGACGGGCAACACCAAAACAGCCAGTTCATAATTTGCCAACTCTGTCCGCTGGCATAGCTTTCGATGCCAATACTGGTGCACTTGAAAACTGTAATTCTCTGGGACATGTTCTGCAACATATGGATTGAACTGGGCGCATATGCCCTCAGAGTTATTGAAGCTGTTAAAAATGAAGCAGCACTTTTGAAACTCCACAGAAAATTTCCCTTAACGGAAGGGATCTAGAACTTGTGCAGAGTACCACAGTGAGGCTTCATTGACTTCAAATGCCATGGTTGGTGAAGGAACATTTCTATGCATCAATGCAAGCCATTCTCATACATTGTAAAATAAAAGTTCCTGAATTGCTCCTCAACATTCTTTGCTTACCAAGTGGCAAGCACTCTAACATGGAACATGTTGCAGAGCCAAAGTCACTAAAAGTGTCGCCCATCCTACTCTCAAGGAGATGTTTCACATCTACACCAATTATGCTGAACACTTGGTAGACAATGGTGCTTTCAGACCCTAGTTTTTTTAATGATGTGCACTACAGTAGTCATGTTTTCCGGTAAAAATCCAAGAATTTTGGTGTGGTGATTATGGATGGAATATTTGGGTGCCTGTGAACTAAAGTGGGATAGTTGGAGTGTGGGCTGAGCAGCAGGCTGACTGCTCATGGTGCGGCTGCTTCACATGAACTTCACAACTTGTAACTAAAGCTTAATAAATGTACCTAAAGTACATCTCAGCTATTGGACTGGATTCTACACATTTTTGGCGACGATTTGGAGCTTAAGAAACTATGGGGCATATTCTCAAGAACTTGTGATAACCACCGCAAGATTAGCCTAACGCAACTTTGCATAGCGCAGTCGATCGCGGGAAAACAACGCCGTGTTAACGTAGTATTACCAACCGGGCGGCACCATGCAATAGTCCCACGATAATGCGTCAAATGACCGTGTTAAAATCAACGCGACGCCGCAAAATTGCAAAGCACGAACGCGAATAAAGTTGCGATGAGGCCAACCGCGATACAAAAATCAGCGATAACCAGCGACAGGCCTGCAATTCCCACGCGTCATGCGGGAAAATGCACCATAAAAGCCGAACAAGAAAAACACACCAAAAACAAAATAAACTGCGTAGCAACATGGATGCTCCCGGAACGAGTGCCCAGGTCAACGCGAACCCCACAAGCCACACAGACCACCAGCAAGGAACCTTGGGGTCCGGGAAGGCCAAGGAGAAGAGGAAGAGGAAGATGGGGTACAGTCCGCATGACAACCGGATCGTCGTCACGGAGGTGACAGAGCACTAACAACAACTGTCCGTCACCTCCACCGTGTCATTGGCAACACAGACGGAAAAATGGCATTCCATCGTGAATGCAGCCGGAGTGTTGAGGAGGCCAAGATGCGCTGGCATGATGTGAAAAGCCAAACCAAGCAGAAACCCGCTGCCAACAGGAAGGCAGCAACGGCGAATGGAGGTGGGAGTCCTGCGCCACAGGAGGAGCTGGAGCAAATGGTGGCCACAGTCATCAGTGTGGAGACGGTGCAAGGAGTAGGGAGTCCGGACACTGCTCGACATGACCTGACACAACATCAACAGGGTGAGTAACGAACAGGGACTGTGGGGATGGGGGGGACGGGCACAATGGCACACATGCACAACGGCGTGTAGCACACCGCACACCCACAATGACCCTGGGTCATGTCCCTGATCCCCGTGGCACACTGCAGCACACATACAAACATCAAGTAGGCCCCCGTCCACCATGTGCCCAAAGGGCTCCCACCCCACACATCACCAATTCCACAACACACACATGCACCCGTGCGAAACACAGCAAAGATGCGTATGTGAGAGCCACACTGACAATTCAAGTGACACCACATGACAAGCAGCATGGCTGGTGTACAATCACCATGACATTGTGCACGCCACAAGACTGAGGTGGCTGAGTGTGGACCACATCCGGAAAGGAGCAGGTCACACTCTGACACATCCACGTGCACAAACAACCACTGACGTCAACAATACATCTGCAGACAAACAATGCACAAGAGTACAAAAACCGTCCAAGAGCACAAATGACCCAAGTCGCCAACATCACAGCACCTTAAAAGCACAAAAGCCAAAGGCACACCGCCTCCAAGGGATAAGGGGCAGCAAAATCACAGCTGCAGGTGCGACTCTCATACAATGCAGCACACACACATAGCAATGACAGCACATCCACATGGACGTCAATGTGGTACACAGTGCAACACTTACACTGCAGAACAGAGGACACAACTGGGTCCGCCTGTGCATAGAAAATGGCCAATCACATCTGACATAGCAGGAAACTGTGAGATGCAAATGTACGTGTACAACCTCACCTACCTCATGTAGTCCAAATGTCCACTGTCCCGCATCAAATAGTCCGCCCCTCCCAAACAGTCACAATGTACATTGTCATGCAGTCTGTATGTAAACTTGAACAATGCGGCAACATACATACCAACACAATGTCAACAAGCATCTCCCCTTCACATTGCAGAGGGACACACAACACCTCCAGCAGGGCAGACCAGACAACTCTGCAGTGATGCTGAAGAGGACCTCCACACTTCCGACACCGACGCCCTACAACAGTCCATGGACATCTTAGGCAATCGACCTTCAGGAGCAGGGCAGCACCGCTGCATCGAGGATACCCCACCCCCTGCACAGACAACACAGCTGGACGCACCCACCACCCCGGCTGGCTCCCAGCAGCCCACCGAAGCACACATCACATTCCAAGGCCAGGTGTCAGACTGCCAGAAGGGGGTGGCCGAACATGTGCGGGTGGGGTACTACCTCATGGAATCCGAACTAGATCACATACGTGGGTGTCTAAGTCCCATCAGGGACCACCTACACTCCCCAACGGAGACCCACACTGCGACAGAGACACATGCCTTTGCACATTTCCAGTACTGAACCACAGCCAGAGCCACGGGATAATCATCCACACCCCCACGCTGGACTGCCGTATGCTGGCCCAGGTCACTCCTCTTACGTATTGAGTGGGGGCCGACAAAGCTACATGTGCAATGTCTCACCCGCTGCCTGCGGTGACATGGCTGCGTCCTCTGTACACGGCACAATGTAATGTTGTAGGGCCCCGGGCCCTAATGCATACATCATGAGCACACGGACACACTCAGATAGTTCGTTGAAATGGCTACGGGCACGTGCGCTCGACACCTTTATTGGCATGGTCACATGTACAGTGACGCATGTGCTGGATGTGTGTGGGGTGAGTGTAAGCCAGCCCTCATGGAATCGTTGGTGCTGGCAACAACTTGAACATTGATCACAATTAAAGCGAAAACAGAAAACACCAGCATAACAGAAATAACTGTGAAGCATCATGGTGGTAGCCGGAGAAAGTACAGTGTGCACCCAACATGCAAGCAGAATGGTCCATGATTTGTGGTGCATTGAGTCAGTGGCACCTGAAGAGCTGAGCAGGGTATCAAGCTGATGATGGCACCCACGACAGGTGTGAGCAACTCTGATATTCTGGCAGTAAGACACTTCCGACTCTGGCACCTGTTGTTTGGAGTTGGTCCTTGCGGTGGTGGCGTGTGCATCCTGCGGTGATGCGACGTCCGGGCAGGTCAGGACTCGATTTGATGTGTGAGCCCAGGTGGACCGCAGTTGAGGCCAGAGGCAGCGGACAGCGCAGGGCCACAGACACATGGCATTGATGACCCCCAGTCCATCGACCCAGAGGCCATCCAATATGCTATCAGACAGGGGCCATGACTTGAGCTGCACAGAGTTAGTGGCCCCGGATGCACTGCGGCCGGCACAGGCACACCGCCACGGGACGGTGACTTGCGGTGCAGTGAGATAGGGCCACGCGAGGAGAGCGGGTCCTCGTCGATGTCGAAGGTGAATGTAGCAGAGGTTTGCGGGGGACAGTGGAAGGTGTCCTCCAGGGCATGATGCAGAGGGCAGAAGCCGGCCGGAAGTGGCAAATGGAGGAGTGGAATGCTACAGCCTCGTTTTTGCCACAAAGTCAGTATCACCGACATGATGATGAAGACAACCCCCAGTCCATAGACTCAGTCGCCACCAAAGTTCAACCAGAAAGTGTCCATGGATGTCGGGGAACAGACTTAGTGCACCGGAGCTGAAAGGGGATGCAGTCTGCGATGAGGCCAGTACAATGATATCAAGTCTGCCATAAATGAATCATGACTGAATTCCCAATGTGTGACCTACTTGACCGCAGTGTAGGCCCGAGGCAGCGGTCAGCAGGGGCACACAGCCACGTCTCGTTGGCCCGCGATGCACAGAGTTAGTGACACCAGAGCAGTTGTCGGCAGTGTTCGATCACCTCCGTAACGATGATCCTTTTCTCCTCCGGACTGAACCGCGTCTTCCTCTTACTCGTCTCCTTGCGTACAATGATATGAACTCCGCCATGCAGAAATCAAGACTCAGTTCCACATGTGTGACCTACTCGACCGCAGTGTGGGCCGAAGGAAGTAGTCAGCAAGGGACCACAGACAGGTGTAGTTCGAATGCTATGCACAGAGTTGATGGCACCACATCGAAGGGAGTACAGTGATATAAACTCAGCCATAAAGTGTGTACTCTGCCATTGCATAATCAAGACTCAGTTCCAAATGTGTGACCTACTTGACCGTAGTGTAGGCCGGAGGCAGCGGTGGAGTACGCCAACGAAAAAGGAGTAAAGCGGGCCTGTGTCGCGGAGGCCGTGATGGTCTGAGGAGGCTACCAAGGTCGCGGCCTTCGGGCTTGGAGCTTGCGCCGGCACGTGGTGGGCCCTCTTTGACACACGCCGGTGTCGGCAGGTGAGCAGTGAGGCCTGGCTGCGCAGGAGCGGGCATGACGGGTTCGGGGACCAGCGGCCCAGGGTGCAGCAGGAGCACAGGATCGCAGGCCACACCGCTCACGGCGATGGCGACTGCCTTATGGCGGGGTGGGAGGCGCCGCCCTGGCAGACACGTTGGGCATTCCGGAAGAGAACCACGCCCAGAGCTATGTGCTTTTTATTCACACCCCTACGCTGGCCTGGCATCCTCCGGGCCATCCCACTCCGCACACGCTTACAGGGGGGGACGTCACAAGCTACATTTCCGTGATCTTCCCCACTGGCTGGGGTGACATGGATGCGTCCACTGTCCACTACACTCCAAACACCAGCAGTGCATGTAGACATGGATATGTCTGTGATCTGCATACTGCAGTCTGTCCAGCACTTCCACGTCACACTTGGCATTGTGTACATTCTCATTCATGGGTCACTTGCCTCCTTCGCACATGCCTGGTTCCCACCTCTCCCCACATTCCACTATTGTGTGGCTGAGGTGCCATGCCATTGATGGCTCATGTACATGGCTAACCAAGGTTGCCACAGTAAGTTGTGCTGTCGTGTCTGGTGGGTGGGCATGTTGTTTGGCATGTTGTATGTGATTTTGTGACGTGTGCAGTGCCAGAGTTGTGAGTTGCATGATTGTGGAGTTGAGGTGTGTGGTGTGTTCATTTGGTACTTGCCAACGAGCAGTGCATTCCCATAGGTGCCATCCTGGAAGCGCTGGTTGATGTTGGACTGTCGGAAGATGAGGGGATCATGCACACTGCCTGGGTAGTTGGCTACGACATTGGCGAAGAGTCCCCTGTGGTCCACTATTGCCTGCACGTTGATGGAATGCGTGTGCTTTCTGTTGCGGTAATTGTGTGCAGTGTCGGCAGGGGGCACAAGTAGGACATGTGTGCAGTCAATTGCCCCCAACACGTGCAGGAATCCAGCTATGGCGTATAGTCCTTGCTTGGTCTCCAGCTGTTCCTGCGCATTGTGGGGGACGTATAGGTACTGGGGTACCTGGCTGATGATGGCATCCAGGACAGGTGTGAGGAACTTGGATGGGGCTGGCTGTGAGACTCCTCCGACTCTGGCGGTTGTTGGTTGGGAAGTACCAGAGGCCAACAGGTGCAGCACAGCCAGCAGCTTTGTCTGCGGAGGGATGTTGGTTGTCCGCTGTGTTGGTACCGTCAGCCTGTGGGCAATGATGTTCAGGATGCGGAGGATGGTTGTCCTTTTGAGCCTGTAGTGGGCATTGACATTGTCTGGTGTTAGGTCTGTGAGGCTGGTGCATTTCCTGAAGGTCTGCTGTCTTTGTCTGCGCTGCCTCTGTGGTGGTCCGGGGGGGGTGCAGGGGGGGCTGGCGATCCTGGGGTGGTGGCGGTGGGTGTTGTTGCCCTCTCGGGGCTCTGGGATGCATGGTGTATGGCTCCATGGCATCTGTTGTTCTTCATGTGTGGCTCTGGGCTGGGCTCCCTTTGATGGTGCAGGTTGTCGTCCGACTTTACACCAGGTCAGAGCAGGTGTTAATTTCCTGCTGCTAACGCGCCTTATCGCCTGTTTTGTGGTCTTATCGCCGATGTGGCTGGTCGTTGAGAATGTTGAGGTGTGGTGTTGTCGCGGCTTTTTGCTCGGGAACGCCTACTCTGCATCTCATTAGCGATAGTTGCCGGGGTCATCTGTGGCAATGTTTTTTGACGATGCTTTTGCAAGTAAACTGGTGGTATCGGCTGTTAGCACCAGCTTGTGAATGGGGCGATAAAAGTATCGCGACTTTGGCTGCGATAAAGTGCCGATAACTCGGCGATAGCTCCTTGAGAATATGCCCCTATGTGTGCAAAGAAATCATTCAAGGTACTACTCAGAAGAAACAAACTGAAACTTCATTAATCAAGAAACTGGCTTTTGGACTGAAGCACTTCACATGGAAGCTCCACCAGTGTCCTGTTCACATCGGACAGCCCTGCCAGTGCGTGCTTCATCGTCTATAGGCGTTTAAATTTCTACCATTTGTCAACTTCTAAGTATCGTCACGGATTTTCGTCACTTGGTGAAACTGTACTTTCAAGCTAGTCACAAGGGTTGTCCTTATATTGGTCTATTCATATGGAAAATGCCGGTATAATTTTCCTGGAGTTTGTAGTTTTTACAACATCTTTTACAGTCCCAATGACTGCTTTCAAGTTTTGACATCTTCAATGCCTGGACTTACGAGTTGTACCAGAGCCGGTAAGCTGATTTGGCCGTATGTTTAACTGTGCTGTACTTGCAAATTGCCTTGTTGGTAACAATCTCTAGTCAAAAACTCTTCAAAGGAAAAGAAAGCTGTTACCTTTGTGTGCGTGGCTCCAGCTTTCCTTGTGTGAGGAGGGGTTCTTTCATCCATGCGACTCCTCACTGTTACCATGAGCGCGAGCCATGCTGCTTTGTGACGAGCATGGTGTCTCGCTCTTCCTTCATCGTCTTGTGCTGCACAGCGACGTTTGCCGCACGCACGCGCCTGCAGCCACCCGGTACCCTCTTTCACTGATTGCCGCCATCTTGAATGTGGAGCCAGCAAGCAAGCCTCTGGAATTTGTATTTTCCCATTGTGTCAGTCAGAAACGTGTTGAATTGGGCCAGGATGCTTCTGCGAAATCGTCGGGTTGTTGCGCCCAGCTGGCGTTTACAGAAATTCTACACTACAGGACTTAAAGCAATAACGGGTAAGCCATTGTGAATGTCACGTCTTTCACGAGCACCCGTCTTAGTCTTGAATTTCGGCTGCCAAGGTCGAGGCTGTGCGTTATGTATTTGGGCTTGGTGCTCATATCTAGCACATTTATCCAGCCTGCATTACTGCGTGGTTTGTGGCTTGTTCACCAATAACTGGTACTGACATTAGCTGTCATAATGCCCCGGAGTACTGTCGACCAGTAAACCAATGGTCTCGATCTTGTTGCTTTTCGCACAATGGATCTCCTGTTGTAGACCCTGTTTCCAGTCATAAGAAAGCTGTTTATGGTTTTCACATGTGGTGCATCTCAAATGGCCTGATTACTGGTAGCCATTTAGTTTTCATCCGAACTAAGTGTCATTGAGAATCCACATTTTCAGCTGATTCAAAGTGAAGGGAGGAGCGTGTCTTCATCTACTGTTAGAAGCTTTCTTTATCATTCTTGTTGTGCTTACTTGTCTTCCCTACACTTCGGACAATGACTCTGTTCCAGTCCTGATTGTTCAGAATGTGTATTCTGTGTTAGTGTGTTTTTTGACTGACATGCATTCAGTATGGTAGACACGTTTTTCAGCTTACTGTTCACTGTTTTTATTCATGTGCGGGCCATTTCACTATGTGTTGTTTTATGCAGTGCCCATAGGTGTTGTGATGACATGCTATTTACATTGTACGTAACTAATCTCCTCGATTGTTCTTTGGAGTTGAGTTCTTCATTCCTTTAGTTTAGTTGTTTCTCACCTTCTCACAAGGGTTGTCTCAGTGCGTGTTATTCACCCATGGCTATGTTGACGCTAGACGTCCTTACTTCTGGGGTGGAAATGTGTGTTATTCTCATTTCTACAATTTACACTATAGACCCCTACATGAGGGGTTTCCAATGGGTGCTAGTCCAATTTCTGCAGATCACATTTCATACCCTGACTTTAGGGATGAAGGTATCGTGTGTAAGTCACCCTGTGCTTCACATTTTGTGTTACACTGTGTAAGTCACCCTGTGCTACATGTTTTGTTTTACCATGTGTAAGTCACCTTGTGCTACACGTTTTGGTTGACGGTGTGTAAGTCACCTTGTGCCACATCCATTGTTTGCTGATGGTGTGTAAGTCACCCTGTGCTTCACGTTTTGTGTTACAGAGTGTAAGTCACCATGTGCTATCAATCAATCAATCAATCATGTCACTTATAAAGCGCACTACATACCCGCGAGGGTCTCAAGGCGCTGGGGGAAGAGGGGGGTGGTGCTGCTACTGATCGAAGAGCCAGGTCTTGAGGAGTCTTCTGAAGGCCAGTAGGTCTTGGGTCTGTCGGAGGTTGGTGGGGAGGGTGTTCCAGGTCTTGGCGGCGAGGTGGGAGAAGGATCTGCCGGCGGCGGTCGTTTTCCGGATGCGGGGGACTGTGGCGAGGGCGAGGCTGGTCGGCGGAGCTGGCGGGTGGGGGTGTAGAAGCTGAGTCGTCTGTTGAGGTAGGCTGGTCCGGAGTTGTGGAGTGCTTTGTGTGCGTGGGTGAGGAGCTTGAAGGTTATCCTCTTGTTGACAGGGAGCCAGTGCAGGTCTCTCAGGTGGGGTGTGATGTGGCTGCATCGGGGGATGTCGAGGATAAGACGTGCAGAGGCGTTCTGGATGCGTTGCAGCCGTCTCAGGAGCTTAGCCGTCGTTCCTGCGTAGAGGGCGTTTCCGTAGTCCAGCCTGCTGGTGACGAGGGCCTGGGTGACTGTTTTTCTTGTTTCGGTGGGGATCCACTTGAAGATCCTGCGGAGCATTCGGAGGATGTTGAAGCAGGATGAGGAAACGGCGTTGACCTGCTTAGTCATGGAGAGGGTGGGGTCGAGGATGACCCCTAGGTTGCGTACGTGGTCGGTGGGTGGCGGGGCTGTTCCCAGTGATGTTGGCCACCAGGAGTCGTCCCAGGCTGAAGGGTTGGAACCAAGGATGAGGACCTCCGTCTTGTCCGAGTTAAGCTTCAGGCGGCTGGTCCTCATCCATTCGGCGACGGCCTTCATTCCTTCGTGGAGGTGGGCTTTGGCGGTGTGAGGGTCTTTGGTGAGGAGAGGATCAGCTGGGTGTCGTCGGCGTAGGAGATGATGTTGAGGTTGTGCTGTCGGGCGACGTGGGCGAGGGGTGCCATGTAGATGTTGAACAGCGTTGGGCTGAGGGAGGAGCCTTGGGGTACATGTTTTGTTTTACGATGTGTAAGTCACCCTGTGCTACACGTTTTGGTTGACGGTGTGTAAGTCACCTTGTGCTACATCTATTGTTTGCTGCCCATAAGTCATGTGTGGCTGTATGGGTAGGAGTCACCCTTCTTCTCTTTTTCCCCTCATCTCTTTTATACAAAGGATCTTGGTTGGGTGTGAGTGTCTCCTGTTGTTTCAGGTGTCTCCACTCGCCCTTGTTTTGGGGACGTTCGTTTGGGTGTCCTTCACCCATTTATTCTATGTTTTATTAAATTTATAGAGGGGGAGGATGTGTGATATATTATATTATCTTGTATATTTTTCTTCGTTTGGGTGTCCTTCACCCATTTATTCTATGTTTTATTAAATTTATAGAGGGGGAGGATGTGTGATATATTATATTATCTTGTATATTTTTCTACGCATCTCCTCTGTGCTTCTCAATTCTTCTTATTTTTTCCTGTTTATTTTCTATGCATTTCTTCTTCTTGTACTTCCTTCTATTCCATCTACTTCATTTTTCTCTTGCATATTTTCTTGTGCATCTTCTGTATAATTTCCTTTCATGCTCACAGTGGTTTTCCATTGTATCTATGCTGTGGTTCTTTCAGTTTTGGGTTGTATTCCTTCTTACATTTTTTGTCTGTTGCATATTTCTCTTTCTTGGGCTCTTCTGTTTAGAACCTCATTTGAGATTGCAGTTTCATTTTTTGTGTTGTATAAGGAGGGAGGATATGTGGTAACCTGTATTGTAATTATCCTGTTACTTTCTCCCTAGCTGCTCAGCCAGTGTGAATGTACTGTGTGGAATGTTGGTGTGGTGATGATGGGTGGAATGTTTGGGTGCCTGTGAACTGAAGTGGGACGGTTGGAGTATGGGCTGAGCAGCTGAGCAGCAGGCTGACTGCTCCTGGTGGGGCTGCTTCACATGAGCTTCACAACTTGTAACTAAAGCTTAATAAATCTACCTAAAGTACATCTCGCTATTGGACTTAATTATTACAGTTTTCAGACTCTAGTTTTTATTATTATGTTCACTACAGTTGTCATGTTTTCCTGTAAAAATCCAAGAATGCAGAAGTGTGTACTTTTTTTCACATCACTATCAATATGCGACCAAAGATCCTCACATTTCTTGCCTTTGGCCTTTCATCACTCGGCAAAATATTCTGTAAACAGTTGCAACGTAGATAATATAGCATTCACGGCCACTAGGACTAAGAACCACCAGCTAAGTAACACAGTTGGGATGACGCTTTTTCTTTAATAATGCCACACAAAGCACATAATGAGAAATATTTGCGTTTTACTTCCAGCGCATAACAAAACAGTGCACCAGAATGGACTAAAAAGTCAATAGCATTCTTCATTCACTCTGAAGATTGTAAAGATGCTTTCAGCATACCATCTAACAAGTGACAAGGATCTCTTACAGGGAAGCACTTCAGTTCAGGTATCGATTTTGACAGGTCATCACACTTTTTTTTCATGTACGTAGCTGACTCACTGCAAATCCAAACAATATCACTCAAATCTTTGTTGAACTTGGTAAGAACTTTTTGCAGCAGCATTCCATGTGACACTGCGTTTTATGTTTTCTAAAAGGCTGGTGTCATGTTTTCAGCACTATCCCAGATGCTTGGGACAGCACTCTTTTCACATATACCTGTCACTACACCTTGCATTGAATGTTTAAAGCTTGGGGTGTTTGGCAATTCACCTACTATTAATACTGACTCACTAGAAAAGGGGGCTGATGTATCAAGGGTTTTTACCCATTCTCTGTGGGTAAATGTGATGGTACATATTGGGAAAGATTCTTATGAAACCAGCCTTTTTACCCATCAGTGAAATAATCAAACGTAGCCAATATTTCTCTGCAGTTTATAAAATAATTGAACAAGACCTAAAACATGCTTCTAAACTCTGCATTTTTAGACCAAAGACCCTGATGGAGCAAGGTCTCGTAAGAAAGAGACTTGCTCGGAGGCAATCCACTCGTTTAACTCATTAACCAGTAATTAATTATGTTTAGTGAATAACTAATACGCACCACATGAACACGCGGGTTAGTGAAGCTTGCTTATGTGTGTACTAATGCGGATGACAATGAAAACGGACTAATACCACTTTAAACGGGGAAACTGTTGTGCGCATGCGTCAACTGCATCTACGCAGAATGACGAGGTAATGCTTGGAGGGAAATTCTAGCGCATGAGCAAAAGACACTAAAATGGAGTCTTGAAGACTCGCGTGCATGGCATCTGCTTAGCTGAAACTAAAACAAGTTATTTTACTAATTCTAATGCGGGAAAAGTATTAATAAGCAAACGGGAGTAGAGTAGAGGTGGGAGGTATACAGTGAGACCATTTATTTTGTGAAAGTAACATCTGTCTTTTGACTTTATTATTAGTGCGCATTTGGGCCTTGTTAGAAATGGGATTTCTGGTTGGCTAAGGCTTGCGACAAAACCAGGCAGAAACCACCACTCTAGTCAGGGCAAGGGAGTTACACACCCAAGATAACACCTGCTCACCCCCTTGGTAGCTTGGCACGAGCAGTCAGGCCTATCCCGGTGGCAATGTGTAAAGCATTTGCGCAACACACACACACAGCAGCAACACACTAGATACACCGCAAAAGGAACTCCACACAAGGTTATATAAAAATAGCCTTTGTATTGTCATAAACACATTAGAAACAGAATCACATATTTACATTGTGCCAACTGGCACGGGCAATATTCACAGGGGAATTATATACAAGACCAGGCCAATCGGGCCACGGTCAGAACCATCAGACCAGGTAAGTAAATGCAAATATAAAACACAACCAGTAACTACTGGTACTATAATGACCTAAGCATTATACTATTAGCATTAGACATAAACCCACATTAGGGCCAAACCTCACCTGCATAAACACATTATGCAATAACCTCATAAGCATAAACACATTACGCAAATAGGCACTACCCCCGAAACATCATAACATGACATTAGGCAAAACCACATTAGGCCCAAACCTCATTAGCATAAACACATTACGCAATGAGCCTAAATCATTCTTGGCAACATTCAGAGTAGGCATAAATACATTACGCAATCCTGTAGAGCCTGGCGCTCTTCCAATGTCACCAACCTGCCCCTAGGCCAACTGGCCTTCTCTAGGGGCTCAAATGCCCTATGTCCCAATGTCAGGGCGCTAAGCTGCCACTTGCAGCTAAAGCAAAGTGCGCAAATGATCAGGCCTAAACGTGGCAGCTGCCCACTAATTGCTGGGCAGCTGGGAACATCACTGGCACTCACTGTGCCCTTTTTAACAGGTCTTCGCAACGTTGCAGCTGCCCTCTATCAAGCGGGGCAGCTGGGGATAAACAACATGAAGGGGGCCCTGGCACCTCTGTGCCTCTTCAGCCCCACTGGGCTTCTCTAAATCCAACTGCCCCCAAAACGTCGCAGTTGCCCACTGTCAAGCGGGGCAACTGTAAAGAAATGGCCACGAAACCACGGGCACCACTGTACCCTCTCTTGTTCTCCCTTAGGGACTTCTGATTCACTTATGGCCAACGTTGGAGCGGCCCTCTGGCAGGCGGGGCCGCTCGGATACTGTGCCTCGATCGGCACACACAAGGGAGACGCCCCCCCCACCACTCACCGGGCTCTCTGGAGGCTGGACTCTCTGCCTCCTCTGGTCTCCTCACGGGCCTCAGGACCACGTTGGAGTGGCCCGCTGCCAGACGGGGCCGCTCTGCCTCTCCCAACCCGAACTCCCTCGAGCTCCACTCACCGGCTGGGGGCGGAGGCAGGACTCTCCTCTGACCGCTCCGGTCTCCAGGGACTCCGGCAGACTTCCTTCTGGAGAGCGGGTCCTCCTCTGGACGACTCCAGTATCCTGGGCGGCTTCTCCTGGTTCCCGTGGGCACTAGGAGCCCCCGAGGCTCCGGTTGGGCCCCTCCTCTCGGGGCTCGCCTTGGCTGCTCTCCGGATACTGAGGCAGTATGCGGGGCTCCTCGTGGACACGGAGCCCCGCCCCCAATCAGGCAAAGGCAATGCCTGACTTCCGGGTCGCCGCGCGATCGCCGTTTCTTATTCTTCTTTTGCGGTGGCAATACGGGGTAGGCTCCCGTTTTAACTGAAGACACTTGCGGGGTGGGCACCCGCTAAGTGTATATAAAATAAAACGGCAAAGGTGCGGGGTGGGCACCCGCTCCCACCGGCGGCTCGGGGGAATCCCCACGTCGGGATTCCTTCTAAAATTACTGCAGCAGCACGCTGCACGCCGCCAGCTCCTCGCTCTCCCCTCAGGCAGCCAAAACACAGTGCTCACAGGGTGCAGGATGCAGGCAAAGTCCTGAAGGTCCTGGACTCTAGCAAAGCAGAAGGGTCCCACAAAAGTCCTTGGAGATGAAGGGGCAATGCAGGGCCCAGGGAGGCAAGCCCTCCTGGCAGCCCCCCCTGGGCCCCAGCAGCAGCATGCCCCAGCAGGAACAGAAGTGAAAACTGAACCACCTCATGGGGACACAGCCCCTATATTTATATTACATTTTCCCTTTGTGACACAGCACAGGGCTGGGGAAAAACCAGACGCAACTGGTTTGGGGGAGCTTTGGAGCACTTTGTTGTGCTCAGCTCCTCTCTCCATTGTCAGGTGGGGGCTAGGTGCTCAGACACACCACAGGGGGCGGAGCCAGCATTGTGGAGGGAAGGCACAGTCCTATTCAGGTCCCAGGTGCAACTCCTCCCTCCCATCTACATGCAGATCTCCCTATTCAGCCCTGCGCTGACTCACCATGCCCCTCCTGGAGCCACACACACCTCCCAGCCCCTGTCACTCACAAGCTAGACATGCAATTCACATCAGGCAGGCAGACACAGAGCACACATAAATGCCAACTTCTAAAAGTGGCATTTCTACACCAGTCACAATAAATCTGCGCACACCATTGCGCAGCATTTATTCTCACAAATTCATACATACCAGACTTGACCACACTGTTCCTCTCATACCAGGAATTACCATGGACACACTTTTCCCCCATGCATTCCTATGGGAGGGCAGGCCAATCTCACCACAAGTACACAGAGAGCGCACGCACTTTCCACTGGACCACAGTGTGAAAGTGCTCAGACCCCTAAAATCACCAACACCAGGTTACAGACAAGGCAAAACGTTTAGGGGTGAACCTGCCAAAAAGGGCCAAGTCCAACAGGCCTCTCTTGCATAACTGGACTGGATGAAATGACCCAATGCCTGCACATGCTCACTGAATGAAGCCATGAAGGTCAATGACAGAACACTTGAACGGAAGCCAAATTGGAGTGCCATACCCTGGGAACGGATGGTGAAAAGTTCAGCAATGAGATGTCCTATTCTTCATAGTGTTATTAATGTTTCAAATTGGATACATGTAGTGGATGGGAATAAAGTTATGAATAAAAATTAAGGGGATGGGTTTGCGAACAATGGTTTAACAGAATAAAGTGACATGTAAGCATGGTGTGATGATCATCCCCCCTTGCCTGACCAATTAGATTTCGTATTTTTACGATATTGAAACTTTAGTGGGTGGAACGTGAAGAAACGAAGGTATAACTAAGGTAGCTTTAGTTAGTTAAGCAGCAGAGCTCGGGATGCTGTCTGGGAGTCGGGGATGCGGTTGCTGGGAGAGATGCTGTGAGATGCTGATGAAGAATCGAATGCAGACTCTGAAAAAGAACTTTCTATCCTAAACTTAATTAGGTTAGATCAGAAGATCGCAGAAGAATCTCGAGGAGGAAGAGAGTGTCAGAGAGGGGTGCGACGCAATCGTCGGTATTCTAGAGAGGTCAACTATCCTGTCCTGAATTCTGTCCTGAAGTCTTTGTCTCCTGACCTATCCTGGGGACCCTTACCAGCCCTTTGGCCAGGGGGTTGGTCTTTCACACCATTCTTGGTAAATATAATTTCATGTTATTTGTAGATGTTCTTTTCTCTCTGTCCTCTCCCTTTCTGAGCATTAATTATTGTATGAGTCCGAAATATATGCTTGATGTTTAATCAAATTGAATTTTCTCTCCTAAGACCGATGGTGACTGCACTGTATTTTGAAATGGTTCACATGCATTTAATTTAGATAAAGATTTTAAACCTTCCTGAGTCTGTGATCATTTACTTCGAACAAAGAATAGTCAAGGGTTAAGTTAATTATCACCATCAACTAGTTCAACTAATGGTCCATCGACCAGAGGAAAGAACTTTTTGATCAGTGAAAGGTTAGTTAGGAAATTTAAATAACTAATCCTGAATATTGTGAAGTATAAATATAAAACTTTGTCAAACTCCAGCGGTTTACTCGATTCGTGTGTTTTATGGGCCCAGGTGAGTATATGGTAGTAGAGTATCTGTTGTTGGTATACCGCTGGATCCGTTTTCTGGTAGCAGAGTTATGGTTATTATTGATTAGTTTGGTGATAAATATTGATTATTGATTCATGTTTAACAAAAAAGAGTTAGTGTCTTGTTTTATGTTGTCTGGAAATCCCGGGAAAATGAATAGCGGGTGGTGACAGAAGCCACACTGCAGTGAGGTTACTCGTCTGTTGGAATAATACTGAGAAGCTACGTAGGGCTGGCAGTATTAAACTAGGGACTATTTCGTATAAAAGTAGAGTGCGGATGATAGCGAAAGGGGTTTGCTGGTGAAACTTTGGTCTCATTTCCCAATACGGGTGACACTGGAGAAGTAACAGGTTCTCCTGAGCTTGAATGAAGAGTAAACAGGGGTTTTACTCGCAGTAGAAGAAGAGTAATTTCTGAAACTCAAGAATAAATTGAAAATCTATCCTTTTGTTTAGTGGAACAGACAGAGTAGCGAATGTTTTTATGTTGTTATTAACGAAGAATTTAATGAAAAGTATTAAGAAATAAGTTTTCGTATTACCTTGTGAAGGGAGGGTCAGTTGCCGGAGTTGTACTGACGTCACAGAGAGCCGCGCTGGGATTGGTTGAAACAGCGGGCGTGTGACAGAAGCAGATTGTAAAGGAGGGGTCAGTAGTAAGGAGCAATACTGACATCACAAAAGGCCGCGCTGGCATTGGTCAGACCACGAGCGTGAGCCTGAGTCTGATTGGTTGATAGATAGAAGCCGCTTTTGGATTGGTCGAAAAAGAATTGTATGTTGAGTCCTGATTTGACTGCGGGCGTCAGTCGTGCTGACATAGGACGAGACGTAGGTAATAGAGCTAGAAGATATACGGAAGACTCTTTCCTATATCGACCGTCTGAAATGTTTGGAAGACCAAAGAAAATGACATTAAGAAAAAAAAAAAAATAATTCTTTAAGAAAGACAAGCCTGTAATGACTAGAGAGGGAATTCCTATTCCGCCACCTAAAACACCTGCTTCCTTTATGATGATGGAGAAAGGATATCACACGTGTGTATGGTTGGAGAATTGGGTGGAATATACTAAAGGTGATGGTGTTTTGGCTTTTCCGGAGCATGGTACTTTCAATTTAAAAGTACTTCAGAATTTGAGAGATAGAATGAATATGTTAGAACCTAATCCTAGAATGACACAGTATGAAGCTTTGGAAGAATGGGAAATTGAGGCATTTGATCGTGAGAAATACAGAAGTGGTCGGAGATTTAGAGGATTTTTACCTAGATATCCGTATGAGTCAAGTGGAGATCAAATGAAGCGTTGGAGGAGAGCTGTGGGTGACAGTTAGGAGGAAAGTGTAAAGAAAAGACGAAACACATGAATACGACAGGTTATGGTGAATCAGATGATGAGCTATTAGAGGATATTTTGATTAAAAACCCTCCACCGTACCAAGAAGCACCTAGTAAGGTTACTCCGAGTGCACCAGTGATAGGAATGCCTTTAACCCCACAAATTTTACATGATGTGACACTTAATAGGGTGTTACAGGATAATGAAAGAGAAGCTTTAAATAAAACTAGAGAAGAATTAGTTCAAAAAGTAAACCAATTGAATTTAAATGCCGAAGCTTTGACAGTACCAGTGACTATTGGTCCTGTAATCCCATTATATGGAGATAAAAAGACTTGCCAGAAACCTCAAACTGTGACAATTCCGTTAACAAGTCCCAGAAAAGAAGTAATAATTACGGATGATCAGGCCAGTGAAAGTGAATCAATTATTTCATTAATGGATCTCCCGAATCTAGAACCTTTAACTGAAACTCCGAGGAGAATTATTCCTGCAAATTTGAGAGAAAAGAGATCTTTGGTTCCTATAGGAACTGGAAGTTCAACAGTAGTTACCCCTGAAGATATAGAAAGATGGGCACAGGAAATAGACAATCGAAACCCACAACCAAAGATTCTAGATATCAGTAAATTGAAAGTAGAGTTGGAAGAAATGATAACTGGCAATGTGAGCATAGAAAGATTGAATGTTTATAATGATGAGGAGTTATTATTCTTATGTAAGAGTATAACCAGAAGAGCAAGAGTATTTCATGAGAAATTAACGGAAGTTGCCTCAGAGATTGGAATAGATATAGGGAAATCAAAGCTGTTGCAGAAACCATATCGAGTGGAGTTTACTGATAAAGATTTAGAAAGTGTAAATGCTTCTGGTAAGAAACTACAGATAAGAGAGTTGATGAATATTCTGCGAAAATGGGGAGACATTGACAAATGGAGAATCAGGTGGATAAGAAAGAAAGAGGAAGTACAGGCGTGAGAAGCATCATCTGCATTTCCAGTAAGAGAAGCAGATAGAGTTGAGAAAATGTGTCCAATGAGAGAAGTTCCTGGTGGTGGATATGTTCATGTTGTAAGGAAATGGGTTTCTGTTGCAGTAACCCCCCCACTTTTTGCCAGACCACTGATGCACTTTGACTTGATGTGGCCTGGGTCCCTGCCAATCAGGTTCCCAGGGCCTGTGTTCTTTCCCCAAAACTGTACCCAATTGGCATCTCTGGCCACAGGTCAGCCCCTGGTAAATGGTACCACAGGTACCCAGGGCACTGTGACCAGGGAAGACCTCTAAGGGCTGCAGCACTTATTGTGCCACCCTTAGAGGCCCTGTACCCTGACACTCACACTCTGCCTTTGCAGACTGTGTGTCTTGGTGCAGAACAAAGTGAAGAGTCGACATGGCACACATCCCTGTGTGCTATGCCCACAAACCACTGCCCTGGCATACATCAGTCACCCCTCTAGCTGGGTGCCCTATGCCAGTGGTGAGGGTACAGGTGCATGAGCCCTGTACCCCTACAGTACCCAGGTCCATTCCTGGGCACTGTAAGTGCAGTGCTGCCATTAAGAGTATATGGTGCTGGGAGTTTGTCATTACGAACTCCACAGCACCATAATGGCTACTGAAGACTGGGAAGTTTGGTATCAAACTTCTCAGCACATTAAACCCACACTGATGCCAGTGTGGGATTTAATGTAAGATGCACGACAGAGGGCAACTTAGAGTTGCCCCTGAACCTAACCCACCATCCACGTCCTGCCTGAGAGGCTGCCTAGGCTGCCACCCAGCAGACATGTTGCTGGACCCCTGGGTAGAGAGCCATCCGCTCTCCTGGGCCTGCAACAATGCACGTCCTGGGCGAGGTGCTAGGTCTCCTCCCCCAGGATGGGCAGGGGGAAGCTTCAAAGGCATGCCGCCTTTGTGAGCCTCCCCAGACCACTTGCTGTACTCAGCAACTGGTCCCCACCGGTTCTAGCCCCCACTCTGGTGGGAAGACTGGCGGGAAACCCCAAGTGAGGAAAGGGGGTGTGCCAGCCTCTGCCAACCCCACCCCTCAGGTGGGGGAGGCGAGGTGAAGCACATCTCCGGGCTCTCGCCATCTTGAAGATGGGGAGCCCTGCCCAATCAGGACTAGGCTCCTGCCCCCTCCCACTGGAGAGTGGCAGGATAGGGGTATACCCACCCCAGGGAAGGGACCCATTGGTCCCTGCCCTTTACCTACCTGTAACGCCCCTAAATTTAGTATTTAGGGGCATCCTGAACTCTTCCTTCCTCAGATCCCGAATCCGAAACAAGCAAGAAGAACAAGAAGAAAGAAGACCTGCCGTGCAGCTGCTCACAAGAGGAAGACACCAACTGACTTGGCCCCAGCCCTACAGGCCTGTCGACCCTCGAACCTGCTAAACCCCAGCGTCTCCAGTGGTCAGCAACCTTGAAAACCCCGGAGGACCTGACTGCCTTGTGACTCTAAAAGACTGGGACTCCCACGAGCAGTGGTACTGCTCAAAGCAAGTAACAAACCCCTGGTGCCAGACAGGAACCGCGACTCCTGCACACTCTGCACCCGCCGAGCCCGGCCTGTGCCTGAGTGGACAAAGACCACGAGGACGTCCCCCCGGTGACTGTGACCCAGAATCCAGCACCCAAGGACCCTCCTCGATGCTCCTGACGACGCCTGCAGCCTCAGAACCAGGGACCCCTCCAACCGCGACCAGCAGAGGGTAAGATTTCCCGACGCGAAAAGACACCCCTGCACCCGGCACCCTGCGGCCCTTCGTGCCCAACTCCGGGGTGCCTACCTATCCTCCAACTACCCAACTTACCTCTCGAAGTGGTGGTCGCACCTGAAGAATCTCCGTCCCCGAGCTTGCAGCCTTTGTTCAACTTCCAGCTGCTCCATTGAAATACATTGAGCGCCCGACGGCTCAAAAGCACCCTGCACCCAGCCGCCCGAGTGCCCCTGGGAGTGCAACACCTATCCTATTCTACTTCCCCACTTGCCCTGTGTAAGTGACAAGGAGCCCAGCTCCCACAGCCGTGTGGCCTGCCTGCTAGCAGCCACCAACCAAGGGCCCCCTGCTCGCCATAGGCTAACATTGGGCCTAACTCACTCTCCACCCGGCCGCCCCTGTGCCGCTGTGGGTGTACCAACTGTACCTACCTGTCCCTGGGAAACCCCTGAGTCTATGCCCAGAACCTTAACTCTGCCAGTCGAGTACTTACCTGAAAGCCGATAACCTACATTTTCTCCATAGGGTAACATTGACTGGTTTACACTGAAATTTCTTCTGTCGAGTTTTGAAACTTTAAAATAATCACTAAAAATCGTCCGATCAACGAAAACAAAATTACTCACCTGTTATCAGGAGAGATCCCAGTGCTGGATCTTGGTGCCCAGCACTGACCCTGAAAAGCAATTACAACTGTACTTACCGATAACTTGATTTTCCTCCATAGGATAACATTGCCTGGTTTTCTCCAGAAATTCTTCTTAGTGTCGATTTTTGAAACAAACAAATATTCCTTAAAAATCGCCTGTGTAACAAAAATGATTTCTTCCAACTGTTTACAGGAAATGCACCAGGGCTGAATCCAGGATCCAGCCCTGAGTAAGAAAATCATACGCAAAGTAATTGATATTGCATTTACTTAAAATTCTCCATTGAGCTCAATGTTATAATTGTGTTTGAATTGTGTTGCCTATTGCAACAACTGTAGCTATTGCATTTAAAAGTCTATTGTGTATTGAAAGTATATAACTAAAGTATCTCATTCTGAAAAAGTATTTTTATACCTACTTGTGGTTCTAAAATAAAACAACAATATATTTTTATATACAAAACAATTGGCCTAGAGTTCAGTTCTTGAGTGTGTGAGACCATTTGCTGATTGAGTGTGTACAACAAATGCTTTACACTGTCCTCTGGTGCTGCCTTACTGCTCGACCAAGCTACCACTTTAGAGAGTAAGGTTATATCTAACTTTAGCCTCTGCCAAACCTCTGGGGACTGTGGACTCTGTGCACACCGAACCTTACTTTGGTTCAGTATGTACAGAGCCACTTTCTTACACATGTCCCTTGGAGTAGACAGGATATTTTGTCATTTACGAATGATTTTCCCAGATTGAGAGAAAAACCAGTTGAATGGTATAAACAGGTGGAAAGATTTGTGAAGGTTTCAAAGGTTTTGTTGAAGGATCTGGATGGTTTATTTGATATTGTAGTACCTGCTGACTTATGGACAGAGTGTAAGATCACGGTTGATTGGCCAAGTGAGGAGTATGCTAGAGACTCGAAGACAGGAGCACCCTCAGAAGAGGTGATGAAGAAATATCACCAAGTAATTACTTACCTGAAAGGAAAAATCCCTCCTAAAGAAACAGATTGGGTAAAAATAGATAGAACAACTCAAGAGCCAAATGAGTCCATACATGCATATTATGAGCAGTTACTATAAGTGTTTAAGCAGTATAGTGGTTTTGAGAACATTGACGATAAGGATATGGGACATTTTGTGTATGGTTTGAAACCAGAAATTAGTCAGATGATTCAACAGCACATGTTGTGCTGGCAGAGTAAGTTGATTGATGAAATTTTGAAATATGCTAAGTATTGTGGTGATGACATTGAGGCAAGGCGTAGAAAGCTAAAAGAGAAAATTATGTGGGCACAAGTAAAATTGGCAGAACAGCAGGAGAATAAAATAAATACCCAGACTGATAATCAGGAGAAAGAGCAGAGTCAGAATGATCAAGCGGCAAATGGTGGTAAAGTAAGAGGACGAATGAATAGAGAGGAAGCGAAGAAAAAGTTCCCTTGTCATGCCTGCGGAAAGCTTGGACACTGGAAGAACGAGTGTAAGAATATTCAGAATAATAATGGGCCAAACCAAAATTTAATTCCACAGATGCAGAATGAAGTACTTATGAATCAGCCACAGCAGGTAGTTACTCCACAGTATCAGGTGCCACCAGCTCCTATGCCAAACTTTGTGAACCCTCAAAAGTACAGTGCGAACACCGGATTTCACGGAGAAAGTGGTAAGAATAACAGAGTGGTTACACAGTATTTTTTGCAGAATGATGAAGAAAATTCGGACTTTGTGCAATGACGGTGCCTGAGGGGGGAGGAAGAGGAGTGTGGGCTTGGCGCATCCTTGCCGGTAGATCAGACAGGTCCATTTATTGATGGGAAAGTGGAAGGTAATGATATCACTTTTCTATTGGATACTGGTGCTACCCGGTCTACTGTGAGAACAGCAGACATCCCAAACCTACCCCTCTCGGGAGAATCTATCCAAGTTGTAGGAGTGTCAAATCAACAGATTAGAACCCCAATTACAAAACCAATGGAGGTACATATTGGAAATTTTAAAGATATGCATCGGTTTGTAGTTTGCGATTCCAGTCGAGTAAATCTGTTGGGAAGAGATCTATTGTGCAAAATGAATTGCACGATCTATTGAACATCAGATAGTGTTGCTTTCCAAACCCCTGATGAAGATGTCATATATAAAATGATGCTAGCTAAGCAGGGTACAGAAGTAGACGAGATGTTTTCATTGATAACTGAAAGTGAATTGCCTGAAGAGTTGAGAACCACAGTGAATCCAGAAGTGTGGGATTTTACAGGAAAGGATATTGGGGTAATGTCAAATGTAGATCCAGTTAAAGTGACGGTGAAGGAAGGTGCAGTTTATCCAAACACATGACAGTACAAAATGAGTCCAGAAGTGAAAGCAGGAATTGCTCCAGAAATTGACCGAATGATTAAACAAGGCATTTTAAAAGAGATAATGGGTAGTCCTTGTAAATCGCCAATAATGGGACTTAAAAAGCCTAGCGGAAAATACAGGATAGTGCAGGATTTGAGAAAGATTAACAAAATTGTAGTGCCTTGTTGCCCAGTAGTGCCAAACCCAGCAGTGATCCTTTATCAGATACCCTGGAATGCAGGTTGGTTTACAGTAATCGATTTGTGCCAAGCATTCTTTTCTATTCCTTTGCACCCATACAGTCAGTATCTTTCCGCCTTCCGATTTGAGGATCGTATTTTGGCATGGTGCCGAGTTCCTCAAGGGTACCCAGAGAGTCCCTCAATTTTCAATCAGATACTGAAAAAGTGTCTGGAGTCATTAGTTATGCCCAGAAGATCAGTTCTGGTTCAGTACATTGATGACCTATTGGTGGCATCAAAAACACGAGAAGATTGTGTCACAGACACAATTGCAATACTGAACCATTTGGCCGAAGGAGGACACAAAGTGTCTCCAGAAAAATTGCAGTTCTGTCAACAAGAAGTTAGATATTTAGGGCATAAAATAGGAAGAGGAGTTAGAAAAGTGGCACCGGAAAGAATAAAAATAATCAAAGAAATGCAGCTACCTCAAACACAGAAACAGATGAGAATGTTTCTGGGAGTGGTTGGGTACTGTAGGCAGTGGATCAATGGCTTCTCCATGCTAGCAAAGCCATTGATACAGTTAACTCGGAAAAGAGCGAAAGATCCAATTGATTGGGATGATGAATGTTTGGAAGCCTTTGTGAAATTACGAAATTGTCTATGTGAGGCCCCTGCCTTGGGCATGCCTGACTATTCAAAAGAATTTGCGTTGTTTTGTTGTGAGAGAGAAAATTGTGCACTTTCAGTTTTAACACAGAGACATGGACTGAGCCGACGCCCAGTGGCGTATTTCTCCGCCACCTTGGATCCAGTGGCCTCAGCCTTACCTGGCTGCTTAAAAGCAGTAGCTGCTACCTGTATGAGTCTGGAGCAAAGTGAGTCAATAGTGATGGGACATCCCGTAAAGGTCTACGTTCCACACTCAGTTGAGATTCTTTTGACAAGAACGAGAACACAACATCTTACTCCTAGTCGACTGACTAAGTATGAAAGAGTGATTTTGGGAGCAGAAAATGTGACAGTGATAAGATGCACAATAATGAATCCTGCCACACTATTGCCAGATCCATGTTGTGAAGAAGTGAAAGATGAGATTGATCATGATTGTCTGGATGTGACTGAATTGTGTACTAAGCCCCGCCCAGACATAAAAGAAACACCATTGAAGGAATCTGATCATGAATTATTCGTGGATGGGTCATGTTTAAGAACAGAAGATGGAGGATTAAGTGCTGCATATGCTGTATGTAAAATGACAGGGGTAGTTGAAGCATCCTGTTTACCGGGAGTCAAGTCTGCACAAGTAGCCGAATTGGTGGCCTTAACAAAGGCATGCAAAAGTGGGAAAAATTGGAGAATAACCATATTTACGGACAGTCAATATGGTTTCGGGGTTGTGCATGATTTTGGCCAGCTCTGGATGAAGAGGGGATCTCTGACTTCTTCAGGATCTCCTATCAGAAATAGTAAACATGTAAAAGATTTTTTGGAAGCATTACAATTGCCAAAAGAAGTAGCAGTTGTTAAATGTGCTGCACATCAGTCAGGAAATGACTATGTGACGGCCGGAAATAGATATGCAGACCAAATTGCTCAATACTGTGCAAGAAATACGTCAATTAACAGAAAAATTGAAACGGGTGAAACCAGCTGCCAACTTATGTTTTTCTCAGTTCCAGAAACATGGGATGAGGTCAGACAGTTACAGGAAGAAGTTGAGGAAAAAGAAAAGGAGATCTGGATAAAATCAAGTTGTACAAAAAGAACAGAAGATGAAGTGTGGGTGTACTTAGATGGTAGACCAATCATGCCAGATTGTCTACTCTCACAAATGGCAAGAGCATACCATGGGACAACACACATTGGTAGGGATTCGATGATCAGATTATTCAGACAAAGTTGGTACAATTCAACGGTCAGGGTAGTCGCAGAGAGCCTTTGCCAAAGATGCTTAACCTGTCAGCAGCAGAACCCAGGCAGGAAGACAGTGGTTAGTTGGGGAAAGATTGGAAAGGCAGAAGGACCCTTCACCAGATTGCAGTTAGATTTCATTGAGTTGCCTCCTTGCAATGGATTGAAATATGTACTTGTCATAGTGTGCCTGTTCTCAAGATGGGTAGAGGCATACCCCACTAGAAGAAACGACAGTCTCACAGTTGCTAAACTACTATTGAGGGAGTTGATACCTCGTTTCGGTTTTCCAATCACTTTGGAATCAGATAGAGGACCTCATTTTAATAATGAGATAATTCGATTAATCTGTGCTGCATTTAACATTGAACAAAAACTGCACTGTGCTTATCGTCCAGAGGCTTCTGGAATAGTTGAACAGCTTAATGGCACAATCAAATCAAGATTAGGGAAGGTGTGTGCATCCACAATGCTGAAATGGCCAGATGCATTGCCTCTTGTACTGATGGGTCTCAGAAGTATTCCTGACAGGAAAACAGGAATGAGTCCACATGAGGTGCTCATGGGAAGGGCAATGAGACAAGCATTTATTCCTGGAAATAAATTAATGAATATAACTGATGATCTGGTATTGGACTATTGCAAAGGATTGGCTGAAATGGTGCGTTCTGTCTCTCATCAGGTTGGAGAAGACGCAGTCGAAAGACAGCCAGACCAAGCGCATGATTTGAATCCTGGAGATTGGGTGTTAGTGAAGAAACACGCAAGGAAGTCGTGTCTAGCACCCAGGTGGGATAAACCACGTCAAGTCATACTAGTCACTACCACAGCAGTGAAGTGTGCAGGTTTGCCCAATTGGATTCATGCTAGTCATACCAGAAGAGTTCCGAGCCCATCTGAACAACAAGAGCAGCCACTGACTGAACAAGCTGAAACGTCAGAAGTTGAAAGCTGTGAAGCTGAAGAATCTAGCGTGGTAGATTCTGAAAGACAACTATATGACGAACAACCAAGTACAAGTCAGGAAGAGTGGATACCAGTGATTGAAATACCTGATGCTGTTGTCGAAACAAGAAGAACAACTGAATTAAAAAGACAGGAAGGTAGAAAGGAAAAGACAGGGAAAGAAGAACACACTCAGGGAGAAATAAACAAAGTCATTCAGAAACCTGAGCAGGGAAAGATAGATCTAGAAGAACGAGTTCAGGCAGAAGAAGAACAAATTGAAATAAGACCTGAACAGGAACAGGTAGATCTAGAAGAACAAGTTCAGGCTGAAGAAGAACAAACTATAATAAGACCTGAACAGGTGCAAGTAGAGGAAGGTCCAAATACAGAAAATACAGGACAAAGACAATCAGAAAAAGAAGAAGAACAAGAACAGATTGTGCCCAGATTAAGTGAAAATAAAAGAACTTTAGAAGGAGACGGAGAAGGTGAAAGTGCAGTCCAGGTCAAAAGAGTTAGAAAAGGAGACATTGGCCTGCAGGAGTGAAGAGACTAAAATATTACCTAAGAAGACCAGAAAAGAAACCAGAGCAAGTAAATGAGGTTACGAGTCAGACACAATCTAAACAAACCTTAGTAAAACTTACATGAAGAAGCCCAAGATTGAGAGTTCTGAAAAGAAAATACAAGGCCCCTGAGTGGACCTATGTTATACTTGAAGAATTTGAAAACCCAGATTTATGTGAAGAATCAGAAAGAGTTCATGTTGCACAGATTGATGAAAGCAAATTAAGACCTCCTTAAAATAAAAGACTGGATTTTAAGAAAATTTAGACAGAGAAAGAGAGAAGAAATTTTCTCTGATTAAATTGGCAGAAATTGAAAACACTGAAAGACCGAAACGAAGTTTAAAAAGAAAATGTTTAAGATTCTGTTTATGTAGTATTATATTAGTAGTATTAGTATGGTTATTCCTAACAATAGGAGTACCTTTGTTAATGGAAACAAGTAACAAGAATAGTACAATTACTAATGAGAAAGTAGATAGAATAAAGGGAGCAAAAATAGAAATAGGGGTAGAAGATGAGATAAATTATCATAATGAATCAGACAATGATTTGTCTTTAAATGTGTTTACTAAGTTGTTATTTCAATATGTTAATACGATGGAGATTAGTAATTGTTATGCTTGTATGAAGTTACCCTCATCAGTGTCAGAAGGGGTGATGTATCACCATATACCTTTAACATATGGTGTATCATGTAGTGTTTTATCAAGTTTATTTTATGCAACAGGGAAACTTCAGTATTTTTATTCAAATTTAGATGTAGTATTTTCAGAATTGCCTATTAGAAAGAATATGAATCCAGTAGTTAGTAGTAAAAATGCACAGTTTATGGGTGAATTCTTCTTAACAATGAGTACAATAGATATAGCTCAGGCACACAAGGATAATCTAACATGTATATTACTTGAAGAAGAAAAATAATTTTTGAATTTAGTAGAAGAAATGAGACAGGATTTAACAAAGAAAGCTACTGAACAGAAATCCCATGTACCTCCATGGGCTGAGAAAGAGGGAATTTATGCAAAGGGTGAAGCTCGTGCTGTGATGTCCCTAGACTTTGTGAAAAGGGGAAAATTCTGCCTCCATAGGTTAAAGACAGATTATAATAACAATTTCATTGGTTCCAGTGAATGTGAACACAACTTCCTAATTTTAGGAGGGTGGGGACTAAAATGGGGAACTGATCCTGTGTTTCCAGGAGTTTATTATGTATGCGGGAATAATGCCTATTATAGGTTACCTGCAAGATGGTACGGGAGCTGTTATTTTGGAATAGTTTTTCCAAAGATTTACCATGTAGACAGAATCAATGGAATCAATGAAAATTATAATGGACTAACACGGAGAAGAAGAGCTAGTTTTTCTGAAATAGTAGGTGATATATTTAGTGCATTGATACCCTCAGTTGGAGTCATTCCAAATTCACGTAAAATTTGCAAATTGTCAACCATTGTTGATCGTCTTTCTACAGATACGGCCGGTGGATTCTTAATGATTAATACAGAGATGGTTGCAATAAGATCTATGGTTTTACAAAATCGTCTTGCTCTTGATATTTTATTGGCAAAAGAGGGCGGAGTCTGTGGTATGTTGAAAATTCAACATTGCTGCACTTATATTCCGGACAAAAGTAAGGAAATTAAAGGGTATATTAGAAATATTACAAGAATGCATAATGACTTGACCCAACTGGAGGTTGACAGTGTATGGGGAAGATTAACAAAGAGTATAACATCAATACGGAATTGGTTTACTAATTTTGGGAAAAGTTTTATAGGTCAAATAATTTTACCAGTAGTTGTGATAATGACAATAGTAATGACAGTAATGATCACATGTAAATGTTGCAGAAGCAAGGGAAAGAGAGGAATACATTTAGAAAGAGAAGGGAGAGGAAAGAAACGAAAGAGGGAATATGAAGAAGTTCAGTTAGAAGAAATGAAAGGAAAGCTGTACAAGAAAATGAAAGATTTAGAAGGAAAAGAAGTAACTGACAACATGAGGAGAGAAAAAGGAGAAAACTGAGATGTGCTAAAGTTGGCATCTGGGAAGGGATGGGTAATTTTGTGATGGCTCAAAATGCCATCAGAGAGGGATTGATGTAGCAAGGTCTCGTAAGAAAGAGACTTGCTCGGAGGCAATCCACTCGTTTAACTCATTAACCAGTAATTAATTATGTTTAGTGAATAACTAATACGCACCACATGAACACGCGGGTTAGTGAAGCTTGCTTATGTGTGTACTAATGCGGATAACAATGAAAACGGACTAATACCGCTTTAAACGGGGAAACTGTTGTGCGCATGCGTCAACTGCATCTATGCAGAATGACGAGGTAATGCTTGGAGGGAAATTCTAGCGCATGAGCAAAAGACACTAAAATGGAGTCTTGAAGACTCGCATGCATGGCATCTGCTTAGCTGAAACTAAAACAAGTTATTTTACTAATGCTGATGCGGGAAAAGTATTAATAAGCAAACGGGAGTAGAGGTGGGAGGTATACAGTGAGACCATTTATTTTGTGAAAGTAACATCTGTCTTTTGACTTTATTATTAGTGCGCATTTGGGCCTCTCTTGCATAACCGGACTGGATGAAATGACGCAATGCCTGCGCATGCTCACTGAATGAAGCCATGAAGGTCAATGACAGAACACTTGAACGGAAGCCAAATTGGAGTGCCATACCCTGGGAACGGATGGTGAAAAGTTCAGCAATGAGATGTCCTATTCTTCATAGTGTTATTAATGTTTCAAATTGGATACATGTAGTGGATGGGAATAAAGTTATGAATAAAAATTAAGGGGATGGGTTTGCGAACAATGGTCTAACAGAATAAAGTGACATGTAAGAATGGTGTGATGATCATCCCCCCTTGCCTGACCAATTAGATTTCGTATTTTTACGATATTGAAACTTTAGTGGGTGGAACGTGAAGAAATGAAGGTATAACTAAGGTAGCTTTAGTTAGTTAAGCAGCAGAGCTCGGGATGCTGTCTGGGAGTCGGGGATGCTGTTGCTGGGAGAGATGCTGTGAGATGCTGATGAAGAATCGAATGCAGACTCTGAAAAAGAACTTTCTATCCTAAACTTAATTGGGTTAGATCAGAAGATCGCGGAAGAATCTCGAGGAGGAAGAGAGTGTCAGAGAGGGGTGCGACGCAATCGTCGGTATTCTAGAGAGGTCAACTATCCTGAATTCTGTCCTGAAGTCTTTGTCTCCTGACCTATACTGGGGACCCTTACCAGCCCTTTGGCCAGGGGGTTGGTCTTTCACACCATTCTTGGTAAATATAATTTCATGTTATTTGTGATGTTCTTTTCTCTCTGTCCTCTCCCTTTCTGAGCATTAATTATTGTATGAGTCCGAAATATATGCTTGATGTTTAATCAAATTGAATTTTCTCTCCTAAGAATGATGGTGACTGCAGTGTATTTTGAAATGGTTCACATGCATTTAATTTAGATAAAGATTTTAAACCTTCCTGAGTCTGTGATCATTTACTTCGAACAAAGAATAGTCAAGGGTTAAGTTAATTATCACCATCAACTAGTTCAACTAATGGTCCATCGACCAGAGGAAAGAACTTTTTGATCAGTGAAAGGTTAGTTAGGAAATTTAAATAACTATTCCTGAATATTGTGAAGTATAAATATAAAACTTGTCAAACTCCAGCGGTTTACTCGATTCGTGTGTTTTATGGGCCCAGGTGAGTATATGGTTGTAGAGTATCTATTGTTAGTATACCGCTGGATCAACCCCAAACTCAAAAAAGCAAAAGGAAGAAGAAACAATATTTTAGTGACATCCCTAAACAACAAAACACAAGCAGAATAATGTTAGCCCAGTTTTTATTGCTGCTAACTTGTAACAAAGTTACATTGTATTGGCCTCTTCAGGAAGAAATAAAAATGGCTCTTTCACTCTCCTTTTCCTTTCTTTGAATGGCATTTAGTTTGTGGTTGTGCAGGTGTTTTTTCAGTGTTTATATGTTTACACTGGTGAGAGCTATTTCCCTTTCAGTGGGGTTTTATCAGTTATTATAGTTTTGAACCTAAAACAGGACAGCCTAGATATAGTGCACCCTGCCTTAGGGCTATAGGCCTGCAGTAGTGGGGACTTACCTATATCGTATGCAGTGTAAGGGTGGCATGGCACACAGGGTCGTGTGCATGTCGACTCTGGTTTTCTGTGCACCAAGACATGCAGCCCGCAATAGCAGAGTGCATAGCCTTGGTGTGGGGTCCCGGGAATGGCACAAATAGTGCTGCAGCCCCCGAGGACCCTCTTCAGTACCCATGCCCAGGTACCAGGGGTACCATTTACTAGTGACTTATAGGGGTAACTGAATTTGTGCCAATTGTGATATAATTGTAAGGAAAGAACACTGGTACTGGGAACCTGGTTAGCAGGGGCCCAGTACTCTCCAGCCAAAGTTTCATCAAAAGCCAGACAAACAGTGGGGGGGCACTGCAACAGAAACCCACTTTCCTGCAATCCTTTCTCCTAAGAAGATCAACTTGGTTCACAAATTTTCATATTGATTCTAATAGAAGGAGCATCCCTCTATAGTACTTGTATGTAAATTGTCTTTGCCAGGCAAAATTTGTAACAACGGATGGCACAAAACAGGGTCCCCTCATCACAATGTAATTACAGTTATATCATAGGAAAATCACATTGGCTCACAAATATGTATTTTGATTTTCAAAAACTCCTTATCTTCCTACAAGGTCTATAAGGATTTAGCCTGAGTCAAGGAATGTTTCCACCAAAACATTTTTGTGTTCTTATTAAAGCTTGACATGGTGAAGACTAGATTTGACCCAGAAAAATGTCGTATTGTATCTATGTAATTAATCGAATGACTGGGCACTTTCACAGTTCTTAGAAAGATAAGGTCAGACGAAATCTGTGTCTAAGGCAGATATGACAATGATTCTGCATAAATCGGGAAAGATGGCGACTCCCATTGTTTGAAAGTGGGAAGATGACCATCTCCATAAGCCAAGATAAAGTCGGGCCTATGTAAGATGGAGAAGGAACCTAGGGACTTTTCGTCACCTGCATGTAAATTGCCTGAGCCGAGCAACATGTGTCACAAGTGGCACCAAACTAGTTGCCCTCACCTCAATGCATCCCTAGGGCATTACATCCGAATATGTAATTGTAGTTCTCTAATAGGAAAACATATTGGCTCACAAATCTGTATGATGTTTTTCAATCACACCATATCCCCCTACAAGCTAAATAAGGGTTTCAATCAATCAATCAATCAATCAATCAATCAGGCGTTTGTAAAGCGCTAGCTACTCACCCGGAACGGGTCTCAAGTCGCTGAGGGGGACGTCCGCAGATCCTGGAGGTTCACTGAGCTCCATCGTAGAGGCCGGTTTGGAGGTCCTTTAGGAACTTGGGGAGTGCTGCGGTCTGTCAGAGTAGAAGAGGGAGGGAGTTCCAAGCCTTGGCTGCGAGGAGGGAGAAGGAGCGCCCTCCTGTTCTGCTTTTCTTTATCTGAGGTACTGCTGCGAGGGAGAGCTGGGCCGAGCGGAGAGGGCGCTGGGGAGCGTGGAACACGAGGCTGTGGTTCAGGTTGGTGGGTCCGGTGTTGTGGAGGGCCTTGTGTGCATGGGTGGGAAGCTTGAAGGTGATTCTCTTTTCGACAGGGAGCCAGTGTAAGGTCCGTAGATGCTCACTGATGTGGCAGTGGCGCAGTAGGTTGGGAACTAGTCTGGCGGCAGCGTTCTGGACGTTCTGGAGTCTGCGGGTGAGGTTCTTGCTGATCCCGGCGTAGAGTGCGTTGCCGTAGTCAAGTCTGCTACTGATGAGGGCATGTGTGACAGTTTTCCTGTGTTCGGGGGGGATCCACTTGAAGGTCTTGCAGAGAAGGCGTAAGGTGTGGTAGCAGGAGGAGGTGATGGCATTGACCTGACAGTCCATTTTGAGTTCGGAGTCCAGAATGATTCCGAGGTTGCGTGCGTGGTTAATAGGGGTGGGGGGTCCCCAAGGGCGGGGGGCCACCAGGTGTCGTTCCAGGCATCGGGGTGAGGGCCCATGATGAGTATCTCGGTTTTGTCCGTGTTGAGTTGGAGGCAGCTGTTCTTCATCCATCTGGCGACAGCTTCCATCCCGTCTTGAAAGCTGCATTTGGTGAAGTTCGGTTCGCCTGAGCCAAGCAATGTTTCCACCTGTGCCCACAGTGCAACCCTCAAGCCAATGCATTCCTACTATGTTATACACAAATAAGTAACCATCCTTTCCCCCATGAAAATCAACTTGGCTCTCCAATTTTGATATTGATCCTAGTAAAAGGAGCACCCCTCTACAATCTACACTACCTGCATGTAAATTGTCTGAGCTGAGCAAAATTTACGGACTTCTTGTCACCCATAAAACCCATTGGCATCATCTTTCTATGGAAGGGACGTACACACATCGATCAAAGCAGATCCTGGGTCTGCCATGGGAGACTGCGTAGGATGTGGCTCCCAGGGTGCGAGGAATGCAGAGATCCCAAGAGCCTGAGTGGCACACAGTGCCCGAGCAATCAAGGCAGAACAGGCCCAGCCTCGCAGAAATAAAAAAATCAAACCTAGCAAGGTTCATCTCTTGGAACACCTGCTTCATTTATTCCCAAGACAATGACTAAGTGTTGGATCTTCTCAGCAAAGCTCCCCTTTTTTCAATCCATGTTAGCCTGCCCTGCGCGGGCCGGTCCTGCATCACCTTTTTTCTATCTCCTCAGGACCAGGTGGGGGACTAGGGATTGGACCGACGTCTTCATAGCCATTAACCCCTTTCCAACCCTTTCCAGTGTAGAGGATGATATCGGCCCACAATGAGTGCAGACTCCATTGTTTAATGTTTTGTTTCATTCTTCTTTTTGATGTTTTTTTTAACATATTCTTCTTCTGCACGTTTGGGAGTAGGGTGGGCAGTAGGAGGGTCAGCGCAGGAGACCATTCTCCACTGCAGTTGCATGTCAGATCTGGGGCTAGGGAGAGAACAGCAAATCTTCCCACCCTATCGCTCCTAGATGATCACTAATCCTCCTATGATAAAGGTTGTGACATATAATGTTTGCGGTCTCAATAACCCCTCCAGTGACTGGGTATCTTGGGGAACGTCATTCGATTGGTGCTGCCATCTGCCTACTGCAGGAGACCCATCTCTTGAGGATGGATACACGTCGACTTCATTTACATAAATTCGTGCTCCAAAAAATGTGAGTGGCAATTCTCATTCCTAATACCACACGTTTCACTGAACATAATCATAAAGTGGATAAAAATAGCAGGTTGGTGACAGTCAATGGCTTTTGGGACACCCAGCCAAACGACATATCTTCTGTCTATGCACCAACTCCGGCCAAGAAGAATTAATGAAATACCAGCATTTGTAAAGTGCACAGCTACCTCCGGAGAGGTGTCCCGGCGCTGGGGGACCTCGGGAAGATTAAGCAAGCTATTGCCCAGAGTCACATGGTGCTGGGCTAACCTGCCGCTGGCACCGGGGATCAAACCGTGAACCCCATGGTCCGGAGTCAGGCACCCTGGCCGCTGCGCCACACCTCTTCCACAACATGACGGTTCATTATGGACCATTATGGCCCTTGCAGAGGGCCCTTTCATAATTGTAGGAGACTTTTATATGGTCCCTGGTGCAACACCATATAAATCACAGCAGCATCATGATGGGACCCCTACTTTATCTCCTGAGCGACAACGGTGGCTTGCTGAACTAGGACTGATAGATAAACAACACAAACAACACCCTCTCCCAATCGCACATTTGCCTAAATTGATTTCCTCTTTTTAAACACAAGATTCAAGCACTCTTTCTTGGAGGCCGACCAACTCCCCCAGACTCTTTCAGATCATGGCCCTGTTGCTATCGCTGTTCGTTGGGATCGACCCCCACGTAAGTGCCACAGGAGCTCCTGTAGGCTGAACAACTGGTGGTCCTAGCTGAAGTCAGGAAAAACTTGCGGAATATCTAACCTCAGTGAAATGGACAAACAGGTGGTATGGGATGTTCTAAAGGTGGTTATCTGGGGAATCTTTATACAGGAAGCTGCACGCCTCGAATTCATGCACAAGCTTACTAGGTGTCAAGTCCTACTTACGTTTCCGCAGGAACATCATGCAAATGATCAAAAGTCCTCAACCTTTCCTGGTTACCTATTGTACCCAACTGAGTCAAAGAACCAACAGTAACCCGGGGAAGAAGGGAGAAAACAAGGAGGAAAACATAAGGTCCCAAGTCGCACCCCACTCTGGGACAGAACCAGTCAACCAAGAGAAATATCTGTTAAGAGAGAGAATAGAAGAAGAGGTAAGTATACAGGGTATTTCTAATGCTACAATTAAATCTTCTCTATTCGTGGTTGTATCTACCTGAATAATTCCCTTCTTCCATGTGTTCTGGTAACTGGTGTAAGCAAAAGGGTGTGTATGTCTAGAAAAGGAAAAATATACAAGTAATAAAGTGTTCCGAGTTGAAGAGCAAAGTATAAGAAAAATGTAGAGGAAAAACTGTACAAACACCCACCTAAGGACATGTAACAACTGGCCAGAGTTGTTCCAAATAACATAAAGTTTTCTATGACACTCTTTAATGCACTGTATAATATCCACCTTAACTTCAGGCAGACCTAACAATATTCCTTATTTGTTTTAGAAATCTACAGAACTTTAAATAATGATCAGCAGCAAGAACAGACCTCCATAAACTCGGAGCCCATGTTAGATAAGTAAATAAAAGGATTCACATAATAGTTAATAAAGTCAGCGCAAAAGCGCTGTTGCCGTAATAGAACTTATGCAGCTTTTTCTTTATTTTATCTCTTTGTTTTTAGAGAATACTCCCCAGGGGACTGGAGCCCATAGCCGGCGTAGCGGGGACCCTTAGACGATTCAGTAAGCTCCGAACTGGAACGCCGGTCCAGGAGACACCGCTATGACAAAAGGACGCCGACGCGGAACGGACGACGACCCAGGAGCACAGGTAAGGAATCCGGAAGCAGTCTACACTTTCCCGAAGCAGGAACGAAAAGCGTCTCTGCTCGGGATCAGCGAGTATTTGGGCTCCCTTGCCGGCTCCCGCGCATGCGCGTTAGCGGGAGCTGGCCATATTTGTAGTTCTCCGGTCGTGCTTGACCGGCATACCTGACACTAGGAGTCACCTAGCTATGGAGTTGGTGAACCTCGAAAAGCAGCACAAATGCCCTCCCTCCAATAAACTATGGCGGAAGTTGCTTGTGGTGAGAGGTTAACTCCACACATTCTAATTGGATAAGGCCAATTACATTCTCACTAGACTCCAGGATCATTTCCAACAAACCAAGCACCATGTTAGTGCAAATGCTACAGGCATAACAGACTCAGACTTAATGAGGACATCAAAGACAGCAAGGCATCACATATACTGCCACTGAAGGTAAACCCCTTGCCTTCCACTCCTTCTACCAGTCTATGTATGCGGCACATCACACTCCTAGAGCCTCAAGATGCACCTATTTAGATTCCATTCCTCTCCCTCACCTATCCACTACGTCTGCAGCAGAACTCGATGAACCTATTGCTGCTACCAAGGTTCTGGGGGCCATTAACCCACTTAAGCCCACTAACGCCCCAGGACTGGATAGGATTACTGCACTATTCTACAAGAGAGTTGCTCTTAAACTTCTTCACATCCTAACCGCTCTTTTTATTTACTTAATCACCACCGGGGGTGCCACCAGTAGCCTGACTTAGGCCTTTATTGCATTGTTCCCTAAATCGGGCAAGGATTCGGCACTTTTCCCTTTCTATTACCCAATCACCTTGCGTAATTTGGACCTCGAGCTTCTAGCTAAGCTGCTAGCCAATAGATTGGACAGGCTTCTTCCTGACTTGATCCATTTCGACCAGGGTGGTTATGTCCTCTACAGAGCGTCCAGTGACAAAACCAAACTTGTCTTGCACTTGATTAATATAGCCTGAAAAAAGTGTAGAGGGGCAATCCTCTTATCCCTTGATGCTGAAAAAGCATTTGATAAGGTAGATTGGGGAATGCTCTTTCATGTCTTGCAGAAGTTAGGCCTGGGTGCTCGCCTCCACAGCTAGAATCAGAGTTAATGATTTTAGACTCCATATCTATACATAGGGACACCCGGCAAGATTGTCCCCTGTTGCCACTCCTTTTTGACTTTTTCTTAGAGCCCCTCTTTCAGATTAGAGACCATGCACAAATGCATGGTATCTCATTCTGCCACGAAACCTTAAAAAGTGTTTACTTTTGCAGATGAGCTCCTTATCCTCATCAAGCTCAGAAAATAACTTCAGGCATATACCTCCCTGTTGGAGGAGTTTCGAGGAGTGTCAGGCCTCCAGGTAAACATGACTGAATTGGAAGGTCTAGTCCTAGTCGGAGGCTGTGCAATAGCTGACATGTTACACCTTTTCGGCGAAGGTGCAGGGGCAAAGGGATTCCCTCATTTGCATGGTGCCATGACCCCAATCAAATGAGGGAACGCCCTCTGAAGATAGTGCTGGCGCTTTATGTGCGCCAGTGCAATCGATATTACAGAAGGGCATGCACAAGCGTCTGCGGCTCCTTCTGTAATACCAAAGTGCCCTGGAGGTGCGCAAAGCGGGTGCAAACGCCAATTGCGCCCCCCGGGGCACTTCAGTAATATGGCCCCAGATCCTCATTTGCAGCACAGAGGAATCCTTCCTTTTCCTGGATAGGGGGCATATCTGCACTCAAAATTACCTTGATACTTCACATTCCGTATTTATTCCAAGCCATGCCCCTTCCTCTTAGAAGAGAAGACATCCCCCACCTACAAGCGATTTCTATGAATTATGTATGGGTGGGTGGCTGATCAGGACTGGCTGCAAAGATATGCATGCAGCATACCAGGGAAGGTGGGCTGTTGGGTCCCAAACATCACTCTCTACTATGTGGCCTCACAATTACACTACTTGATTGAATGGTTGCACGGAAAAACAGATAAGCAGTGGTGTTATATTGATCAAAATCTGGCTTCTTGATCTATCAGTCAAGTACCAGGGGTCTCTAAGAGTATGCAAGGTCAGCTATTGTACATCTCCCCATTAACAGGATATGCTTGGTGTGTGGGGCTCCGCTGCATACAGAAAAGCCTCACTTCTCCCCCCCACTCATGCCCATTGTAGATAATACAAACTTCATTCCTGGCATATCTACTCGTGAATTTCAAATCTGAAGAACTACGGGCTGTTTTCTGCTTCGAGATTTCTACGCAAATGGTGCTCTGAAGTCCTTTGAGGATATCAAGCACGACTATAGGGTCCCTGAGTCTGAACGATTTCACTACTTCCAAATCGGGCATTGGGTTGCGCAACCTCACAAAAAGGACGGGGCCACTAAGACCCTCTGAAAAATTCCTCCAACACTTTACATTGACCAAGCGCCTGGTCTCCCCAATCTACAACATCCTCAATTCCCCAACACCCAAATGCAAAGAGTCATTTCAAACACAATGGGAAAAAGATCTCACCATCTCACTGGATCCCAAATAATGGCACAAGATTTTACTCCAAGCCAATAACTGTGCATGCCATGCGTAAGGCAGGGAGATCCTGTATAAACTACTTTGCCGCTGGCACCTTCCCCCAGCCTGGCTTTGTCATTGATCCCACTCGCTATATTGCTTGCTGGCAGATTTGCGGGTACTTGGGCACCCTCCTACACATCATGTGGTCTTGCCCTTTTTTGGCGAGTTTCTGGGATAAAGTATTTCATGCCATCTCTCAGATCCAAGGTCAGAAGATTGATAAACTTCCTTAAGTGGCTATGCTTGGAAGGGCATTGGAGGGTTTCTACCCACTCCACTCGACAGCTGGTAAGCGCTTCTCTCGCCTTCTATTGGTGGCTAAACACACCATCCTTTCTTTAGAGGGGAAATCTATTAGGCCAGCTTATGATCTTTGGCTCCATATGGTTTAATGTCTCTTGGGGTATGAGAAGCTGGCCTATGATCTCGCTGATATATCCTTCCTTTTTTTCAAATTATGGCACCCTGTTATTTCGTATTTGAACGCGGACTTTAGGTGCCGGACATGTCCACAAATGCTGCAAGCTCCCGGTCCACTTGATCCTTCATTACACCCACAATTTAGCCCCTCTGTGCCCTCAGAAGACTGATGAGTAATGATGTGGGTGGCTAAATACTGGGGAGTGGGAATTTGGGGGAGATATGCAGGACTTGTTAAGTGGTGGCTGCGTTCACTGACAGTTATGTTGGTTTATCTTTTCTCTGCCTCGTTTCAAGAAAATGCAATAAAAACGATTGAATCTCAAATATAATTGACCAAAAAAGAGTGGGAACAGGTGAAAACAGAAAGTATATGTGGGCATCATTAAAATGTAATTCAGCCATAGAAATGTTTTAAGAATGCCAAATCTGTCTAGGTAGGCAGTTAACCTATACAGACTCTGCCTCCTTTTGTGTTACATCACTGTCCATTGGTGCTCTTTCTATGGGGTGTTGGAGAATGAATTATAGTGACCTTTCCTTTGTCGTAATCCAGGAAGACCCAACTGTGTGCTTAATCCTGGTAACCACTGCTACCTTTGGGACTGCACTAGTTGGAGCTAAGCTTGGGAAGGCTTTCGTGGGTGGCATTACCAAGCACAAAAGGCTGGATACATTGCATGCACAATGCTATAACGTGATTACACAAAGAGAGTATGGGTCTTGCTTTCTATAGATATATGGGAGATAGACACACCTAAACATTAAAATGATGTCCAGATGTGAACAGAGGTCTCAAAGGGAGAGAGGATGTTTCTGCTTTGGTGAAAACAAGAAGGATATCTCATCTGCATTGAGTATAAAATCCCTGGCTTAGCCAAGCAGGCCAGAGCCGTTGCCAAAAGTATATTTTTAGGAGGCATGGTTCTCAGCTATCACCAAACATTAAAGCTGTGCTCCAGAGGTGAATTATTTCCCAAATACTGGTTGTACTACTAAAATAACGACCCCCAGAATATTGTGATTAAAAAATATCGAGGACAGAATATTGAATGGTATGTGCATATAGGCAAGTATAGATTTACTATTCCTAACTCCACATCTACATACCTTTAAGATATATATTGCATTGGTACATATATGTGAATTAAGGTATAGAAAAGCTATACTTACCTGTTGATATTTTGAATTCGATAGTCTGTCCTCGATATTCTGTGCCATCGATATTTTGCTTTCGATAGTCAGGGTGCACACAGTGTGATTTTATATGAAGGAATATGTGGATTTTTTTAAGGTACATATTAAACCACTCCATCAACCTTTCACAATCCAACTTTAAATCCTATTCATTAGATGGGATTCGTAATAGAAGGATGTAAACTTGTGCTGTAGGCTGACTTGCAGCTTTGTGTATTTTCTAACCTGTTCAAGCTTTGTGCAATGCAAAGCTTGTCAAGTTTTTCTTGTTTTTTTTATCTTAATAAGCTGGCCTCAGCTCAGAGCCATTCCTGTGTGTCCTTCTCTCTCTTGCTTTTTATTCTTACTCTTCTTTCTTTCTCTTGATCGTCTTTCCTTTTTTAGAATCTCTTTTCTCTAACTTCTTTGTACTTCTGAATATTTTTGTTCTCTTTCTAGGCCCCCTCTCAATACACCATGTATGGCACCTGAAACTTTCTCTTGGCTGTGCTTGGCCATTAGCAGCACCTGCCATCTTTCTTTGACCTCAGTGCATTTCACTGTTCCCCAGTCACAGAAGCCTACCTTCCTGGGGGTCTCCTGGATTTGGAGAAGTCTCCTATGATCATGGAACAACGACGTTATTGCAATGTGGCATTTATATCCCTGCAGCTTATTGTCAATTCTTGTTGGACAGGACATCAGACTGCATGGATTTGATGGGTTTTAACTGCTTTAGGGCAGACGACGACTCGTTGATGTCAACCACACTACTTTCATTGTGCGGTGGACTTCAGCGGTCATCCACAGTATTGGAAAAGAAAATATTTCTGGTAAAAACACAAGAAACGTTTTCTTTTCCAAAAGCAAAGTGATATCATGCAAGGGAAATACTTCCCACGAGTCCCAAGTTTGATTTTTTGATTTGCTGTATTGTGCAGCACACTGTGCGCACTGACGTTACACAGCAAAGCAAAAGTGAAAGCAGATCACGCTAATGTAATCTGCTGGGATCCACAAGTGTCCTACCACACAGTGTTCCTACACTTTTCCTGATAACAGTAGTACCCCACTTGTGTGCCTAAGCTATCGCCTGTGAAAAGAAAGGCTCCCTAAGGCCCCTAAAACACAAGGAAATATCAAGAGTTTGCCTTGCAAATTGACCAGTTATGTTTATGTGGATAGCTGTGGTATTTAGGCCAGGGCTTGGTTGGTACACAGGGAAACCTTCCAGGCCCAGACCTTTCTATAAACATGGCACCTAGGGAAGTCTGGGGTGGTGTAGTTTGTGTGAATTTAAATACTTTTTCTTACCCAAAATGTCCTGCATACACCAAAGTTTGGCTAAATCACAGATTTTCCTCATATTTGTGTGACGGAAAATTCCGGAATCTGTGAGGATCCATAAAATTCCTATCACCCAGCGTTCCCACACTTCTCCCAATAAAAATACTACCCCAAATATTATGCATTTAGTACATTAATTCCAGAAGACCTCATAACAGCCATTTACCTGCTATGATAATAAATTAGATAAAGCAGAATTTCAAAGGAGTCAGTACATTTAAAAAAAGCAGATTCATACTACACATCTTACATTACAATAAACAAGCATCAGAAAATGTTATTCGATGTTCTGGGGACATGTCTAGAGAGGTCAATTATAATACAAATAATTTCATCCTCCGATGCCCTGATTATGGTTTTCACATTATTTGGTTCAAGGAGATGAATCTCAGTGTGTTGACCCCGGCAGGGTTATCTAGATATTAAACCATTTTATAAAGATAGGCTTTTATAGCAACCTTATGTTACACAGCAGGCTATATTGCGTCATTTCAGATTCACTCTACTGCTAGCTAGGGTATTTGCATCCCTCTGCAGCAGGCACATTAACCTACCAAACTATCTGCCTCCTGAAAACAAAATAACGATCTGTAGACGAGATATATTATCTCACCAGGCTATATTTCACAACAGGCCAGTGTAGGCTGGAGCAATGTCAGTCAAATATAAGTCGTATCTGACTTGTGAAAACTCTGCCCGAGCACGAGCACAATAGGCTAATCAAAGCACCATGCCATATTGGAACCTGGAGTTTCCTGATTGGGCATTCCTTCCGAAAGACTGGTAGGTTTGGGTGGAGGCAACAATATATGTATCAAGAATAGGAAATGTCATGAAAGTTGCTAGCTTAAGAACAACACGACTCAATGTCCTATACAGTTGCGCAATCTCTTCATACAACACATTCTTATATGACATACCATATGAGAAAGTTGAGAAGGAAGTTCAGCTAATGCCCATTGAATTCCTGGCCTCCCTGCTGTGACAGTAAACTAGTGTTGATACCACCTTTCATATCAGATTATCACACACAACACTGTGGCATCCCACAGCGGTCCATCATACCCCCTCTATTATTCAACATCTACCTAACCTCCTTACCAAACCTGTTTAAATCATTCAACCTCACCTGTTACAGCTATGTAGATGACACCCACATAATTTTTTTAAAGGATGGTCTGAAAGACCTCTACAGTTTAAAACCTGATGACTGCATTCGGGCCATAAACACATGAATGATGAATAACTTTCTAAGCTAAATACTTCAAAGACAGAGCGTATGACCTGCGGACAACGACAAAAATATTAGCCTACCGCCATATGGCCTAAGGAAAACGAGGCCCCTCCAACAATAGCAAGAAAAGTTAGAAACAGAGGTAACCATGGATTCAGACCTATATTTGATAACAAATATTAACAATTTAAAACACAGTGCCTTCTACACTTTGAAAACACTACATTCATCCTCCCATACCTTGGATACCAACCAAGCCATTCTCACACTTGTAATCTCCAAGTTTCTCTATGACAACAGCTTATACCTTGGCACACCCGTGTTCATGATACACAAAATACAACTCATCCAAATTACTACTGCAAGATTTCTTCTCTGCCTTCATCCAAGAGAACACATGACTTCAGCCTTTCATCACTCCACTGGCTACCTATAGCAAGAAGAGCAATGTTCAAGGCACTTTGCATTGTTCACCGAACCTTCATGGACAAGCACCGCTGTACCTATAAGCTAAATGTAAGCAATACAAACAAATCAGGACACTGTGCTTCAGGCTTGCACAACTTATCATACCACATTACCATAAGAAATTCATAGGAGGCAGTGCTTTCTTAGAACAAGCCGCCAAGCTCTGGAACACACTGCCAGCCAGCATTCGAAGTATCCAGGAGCCGATACACTTCAGAAAACAGCTGAAAATGTGGCTATTTCCAAGACAACTAGACCTCCACACATCCCGGCAACAGAACCTGGAAGGAGAATCACACCCTCAAGCTCAATCTTTAGCTTACAATCTGGAAACAACCCAACCAGCAAACTACTTTCGAGAATGTAGGTAAGTTACTGCTGACCAATGCTTTGCTGGGTTATTATATAGTTATATAAGATCATACATAACATTTCTAGCCCACACTAAAACTAATACCATAACACTCAGTGATCAGCAGCCAACTGTAACTTACACCTCTTACATTCAATTAAGGCATATATGCTACAATAGTTGTCCATCACCAGTACTGCGAAACAAATAAACCAGCTATCACTAAATGAACATGCATGGAATAATTGAAGAGATCTGTCACACACTGTTGGTCAATTGAAGGACTTTAATCTGGTCCATGACTGCAGGTACCGAATATCTAAACACTATGGCCGCTTATTTACATCTCACAATGGCTTTCACATATGTTATGTTATTTCCACTTGGTGTAGCTGAACGGCTCACACCGAAGGTGTATCTCTGCACTTTGCCAACACAGAAACCCACAACATACTAGAACATCCTGGTTTTCAGAAGTTTTTTGAACTTAGGAAAGTCTGGCCAACTGCGAAGATGATATGGGGAGTTGATACTAGGCTAAAGGAGCGGTAAAGGAAAATGAAGTGCGGCGGCGGGGCACTGACAGTAGGGCTTTATTGCTGGATCTGAGAGATCAGGCAGGGCAATAGTGGCGTAATTTCTCTGTCAGGTAAGTAGGGCCTCTGCCCATCAAAGACTTGTGGGTGAGGCGAGTTTGAAAACAATGTGCTTTCTGACCGGAAGCCAATGTAGAGCTGTCAGAGTCGGCGCTGAGGGAGAGCGTGCTGGGAGATTGCAAACTAGGCAGGTAACAGTATTTTGCACCACCTGAAGCTTGGACCCGTATCATTTTCAGCCACAAGCAGGGCATTGCCATAATCCAGCCGACTTATAACTAGGGCTTGGACCAGAGTTTTCCTCGCTGAAGATGGTATCCAAGGAAATACTTTCTTCAGAAGCTGCATGGTGGCAAACAAGCTCCACTAATAGCAGATATATGGTATTTCATGGATACGGCCTGGTCTAATTTGATGCCAAGATTTTTCACTGCTTGCCTGGGAGATGGGGCTGCATTGAGGCAGGGGGCCACCAATCAAGTGACTAAAGATGCTGAGCTTTGCCAAACAACAGTATCTCAGTTTTGTTGCTGTTTAGTTGGAGACAATTGGCCGTCATTCAGGCAGCAATCCTTCTCATACAATCTACGACGCAAAGTTTTACGCCATCAAGATCTTGGCCAAATGAGATGATTAGCTGGGAATCATTCATGTATGATATAATGTCAAAGCCACAGGCTTTCACAATCTGAGAAAGGGGGACCATGTGGATGTTAAATAGTGTGGGGCTCAGTGATGAGCCCTGAGGCACCCCCTTGTTGATGGAAATAGTACGCGACTTGTAAGGACCCAGCATGATTGTCTGTGTCCGGCTGAGTAGGAAGTTGGCAAGCCATGATAAGGTTTTGTCACCGATACCTATCTCACACAACCTGCAAATCAGGATTGCGTGTGATACGGTATAGAAAGCTGCAGACAAGTTCAACAGCACGAGCATGGCAGGAGAGCCGGCACCTGAAGAAAGGTGGATGGTGTCAGAAACTGCCTCCAACGCGGTCTCAGTGCTATGGTCAGATCTGAATCCCTATTGGGAGGAATCAAGAATCTTAAAGTCCTCCAAAACTGATATAAGCTGCTTGTTAACTAGACAGTCCACGCTTTATCCAATAGAGGGAGAAGTGAGATGGGACGATAATTGGATAAAATCTTTAGGTCTGCACTGGATTGTTTTAATATTGCAGAGACCAGAGTGGCCTTCCACACTAAAGGTAGTTTGGCCGAATCTAAAGATAGATTAAAAGGAGAAAGAATGGTGGGGGCATTCAAAGTCGAGGGACTAGCAGAGACTCTCGGGAGACCTAGGTCAGCGGGAGAACCAGATTTGGCATTGGCCAGCAGTCCCTGAATCTGGTCTAGAGTGAAACGGTCGAACCTATATTGGTAGGGCGAGGGGTGAGGCAGGAGTGTGGCAAAGTTGGTAGAGTCAGACTTGCACGGGCCCGTAGAGAACTTCTGGTATATGGCATAAATTGTTTCCTTGAAGTAGGTTGCTAAGGAATCACATAATTGTTGGGATACTTAGGGCCTGATTATGATTGCGGTGGGACTGCCATCGACAGGCTGCAGGTGGTGGTCCCACTGACATCCAGCTCATCGTTCCGACCGCCGCATTAGGATGCAGGTGGTCGGAGCTTGGCTGCCCGGGGGGAAAGACCACTGTGTCCGACAGGATCAAGGATCCCGTCGGGGCGGCGGTCGGACTCCTATTCCTACAAAGAGGGCGGTGCATGCGCAGGCACCGCTGTAGGGATTAGGATGTCCCTTTCTGACAGCCTCTACATGGCGGTCCGACCGCATTGTAAAAGCTGTCAGAAATGGACTTTGGGGGCCCTAAGATGGTCCCCCGTCCTCCACGGGCCACTGTACAGTGCCCCAGGGGGTACCTGTGGTACCCCTATGCACATCCATGCACCGTGTGCCAGGCACCACATGGCGCCTGGCACACGGTGCATGGATGTACATAAAGTGCCTTTTTCAAAAGCAGCTTGTGCTGCAGCCCTGTTTCTGCACCGCAGCACAAGTCGCTGTTGAATAAGGCATTTTAGGACCTCTTGCATGGCAGTCCTATCGTAATCAGGCAGGTGGGACCGCCGACACATACCACCACCGTAATCAGGCCCTTAGATAGTTTGAGTGGAGGCATGTGGCTTAGTGAAATTATTAAGCACTTCATATGACTCTTTAAACAAATTACCCTCTCTCTCAATTTTGCTAGAGGTATAGTTTTTCCTCGTTGTTCTAATTTGTCTGTGATATCTAGTAAGTGCCAACTTGAAGGCTGATCTATCTTCAAAGGTTTTAGATTAGTGCCATTTTCGTTCGAGCCTTTGATCTCCATTCTATGAGATGATACTAACAATGCACATCCCAGATGGATCTCTCCACTTCTCTCTCCCTCCAACAATGCCAACTCTGGCCCAGAACTATACACTAGGGTGCAGATTTACTAAGATTTTGATTTGGGGTTGTGTCACTTTTGTGGACAGCCCCGATGCAAAATAATTTTTTGAATTTACTATGCCATGCAAAGCTACCATCTGTGGCTTTTCGGAATTGAGTAAATACAAAGTGACGCAAGGCAGTGCATATGACTGCTTTGCACTATCTTGCGTTTGGGAAGATTTTCCAAGGGTGGAGCATGGACATTCTCATGGTGCATCCACCCATGGATTTTGGTGCATTTCCAAATTTACTAAAGCTAGTAAACCTGGGAATGGGTCAAAATGCTATGCCTTCCCAAGTGAGGTTTAACGAGGAGAAATATCTTTATATCTCTTTGTTATTTCCTCATTCCTCATTCTATGTGTGCTGCATTGTACATCACACATAGAAAAAGGAATATGCCACTACGGATTGGTTTTGTCCCTCCCTGCACAAAAACAACCCTGCCTGTAACACAGGCACCCTTGCACCATGGCGCAAGAGTGCCTGCGTTGGCGCTAAGCAGCACAGAGTGCACCAGTGCTAGGAGACAGCAGAAATGCACCATATGATGCCTTTCACACAATGCAGTGGAGCAAATTGGATTGCTGTGTTGCGTGAAATGTAAGTAAATCTGCACCCAAATGTTTGATTGTACAACCTAGTGCAGTAACCAGCTAAGGGGCTGATTCCGATCTTGGCCGGAAGCGCACCTAACACTATTCGTCTGGAAAAAAACCAAGCCGAACGCGTGTTTCCCGACCGATTCGAACATTTGTCCGAACGAGCAAGTACGATGCGCATAACTGCCCAGATCCCGACCCAGCCGTACGTACCCATTCCAGCTCCTGTTCCCCGCCCGAGCCGGATCCGTAAATGCCGAATCGAGTCGCACGGAAGCAAATATACAGCACCTTCCGGCCGGACTAATAAGATGCGCCTTCCGTACGCGCCGAACCCGTCGCTACGTCCGGCACGTCAGAGCATCCTGGAGAGCTGCACATAAGCACCGATTCGTGCCACAAGACGATCCACGGCTACGAGACGAACAAGCCAGCGACGAGTACGAGTCGAAGCCACGAGAAACACGAACGAGATGACCCAACCATGAATCCCATCGCGCAGGTCCTACCAATACTCTACATCTATTACAGGAACCGGTACGGACGCGTACGGCGCAGACGGTAAGTCAAACACCCACAACACAAACAAACGACACGTACCCGACATATGTCACACACACATAGGGATGCAGAAATGACGTACACTAGCAACAGCAGAACCATAGGGGCGGGATGGCTATCACCAATGCCATACACACCCATAGGGGCCTGATGGCTACCACTACCACCACCCCTACTCATGTGGGCCTGGATGCCTACCACTACCACCACCCCTACTCATGGGGGGCTGGATGCCTACCACTACCACCACCCCTACTCATGGGGGCCTGGATGCCTACCACAACCACCACCCCTACTTATGGGGGCCTGGATGCCTACCACCACCACCACCCCTACTCAGGGGGGGCTGGATGCCTATCACTACCACCATCCCCACTCATGGGGGGCTGGATGCCTACCACTACCACCACACCTACTCATGGGGGCCTGGATGCCTACCACTACCACCACCCCTACTCATGTGGGCCTGGATGCCTACCACTACCACCACCCCTCCTCATAGGGCGGGTAATGCATGACACAAACAGCATACTCCAACATAAGGAATGTCAGAAAAAGACATCCCCCCAACACAATGACAAGCGTGTGTAGTCTGAGTCAAATGCCTTCAACACTGAACATGACATTGAACATACAATGTGACCCCCTATCACATGTGTCACACATAAATGTGTGTGGCCTCCACAATGCAAGCAGACCATGACCACTGTGGCAATGGGGTCTAAACTCCCATCATCACAGTGACCAAAATGTAAGTGTGGGGTCCATAGCTGAAGCCCAATTGAACATTGTGGCAATGGGGTCTAAACCCCCATCATCACAGTGACCAAAAGGTAAGTGTGGGGTCCATAGCTGAAGCACATTTTGAACATTGTGGCAATGGGGTCTAAACCCCCATCATCACAGTGACCAAAATGTAAGTGTGGGGTCCATAGCTGAAGCACATTTTGAACATTGTGGCAATGGGGTCTAAACCCACATCATCACAGTGACCAAAAGGTAAGTGTTGTAATGGAAAAAGCTGCAACTGCCAAACAGCATGGATGATTCCTGGTCACAGAACAACAAACACATCAGTGGCAAAGTAGTGCTTGTGTCCCATAGCAACATAGATTGGGTGAGGCAAACAGTGCAGTGCAAATAAGACATACCTTTGGCCATGTGCAGACAAACATCACCTATGGGGGCTGACATTGTCAACATTCATCAATTACACAATGACAGAAGTGACCATCATAATGCAGACCCACATATCTGCACCAATGGACACACAAATGTAGATATCCTGTGGAGACTGTAGATGTGAGGTGAACAAATACCATACCATGGCAGCAATGGGACATACGAACCATGATCATTGTGCTGACTGATGAACCAGGAGTCCCAGGGACAGCAGGGGAAATCCACCAAACAACATACAGCCAATGGCACACTAAAGATATGCCAATGCAGTGGTGCAGATGCACAAACACAAACAGGCAGCCTCACACTGCATATCAAACACAACAGGTGATGGGGGGGTGTGCCAGTGTCCCCAGGCAACCACACAACACATGAGGAGGCCTGAATCTCAATTACACAGATGTGTATACAGTGCCACACAAAAGTAACTCATGGATCGGATTCCCCTATGTGGGCAATCAGGCATTGTTAGATGAGAGGGAGCCCAAATTACACATGTCACACAAGCTTGTAGGAACAGCAACTAACATCGCAAGAGACAGACCCACCACAGCACTACCCCCAGGGACCCCACATTGTGGTGACACTGGCCTGCATGATAATCCCACTGTGATGACAAAGCTAGATGTCGTTCACACTGTGAACCACAGTCATGTGTCCTGAGCAACAAACTACCATCACACCTACACAAGCACAAATCAATCAGCACGTCCTGTCAGCCAAGGCCAATATGGAGGTAGGGGTCTAGCCGTGCAACAACTCTCATTTGCACACACTCAACACCACACACCTTGATCTCCACCAATGTGCAGCAGTGAAGCTCACATGGACTGGTGACATTGCACATGCACCCATGACAATCCCAGGGGTGGTGGTGGGAACTAAGGTGCAGAAACCCATCACACATGGCCAGTCAACAAGACTCGTGAATGTCTGACACACTGCACAGTATGCCGTACATGGGCAAGACGTGAAATCCACCCCAATCAATGGGATCCCGGCCACAGTCACACACCAATGAAGAAGCCAAGGTGACCGACAAAGAACACACATAGACAACTTCCAACATTGCAGCTCTGACTCTGAGGAGTGGCAGCAGTCACACACACAATGTGTCACAATCACTGAAAGCTACCACAAACTGTAAATTACATGACTTGTGTAACCAACAAGTGCCAAGGGGAATCCTGACTGTGTACCATCTGCGTTTGCCCACATCCCCAGCCCTGACAACAAAGACAACTAGGGATGACAACCTGATGAACATTAGTTTGCCATGCACCCACATCCCGGAGAAACCAGGTCCAAGATGTTGGATGAACACAGGACAACTCAGCAAGCATCACAAACAGGAACATCCCTAGGGACACAGCCTGTGTAGGAAAAGGGAAGGGAACACACACAGACATGCTCACACAACACACAACACGGGCCCAGCCAATGTCACGGGATTACACACTGCCATGCGGGCACTCCACTCCTGTGGAAGGTCCGCTGTGCCAAACCTTGTCTGTGCACGACTCAAACATGTCAGCAGAACACTCGGTCAGTGAGTCAACAACTACAACACACTGAAGGCTCTGCTCACATCAGCCTGGGTACGGGAGTGTCACGTCAGTCATCTGCATACGCCCAAAACACGTGTCAAGCAAGTTGCACTGTATACACAGATGAGTCCTTCAACATTGATGTGCTAAACTGCATGTCCAGTGGAGATGGACACACAGTCAGGGAAATAGAAACATTGAACAGTCGTAAGCCCACCAGATGTGCATCAGTGTAAGCCAAAGATGTTACTTTACAAATGCAAAACGTACATCCCTGTGTCAAATGCTGAACATTACACCCTCAGACTGCAGCAAAGGATGCTATAGATCCAGACTACATTAGGACACATATCCCATGGACCACATGGAGTCCATCACAGCAACACTTCATTTTCATGATCTGAACACTATTACAACTGCAAATACATGATGATACTCATCTACATCATGTACATCCAAAGAAAAACAACAAGTAAACAAAAAGAGGCTTTATTCAGCAAATGTTAAACTAAAAATTCAAGTCCAAAAGAAACTAAGGCCAATGGCTAGTCCAAATACACAGTCCCAACAGGGTGATATGTGACAACTTGTCACCCATTGCTTGCCTGCACTGGTACGGACAGGGGACATCCCCCTCGGAGGGGCATACAAGGGGCAGGCCAGGCACCGCAGGGACAGGATCAGGGGATGCCAGAAGGAAGCAGTGAAGGGGTGGTGGGTGCAGGAGTGTCACCGGCAACTGCAGTGGAGGTGTCTGACTCAGTGGGGGCCGGCACCACTGTAGGGCACAAGTCAGATGGTGTGGGTGCTGCAACCACTGCAGTGGGCCGGTCAGATGGAGTGGACTGGGTCCCCACTGCAGTGCCCGAGTCAGACGGGGTGGTTGTGGACTCCACTGCAGTGCATGACTCCAAGGGAGTGGAAGGAGGGGGCAGATGAGGTGGGCAGGACAGAGGGGGGACCCGGTCTCCACACCAGTGGCACAAACAGGCAGAGCGTCTGGTTTGGGGGTGGAAGAGCAAGTGGTAGGGGGAGGGCCTAAGCAGTTTGGGGATGCGGTATCGGTGTGTGGGGGAACCTGGGGCAGGGTGTGGCGGTGGAACCTGTGGAGTGGTGGCCTGGGGGATGGAGGAGAGAGACTGTGTGGTGGAGCTGTGTGGTGGTGGTGTCTTGCCCTTCCTGGTCCGGGGGACTTTCGAATGGGGTCCTCAGCCTGCCTGTGCCTGGGGAGGGTGTCCGGGTGTGAGGGGCACTCCCCTCTGTGTGTGGTGGTCGCCTCTTCCGCCTGGACTTCGTGTCAGATGTATCTGTGGGGAAGAGGCCAAGCTCACAGAGGAAGAGCTTCTGGGAGGGGGGGTTGCAGGTGAGGCAAGGGAAGGGGTTTTGGAGGGAGAGGCATCTGAGGACTGTGGAGTGCTCGTGGATGCGTGTGTGTGTGTCTGGGCCCCATCCCCTGTGAGTGAGATATCAGTCCCCTGACTGTGCGTGCGTGTGCGTCTGGAGTTTGGCTTGTGTGTCTGTATGCTGCTTGTGTCTGTGCTGGTGCGTGCCGGTGCCGGTGTGTGTGTGCTTGGGACAGGTAGAGTGCTGGGGATTGTGGATGGGGCAGAGGTAGGAGGGGTGAGGGACTGTTACAGGAGGGACACTGCTGCCGTCAGTGAGGAGGCCATGGACTGATTGGTCCGATGTAGGGCAGACATGCCAGATGACATGCCCTCCATGAATGACACCAGTTGTGTCAAAAGACCCGTGTGTGCATGGAGGACACTCAGCATTGATGTCTGCCCTACATGGATCTGTTTCAGCAAGTCCACAGACTCCACACTCAGGGCAGCAGGGGGGACAGAGGCAGGGGTGCGGTGCCTGGCATGAAGGAGACACGCTCCCCTACACGGGAGCCTCCACGGACATGTGGGATGGGAGCAGATGGGAGGGTGGAGATGGTGGTGGTGGCGGGGACAGACTTGCTTGACGTTGCCTCTGGTCTGCTGACACCCGCCTCCACAAGGGAGTCCTCACTGGAAGTGCTGTTTTCCCCAGCCGAGGTGGTCGTAGCTGAGGTCTCCTCAGTGTGGCTCCCCTCACCCTCCGTGCCACTGGGTCCCTCGGTCTCCCCTGCAGTGGACCCAGTCTGGCTCTGCCGCTCCTCTTGGTCCGTGGAGCTGTCTCCTCCTGTGGCCGTGGATGTATCTGCAAACAATCAGGATAAACAGAGCAACATTAGACACCTGTACTGACCACACACACCACAGTAAGTACAGCACATCACAGAGCAAGCCCTGCCATCATTTGCTAGACATTGCAATAAGTGCTGACACTGATTTGAAGAAGCCCATTGTCTGCCTGACAGTCAGTCATGCCACACATATCCTACCTGTCCATGCACCCATCTGTCTGCTGCCTGTTGTATGCGACTAATCATATGTGCACACATGCACCACATACACAGTTGTTGGACATCCAAGAGAACATATGGAAATGTGTCACTCCAAACACATGCCATCTCCTGCCACTGACTCAGTACATGTGTCAGGAGAAGTGATGGGCAAAGTCTCTGTTGATATGCAGGTTTTGGTTCCATCACCAGACACAATGATGTCCTCATGTCCTGATAGACAATGCAACAATGGTGTGCATGCAGGACATGTCACACCACTGCTGGATCACCTTTTGCGATTGGAATGTCATGGCACAGGCCTGTCTGGCAAGTCAGTCATAACTGTCTCCTGTCACAGGGGCAGTGCATACACACAACACCAGTGTGCACTGTGTCACAATCATGGAAGTTTCTGAAAAGTAAGCCCTGTAGCTGACAGGTGCACATGTGCACCCCTGGCCAGCCACATCATGAGGACTGAGATGAACCCACGTCAATCAAATGAGACATTTGAGTGACTGCAAACACAAATCCATACACATGAGCACTTCAACGTTTGATGAGAATGAACCAAAGCTGCCTGCACCCCAATGTTTCATACAAAATTGTGCACAGTCAAGGGATCAGAGACCTATGCATTGACCTATGTGCAGATCCCATAGTCATTACTCAGATGGCTGGCCACCCCAAATTGTTAAACACTCCAGGAGTCCAAATAGCAAGGCCACACCACGGTGACACAGAGGCATACACCTGAGTGCCCTCTTCACAATGCCCAATATGTATGCTGACACACGGGAGTGGGAGAACAGAATGCCTTCGATGTCCGGAGTAGGCATTACAGTCCTGGTCCATGTGCAACATGGTATTACCCTGAACACTAGGCAGGTGGCTATGCATGTGTCACACACATAATTTACATACTACTGAGGCTCCTACCTTGGTCTCTGCAGCAGCATGGGTGTGTGGCACATACCCCAGACATGTGGTGAGTCAGAGCAGCAATTGGAACACATGTTAAAGCCATACCCAGAGTACATGTCAGATCACAGGCATTGTGAGCAATTGTACCACCCATGCAGCCCACCACAAAGTTCCTGTAACTGATGCTGTCCCCAACTTGAACCACAGGTAACTGCAAGTACACAGTACAAAAGTGACCTAAGTCGCAGACTGTAAGGGCCACACCTGTGTATCAGATGAGGAGGGGGCATGACACAAGTGAGGGACATGAGTCCAGGACGACATGACAGTTGTACTGTGGAAGTGGAACCAGGCTAAAGGAGTGCATAGAGCATGTCAGTCATAGTACACAGTTGAGGCTAGCACTTACCCCCTCCTTGCTGCTGTCTGGCCTTCAGCTGCCCATCCAGGTCACGGAAGACCACCGCCAGGATCTGGAGCATGTGGGGGGTCAGGGTCCGGTGTCCGCCCCTCCTGCGAGGAGGCGACAGCTTCAGCTGGACCCTTGCGATCCTCCGGGTCCAGCCCAGAAGGTCCTGCCACCTCTTCTGGCAGTTGCGGATCTTGCGCCTGTAGACCCCCACCGATCGTACTGCCCGGAAGATGGTCAGCCAGATGTCCTGCTTCTGGTGGGCATCAACCTGTGAGGATGACAAAGTGAAAAGGCCATTACTACACATGCAACATTTCCGTGCATCACACAGTTGGATATACATGTCTCAATCACAGGGGCATATGATGTACACAGGCAGTGCAACTATGGCTATGAACAGTTTGCCAGCAGTTACCAAATGGTATCATTGCCTGGGAAGTCAAACCTTGTTGGAATGCACTGTTACTGCACTATACCTGTTCAGTGCATGCAACTACACACTTTGGGGGGTGACAACTACTCAGTGAGCATGCTAGCCAGTGGTGTGCACACTGTAAGTCTTGCTAGTCAGACAACATGCACATTTAGTAAGGCAGTGGACAGCACACTCACCTGCTCCCCTGGTTTCCCATACAGCTTGCTGTACTGTGGAAGGAGGCTGTCCAGCAGGGCCTGGTTCTCCTCAGTGCTGAAGGCTGGGGCTCTCTCCACAGTACGTGCCATTGCAGTAGCCAGAGGATGCAGAGACAGCAGCAGTGGTGGTGGCAGATGTCGTCCTGGAGCATGTAGTGCAGGCAAGTGAGCTCTCAGGGGAACAGCCAGCATTACATGTGTGCTGCAGAGGCAGATACTGTCCCATGTGTCCAAAGTGATAGGTCCAAGTCGTTTGCATTTTCTGAATCTGGCCAATCCATGGAATTGCACCACTTATACACGCCCACAGCATCCTTCAAAAGTTCAACTTCATGACACCCATGAATTTGCAACATTGTTGTGGGTGGCCAACTGAATTCACTGCATCAGACTTGTTAAAGCTTCGAAAACGCGTCCGTTACCATGTCAGGCCATAGCCAATGCGTGCGCACCGATCGGACCATTGCTGTACGACGCGTATTTCGAAAAACAACACACATCCGTCCACATCAAATGCAATGGCCAATGCGTGCGCACCGATCGGTCCATTGCTGTACGACGCGTATTTCGGATGACAACACGCATCCGTCCACATCATATGCAATGGCCAATGCGTGCGCACCGATCGGTCCATTGCTGTACAACGCGTATTTCGGATGACAACACGCATCCGTCCACATCATATGCAATGGCCAATGCGTGCGCACCGATCGGTCCATTGCTGTACAACGCGTATTTCGGATGACAACACGCATCCGTCCACATCATATGCAATGGCCAATGCGTGCGCACCGATCGGTCCATTGCTGTACGACGCGTATTTCGGATGACAACACGCATCCGTCCACATCATATGCAATGGCCAATGCGTGCGCACCGATCGGTCCATTGCTGTACAACGCGTATTTCGGATGACAACACGCATCCGTCCACATCATATGCAATGGCCAATGCGTGCGCACCGATCGGTCCATTGCTGTACGACGCGTATTTCGGATGACAACACGCATCCGTCCACATCATATGCAATGGCCAATGCGTGCGCACCGATCGGTCCATTGCTGTACAACGCGTCCCTGTACAAGTCACTCGCATATGTCACCATGGTAGTCACTGGTGAACGTATGCCAGCCACAATTACTTGCCAGGGACTCAGGGGCACACCTACGACACCACAGCCTGTCCACACTGTATCCTAAGGCATGTAAGGCTGCATTACCTGTGTGTGTATGGGGGTCAACATGTGGTTTTTCGGTAGCACTTGGGGGCAGCCACTCCCAGGCTGTGCACGTGTTCATGGGGACAGAATCCTTTGTGTGTTGTGCACATGACCACTGTGATGTGCAACTGTTCAGTTCAGGGCATGTGGCATGGTCACTTTTCCAGGTTGTGTATGTGTATGTCATGTCACATACACCCTGAGTCCCATGTGGGAAGGTATGTACGTCACAGGGTGACCCATTGCCACAATAGTGATGGCCCTCCACAGTCTGTGTGCATGTTGTGTTTCAGATGTCTCTGATTCCATGTGCACAATGGGAGACAGTCTCCACATCCACGTTGTTTGTGCATCGACTTTGATGTTGTGCGTGTGTGTGTCACAGACGTCCATGTCTGTCCTGCAGAGGCAACAGGGGCCACTACCTGTGGGAGTCATGGTTGTTTTGCTGGCGTGTACATGATACGCCATGTCATGCCAGTGTCCATGTGGCAATACAGGGTCCCTGGGAATCTACCTGTCAAAGAGCTGTGATGCCTGGGGCACATCTGTCCTCACTTGTCACTGTGGTGTGTGTTTGGAACGTGACAGCAGTACATGGGTACTGTGACACATCCGAATGATTTCCCATAGCACAACCTGGAACTTGTTGTCAACACATGTTGAACTGAGATGTTAGATGTTGGCCATGTAGGTGCCATATATGTCCATACAGAACGGCACACACATCAAGTACTTGGGTCTCGTAATGATGTATCATGTGATATTGAGTATGGTCAATGCCACATATGTGGGGTGACTGACAATCTTTCTTTGTTCACCTATGCACTGCAGGGCACCAGCTGTCCATAGACCATTCCCTGACCTTGCAACCATGGTTGAACATGACTGCATCCGACGGTACCGCTTCAACAGGCCGCTTATTGAGGAATTGGCGGTGCAGTTGGCCCCACATTTGCAACCTGGCCGGCCATACCCTGCAGCGCTGACCCCCAAGGTGAAGGTGATGGCAGCCCTACACTTCTTTGCCACCGGTACCTTTCAACACACTGTGGCGTCTGCTGGTGGGATGTCACAGACCATGTTCAGCCGTGTGCTACGCGATGTTTTGGAGGCAATGTTGAGATACTTGAACCAGTACATCTATTTCCCTAAACGTCAACAACTCACTGACGTCAAGAGTGACTTCTATGCCCTGGGGAGGATGCCACATGTCATCGGCTCCATTGATGGGACACATGTGGCTTTGGTACCACCACAGGCACATGAGCAGGCATACAGGAACAGGAAACATTACCATTCTATCAATGCCCTGGTGGTATGTCTTGCAGATATGAGCATCTCACATGTGTGTGCACGTTTCCCCGGTTCTGCACACGATGCCTACGTGATGAGGAGTAGTCGCATCCCGAGGATGATGTCACAGATGCAGAACCAGCGTGCCTGGCTTGTTGGTGTGTACTGACTTTGTACCATTGTGTGTGTTCTGCAATGTTGTATTCCACCCTCTTTTCCAACTCAGCTAATGTGCAATTGTCTGTATGTAGGTGACTCCGGATACCCCAACATGCCGTGGTTGCTGACACCCCTCAGGAACCCTGTGACACCAGCCCAGATGCGCTACAATGAGGCACATGGTCGGACCAGGAGAGTGATCGAGCGGACATTTGGTCTCCTGAAGAGCCGCTTTCGCTGCAAGGACAAGACAGGAGGGGCCCTCCCATATGCCCCTGCAAAGGTGTGCAAGATTGTCATCGTCTGCTGCATGCTACACAACCTGGCAGTGCGGAAGGATGACGATGACCAACATCCGCCACCTGTGGAGGATCCTGGCCTGGGCCACGATGCCAGTGATGATGATGATGATGAGGGGGAGGTCTGCACACAGCTCATCACCAACTTCTTCAGCTGAATGTGAGTATACAGAGTTGGTATGTCAATGATTTGAGTTTGCATGATATGTGTTGGTGGTGCTCTGTTGCTGTTTGAGTATGGCCATGTGCTACTTGACTGTATGCATGCAGCGATGTGTCCTTACAGGTAGTCTGTACTCCCCAACAGTGTTGACATGCTAACTTGGTTTTGTGTAGGTATCTTGTGACATGTATTGGGCATGAGTATTGCAGTTCTGTCCTGTTCTTCAGTGCTTTTGACTGTGTGTTATGTCTGTCCTTCACAGGGTACTTTCAGAGTTGTTTGGTCAACTGTGATCCCCGACACCATGATTCAACTTCCAGGGTGGAAGCAGTCGTTTCCCTGCAGGTGATGTGCCACACACCCCTGGACTTTATTTCCTCTACACTTGGTGACTGTGTGGCCACAGCCACATGGGATTACCTTGCATCTGTAGTGGAAACAACATGTTGCAAATGTGTAATAAACCTGTGCCTCACTTTGGGATGTGCGTTGTCTGTGGTCACACATCTGACTGACATTTGCTTACTTCACCTGTGGGCTAGTTGACACAGACTCTGAATAGGTGTTGTGTCTGTGCATTCCACTGTATTTCCTGGCACCATCAGTGTAGGCGATGAGTCAGATGGCCCTGGTGTGTATGTGTTGTGTAGCCCTAGTGGTGTGTCTCCCTCATATGTGTCACGTCGCCATGACTCACATGACGGTGTTGAACTTGCTGTAGCAGTTAGCATGCACAGTGTTATTTAGCAGATCATCATCTCCATGACAAATACAACGTTGGAATCACATCAGAGGCAAGTATGGTGTATTAGTGAGTTTATTTACATACATGTGTGAGGATAGTGCACAGGATGGTGGGTGCTGTACATTGGGATTGGAATCCAAAGTTCCCAGATGAGTTGGAAGTGTTGGTAGCAGAAATGTCCTGAGTAAAGTCCACAGTAATCTGATACATTGGTCCAACTTAAACTCCCCATGTCATGTGGGAGAGTTGGGTTGCATTTGACAGGGTGAACAGTTTGCACACAAAGGAGAATTTCCAGAACAGGTGTTGGGTTCCTGGGGGATGTATATGGCCATCGGCCTCTCAGTTTTCCTTCCTCGGACGACCCCTCTTCTTTCGGGGGGGACCCTCACGTGCAGGCCGCTGCGGTGCAGAGGACTCTCCGCCAGAGTCATCCTCCCTCCCTGTGGCAGTTGCAGTTGTTGCGGCACCAGATGTTGTGGGCACACAGGGAGATATGGCCATGTTGGTGCTAATCTGGCGGAGGCATGTCAATATGTCCCTATGCACCGCTGTCAGTTCTTGCAATGTGTCCCACTTGGACTCCATGCGAGACATGTGTGTCTCCACACGGGACATGTGGGAGTCCAAGCGGGCATGATGGGCAGCCTGCTGCTGTTGAATGTCCTTGAGGATCCCCACTACCTGGCTGACCTCTCCGGTGCTATTCTGGTACGCATCAGCGATGCATACCAGTTGTGGGTCATCATGCAGTCCAGTCCCCTCTGCAAACAGTGACCTCTGCCTACCACCCCTCCCACCACCCCTGGCCAAACGTGCGGGACCTGCGGTGGCACGCACAGGTGACCCTAGGCCCCCTTGGGTGTTGGTACTGGGGTTGTTGTCCGTTGCTTCACGGTGGGCCGGGGTCCCTGTGCTGTTGTCATTGGTGGTCCTTGGTCTGTCCGTGTCGGCGGGGGTGGTCTGTGTGTTGGCAGATGTTGGAGGAGTGGGTGCAGGGGGTGCAGATGGTGGTCCTGCTGGTGCTGCATGATGACTCACACCGGAGGGGCCAGGTAGGTCTTCGCCATCCGAGGAGGGCAGAGGCTGTTCCACACCAGAGAGCTCAGGGGCCCCCGGAGCCTGGGACAGGGACTCCTCATCGTCTGCTGCTGTGTCCCCATCATCACCTGTTTTTGGAAGAGACACACAATGTATGTTATGTTTCTACAGGCATCAATGGTTCAAACACCTGACAGTTGTGACTGTACCTCTGGATGCGGGCCTGTACATTGCATTGTCCTAAGTTGTCACAGTCAGAGGTTGATATTGGTGTAGCACATTGTCCTGCCAACCTGAAGCATTTCAATGTGAATGTTGAGGTGTGTGCATGGCCAGCATTGGTGGTATTTGGTTGACATCCGGCCCTCCTTCTCCCCCCAGCCCAGTTATCCCACCATGAAGCATGCCACCCTTGCAGTGGGTACAGGTTGACTCTCAGGATGTCAGTCAGTGGTGTCCTGCTGTTGGTTGGTGCACAGTTCCCAGCAGGGCCTTGTGCTCCCCACAACAGAGCACCATTGTCAGACATCTTTGAAGTAGCTTTTCACTCCCTGTGAGGTGTGCATGCTTCAGTGTGAGCTTGTGGGCCATGTGGGTGGGGGATGTTGGGCTGTGACTTCCACTCCCATCATGCTATTGCCTACACCCCCTTCCCAGCTTGCCCATACTTCCTTCCTTTTGACTCTGCTTCCCTGTGGGGTAGTGTGCCTGTGCTGACAGGATGGCTGACAGTGTTGTCCTGGCGTTAGTTTGGCTACAAGTCCCAAAAGTGTCCCTGTGCTTCACACAGCATAACCCAGGGTGGTGGTTCTTTGTGGGATATTTAATTAGAGTGTGAGGCAATGCATTCTCCCAGGTGAGTTGTGTGGAGTTTGTGTTAAGGGTGTGTGTGAGATAAGCTGCTGGTAACTATGGTCAGTGCTGTCAGTCCTCCTTCCCACCCAGCCAGATATCCCACCATGGAACGTGCTTCCATTGCAGGGAGTGCAAGTTGGCTTTCAGGATGTCAGTCAGTGGTGTCCTGCTGTTGGTTGGTGCACAGTTCCCAGCAGGCCTTGTGCTCCCCACAGCAGTACCCAGTGTCAGCCATCTTGTCAGTTTTTTTCCACTCCCTGTGATGTGAGCATGGTTCAGAGTGGTGTTGATGGGCCAATTGTGAGGGTGACCAATATCTGTGACTACCACTCCCTTCATGCTATTGCCTACACCCCCCTTCCCAGCATGCCCATACTTCCTTCCTTTTGAGTGGACTTCACTGTGTGTGAGTGTGACAGCAATGGCAAGATGGCTGACAGTGTGGTCCTGTTGTTTGTTGGTGCACAGTTCCCAGCAGGGCCTTGTGCTCCCCACAACAGAGCACCAGTGTCAGACATCTTTGAAGTGGCTTTTCATTCCCTGTGAGGTGTGCATGCTTCAGTGTGAGCTTGCCGGGCAATGCGGGTGGGGGATGTTGAGCTGTGACTACCACTCCCATCATGCTATTACCTACACCCCCCTTCCCAGCATGCCCATACTTCCTTCCTTTTGAGTGGACTTCACTGTGTGTGAGTGTGACAGCAATGGCAAGATGGCTGACAGTGGTGTCCTGTTGTTTGTTGGTGCACAGTTCCCAGCAGGGCCTTGTGCTCCCCACAACAGAGCACCAGTGTCAGACATCTTTGAAGTGGCTTTTCACTCCCTGTGAGGTGTGCATGCTTCAGTGTGAGCTTGCCGGGCCATGCGGGTGGGGGATGTTGAGCTGTGACTACCAGTCCCATCATGCTATTGCCTACACCCCCCTTCCCAGCATGCCCATACTTCCTTCCTTTTGACTCTGATTCCCTGTGGGGTAGTGTGCCTGTGCTGACAGGATGGCTGACAGTGTTGTCCTGGCGTTAGTTTGGCTACAAGTCCCAAAAGTGTCCCTGTGCTTCACACAGCATAACCCAGGGTGGTGGTTCTTTGTGGGATATTTAATTAGAGTGTGAGGCAATGCATTCTCCCAGGTGAGTTGTGTGGAGTTTGTGTTAAGGGTGTGTGTGAGATAAGCTGGTGGTAACTATGGTCAGTGCTGTCAGTCCTCCTTCCCACCCAGCCAGATATCCCACCATGGAACGTGCTTCCATTGCAGGGAGTGCAAGTTGGCTTTCAGGATGTCAGTCAGTGGTGTCCTGCTGTTGGTTGGTGCACAGTTCCCAGCAGGGCCTTGTGCTCCCCACAGCAGTACCCAGTGTCAGCCATCTTGTCAGTTCTTTTCCACTCCCTGTGATGTGAGCATGGTTCAGAGTGGTGTTGATGGGCCAATTGTGAGGGTGACAAATATCTGTGACTACAACTCCCATCATGCTATTGGCTACACTGACTTCACCAGCATACACAGAATTCCTTCCTTTCAGTGAGCTTCCCTGTGAGGTGGTGTTCTAGTGGTGGCAAAATATCTGACAGTGTTTGTTGGTTAGATTTGTGCCACTGCCTTGCTCTATTTGTTGTTGGGTTTGTACATGTCATGACACAATTACATATCACTATGGGATGGCAGGTATTGTGTTTGTCTAACTAACATACACATCTTGGGATGATTATGTTTTGGTTACTGTGGCCTTGCTAACAGTGCATGGTTTCACTATCCCCTTGACAGTGATGTGTGTGTATTGTCACACGATATTGGGTATATTGGTTGTGTACTCACCAGGCTCTGGGATGTTTGATAGTCCATGTACGCTCTCTGGTGGTAGGATGGCCCGCACCTTCTCCTCCCAGGGCCTGAGGTATACTGGTTTGGCAGGAGGGCCACTGCCGGTGCGATGGCTCAAGGTGTAATCCTTCTTGTGTAGGGCCTTGACCCTCCTGCGCACATCATACCACCTGTTCTGGATGTCTTCCTTTGTGCGCAAACATGGTGATTGTGCGTTCACCCTGTCGACGATCCTCTCCCACATCTTGGTTTTCTGCGACATGGGGGTCTGTTGGACCAATGTACCAAACAAGTGTGTCTCTACCCTGAGGATTTCATCTAACAGTACTTCCAATTCACTGTCTAGGAACTTTGGATTCTTCTTTGGGGGCATGGTGGTGGGGATTAATGTGTGTGTGGGTGTGCAGGTGAGGGTGTGTGTGTGTAGGTTTTGCTGGGTGTATGTGAGGGTGCTATTTGGGAGGTGCTAATGGTGTGTGGCTTGTGTGATGGATGAGTTGTGGGTGTGTCTGTGGTTGCTGTCTGATGGTGTTCTGTGCTGGCAGGTCATTTGAATTTGCAAAGGATCATGGTAGGGATTTGTGGCCTTTATATGGGTGGAGTTGTGGGTGTGTCTTTGTTCCATTCCCCCAGTATTTATTGACTTTGTCATTGCTTGTTTGGCCCTTTTTTTTGTATTTTTTCCTTTATAGTTTTTGGGCATGTAGGAGACGTTCTTCTGACCGAGTAGGACGCTGCAGTTGGCTCGTGCGAGCTACTCCGAGTCTTTCAAGCTGTGTTTCTGCTGTGTTTCATGTGCGGCGTACGCGTCGGTCGCGGAGTATTGGGTTGCTTTGGCTCGGTTTTGTATGCGTGTCGGTCGTACGGCTTGGGCTCCGTGCGACTCGGTCTGGTTTTCCACGCATTGCATCGTACTGCGCGGGTCGGAGTTCGCGGGTACGTTTCTGTCGGGTTCATTCCTGGTGCGGTTCGGTCGTTCGGCTTGTGTTCCGTACGAGTCGGTTGAATTCACATGCATTGCATCGTACTACGCGGATCGGGCAGCGCCGGTACGTGTCGGTCGGACAATATTCCCGTACCGAGTCGGTCGGTACGTTTTCCGGCCCGAATCGGAATCGGCCCCTAAGCAGATTATAATCATAAGAAATACCATAATGGGACCGGCAGTGCTGTTCAAAGCTACCAGCTTGCTGAAAAAACATAAACCGCACACCTGTGTTCTCACACCTCATCATCCACCACACTGCTACGTCTCGTAACACAATAAACGCACTTTGGTGGTCATCATGCACGACATGGAAACACTTCCTACACTGGATCAAAAAAAAAAGAAAACACCCTTCTTACCACTCACCATCCTATATGGCGTAGCATGCTGCCCATGTAGGTAAGCACATCAGTGCCACACATAGGGTAGTAAGGGCTATACAAATGTGCAATAGAATACAGTACAATATTTAACACTTGTGCATCACAAAGATTTGTTTTGACCCTATTAAAATCTGTGTTTCCATCACACTTCATATTTATAGAACAAAATGTGCTTCATTTGTTCTTTCATAACTGCTGGTATATGTTGAAACATTTGTACAGTTCATTTACAGGTATTTACATTTTTGGTGAATTAGAAACAAATTGACATCCTACAGCACGGGTACTCATAGTACGGCCCGCGGGCAGCCAGCGGCCCGGCAAGCCTTCCTTGGCGGCCCGCGGACCTTGCAGACATCGTACCTGTGTTTGCAGCGCGGACTCACTCTGCTCTATGGGGGCCGGGCGATTCCAGGATAGTCAGAGTGGAGATGCAGGGGCTAAGAAGAGGCGAAATACAACAAAGCCTCCATTAACAAGTAAATGGTCTTTTAAAGACCTGTGAAGTACTGGGGTGCGGCTGTGTGTGCCCGGGAAGCTGTCTCAGCCCGGGCTGACACACACGAGGGGGGAGGCTGAAGCTGAAAGTGGTCTTTTCCAGGAGAAAACGAGCTGGCTTTTACATTACACAGGGAGAGGGGGCAGTGGGGGGCTGGTGACGGGGACGTGTAGACACAGTACGTGTGCACTGCCCGAGACAGATAGAGATAGAAACAGATAGAGATAGAGACAGAGATAGACAGACAGAGACAGAGAGAGAGACAGAGAGAGAGACAGAGCGAGAGACAGAGGCAGAGACAGATAGAGGCAGAGACAGGGACAGACTGACAGAGGCAGAGACAGACCGAGACAGAGACAGACAGAGACAGACAGCGATAGAGACAGAGAGAGAGATAGAGGCAGGGACAGATAGAGGCAGAGACAGACAGAGACAGACAGAGACAGACAGCGATAGAGACAGAGAGAGAGATAGAGGCAGGGACAGACAGAGACAGAGGCAGAGACAGAGGCCGAGACAGACAGGGACAGACAGCGATAGAGACAGAGAGAGAGACAGAGGCAGGGACAGATAGAGGCAGGGACAGATAGAGGCAGGGACAGATAGAGGCAGGGACAGACCGAGGCAGGGACAGACCGAGACAGGGACAGACCGAGACAGGGACAGACCGAGACAGATAGAGGCAGACACAGGGACAGGGGCAGACAGATAGAGGCAGAGACAGAGAGACGGAGAGGGAGACAGAGGGAGGGAGACAGAGACAGGGACAGACAGGGACAGACAGAGACAGGGACAGACAGACAGATAGAGGCAGAGACAGGGACAGACAGATAGAGGCAGAGACAGACAGAGACAGAGTGGCAGAGAGATGGAGAGGGAGACAGAGGGAGAGGGAGACAGAGGGAGACGGAGAGAGTGGGAGACAGAGAGAGGGAGACAGAGAGAGAGGGAGACAGAGAGAGAGGGAGACAGAGAGAGAGGGAGAGAGACAGAGGGAGAGAGACAGAGAGAGAGGGAGACGGAGGGAGGGAGACGGAGGGAGGGAGACAGAGGGAGGGAGAGGGAGATGGAGGGAGGGAGACGGAGGGAGGGAGACGGAGGGAGGGAGACAGAGGGAGGGAGACAGAGGGAGGGAGACAGATGGAGGGAGACAGACAGAGGGAGGGAGACAGACAGAGGGAGGGAGATAGACAGAGGGAGGGAGACAGACAGAGGGAGGAGGGCGACAGACAGATGGAGACGGAGGGAGGGAGACAGAGGGAGGGAGACAGAGGGAGGGAGACAGAGGGAGGGAGACAGAGGGAGGGAGGGAGACAGAGGGAGACAGACAGAGGGAGGGAGTCAGACAGAGGGAGGAGGGCGACAGACAGATGGAGACGGAGGGAGGGAGACAGAGGGAGGGAGACAGAGGGAGGGAGACAGAGGGAAGGAGGGAGACAGAGGGAGGGAGGGAGAGGGAGACAGACAGAGGGAGGGAGACAGACAGAGGGAGGAGGGCGACAGACAGATGGAGACGGAGGGAAGGAGACAGGTAGAGGGAGACAGAGGGAGGGAGACAGGTAGAGGGAGACAGAGGGAGGGAGACAGACAGAGAAAGGGAGACAGACAGAGGGAGGAGGGCGACAGACAGAGGGAGGAGGGCGACAGACAGGGAGACAGAGGGAGGGAGACGGAGGGAGACAGAGAGAGGGAGACAGAGGGAGGGAGAGGGAGACAGAGGGAGGGAGACAGAGGGAGGGAGACAGAGAGAGGGAGGGAGACAGAGAGAGGGAGGGAGACAGGGAGAGAGAGGGAGACAGAGAGGGAGGGAGACAGAGAGAGGGAGGGAGACAGAGAGAGGGAGGGAGACAGAGAGAGGGAGGGAGACAGAGGGAGGGAGAGGGAGAGAGGGAGAGAGATAGAGAGAGGGAGGGAGGGAGACAGGTAGAGGGAGACAGAGGGAGGGAGACAGATAGAGGAAGACACAGGGAGAGAGGGAGACAGAAGGAGGGAGATAGAGGGCGACAGACAGAGGGAGGGAGACAGAGAGGGAGACAGACAGAGGGAGGAGGGCGACAGACAGGGAGACAGAGGGAGGGAGACAGAGGGAGGGAGGGAGACAGAGGGAGACAGAGAGGGAGACAGAGAGGGAGACAGAGGGAGAGAGAGAGACAGAGGGAGAGAGAGACAGAGAGAGAGGGAGACAGAAGGAGGGAGACAGAGGGAGACAGACAGAGGGAGGGAGACAGACAGAGGGAGGGAGACAGACAGAGAGAGTGAGACAGACAGAGAGAGGGAGACAGACAGAGAGAGGGAGACAGACAGAGAGAAGGAGACAGACAGAGGGAGGAGGGCGACAGACAGAGGGAGACAGAGGGAGGAGGGCGACAGACAGGGAGACAGAGGGAGGGAGGGAGACAGAGGGAGGGAGGGAGACAGAGGGAGACAGAGAGGGAGACAGAGAGGGAGACGGAGGGAGAGAGAGACAGAGGGAGAGAGAGACAGAGAGAGAGGGAGACAGAAGGAGGGAGACAGACAGAGGGAGGAGGGCAACAGACAGGGAGACAGAGGGAGGGAGACAGAGGGAGGGAGGGAGACAGAGGGAGACAGAGAGGGAGACAGAGAGGGAGACAGAGGGAGAGAGAGAGAGGAGAGAGAGAAAGAGAGAGAGGGAGACAGAAGGAGGGAGACAGAGGGAGACAGACAGAGAGAGGGAGACAGACAGAGGGAGACAGACAGAGAGAGGGAGACAGACAGAGAGAGGGAGACAGACAGAGGGAGGAGGGCGACAGACAGAGGGAGACAGAGGGAGGAGGGCGACAGACAGGGAGACAGAGGGAGGGAGACAGAGGGAGGGAGACAGAGGGAGGGAGAGGGAGACAGAGGGAGGGAGACAGAGAGAGGGAGGGAGACAGAGAGAGGGAGGGAGACAGATAGAGAGAGGGAGACAGAGAGGGAGGGAGACAGAGAGGGAGGGAGAGAGAGAGGGAGAGAGAGAGAGAGAGAGATGTGTGTATGCAGGGTCTGGTGGCTCAGTGGACGAAGGCATCCGCTGCAGGGGCCTTTGTTCAACCTCATGGTCACAGTTTTTTTTTTGCTCTAGCCCCGCCCCCTCGCCCACTGACCCCGCCCCCACCGGTGCGGCCCTCGGCCACAAACCACACTGTAAATTTGGCCCCCGGGAGAAAGTTTGTGAGTACCCATGTCCTACAGTATTTCTTTTCACACTCCCTGTACTCAAGGCCACTGGAATTTTGCGATTCTGCGGCCGCGGCACTATGCAATTCTGTTGCTGCAGCGTTTTCAGCATAATTATGAATTCACATCATTTAACACATAATCCATCATCTGCTGCATAATTTGCAGATTTGACCCCCAAAATATTTTGTTCCTAGCTCAAACAGATCAAAAGTTACTAAAAATGCTACAACATGTGCTGCCATACAGTGGAAGATCCTTCACAAACGCTGCATGGTCACCTTTCAGTTACTTACAGCTTTATTTGAATGTGAAACTGGTACTAGTGAAGTGAAACTTTTGCCCAGACAGTGCTAATGTGTAAAAATGACAAAATAATGAAGTGATACTTTTAAAAAATGCGCTGCATTAAGCTGCATAATTTGTGTTTTTGTACCACATAATTTAGTCAAAATAGCTGCATAAATTAGGCCTTCCCTGCAGCCATTTTCCAGTTGCCCTGTCTGTATCACAGAAAAATTGTCATATAGTTCACTTTACAAAATCCTATCACATTGCAGTCAAAGGAAGAAAAGTAAACAACATCTCCGCGTTAATAGAATAAGCATCAATTTGTCAGAAGACAGCCTGATATTTAACTTGCCTTGAACACGCAGTAAATGTAACAAGCTAAAACCAAAATTTAAAGCTCATTCACCATCTGAAATGCCACAGCTTAATGCAGTGCCAGGTCTCTTGGTCGTTTGGGGGGCGGCAAAGATTATTATGGACTGACCCAGCCTTCAAATGCCCCCACTGTGGATATAGCCCTGGAGCAGGTGCCTGAAACACGAGCGGAAATTTCCTATCTAATGAACATGTAGAAATGGAAATGCAAGTTGTTTCTATTCAGGAGACAGTTGAGTTGTTATAAAACATTGTGGTTGATTGATGTGTATTGTGTATTAGTAATTTTTTATTGAAACAAATGGGTGCCTTGGGGCTTCTTGGAAGGTAGTTTACGATAAGGAAGGACAACATGTAATTATTGCGTTAACATTGTGATTTTTTAAATTATTTATTAAAGCATACCATGTTTAAAATAGAATTTTGTTTTTACTATTTAAATAAATATATTAATAAAAACAAGTTCAATTACAAAAATATATCAGGGTTCCACATCTATTTGAATATTAACTATTACTCTTTCGGATTTAGAAAAACAGGTTTTTTAAATAGGAACCACAATAGCAGTTTCTTAAAAATATTACATTATTTTATTAAAAAGTAATACAACTTTTATTGACAATATAATTGGTTTTTATTAAACAATAAGTATCACAATAAAAACGAAATCATAAAATACTGATTTTTATTTATTGAATACTTTCTTAATTTGACAGAAATTTGTATGTTTCAAGTTAGGAGAATAAATTATATCCTCCTTTATCAATTTGTGTATTTTCAAAGACGTTTATTAGACTGGAGAATAGGAATCTGAAACCCTCCCTCTGAAATGAATGCACTCTCCCAGGCGTTTGTCGGACTGGATCTGAAATAGTAGATTCATCCCCCACAAATATTAAATACACTATCCCCAAAATTTGTGGCAGAAGAGTTAGAATAATAAAGGTGAATTTTCCCAATATTTAATGGAAGGGAATTAGAATATTAAATTTTAGCAATGGTATTTTAAAAGAATATTTTTATTGTTTTAATCAACAACTCACAACATACCACCTACTGTTGTACAAAAACTATATGCCATTGACATTTAGGGTCTCATTTATGAGAAGTGGCGCATCGCTGCGTGTAAGCAGCGATGCCACACTTCTCAGAGCGTCCTCCTGGCGACACCAATAATGCGTCATATTTACAGTATGACGCATCATGTCGCAAGGAATGACAGATACGTCAGTATTACTGACGTATCTGTCTGCGCAAAAGTGGTGCATTGCTGGAGGTGTTTCGGAAGAGTGACACAACTCCAGCAATGTTCCTTTCACATGGGGCAAGACCCATGTGAAAGTGCCTGTGTCACCCTTACGCCTGCCATGAGGCAGGCGTAAGCATTTGACGCATTGGCACCCTAGAAGTGGTGCAGCGAAATCTCATAGATTTCACCGTGCCACTCCTACGACCCTTTCTTGTGAGGGAATGCCCACCCTGCATACATTATACCTGACGCAGGTATAATGTAGCGTAGGGGTTTACAAAGTGACGCATCTGCCTAAATGAGTCACTTCGTAAATATGGCGCAAAATGGCGCATTATTTACGCCGCCGCTGTGTCACTAGAAGTGACGCAACGGTGGCGCAAAAGTGACACAGGCCTTCATAAATAAGGCCCTTAGTCTCTATTATGGGTGGGATAAGTCTCACACACTACAAGCTTTACCTCTTACAGCAGTGTAGTTTCTCTCAGTGCCTGCCCCCTACATGGCCTCGGTACTCAATTTTTCTGTCTCACTGTCTGGGCCCTCAACTTGCAAGTTTCCCATCCGCAAAGGCATCTCGGGGTCGTCGGTACTCTCATTCCAGTCCATAGAATTCCGTATAGGATCTAAATATTTTCCAAAGCTTCCCAGGGCAACCTCTAACGTCGTAGACCACACTTTCTGCCTCCATGCAATGGGTCAGGCCAATTATCAACTGGTTTTTAGCCGGGGTAGTTCGGCTCCCCACCCTTTAGCTGTGTCAAGTTTTACCAGGATGAAGCCCAGTATGTAGAGGAGGAGGTGCCTCCTTAGTAGTTCCACATTATTTGGTATCCCCAGTATAAAGTGCTGTAGGGTACCCAGGATCCATACCCCCAGCATAGAGGTAAGCACAGAAAGCACTTCTTGTTAGTACGACTGAAATTGAAATTTGAAATCGAAATTCTCGTTAGTACGACTGTATCTGGGCATTCCCAAATCATATGGAGGAAGGAGCCCTCCCCACAGCACAAACAATTAGGGGACTGCGCCCTGCCCATCTTGAATAATTTGCTTCTATTATAGTAAACCCCATGTAAGATCTTTAGTTGAATGAGCTGCAGGCTCGTTTTGATTACCACTTCTTGGGGGTGGATCAGAACTGCCTCCCAATCTATATCCTCCATTTGACCCCCATCGTCCTCCCAGCAGCCTCTGAGAATGCGAAGGGTATCCAGTCTACTATGTATAACTGTGCTGTAGGTTTGGAAAACTGACTTGCAGGTCATCTCGTCTAGTAGTATGCTGTGTTCAATGGATCTACTGTCTTCCAATGTCTCCCACTCTATGGCTTCCGCTTGCAAGGCGTGCTTCACTTGTAAATACCTGAATATTTGGGAAGGTTGTAGGTGGTATACATCTTGTAGGGCCTGAAAGGATTTAATTCCATCACCGCTAGCCAGGTCCCTCAAGGTCGAGATCCCGATCTGACTCCAGAGCCTCATTCGTGTCAATTTACGCAGTTCACTCAGCTGGTTACCAAAACACAGGGGAGTCACCAGGGAGAGTCTGCCTCATCACCCCACATAATTTGTGGCCTTATCCCAGGCATCCAAGGAGGCTTTGGTGGGCCTCAACCGCGAGGAACTTAATGATGTGCCGTATATGTAATGTACGTGAGAGTTCCCTTCCACCAGGGATCTTTCCAGTCTCGTTGCCAGGTCATTCCTGGGTGCAAACCCTCACTTGCTCAAAGTCTGAAGCTGGGAGGCCCAGTAATATGCCCAAATATCCAGTAATGAAATGCCCCCACTGCATATGGATCTTTGCAATGTTCGGAGTGACACTGCCATCCTATAAAAGAGTTTGAAGTGTGCTGTCCACCTTGTTGAAGTAGGTCTCAGATACAGACCAGGGAGTGTTCTGAAGCATATAGAGGAATTTGGGAAGAGTGATCGTCTTAAGAAGTGAGGCTTTAACCTCTGAGGGGATCAGAGCCTTAGGGGCCCATTACGATGGCGGGCGGAAGCACTACCGCCGTGCTGGCGGATGCAAAAACCACCAGTTACCGCCGGCACGCAGCAGTCCACACGCCCGCCCAATTACGATGCGAAAAGCAGGCCAAACACCGCCGGCAAGCCAGCAACACCGTCCGCCATCAAAGTGCGCCCGTACACGTAGCGGCGCAGCCCAACTGACACACACCGTCCGACGAAACACGTCCCGCCCGGCGCATAAATTACGATGCCGCAAACAAACGGCTCCCACGGCCAAGAGATACCGTACGTGAAAGAGAGGCGGTAACACGGACGCAGAGCACGGACAACGAAGAAGCGGCACCCCGGGCATGAATCCAGCACTGCAGGCCCTTCCCATGCTTCTGCTGATGCACCACCAAGGACGCAACGTACCGCGGAGACGCAGGTAGGCACACACACAACAAGTGCACGCAAACAGCGCACACAGTGCAAGGGCGGAAAAAGAGGACAACCCCCACCAGCGCGTGTACACAACACATCCACCATCGCATCCACAGATGACACACAGGCCAAATCGTAACATCGCAGAACACATGTGTACACACCACCTGGGACTAGGAACCAACCACCCCGTCACGGCCCCAAAGCGCCGATGACGCCGCCACACATGCGCACAACGCAGAGGCCAACCGCAGCGCCATGCATGCGTCGCACACAGACACAGGGACACAACCAAGCAGCACACACACCAGCCCCACCCCGAACGCACATGACACGTGACAGGCCGGCCACAGACATGTACCCAACGCCCAATTCACGGACAACACCCAACGCCACACAACCGACGCACACATGTCAGTGAAGTCACGCAACAGCAGGACACACCCCAGTGTAACAAACATGGCGAAGCACACAGCGGCGGCAACACCAACTAGGAGAAGCAGGGCCCCTTCGGGAAGAGGAACGCCAGTACCACACTGAAAAACCCATACCACCCTGCACATATGAACAAGACACATGAAACGGAACACCAAAGAGCCCGGTGACCGACAACAGGTGGCCCAAGAATTACATCCACACACAAGGCCCAACGCAGAGCGGAAAGGCAGGCTGCCGCCCACACAAGGGAGAGCAGACAGCACTGAATGACCTTCCATTCCAACTCCGAAACCACAGCCCCACGACAGAAGCCGGTGAATACAGCCATTGTCCAAGAATAGACCAACACAGGCATGCCGAGGAGACCGACCACACGGCAGATAGCGCATATCACAGAAGCACACAACGGACGGGGAAGAAAGAAGAAAACACTCCCCCATGTCGGCCACATGCAAGTTAATTGGAAGGAGTCACACAGCACTGACCTTGAACTGTCTGAGAAGCATGTGGGAAGAGGGCCCGTGTCCTCCAAACAAGCAAACAGAACACAAGTCCTGTCTCCCCACGACAACACAGAGCTCACAGCAACCCCGGAGCGTGCACATTGCAGACTGCACACACAGCCGGAGCACGCCACCTCTACGAACCGCTGCGAAATGGCAACCGCAACACACCTACCCAACTACGCCGAAGAGCTCAAGCTGTACAAAACCAACCTGTTCCATACATTGGGATGCGATCTCCTGTCCCTGCTGAACGTAAGTTACCGACTGACTTACCGCATCACATTGTTCAGCTGCGTCATGCCCGTCTTCTACTGTCGGAGGTGTCCCTACCAGCATCCCGTCGAGATATGCCTCTCCAACCCGGCATGTCTGAAGGCGGACCTGCTACCACTACTCCTCCCTCTGGACGCACACGACAGGGCCTGCTCTGCCTATGGGGGCATGGCGTATGTGGCCAACATCGCACGCGCACTGAAATGGAACCACTGTGCCTCCACACGACGGATCATCGAGAACAGCTACATCGAATGTCACCCAGCATGCCCCATCATGGTCCTCCAAGGGACAACCTACGAACAACACCTTGACAGCCACCATCCGCTTCATTGGCTGGCAAACATGGACACCACCAATGACATCGAAGCCCTGCTGGACGGCATCGCATACCTGACAACCTGTAAATACGTCGGACCACAACGCAGGTTCCCCGAGTGACCTATGAAGTCCAACCCCGCACCCATGCTCAGCTTCCGCACGGACTGGCCAGTCACCACCACAACAGCCATACCAAACGACCGGCAACTGTAACCACACCATCAACGACATCGCCATGACATCGGATATGACCGGGACATGCACACTGTTCCCCATCACATCCAGGAACACCGCATGCATCGTGGGAGGCAGTGGCATGGGCTCTGTGCATCGCACCCACATGGACGGAACTGCACGAACAACCAGGACACGACATGGATCCAGCGCACATGGACACACACACCGCTCAGTGGACATGAATAGGTCGCCTGGAGTCTGTGGGTGCTGCACCCTCCCACCCCCGCCCCGGGAATCCCATACCAGGACCTTTGCATGGACGACAAGTGCATACAACAACAACACGACCCCAGTGACTGTGACATGTCCAGTAACCACCACAGTGCAACAACAAGTGGCACGCCGCTGCATGCACGCAAGCACATGCCCTGATGTCATCTCACATGCACGCGTGCATGAGGAACAACCGCAGCAAACCTGTCACATGGAACTGAGATGGACTGTGCCCATGATGCCGAGCGGTCTGGTAGGCTACATGTATACCGTCTGTGTCAAAGTCCGCAGCTCCGCAGCTATACGTAAATGTACATTAGCACAGCCTTGGCCAAGCAGATGTAACCCCACACCCTATCCCATTTGTAATCATGCTCAGTATATCCTCAGTATGTATTCCGCTGCCAGTAGTGTCCACTATACTGCATCACAGAGGACAGAAGACTCAATATAATGTTTGAAACCAGAACTGTCTCCGCTGACTCATTTCACAAGTACGAATGAGAGAGGATGAGAGTATGTGAAGTACACGGCAGTCGTGACATGACCATGTAGTCCACTGGTATTGGATGTCAACGCAAATGAGTAGCACTACTGTGGAAGACACACATGTGTCGTGTGAAGTCGTATGGACGCAGTGCTCAGGTGGGTGGGTGCGACGGGTAGATGCGCACATGCCAAGTTGGAGCACGCCGTGTTGGGAGGGCTCATGAACAGTACACCACCGCTTCCCTGGGCATTGTGAGAGGACACCTGTCGGGGGAGTGAACACGTGTGTGCACAGCAGCCGGGCACACGTACAAAGCGGTACCAGGCGCACCTCAGCCCACCCTCTGTGGACGAGCTGGATCCTGTTGTGCGCCCGCCATGCCCCTTGACAAGGCACACACAGCCCCAGTCGACCAGGTGTAACCCCAACATAGTCAATCCGCACAGGCGATACAGGGCACGGGATGGCAGTGGAGCATGGTGTGTGAGAGGTCTCCTCGCGCTCCTCCTGGTCATATCACGCAGGCAATAGAACCTCAACGTCCAGCATGGCAAAAAGTCAAATGGAAGTGTAGGGGGGACGCACCACAGCACGAGCAGCACTGACGTCACGGGAGGTGGCTCGCACCATCCCATCCATTGCCCATCATACCAACCACGCCACATGCCATTGCGACTAAGTGCAAGCGCGTGCGCCACCACCCCTGAGCCCTCCCCAGAGAGGCCAAAGAGTGAATGTGTGGGCCATCAGCCACAGACGGACGCGGCATGGCCGCAAGGGCAGCCACAGCCACTGGGTGTCGCAGGTGGCGGATCCGGAAGGCGAAGACTGTGATGCATAGTCCATGCAGGCCGGGTCTCCATTTGGGGCACCACGCAGGTGGACGGCGTCCCGCCACACATCATACCCTGAGACAGCCCACTCGTGCAACTGGACCCACACATACACTCCTTGCCCTCTCTGGTGCGAGCTTGCGGCTGCCTGTGCAAGCGCTAGCCTCGCAGGTGAGCATGCATATTGGGGGGCGAGGGGAGGACATGAGGGCTGGGGCGAAGATGACTGTATCACTGTCAGTTAGTACAAGGGATGACCCAGATGTGGAAAGGAAGAGACGTGTCCCGTGTGTACTGCAACTAGTCGCCAATCCAACTACCCCCCATGTCCGGAATGTAAGCCCGCACCTAGGCCCGCCCATCCGCCACATCGAACATACCACCAGCACGACAACCTTCCCATTCGAAACACTGACTGGGGGTGGCGACCAGTGAACAATCATGTGTAGCCTACCCACGCGTACATGTGGGCCCTCCATGATCATTGGGGCCTAGATCCCCATGTGCATGCACATGGCAGTGGTATGTCTCACTTGCCATTGCCATTGTTGGGAGACCTGTGTAAGTGTATTGTGGCCGTGCCGTCCCAGCTTGACAGCTGGGCTGTGGCTCATGTGCTTGCTCAGTCATGTCAGTGATGTGTATGCGAAATTGCTATGTGCCGTGTTGCTTTGACATGTGTCCTCTGCCATTTAACCCAGGCGGAGACCGAACATTGACCGCCCATACCAATTGCTGGCGGACATGGACGATACAGAGGTAATCAGGAAGTTTCGGCTGGACAGGCCAACTCTGCATCGACTGTGTGCCATGTTAGAGCCCCATCTCCGTCCCCGCAGGGTGTATCCGACTGCTGTCACCCCCACGGCTAAGGTGATGGCCGCCATGCATTTCTTCGCCACTGGGTCATTCCAGCACACAGTGGGCAGTGGAGGAGGGATGTCCCAGCCCATGTTCAGCAAGGTGCTGAGGGATGTACTGGCAGCCATGATGCTGTACCGGAACAGGTACATCAGATTCCCCAGGGCTCGTGAATTGGCGGCAGTGAAGGGTGCATTCTATGCCCTTGGCAGAATCCCACACGTCGTGGGAGCCATTGACTGCACTCATGTTGGCCTTGTTCCACCACAGGCCACTGAGCACCTGTACCGCAACAGGAAGCACACGCACTCCCTGAATGTGCAAGTGGTGTGCCTTGCGGACATGGTGATCACCCACGTGTGTGCAAAGTTTCCAGGCTCGGCCCATGACGCACACATAATGCGCAACAGCATCTTGCCACGACTGATGGCCAATCTGCAACAGGATCGTGGCTGTATTGTCGGTGAGTATGTGGAGTGGTGTAGCGTGCTGGTTGTGCGATGCTGTCCCCTGTCCAGTTGGAATAGCAACGGTTCTCTGTGTCCCTCACACCCAGGTGACTCTGCGTATCCGAATGGGGCATGGCTGCTCAGTCCATTGAGGAATCCTCGCACCCCAGCAGACGATCGATACAATGAGGCACATGGGAGGACCAGACGTGTGGTCGAGCGTACCTTTGGCCTCCTCAAGTCCAGGTTCAGGTGCCTGGACCGCACCGGGGGTGCACTGGCGTACTCCCCACAGAAGGTGTGCCAGATAGTGGTGGCGTGCTGCATGCTGCACAATCTGGCCATTCGGAAGCAGATCCCCCTCATTGTGGATGACGGAGATCAACCAGGGCCCCAGCCCGCAGACCAGGACAGCTCGAGTGAGGTGGACAGCGGAGAGGAGGAAGCTGGGAATGTGCGCCAGCAGCTCATCGCCCGCTACTTCACTTGACGGTGAGTGTCCATGTACGACGGCTGATGTGGCTGTATCTGTGCAGGTGTGTGTGTGCTGTGTCAGGGTGGCCGTTTGTTCACTGCGTGCTGTGTGTCAACGCTCCATGGCCAGGGTAGTATGCCACTGTTGGTGGCTGTGGCATTGTGCCCTATTGCTCTGTGCGATGTGTGTACATTGCTTGTAGTTGTTGACATGTACTGTGTGATGGGTGTGTGACACACTCATTGAATGTGCTCCTGTTCTGTCTCCCACCCCTAGGTCCCTACAGGCCCTCCGGATTCCATTTCCATGCCACGCATCAGGTGCCTTTCCGCCCAAGGTGGCCGTTGTATTCCGTACAATAAAGACACAGGGCACAAACAGCAGTTAGTGAAAAAGGTGCATTTATTACAAACTGTGACATGTGATTGTGTGTAAGGTGATGACAAAAGTGGTGCGTGCAGTGACAATGAGCTGTCGGTCATGGCTGCGTGATGATCAGGGTGTACCCACTGGTTCTATGTCCATAGTCCAACACACACATGCCATCCAGATGGCTGTGTGGAGTGGGATCGTAGAGCAAGTCAATGCAGTGGCTGGTCAAGGAAGGCTGGCGGAAGGCTGGCTGGCTGCCTCACTTGCGACTGGAGCGTGCGAAGTCCTCCCGGGAGATCTGTTTCCTCTTCGGACGGCCCCTTCCACGTTTGGGAGGGGGTGTGTGGTGGCGACCTGCTGGTGGTGGGTGAGGTGTGCTCACTGGCTGTGGACGCAGGGGAAGTGGACACTGCTGGCCGACCCTGCGCCCTAGCAGGTGGTGGCGGAGGTGGTGTTGCTGGCCTTGCCTGTGACCCCACCGCCACCACCAGCTGGCCCATGAGGTCCACGAGTTGGTCCATACGGGACACGAATTGGCCCATATGGGCGTCCATGGACCTCAGCACCCCCAGCACCTCCCGCGTGTCAGTAGCAGACCTGGCCCATTGTCCTTGGGCCTCTTCATAGGCCCCAAGGACTCTGTCCATTTGAGGCAGGGCATGGCTCCCAGGGGAGGCTGGCGTTTCCCTGACCCTGCTCCTCCTACCAGTCCTGCTGCCACCGGCCTGCCCACTAGCCACATTGCTCACCACGGTCCTCGCTGTGGCTCCCAGGGTGGATCCAGTCGGCCGGGCCACCACCTGCGCTGGGGCTGGTGCCAGCGAAGACGTGGTGGTGGTGGAGGCGGTGGTGGTCGGTGCGGCGATGGTGGCGGTTGCGGCAGTGGTAGTGGCCGCAATGACCGTGGGTGTGGCCGCAACGACAGTGGCAGCAGGGGACTGGGACTGTTCAGCATCCCTGGATGATGGGTTGGTGGGTAGGAGGGGTCCTGGGGAGCGGCTGGGCCCTGCCACGCCAGATGGGCCAGCTTGGTGGTCCGTGTCCGAAGAGGTGGACAGATCCTCCAGATCCGTGTGTCCTCGTTGGGGGCTTGTAGGCTGGCTGTGCTGGCTGCTGTCTCCATCCCCAGCGTCCAGCAGTTCGTCACCTGTGGAGAGAATGAGATTTGTTATTGTGTTGCACCTGGCGAAGTATGTATTAGTCGTCTGACATTGGCAGTTCGTGCAATCTCGTACATGGGTTTCCCGGAGGCGAGTGTGTGGCTGTGGCATCTGTAGGTGTGTGTGCTAGGCAATGGGACTGTGTGCTGTGCACATGTGGCATGGGACGGATTGGCCATGCCGATGGGTGTGTTGCTTTGCCCCTACTCATTGTGACTCTGGTGTATGCGGGCTCCTGGCCCATCCTGGGTCTGGTTTGTACTTTGCTTTTGGAGTTCAAATGGAACGCTTAGGAACGCATATGGCAACATGGGGGCCATGCCCCAGATTCGCATTTGGGAGGGTATATGCTTTTGGGGTACATGCTGTGAGCCATGGGTGCCGAACGTGACATGTGTTGTGGCAGCATGACAGTGCATGGTCTGAGGTGTGTGCATGCCTGACATGCCCTGCATATTTGCTGTCTGTTGTGGTTACTGGACATGGCATTGGACGCATCGTTATGAGTGAGTGATAGTTGTGTGCCAGCCAACGTATTGCAGTTGTCCCATCTCCTTGGTGTGCGTGCTGCCCTGTGCCATGTGCATCACTGCAGTGCTCGGGGGGTGTGGCCCATGTTGTGTGTTGTTGCTCACAGTGTGTCGTGCGCTTAATTGACTTCTGGCACATGGTTGGTCATGGGCATGTGTCTTAGCGTGACTGCTGTATGTGTGGCAGCTGTGCGGATGACATGCCTTTCATGAAACTGGGGCTGACGGATGGGATGGATGGTATGTTGTATGTGCATGGTGTGTCTGTGTGTTTGATGGGTTCAGTGGTGTTCGTGTGCATTTGTGTTGTTCCGCTCTGTTGCGTCTAGTGTTGTTTGTCTTACATAGGCGTAGTTGTGGGGTGTGTGGTTGACAGGCAGTAGGGGCTACATGGACAGGACTTCAATGGTGTTTCGGTTGTGTGTGATGAGTTGCACAGTGGCTGCCGTGTGGGACTATATTCAGTGTGGCTTGTGCATGCAGACGTGGCTCCTTGGGTGTTGCTATGTCTGTGATGGGTCATGTGGGGTGTGAGTCTGCTGTTCATGTCCGTGTGCACATTGTTCACTTGTTCGTGACGGTGGGCGGTGCTGCGTGTTCGTGTGCTACGTGACATGTCCCATGTGTTGGTGGTGTTATGGTCCTCATGCCTCCAGTAATCCAGCCCTGTCCAGTTTCCCACCTGCAAGTTGTTCGTGCGTGCACTGTACTGGATGCCACATGGCTCTTAGCGGGGGGTGCTCCATGTTGCAGGTCTGTGGGGGTGGGGGGTGTAGTGGGTCGTGGGGGTGGCTGTACACCCACTGACACCGATTGCTGTGGACCGTGATGTCTGCCTTTCGGCTGTCGTTGTGCACTGCGGTGGCTGACACGTGGGTGTGGGGTGTGGGGGATGCTCCTCCTTGCTGTGCTGTGGGACTGGGGCCTGGTGTGTGTTGTACTTGGGCTGTCCCCCTCCGACCCACTGCACTTTGTGTTCCTGCCACTTACCTGTTACTTGTCGGTTGGTGCAGCTGTGCCTGACACATGGGTGTGGGGAGTGCTCCACCTTGCTGGTCTGTGGGAGTGGGGGCCTGGTGGGTGTTGTACTTCAGCTGTCCCCCTCCGACCCACTGCACTTTGTGTTCCTGCCACTTACCTGTTACTTGTCAGTTGGTGCAGCTGTGGCGGACACATGGGTGTGGTGGGTGCTCGTTGTGGCGCTTCTGGCATATTTGTGGACCTGTTGGTGGTTACGTGGCTGGCTTAGTGTACACATGTCCCCACGCATCTTACAGTTGTTCGGTTTGGCCTGTGTGTGGTAGTGTCTGTTGCATGTGCGTGTGATGTGTTGTGTATTGTGTGCTGGACATGGGGGTGTTTGTCCCTGGGAGCTGTGGCATGGTGGTTGCGCATGTGTGTACATAGCGGTGTGCTGGTATACATTAGTTTGTACTTACCAGCCTCCACTCCCCTGCTAATCCGGCGAGGATCTCCGGATGGATTACGACTCGCACCTTCTCCTCCCACGCTTTGAAGGTCTTAAAGAGCGCGGGATTCCCTCCGCCAGTGACGGCAGCCAGCTCTCTGTTTTTGCCCTCCTTCTTCTTGACCAGGCTCTTTACGTCATTCCAACGTTTGTTTATCTCGGTTCTGTTCCTGGGCAGGGTCCCGACTGCATTGACCTGGTCTACGATCCGGGTCCACATTCTGTTTCTGGTGGCTAGTGGTGTGTGCTGGACCATGTTCCCATAGATTTGTGGGTACAC